>OZ024725.1:8257426-8992426 GCA_964016875.1 Fallopia convolvulus
ACAAAATACTACTACCATATAAAGGAGGATCCGACTTTAAGCTACATACATTCATTCCCAATGACTTAAGCTTTTAGATTAGAAGGTGGATCCCGACTTTATGCTAAGTGGTAAGAAATCTCGACATGTCACCCATTTCTTTCAATCCCTGGAGTCTACATAGTATCATAGAAAAAGTTGATAATCCAAGAAAAAACGTTGGATAACCTATTGTTTCCATGAAGGGAACTTCGGTGCCCTGAGTTTCCCACCAATGGGAACTCAAAAGACAAGAACTAGATAGTCAACGCATTTCACAAAAGCCTGTTCCAAGCAGATCAGTGGGACAGTCTGAGCATCAGACTATTCCCATCATCCATTGATCCGATAAGCTCAAGAGTTGACAAATTCAAATTTAGTCACATGCCAAGGTAAGGACACATCCTAACTTGGAGAGCAAGCCAAGGGCAATTTTGTCAAATGCCCCTGAGGATCAAATTCGGACCTCGTGACTTTAGAGGCTATAAATATTGATGAATAGTAAAGCTCTCAAGTACTTCTCTAAAGCACAAGAAAAAGAGCACAAAAGAGCAAGAGCGATCCTTAAGAAGTCATCGACGGTGAGTGTTTGATCTCGACGACGGAAGAAAGAGTTCCCTGGAGTAAGGGAACTACAAAGAAGAGTCCAGTTGTAAGGTTTGGCTTACTTTGTCTTTAGTTGAGTTGTTTGCTTAGGAACTAGGTTGAGGAGACTCATTGGTGTTTCCTATAATTCGGTGACTAATAGGAACAAAGAAGTTTAAGTCTTGCATATATAAGTAAGGAACAAACAATAAATATAAAGTGAAATCATTCAAAATCCTCCAACGGAGGTGGAGGTTTACCCACACAACTAGTTGGTTGTCTTGGGGTTCTTCTATGGGGAACTTGTTCCCACATTCTGTCTTCATTACTTGAAAATCGTTTTCATTGCCTTAGGGAACATCATTATAAACGTTCCCTAGTCTCTATTAATGCATCACGATCCAACACTAAACCTTAAATCCTAAATAATAAACCCTAAACCCTAAAATCCTAAACCTTGAACCTTAACACCCTTAATACTAAACCTTAAACCCTAAAAACCATAAACCCTAAACCTTAACCCTAGGTTTATAACATATAATTTAGTATTTAATATTTAGGGTTTAGGGTTTACTATTTAGGGGTTTAGGGTTTAGTATTTAGGGTTTTATGGTTTAGTATCTAGGGTGTAGGGTTTAGTATTTAAGGTTTTAGGGTTTAGTTTTTAGGGTGTAGGATATAAGTTTTTAGGATTTAAGGTATGTAATTGTTCATTTATGAAGAAGTAGCTAACATTTGCAAAGAGGCATAAATACGGTAGCTAGTGCTTGCGTAGATTAATTGCTTATCCATATTTAAATAGTTGTTCATTATCATTACATTACTTGTTCATTTACAATATCTTAGTTCAATTTATTTTAGAGGAGAGAGAAAGTTTAGCATCAACGCTTATTTAGACGCTATAGATATTAAGGAAAGAGAAAATTAGATATGAATTGTTCATTGTTGAGTATTAGTTGTTCATTGTTGTAGTTGTTCATTTGTAAATGAGTAGTTGTTCAGTTGTAGAGAGACATAATTATTTGCGTAAATTATTGCTCATGCATAATATAATAATACTTATTCATGATAAATACATTACTTGGTCATTTGCAATCTCTTAATTTCAATATGTATTATAGGAGAGAGAGTTTAGTATCAACGCTTATATAGACGTGATAGATATTAGAGGAGAGAGAAAATAGATATGGAAAGATTTATTTGTTTTTATTTCAATTCTAAAAAATCTTATCCATTAGTTTTTTTTTAAATCTAAAGGACGACGGAAGAAGGAGTTCCCTGGAGTAAGGGGACTGCAAAGAAGAGTACAGTTGTAAGGTTTGGCTTACTTTGTCTTTAGTTGAGTTGTTCACTTAGGAACCAGGTTGAGGAGACTCATTAGTGTTCCTATAATTTGATGACTAATAGGAACAAATAAGTTTGAGTCTTGCCTGTATAAGCATCAATTTCAAACCTCAACAGAAGAGAACTTTTCAAAGTCAGGAGTTCGGAGTATAACATCATCAAAATCCCACACATACGGGTAGTCAGGAAGGATGCCATCCTCTTCACATAGTGATCCTTGAGAAACCATTGTATCTATTATTAGCAAACAGATGTAAGACACGATTAGTAATCAATAAAATTATTAATCAACAAAATAAGTAGGACTAAGAGAATAACTAATACATATGGACTCTTAAGTATAAATAGAATCGATATGGGACTGATAGAATAACTAATACATATAAACTTTTATAAGAACATAATGTAGCACATATTCACAAATAAGGGGTGGTTAAGTGTGTGTGTATATATATATATATATATATATATATATTATTAGGATCTACTAGTACTAGTGTTTTTAGTGATACACAATGACGGAATCTGAGCCATTAGATCTATTTATAATAGATGGTTAAGATTAATTAGTAAATATGGTGTGTAGGTGCAAAACACTAGATTAAAATTACTAGAGTAATTTTAGGCAGGTGGGAGATTTTTTAAGTTGATTTTTTTCCCAAAAAAATACCAAATACAATCATATCTCCTAATTGCAGATTTCACAACTTGAATGACAAATTTAATTCTATCAAAACTCCAAAAGCTCTCTTTTTTTCATCGTCGTCGACACTGAATTTTCTCATATTCAAACTTCTTCTCCTAGCGTCTTCTTCGTGTGATTTCTCTGAGCATATTCTTCGATTCATGATCTTATATGAGCGTCTTTTCCGGTTTCCGATTGAGTATTCTGAGCCACTTCTCCGACAATGAGTTATCGGTTCAAATCTGGCTTCTTCTCTGGCGCTTATGTAATGGAATATTGGTTAAGATATGGTAATTCATCTAATATGCTATTGATTCTTAATTTTCAATGATTTATGAAACTATATTTGATTGAAGTTCGAGTTTGTTTAATTCCATCTCCGATATAAGCTTGATTTTGTTTCAAAATCCTTTTAAGTGTTTTTGTCAATGCGAGATTTATCAAACACGAGGATGGAAACAAATTTTATGTTTCCTAAAATTACGGGATATTTAGATTTGAAATTAAAATGAAAAGTGTAATATTGGAAGTAGAAAATCACAAGATTTAATTGCCATTTTTTACATATTAAAAAAAACAAATATTGATGCTACATTTACAAGGAAACTAGGGAGCAAATTACGGAATTTGGAGATGTGGTAGTTTATTTTATCTTTTTTAGCAATTATTCTCTAGTAATTACATCATAATAAGATGTATACTACCCATAAATCCTACCGTACAATAATCAAGATCCAACGTACTATATTGCGTCACTCCGTATCACTATAATATTGGTCTTCTTTGATCCTAGCTATATATATATATAATGTAACAAGTGTAAAATAAAGTGGGTTAAATACAATTTTCGCTATTTATTAATTTTAAAAAAACATTCTTAGGCGTCACATTTTTTTGAACGGATCCAACGCATCGCATAAGAAGAGTAATAAATCTCCGGCCAAAAAATAAAATAAGAAGAATAATAAAAGACGTTTAAATAAAAACAAAACCCTATTCTACCAAAATAAAATAATACTCCTATAAAATAGGGGATAGAGTTTTTTGTCTGGTCACATCACATCAACCTCATCCATCACTAAACGGAAAGACAAGCAGCGAAATGGAGTCACACCACCTTGTGCCTCGGAAGACGAAGACGAGGCTTAAACGCAGGCCAGGGAAGAAGAATCAGGCGCCGCAATCGGAGAATTCCAAGAACCCGAAGCCGGAGAAGAACCGGAAGCCGGAGTAGAAGGATCAGGCGCCGCAGCCGGAGAACTCCGAGAACCGCAAGCCAGAGAAGAAGGATCAGGCACCGCAGCCGGAGAACTCCGAGAGCCGCAAGCCAGAGAAGAAGGATCAGGCACCGGGAGAAAAGGAGAAGGAGAAGAATGTCGCCCAACTCGTCAAGGAAGAGTTGAAGGATGAGGTTGGTCTTCAGGTGATGGACGTCGGTGTTGATTTGCTCCTAGGCCTCCTCTACATCACCGCCAAGGTCATTGGGCCACCGCCGGTTGACCCGTTCCACGACCCGGAGTCCGAAAAAGAAATTCACTAGTTTAGCTGTGATCTGGTGGTGCATCTGGCACCAACGTAATAAACTTATTTTTCAACATGACCAATGTGATGGAATTGCTGATTTAACAAGCTATATTAGAAACTAGATTGTAAATTGGGAGAGGGACTCACTTTGGAAGGAAGATGAAGAAATTCCACAATCCATGCAACCAAAGAACAATTGAAATAAACAAAAAACATATAGAAAATGGCAAAAACCAAAATCGGGATACCTAAAAATAAACGTTGACGCTTCTAAGCTCTCTAACAGTAGCATGGTTGGAGCACTAGTGATTAGAAATCACCTAGGTCATGTAAGAGACATTATGACTAAGAGTTTTGGAAAAGTCTTTGTGATCAAGGCTGAAGCTTTAGCACTCCGGGAAGCAATTAGACACGTGAATAATAGAAATCTTGGAAATGTGGAAATTGAGGGGGATAATCTCCATGTTATTAATGCCATCAAAGGGAAAAATCATTGCCCTTGGGAGATTGAACTGATAATAGTTGATATCCTTATTTCTATTTGTGGAAATCAGGATCTTTCGATCAATCATATTTCTAGGGATCGTAACGTTGTGGCTGATAAAATTGTAAAATTGGGCCACAGTCTCTCTACAGATAGTTTAAAGACTCATCCAGAACTTCTTGTTCTCATCCGAAAGGATGCACTAGGGCGCCCCCGTGAAGGGGAGTCCCCTAATCTTTATCTAAAAAAGGAGCAGTTATTAGAACGTGGTTAATCTAGGACAAAATTTCAAAGAAAAAATTTAAAAAAAATGGCTGAAAAAAATAACAGGTGTCAAAAGCAGGAGGCTTGAAGCCTTACTACTTTAATTGGTTACTAAGATTGACTATATGTAAACTTAGAGGGATTTTTGGGTAGATATTTCCATTTTGGTATTATTATTTTACAAAACAAACTAGCAACATAGTTTCAACCTAATTTCAACGAGATCTGATATCTGTTTGCTCATCTTTAATTAAGACTAAATTATAGGTGATAATCTCGTAATTAATTTCGAATTTAGTAGCTAGATTTGTAAACAGAAACTTGCAATTGCCAACAAAAACAAAATAATCACGGACTGCAGCAGCAACACAATACCATACCATCAAAATGTAATCCAGTCATTCAAGCGAAGGTTTTCAAGAATCCAATCCCCTTTACCCCACCAACCATAACCCTAGAAATGAACGACACAAAACAAACAAACACGAGAGCCGAAATTAAAGCAAGATGTGAAGAGGGAGATTGTCCTCTAAAGAGACTTGGATCCGAACAGGCAAAGCACAACATCGGACTCCGGGTCGTGGAACGGGCCAACCGGCGGTGGCCCAATGACCTTGGCGGCGATGTAGAGGAGGCCTATGAGCAAATCAGCACCGATGTCCATCACCTGACCAACGACCTCATCCTTCAACTCTTCCTTGACGAGTTGGGCGACATTCTTCTCCTTCTTCTTTTCTCTCGGTGCCTGATCCTTCTTCTCTAGCTTGCGGTTCTCGAAGTTCTCCGGCTGCAGTGCCTGATCCTTCTTCTCTGGCTTGCGGTTCTCGGAGTTCTCCGGATGCGGCACTTGATCCTTCTACTCTGGCTGCGACGCCTGATCCTTCTACTCCGGCTTCCGGTTCTTCTTCGGCTGCGGATTCTTGGAGTTCTCCGGCTGCGGCGCCTGATTCTTCTTCCCTTGCCTGCGTTTAAGCTCCGTCGTCGTATTCCGAGACACAAGGTGGTGGGACTCCATTTCGCTACTTTTCTTTCCGTTTAGTGATGGATGAGGTTGATGTGATGTGACCACACAAAAAACCCTATCCCCCTATTTTATAGGAGTATTATTTTATTTTGTTAGAATAGGGTTTTGTTTTTATTTAAACGTCTTTTATTATTCTTCTTATTTTTTTTTGGTCGGAGATTTATTACTCTTCTTATGCGATGCATTGGATCTGTTAAAAAAATGTGACGCCTAAGAATATTTTTTAAATTAATAAATAGCGAAAATTGTATTTAACCCCCTTTATTTTACACTTGTTACATTATATATATAGAGGTAGGATCAAAGAAGACCAATATTACAGTGATACAGAGTGACGCAATATAGTGGATCTTGATTATTGTACGGTAGGATTTATGGCTAGTATACATCTTATTATAGTGTAATTACTAGAGAATAATTGCTAAAATAAAATAAAATAAACTACCATATCTCCAAATTCCGTAATTTGCTCCCTAGTTTCCTTGTAAATGTAGCATCAATATTTGTTTTTTTAATATGCAAAAAATGGCAATTAAATCTCGTGATTTTCTCCATCCAATATTACACTTTTCATTTAAATTTCAAATCTAAATATCCCGTAATTTTAGGAAACATAAAATTTGAATCCATCCTCGTGTTTGATAAATCTCGCATGGACATATACATTAAATCAGTCATTTATATTCATTATTGTAATTTTTATATACATGACCATAATTTGTATCGATTGTATACATGATATTAAATATATTATTCATGGTTTTATATGCGTGTATTCGTGGTTTTAGATATGCTTACTTATGAAATCCAATTCATGTATTAATTTGATCGAATACGTATATACATGGTTTTGAGAATATATACATGGTCTTATTTTTCTGTATACAATATTTTATAGTTACGATTATGGATTGCGATTTATGTAATAATGTAGTAGAACACGCATATACATGGTTTTGAGTATATATATACATGGTTGTAACTTTCTATGTACATGGCTTTACATTCCGTCTCACTTATTTTTGGGTTCATTTAGACAAGTAATGATGAAGCAACACTAGTGTACATGTATTAAATTAAAAACTTTAGAAGGTCTTATACAATGAATACAACTCTCATATCCAATATATTTTCTCCATTCCTTAACAAGCTCCTTGTTTTCATCAATTGTCATTTTAACAATTTCTTTCCAACCTTGTGGCAGCCTAGGACAAATCTCAACTTCTTCCCCTTTGATACATCTAGTCGGTCAATATGATTTGGACTCTCATAGCATCATCTTTACATACTAGTCATAAATCTAACTCCCAATTTACAATCTGGTTTCTTTATTCTCTTCTTGCTAGCTAGACTTATTATATTGTCTACCTTGTTTTATGTTACTTAATTGGACCCTTTGTTGTTGTTTCAGGGCTTTCTAAAAGATATATGCATTATCGATTTGAATTAAAAGCTGTCTCCTTTTGGATATGAGCATGTTCATTGATGAGTGGGCGGTCATTCACATCCCTGGCGAGCAAATCAATTTGACCAGGCCAACAACCAACTGGTTCTCTCCCTCTCTACTTAATTATATACCTATCACATCTAGAGATCCCAAAGAATGTTCTTGCTTAAAAGTTAAAATGTAGGATCTCACAATAGGCCTAGTAATCTATAAGTATTTCGTTGTTACGTTAGTTCCATTCATTCCTAAGTTTTGGGACGAAACTTTCTTAAGGGGGGTAGCATGTAATATTCGTGTTCCGTTTTTCCCTCTAATCGGAAAAACGAGTTTCTTAGTCTACAAGCGATCTAGTTTCTTGACCCGCAGGTAACCTCATTTAAAAATAGTATTTATTAGTTGATTAGCTAATTCTCGTTGCAAGCTCCGTTTCCACAATTCCGTTAATTAAAACAATATGTACTCTTTTGAGGTTGGGCCGAGAAGTCCAAAGTTGGACTGTTCCAACCCCTTCGGTGGTTCTTTTCCTGCGACCTAATTCTCTAAATTATAGTATCTTATAACAAAAACTATATCATTAATTAAAAATAATAATATCTATCCGCTTTATAATTACCAATACTTTACCCGAAGCCACTGTTTGCAAAGGCTGTAGACCTTTTCTTCTCTGCCAAAAAAAAAAAATTAAAAGAGAGAAAGACGACCTTCGTTCCTTCTTGATTCACACAAAATCGAACACGTCTTCTGGCCTCATTCTCTGTTCACGCAAAATCGAAATCCGGTAAACACATTTATTCTTGATCACCTTATTTTGGGTTGACACATGGGTTGTTTTGGTTGAATACAGGGGAGGGGGTTTACATCAATCTTATATATATATATATATATATATTTGTTTGGAGGAAATAGACATGTTGATTAGTATTTTTCATAATTGGACTGTATGTGGTCAAGGTGAGTGGTTAATTTAATTAAGTGAGTTGGTTTTATTAACAAGGTTGTATCCTTTTCAATCGTTTTAGTTTCAAAAAAAAAAAAATAGTTTGTGTGTGTGCAAGGTCTTGGTTAAATAGGCAGTGATGAGGAAAGTAGGTTTGGGTTTATGTGAACGTTATTATGGGTCAAATTTGCTAAATTGATTAGGAGTCGTTCTGGGCAGGGTAATTAATCTTGGTTAAGTTTAATGGGTAATTTAATATAAGTGATAGCCGATTGTGTTATATCTTTATATTGATTTTGTTCGTATTTATTATATGGCTTGAGTTTGTCTTAGGATGGTACTTTATTTATCTATTATATGGATTTGATCAATCGGGTTTAACAAGAACCGAGTGTGGTTTGGGAAATTTATACGTGTTTGAACTAAGCTGATTAAGCCACATGTTTGGATTGTTGGTTGTGTCTAACTAGTGGCGTTAATTAGGGAATGGTTAACAGAAACTAAGTTGGGTTTGGAAATTAATTAGTGTTTCGTTCACAAGGATCGTTAAGTTATATCGTAGACCGTAACTAATTCAACCATACTCGTTAATATTTTTATTATGGAATTATTTTTTCTCAATCTCTTAGTTTTCGTCTTCAACAAGGAACCCAACTTTCGTTCTAAAGGTAAGTCGTTTTTCGACTTGCTCGGTTCTTCTCTACCCTGTTAGATTGAGTATCGTTATTGTAGGGCGGGTTTTGGGAATTAGTCCCGAATATTTTTTTAAAATTGTTTTGAGCTCCTTGTGTGTTGTGTGCGTTAATGATTTTAAATGTGTTTTATCGGAAATTATTTTGGAACGTTTTCTCTGTGTTGGTACCGTTTCCGACACGGCCCATCGTAGCTGGTGTTGAGGAAGAGTTGGCTACTTTGTCCCGTGTGACTGGGAAAATCGTACCCCTTCAAAACAAAAATTATTATCTGTGTGTTTTTGGCAAGCGCTCCAGGGGTTAGAAGGGAGATTGCGAAGTGGAGTGGGAGGGCCTGCCTCTGCACTCGGCGCGGTGTTGAGCGCCTTGGAAGACGGAATGTGGACAAAGGAAGAATTGCATTGTTGTGTGATTGTGATTGTAAATGCGTATGTGACTTGTGTGACTGATATAACTAATTTAGGTATTGGCCTTTAGAGTTATGATTGCGGTTGTGGATTTGTATGGTGACTTAGATAAATGATTTTTAAAGCGTTCTACAGTTTCCGTATTCTTTCCATCTTGGTAGATTAGACGCTGACCCTTCGGGGAACATTTTTCAGTTCCAGGTATGAATCAGGGAGCCGTGCAGGAACCTAGGCAAGATGGCGGGCCGGAGCGGTAAAGAGCGCGTGTCATAGTGGGATTGGTTTATACTAGTCTATTTATAATAGTTATAATATTGGTTTTAATAATTGTTAGACGGAGTTGGTATTTTATTTCATTTATTATCTTTTTGGTTCAGATAGTTCAGTTTCCGTAGGCGTTGTGACGTATTTGAGTATTTATGACTTTTGGGGATTCATGCGTTATTACGTTTTCTAAGTTTTATTAAATAAATGTTGGATGTTTTATTATGTTTTCTCGTCGTGTCCGCGTTGTAAGGTCCTACAGTGTAGTTGTCAACCTAATTAATAGTACCTTGTAAGGTCTATTTCCTAGTAGCATCTCGACGGAAGTCGGGGTGTTACATAAAATGGGATGTAGCATGAACTTATTGCCAAATTACTTATTAATTAAGGGGCTATGATAACTTAGGCTGGAGAAGAATGAATTTAAATTCAAATGATTGGGCTGGGGTTGGATTAATTCAACTATGTGTTTTTATTTCAGGTTGGTACCAATTGTGCGTAAGAACATAGATTAATAACCCAACTATATTTCAAGCAATTGAGTTCCTTATACTCAACAAAGGGCAGGACAAGTGGTGTGTATTTGACAGAATTTCTTCTGGTGATGCTTTTTCTATATACCTTTGATTTATGTGTCACTTAGTTTGAAACTGATTCCATTATTGTATCCAGTAAGAATTACTGCCCATTGGTTATGCCACTTGTGCTTTAATTTTACCAAATGAATTTTATTTATTTGTAAAACAGTGGCTTGGGGAGTTAGGCACTGTTCTAGCACACTAGCATTTGTTTCAAAAAAATTCTATTTCATATAATTTTGACATGGTTTTGGCCTTTTGGCACACCCCTTCTTGGTCTGTAATAATTCATTTTCTTTGTTGCTTAGTTAGAGAATGGGGAGTTAAGAACTGAGCATGTATGTTCAACCAGAAAAAGTGATTGATGCCTTAAAACCATTTGTTGAGAGATTGTATTGAATTTGGCGAGAGTCAACATGGAAATGAGGCTATGCATACTAGGTAAGATGGCTCAAGCTATGGAAGCTTGATGACCAACACTAATTTTAGATTGTATGTATTTTCATGGTTTTTTTTTTTGCACTGCTCAAAATTTTAATTACATGTCAATCTATTATTTTGATTGCTTGTAAGTGGAATAATATTGGTGGTATCTATTTTAATTCAGTAAACCACCTGGGTCATTGATAAACACATCATGGTGAAGGAAATCCGTATTTTGAATCATAAGGGATACTAAAAATATGTCTTTATTTTTACCAAATTCACTGCTAGAGCATGGGTCATGTGGCATGTTTATGAACGTAAAGATGTGATAAAGCAATCTCTGGCATTTTTAGGGTCAAACGTAATGATGTGGTAGAACAATTTCTAGCATTGTAAACAGCATGAAATACAAGTTGTGTGTAAATATTCATACCACCATAAATATAATAGTATCCCAAAAAACATCAGTCGTGCTAAATAGGTCATTCAAAGTGGAGACCTATAATTATATCCCAAAAAACACCACCTAAAGCTTGCTATCTTCTGCTGCAAAGTGGAGTGTCACCAGTAGCTTTGCACAATCACTGAAATTATAACATAAACCAGGACTTAGTTTTAGTATAACCACAAAAAAACTTACTTCAATCTTAATTTATTAGAATTTAGGATCCTAATCAGTCCTCGTCCAATGGCTTTTTGTGTCATACATTACATAGGTTGCTGCTTTTATACACTACTTTCCAGTTGTAGCTGGCTTTAATGGTTCAACCTAATTTAAAACGAAAACCAAAGGGATACTATAGTGTCTCATGTGTCATCAGTACATACCATCATGCATTTTTTATTCTACACATATTCCACAACAACCCCTAAAGTTAGATTATTTTTCATTAAATTTTCTAATCTATACCACTTAAAATGAATATCATTTTATTAAATCCTACTTAGATAAGATTATTTAGTTCTTTTGTTTGAGATATTAGTTTTCAACAACAATGAGCCTAACCTATTGGTAAATTGATTTATTTTTTATAGTTTCAAAATTTTGGCTATTTATCACAACCATCTTTAAATATGGGGCTATTTTTATAATATCTCCAACTTACTCCGAGAGCATTACACATGCTGTTTGGTCCCAACCCGCCTAGCCTTCCACTCCTTCAAGACGCTCGTCTAGGGCTGCCTAGGTAATCGTTCAAGCCACCGAGCATCTAGGCAGTTCCTATCTACCCAACGCCCCGCCTAGTATAATTAGAACATTACTTACTAGTGACCTCAAACTTTAAAGTTTGAAGTAAACTAATAACGAAAACCTTTTGAAATAATTCCCACTTATATTTCATACTTCCCCTATAAAGTACGGTGTTTAAATTTGAACAAGAAAATAACAAAATATAGAAGGGTGCTTGATAAAAGCCTAATTTACACAATTAAACCATTTAAGTGATAGACAATTAACCAACTAACATTTAAAATTTTCATTTGTACTAGGGATTCATCCACCATCTCCTTAAGCACAATCATTAATATTTTTTTGCAAACAAATACTTGGTATATCAAGTAGTTAACCCCTCGGGGTCAATAAAGTTATCTTTAAATTATAATGTATTAAGATTAACAAGTACTCCATCAGTTCACAATTTAGGGATTTTTAGAACTTTGCACATATATTAAGACAAACTTAAAGTGAAATTGATGAATTTTTTTTTTTGTGTACAAAATTAATATGAGATTAAATCATGTAATATCACCCAATGGGTGACATTTTTTTGTATTTATAAGCACATTGGAACTAGAAATACATTTATTCAATGTTATTTTTTGCAAGTTTTAGTATTAATTAATTAGAAAGAGACTTATATTTTAAAAATTTATTTTAAGCTTAAAAGTCCCTAAATTGTGAAACGCATGTAGTAATTTATTATAATATTCATATTACTTTACTCTTTTAATTATCCATAAACACAAATCACATATTCAATGAGCCCTAACTTAATGCCACACATGTAGAAAAGATTTAGCCCAAATGCGTTTTTGGATGCCCTATTTAGGCGTTTGGAATTTTTTAGGATTTGTTAAGTATGGGCATGGTTCCGGTGAGGACCACCCTTATGAAGAGGATTGAGCTTAGAGTGCGGACTAATCCAGACCATTAATTATATTAAACTAACGACTCAGATTAAAAATCATCCACGCGCGATGTATTAAATCTATATAAATTTTAGGGACAAAAATGTAAATTCGCGCACTGTAGTCTCTTCTGTCAAACGCAAAAGCTGATACGACAACTTCACTGTTATCAATCGCTCCAAATTTGAGTCTCTCCTTCTTCCCAATCCTTCTGCCCATTACACCGATTCGTTTTCTTTGAGCAATCAGGAGTTTAATTCTGAAGAACATTGCTGGCTAAGGAAGAATAAGAAGAGGCGAAGCTATTTTAGGGTTTGGAGTTGTTGGATTTTCTTTTATACGTTCCTTCTTCCTCTCTCTATAACTTTCAAGTGAAATTAAAATGACATGTAATTGGGTTTAGATGTTGTTTTTATCATGTATATGCTATTTGATTTTGCAAACTTCTACAAGGATTCAGAAACGAGATGATAAATTAAAATTGGGGCATTAAACCTATTTTAGGGTTTGGAGTTGTGGATTGTAGTGTACTGGTTTTAATTCCCATTTCCATAAAAATAAGGCCTTGTTTCAGTAAGTGACTCCATTTATCTACGTTCCACCATGTGAATTTTAACTATTTTCATAAATCATATATATCTAGGTTTGAATTTTAGTCCACTTTTATATTATACAGAGTTATAAATGTGAAGAAGTGGGAAAACCTGATTGGACAAATTCTGGTTGATCTCTTTGCATACAATTTGAATTCTGTAGTCACTCTTAATTCTCCTTATGTATGATGTGTTTGTGTCTCTAATAAGATTCCCTTTGCAATTAATTCTTGTTTCTCCATGAAGAGGGCAACATGCATATACTTGTATAAAGCATAGTTAATTTCGATTCTCTTCTCTTTCCTTCTTTCTCTCTGAATCTGATTCTTGGGTATTAATTGTTTGACCATCCCTTCCCAGTTTCATTGTCAAACTACACATGCATGCTTTGTGTCCATTTTATAGTCTCATTTTACAAAGTGCT
Source organism: Fallopia convolvulus (assembly GCA_964016875.1). Taxonomy (NCBI): domain Eukaryota; kingdom Viridiplantae; phylum Streptophyta; class Magnoliopsida; order Caryophyllales; family Polygonaceae; genus Fallopia; species Fallopia convolvulus. Next base: position 8,271,253 of record OZ024725.1, read on the forward strand.
CTATAGCAAATATGGACTAAAATTCAAACCTATTCTAGCATCTGAATTTGACAGCTTGCCTATTTTTTTTTTTTTACAAAATGCTATCAAGATTACATTTTAGTTCGTTGGTTTATTTTTTATGCTAAAAGTTCAATATTTTAAAGGAGTAGTTCCTTTTTTGCATGTGTACTTTTTTTTTTTTTTATCACGGTTGAACTTGTTGGTTCATATCTTTATGCTAAAAGTTCAATTTTTCATATAAGTAGTTCTTTTTTTGTCTTGTATATTTTATCATCAGTCTTAATCTTTTATTCTCTATTGCTTTAATATCCATATAAATCATTTATTTTGAATTATTTGAACAAGAATCCAATAAGATAATGCCTCCAAAGAAGCAAGCTCATGTTAATGAAGGTAACTATTTCAAATTTATTGTAAACTTGAATAGTGCAGAAAATATCTTAAAATGTTCAATATTTTATTCTAATAGTTCAAATTTTAAAGAAATACAGATGGCGTCCCTGTTAAAAGTTTGATTCTCAACAAGAGAAAGAGATTTGTTGATGAAATAGACAAGGGGAGAAACAACATCAAAAAAGTGACTTGTAATGAAGTTGAAAAAGTCATGGAAGATGAGAAAGAATCTAGTTCATATGGTGATGGAGATGATACAGCTGATGAAGATGATACAACGGATGAAGATGACACCACCTTTCATGGGGATGATAAAAGCAACTCTGATGATGTTGGTGATGATACCGATGATTTTGATGATGGGGAAGAAGTACCCAAGCCTTCAAGAAGAAATGCAAAACTCCAAGGAGATCATATTAAGAAGGACAAGAAATGCAAAATTGTTCGAAAGCATCCAAGTTATGATGTGCCTTTTGATGAAATTTGGTAGTATTAATCATTGTATGATAGCAGGATTGAAAACCCTTTGCATGCTTTTTTAGGAAGGAAATTTCTGTTTTTTGGAATAAAAATTTCTGTTAGGTTTTATTATCTTTTGATTGATATGTTAGCATTAAAAACCTTATGCGTGCATTTTGGCTACTAATGTAAATATGAATCTTTAAAGTTTGAATATTGGCACATGGTTTAGCTATTTGATTTTGTGGTTTCTTGCATCTCAACAGACAAAATGAAAATTGTAATGAAATTTTCTATGACATCAACTTGTGAATTGTTGATGAAGTATCAACACTTGGTTTCTACTAAACATTAAGCAAAAGAGAGTTGATTTGAAACCAATCAAGAGGTCATTAAAAAGTGTGAATATATCAAACAATTTGTTTAGTACGAAGCATATATTGCAACTCTTCAAAGATATCAACTAAGTAATAAAATTTCAATACATCAAAAAATATAGTATGAGGAATGCCTAACAAAATAGTGAATCAGATATAAAAAGAAAAAAAAATGAAGTTCAATTTCCTATATAAGGAGTTCAATATTTGTATGAGGTTTGTTCATTTCTATTTAGACTTCTTCTTTTGCTGCATTTTTTTCAAAATTCCTACTATCATGATCGGCATATTCTTTGCACCTGTTACACTTCTTTTTAGGACACACCCTTTTTTCAATTGCAATCTCTTTACCACCCTTAATGCGCTTGCCGCTACCTTTGTTTTTTGCTTGTTTCGGTGACAACACATTGACTTGTCTTGGTGCCCTAATGCCAACAAAGCTCTCAACCAAATCCTCCTTGCTTGGTGGAGTAATATCAAAAGAGTTGTGTAATGAGACCTTATACATGTGTGCAAACTCTATCAAATGAACGGTGCGGTTCTCAACAAGCCCCATACAACAATAAATGTCCGACCAAAGACTATTTATTATAGCTTGCCTCTTATCTATTGATTCACATTGAAAATAAGCCCTTCCCTAAAGACGACACATTTATTATTGCTATCCAAAGCAGTGAAGGGTGCAAAAACCATATTGTACCTGAAAAAGATTTGGAAAAACATGAAATTAGAAACTATACACCTATGTTCAAATTTATAGGAAACAAGTTCAAAAACATAAAACCAATAGTTCAAATAATGAAAATTATCAGTTAGTTTTTTATGTTGCATCAAATGAGACAACATCTCCAAAAACAGCGTAGTTTCTCCTTGAAATAGGATCAGCCCAAAAAATCTATGTCAAACGATCATACTCATCAACATCATAGTTGAAGTAATATGCACTACAAATCTCCTTCTTTCGTCTCCAAAAGAGGCAAATGCAACTCTAGCAATGCAATCAACTCTATTTGACTTAGTATTTCGTTGCCTAGAACTATTTCCTATATACTTCTTTACCACTCTAGAGCATACACAATATCTCATCGCAGTAGTTCCTTTCTTTTTACGAAGAGTACTAAGACGAACCTTAAATCCACAAATGTTTGCATACTCACGTTACAAAGCAACACCTTCATCTATAGTGGAAAACAACCTACCAACAAATGGCTTCAAATCCTCATCACACATAGGAAGCCAGAATTGTGGTTTAGTTGGTGACAATTGTAAAATAGATTGTTGGTTATCGTGTGAAGCATCATCACTAACCCCGGATGGGCATCCACTACTTGACATTTCAATATCTGTAAAGTCAGGTTCACAAATAATTAACAAATAGTTCAAAAAATAGTACTATGAGTTCAAATAAAATCTGCACCTGTAAATCGTGTCATGTGAAAACCATATAAACAACACACACATCAAACACAATGTCTAACATGAATTTCAACACACCATACAAATCAATTAACATTCAAATTGAAAAGGAGAAATCAACTACCATCTATAGTTCAAAAACAAAACCTAATTTTATTTTTCTCTGTTTCCTTCTCCTCTCTTTTTCCCGATAACCTTCTCTCTCTCGATCTCTCACCTCCGACCTAACTCCATAGCACAAAATACGTTCAAATCGTCTTCCAAAATTCATGGCCTCTCCTGTGCCTGTGGTGGTGCTCCATCTCTTCCTCTCCGTGATGGTGGAAGTGATATTCGTCATCGTCATGGCGATGGAGGTGGTGGTGATGACGGAAGAAGTGCAGCCGCTTGAACTTGTTGATCATCCTCCCATCGTCGGCAACGCCATCGATTTTCGTCGGATCCATCTCAAGGATCTTCGGTCTGTCAAACCTCCTCCCTGTGATCTCACCGTGGTGATGGCGGCATCGGTGGTGCTCGTCGTCATCCTCCTTCCACCTTCTCCTCCTCCTTGTTGTCCTCCCGTTTTCAAATCTAGGGTGGAGTTTGAACAACTAGTTGAAATGGTGATAGAAAGTAGTGCTCATAATGATTCAACATCTGGATTTGGTGTGGGCAACAAAGTGAATTTTGTAGGTTGTTTGACTAATTTTTTTAGCATCTGAATTGAGGTGTTTGTGTGGGGGAGATGGGGTTGTATATGCCATTTGTGAGCTCCAGGAAGAAGTTGATTCTAGGGGCTCTTTGATTGTTAAGAAATACATGGATTGCAGGAAGTTAGGGAAATTGGCATCCGAGATAAATTGTCATAGTAAGAACTTGCTCTCGGTTGAAGATGCTGAGCTGACTACATGACTCACTTGTGTCTACTTCTTCATTTAATTTTCTTAGTAGATTTATAGTTCACTCGATAAGAGAAAGAGTAGAGTGTACTCTCCATTTATAATCTGATTTTCCAGAGGCTTGTTTTGATTAAAATTCATTGATAGCTGATTCATGTGTGCGGAGAAAAGACTCATGTTTTATATTGACAGAATTGTGAGACAGACTGCTGTTTTATACAAGATTCTAGAGGAAGTACCAATAAATGGATATTGACCAGAATTTTATTAGATATCTTGCAATAGGAATGCACAGTAGAGAGAATAGTATAAGCTTAGAGAGAATAGTAGGAGCAATTAGTCATTCAATTCACTAGAAACCTGACTTGTGAATGGGCAAAAGACAACATCAAGAGTAATAATCCTTGGTGATTGAAAATATTGGAGTTGCATCTCATATCATCTATTTTTGTGTAGCCTATCATCTTCCACATCTAAAATATTGGTTGCTGAGATGAATGCTCGTAATACTACTAATGTTGGCCTCGGTGTCTATTTGCCTATCTTAAACGCATACTGTAAAGAACAATGAACCTGGTGATTCTTTAAGTTACTTGTTCTTTAAACGCATACTGTAAAGAACATCTAAAATAAGTTTCATGGTATATTTATAAAATTTCTAGATTCTTTAAGTTATTGTAGAAGTGCAGATTCTGTATGTGGCACGATTTCAGGGACAAATCGAGATGGATCGTTATGTACAAGGTGACTATCGTTTTAGATACAGTTATTGTAGGCATATTCCACGCAAAATGGTGAAAACGTGGGCTGAGAAAGAAGTTAGGAATCTAATGAACTGATTCTTCAAGTTATATTGAACATCTACTCATTGTTCCATTCATAGTCAAACTGACTATGGTTGTGCCTTGAAGTTGAGGGACTTGTAGAACATGTTGGAATAACCCTTTTAGTGACTCTGATGGTGATCTTCAACTTTAGCCTGGGATGTGATATACTTGAATTTGTGCAACAATAGTTCCTGCTATATTGGACTAGTCCGATATCCTGACTTTCACTGGTCAGTGGTCACTGTGCATGTATAGATTGAGGAAAATTTGCATCCCTAACTTTGAGTTTGTCTAGGAAGGAAAAGGTATTAGCACTCTTTTTTATTCTTCTAGCTTCCTTGGGACCTTATTCTTGTTGTGGCTGATACGCAGGCTGAAGGCAGCTGGAATCCGTGTCCTACTGTACATATTCTCAGACTTCATGTTTTGGTCATGGAATTGATAGGTATGGATAATGGTGGTTATACTGCAAGTGTGTTAGCTGGGTTTTGGTTTAGGGTAGTTATTTCGTGCTGAAAAATATTTGAAATGAATATGATGGTGTAATCGTGATGATCATGATATTTTTGCATGTGTTTATTGTCTTTAAAATTGTGATAGGATGAGAGAAATGATTGGGTGGGATAGATGAATTTTACACGTTAATGATAATAAAGATAGTTTTGCATCCTTTCTGTAGGCGGAGGGGCTTGTTACTGCACAACAAGAGTAGGGACAAACCATGGGTGAGTTGGGCTGATGTTTATGAAGTTGGTGAAGTTTGAGAACCAAGAAGCTGTTTTGGAGCCTCAAAGAAGGAGAGCAGTTGACATAAAAAACCCATTCCATCATTAGTGTTTGGGTTAATATAGTCATATGAAGTTGTGTTCTGGCATTATTCATACAAGTTTCAATAAGAAAACAATTATTCATTTGGTAATCAATCGTAAATAATTAACTTCTGGCATTATTCATACAAGTTTCAATAAGAAAACAATTATTCATTTGGTTTTCAATCGTAAATAATACTTCTTATGGTTACTATTGGCTGGCAGAAGTTATCAGAGAGCTCATTGTTTGATGATGCTTTCTGTTTGTGACAGAAGTTATTCATTTCGTTTTCCTTTCAGTAGTGTTGTTACTAGCTAAGTATGTATCTTAGTTCAGTCATTTTCATCTTTTTCTGTATTGCTTCCAAATCTTTGACAATTTGTTAAGCTCATGATGCCCATCAAGGCTAGTGTTGTTACTAGCTAACTATTTTTGAAAGCCTTTGATGACACTTGATGACATTTAGCCTTGATGACATCATTGTCATCAAAGCTTGATGACATCATTGTCACCAAAGCTTGATGACATTTTAATGTCATAAATAGTTGATGACAATCGAACTGTCATTAAATAGCGATGATGATTAATTACAATCGAACCGTCATCAAGTAGAGATGACATTTCTAATGATAGTTGATGACAATCAAACCGTCATCAAGTAGTGATGACAGTTTATGAAAAAATCGTACGTGATGACACATATTTGATGACACTTTGAATAATGATACTAAAAGTTATACAATAGAACCTCTCTAAATTAATACTCGGTAAATTAATAAACACTCTAAATTAATATTTTTTTTCGTTCCCGACTTGGGCCAATGCAAAATTTAACAAATTTCGATAAGATAATAAGATAATATATTTTCATAAAACCACTATATAAATATAAGGTCCCATTAATATCATAAATTAATAATTATATAAAAAGTTACATAATCATAACTAAGAAAATCTAATGAAATATGATTGTAGTGTTGTTTGATTTTTCTTATTTCTATTTGAAGCTCATCTTTAACTTTTCTTATTGGATCCAACATTTCTAGAGTTGTTTTGAAAATAAATTTTGCAATGTCAACTATAATCATTCCTTGAAATTTCATCTCATGACTGAATTTTGTATTTTTTAAAACAATTTGCTATTGCCTCTTGCTCAACATTAACTATTCAAGCCGAGACTACAAGATTGATAGCAACCAAAATATTAATCTTACATGGATCAGATTGTCCCAACTCACAGTCTTCTAAAATTCGTATGATAGTGCAATAAAATCTTGTATGATGGTGCATTTTGAAAGCTCTTATTACAAAAATCTCTTTTAATTAATAAATATTAATTAACGGTTAATTAATATCTCTATAAAATAATAAAATATCATGATCCCAACCCTATTAATTTATAGAGGTTTTACTGTATGTGATAACACTAAAAAATTAAACGCGATGATATTTGATGACACTAAAAAATTAAACGTGATGATAAATATTTGATGACAACTTTGTTTTTTATTTGTGATGACAATCGTTTTCTATACGGTGATGACAACTATTTTTATCCGGTGATGAGATTTGATGACAACTATTTTTTGTGATGATGATAAAAACGAACAAACTTTGAGTGATGAGACTTGATGACGGTTGTTTGTCTTCAAGACCACCTTCATCAAGGCTCTTTTGATGACAAATTAATTAAACCGTCATCAAGTAGTGATGATAATTAATTGATGACAATCGAACTATCATCAAATAGTTGATGACGATCAAACCGTCATCACTACGTGATAACAGTTTGATGACACTTGTTTGTCATCAAAACTCTTTTGATGACAAATTAATCGAACCGTCATCAAGTAGTGATGATAATTGATGACAATCGAACCATTATCAAATAGTTGATGACGATCAAACCGTCATCAAGTAGTGATGACAGTTTGATGACACTTGATGACACTTGTTTGTCATCAAGGCCCTTTTGATGACAAATTAATCGAACCGTCATCAAGTAGAGATGATAGTTGATGACAATCAAATCGTCATCAAGTAACGATGACAAGTGATGACAGTTGATGACGGTTCGAATCGTGTGATGACGGTTATTTTATATGGTTGAATGTCTTTGATGATACTTTTTGTTATCAAAAATTTGTTATCAAGACATTTGATGACACTTTTCGTCATCAAAAAATTTTGATGACGGTGAAATAAATTGTGATGACAGTGACGACGATTGTTTTTATGTGGTTGAATGCCTTTGATGATACTTTTTGTCATCAAAAAGTGTCATTAGGACATTTTGATGACACTTTTTACCTTTTATTACACTTTTTGTCATCAAAAAATTGTGATGACGGTGAAAAAAATTGTGATGACGGGGGATGGCGGTTTTTTTATGTGGTTGAATGCCTTTAATGATACTTTTTGCCATCAAAAAATGTCATCAAGACATTTTGATGACACTTTTTTACCTTTCATTACACTTTTTGTCATCAAAAAATTGTGATGACAATGAAATAAATTGTGATGACGGTGAAAAAATTGTGATGACGGTGCAAAAATTGTGATGACGGTTTTGAAATTGATGATAGTGATGATTGTGATGATGGGCAACGTCGGTCAACACCGGTGAACGCTCGGTCAACGTCGGTCAATGATCAGTCAATGCTGGTCAACGGTCAGTGAGCAGCGAGTCAACTCGGTCAACAGACGAGTCAACCCGGTCAACGACCGAGTCAACTTGGTGGGAGTGGGCGATGGAGGGTTTTGCTATTTATCTAATTTTCACACCCTCCTTAATATCCACCTAATTAGCCTTTTTTTTGCTATTTACTTAAATCATCCCACACATGTATTCACGCTAAACAAATCTCATACATAGCGCACCCACAAGATGATTAATCACAATAAACAAAGTATAACAATATGGATTAGGACTAACTTTCCTTTGTTTAACCAATAATATAGTCAGTGGTGGAGGGAGGGGGAGCGGGCGGGGGCAGCCACCCTGCCAATGGCTGGAGGAGCGGGATTTTAGAGAGAAGAGTCGGAGGTCCGCCCCAACAAGGCGACTTGAGTTCGGGGGCAAAGGCTGGCGCAGAGAAGTGGGGCAGGGTGGGGTAAGAGATATCATCGGAGAAGTACATGCGCGGAGGGTAGAGAATGAACAACCATTAGGACCACCATCGTTCTAATATTGGGATTTTTTTGATTTTTTAGGCTTATAGTAATTAGGCTTTATGAATATAATGGGCTTAGAAATTAATTGTTTGAACTAATACAACACACCCAACATTTTTTACCTAGGTTGCTAAAAAACAATGTTTTACACTAGCTTTTATCAAAAACAAAAATGTTTTGCACTAGGATTTTGTGTAGGCTTCGAATAGAATATATTTAATAATTCCATGTTTTATTGTAATTTCGGATTACAAATTTAATTTTATATAATTATTGGATAACTATGACTATTTTTTCTTGTTTTATTATTAATTTGATTTATTGAACAAGCGGCCATTCCATAAAGATGAACAAAAAAATGAGATATTGTATAATTATAAGGAAGAACATATTATAGTATTTTTTAGGAAGAAAAAAATAGTGGGCGATAGTTTGGTGGTATTTTTTAACAGAGATGTTTGTAATTATTAATCCCAACTCATACCTTCTTTAAATGACAAATTATAATATGAGCTCTTATTTCATACTTCTCCTGATTACAATCACTTGAAAGTCTTTGGATGCTTATCTTTTATCAACAGTTCCACAAGAAAAAGATATAAGTTCCAACCTCGAGCATCTAAATACATTTTCATTGGTTATCCTTTTGGAAAGAAAGGTTATAAAGTCATGGATCTTGTTTCAAAACAAATCATAGTGTCTCGAGATGTCATTTTTCATGAAACTCATTTCCCCTTTCACGATTCTTCCCTAAAACCAGATGATGCTTCCCCCTTACTAACACCATCATCTGATTTGTAACACTCGAGTTCCGAGAAAATCCGATAAATGACTCCTTTGTTTCAAATGCCTCCTTGTTGCTACAATCTTATTCTCTCTTTGTCTTTTGGGCCAAAGGCCCAATACTTGTTTGAAAAATTGAGAGACCCGAACCCAAAAATTCCTACTTCTCTCCTTACCCTTCTTTTGCCCTATCTCTCTCTCGTTCGTTTCTGGTTGTGCCGCCCATCAACAGAGAAAAGGGAGTTTGAACTTTGCACTCCATAGCCAGCAAGGAAATTCGAGAACCATCACTGTCGTCCTCACCCTCGTCCTTGCGCGTCGCCGTCCTCGTGCGCCGGTGGTGGTGAGACAGCGAGGAGCTCGAACCGTCGTCGTTCTGTTCCAACCACGCTTGCAACTGCCTTCTTCTTTCCGTCGTGCCTTGACTCGCCGCTGAGAGCGCTGTCGGAAGCGCTAGCCCGAACAAGAGTTGTGTGTCGCCTCTGTTCACCGCAGTCACCGGAACGCCGCCGCAAGTCCTTGTCGTCGCCTCCTCGACTTCGCCACTACGAGTCCTCGCCGATACGTTTTGTCCGCCTTTTGGTCCCGACCTCTCCATCTTCCATCTTGTTCCCTACTGACTTGACTCGCACCATAACCAGATCCGGTCCTTCGTAGTCGAGCTCAAAGCTAGTCGAAGACTGCGTGCTAAACCACCTTCCACAGCTTGCTCCTCCAATCCCCGCCGAAGAAATCAAGCGAACCCACAACTTCAAGGTCAAGACCAGTGAGCGGATTAGCCCAATTCCGAGGCAGAGCACCCGAGATCGACAACCCCATCTTCACTGTTCGTGTTTAGTGCAAACCGATCCTTGAAAGGTCGGGCAACTCTCCCTTTCTGTTGATCGAACCTTAGAACTGAACCATAGGCTTACTTGTCTTTGAATGCACCTTGTAATAGCGTAATGAGTGTTTTTGGCTCGAGTCCCGATCCGATTGATCAAGATGGACTCGTATAGCAAATTGCCTGCATATATTTCTTATTGTGAATTGCACTTGTTGTGATTTAATTATTAGATTAGAATGGTGTTGATGTACAGTGTAAAGTAGCTTGATTCTTGTATGGCCATATTAGAATAAGCTTGCTTGATTGAGTTTGAAGGGTTGTATTGGAATTTTGTTTGAATGGTAAGACATGAATTAAAGTTGGAATTTGACTTGAGAGTGAGTTTACGTATCTTTTAATTGAGATTTTGGTCTTGTGTGGATTGATCCGTCCTAGGATGCGAGTAGTATTCGGGTTTTTGAGTAGGATGTATGATTAGTCTCGACCTTTTATTGTTTGCTGGAACTCGCTTGGTTGGTTTGACTTTGAGTGCGAGTTTTGGAACTTAATGTTATAATATGTGACATCGAACCTCGATCTTGATTTGCTTTGGCCTCCTTTTCCTTGAGTCGCTTTAGGCCTAGATAAGAGATACTAGTTGAGAAAATTGTTGTTAGTCCGAACTCCGTCTAATATTAGTATAATCAAGTCAAGACGTTATGTTTGGATACCATGAAAATATGGTGGCTCGTATTTCGAAGCCACTATAGTTGTGCTTGCCTAGAGTCAAAAGGTTCTTATTGCGGTTAGTCGGTTAACCGTGAACATTATGATTCGTAGGTCTTTAGTATCGCCGCATTACTTACGTCGTTCGAGGATTGCTTTCCAGGCAAGTCGTTCTCGACTTGCTCGGCTCTATTCTAGTCTTGTTAGATTTCATGCCGTGATTGTGAGATTGGTTTTGGGAGTTAGTCCCGAATGTAGGTTTACCATGTGAAATATTTTCATGCATGATGTGATGCGCTTTTCATTGCAAACGTTTTCTCGTAAAAGAAATAGTATCGCTTTCTCTGTGCTGGCAGCGTAACCGGCACGATCATGTGCGACGATTGTCGGTGGCGAAGAGGCGTCTAGCCATGGTCGTGTGTCGGCCGGGCCCTTTTAATAATAAAAATTAATTGTTTGTTTTTGGCAAGTGCTCCAGTGGAGGCTTGACCAAGGGTTGGAAGGACGACGTATATGGAAAGTGGGAGGGCCCGCCTCTACACTCGGGCGCAGGTGAGTTAGCGCCGTAGATGGGAATGCGGGGGTGGAAGGATGAATGGCATTTCCCAATAGGATTGTGGTTTTGTTGTGTGCGTGTGTGTGATTACTTATTTGGTTTTCCTACCTTGTAAATTCTTGCCACGTTTAATGAATTGTGTATTCGTTGTATCTTCCTTCATTTGTTGAATATCGACGTGTTGGTTATTATTATAAATGCTTTACTTTTGTGCTTGTTAGTTTGATTATGGTATGTCTCATTGCCTTTCCTTTCACATATTCTCTAGGTTGTGGAAATGTGTGTTGACTTATACTGTTCTGTTCAATTCACTTGTTAAAAGTTATGTTGTTGTATAATTGATGTTTTTCAAACGTCTTACTATTGCCGTGTGTTATCTAGCTTGCCTAGGGTAGTAGCTGACCCCTCGGGGACTTTATTTTTCAGTTCCAGGTACTCACACAGGTCCCGTGTTGGAGCCTAGGATAGATGCTGCAGCGGATAGTTGACGCGTGTCATAGGTCATTGAGTGGGTGTGGAGTTTGGTTTAGGCTTGTTAGTTGTTTTGGATATTTCCTCATGTTGTTGACTTTAATAGATTTCTAAGGTTGAATGTGAATTGACTAGACATTTGGGGATCCATGTATGACATTTTTAAATGTGTTTTGTTTGAACGACAATTGGATGTTTTAAAATAGTTTTCTTGTCGTGCCCGAGTTGCAAGGTCCAGGTATTCTAGTTGTCAACTAGTTCAGGTAGGACCCGTTAGGGTCAAACTACCCAGTAATGTCCCGACGTTAAGTCGGGGTGTTACAGATTGGTATCAGAGCGAGGTTGGCAACAAGGCACATGGAATCGAGCAATACGTGTACACGAGGTCCAACTAAAAACTAAAATCGGCCGGTGTTTTTCAAAAAAGTTTTTTTTTAAATGTGGTAGTCATGCTGCATATAGGATTAGATGACACGACGTGACTTCGCTGCCATCCGCCGAAGGACCTCACGTAGAATTGTTAGTAAATCCTTCACTTTTAGTCAGAGTTTAAAGTTTTGACTGTGAGACTTTCTGTTATAGATGGCTCCACAAACTAGAGTCAGAGTTGTTGCTGCTAGTGGTAGAGGCCGTGGTAGAGGTCGTGGAAGGGGTCGTGGTAGAGGAGAGACTCTTGTAGCTGTTGAGCTAGAAGAGCATCAGAATGGTCACCCCCAAGAAGAAGTTGTTGAGAGTGGTGATGGGACTGCTAGGATTCATCCAGATGCTAGTGTGTCTATTGTTGGAGGAGGGCCCCCAACTAATGTGGCCCACGTTGGAGTCAATGCACCGCCTGTTGGATTGTCACCAGATATGGATCCTGCACTTCGAGCTACACTTGTAGGATTGCTACAGAATCTGCTGGGCACAGTTGCTACTTTCGATCTGAATGCTGTGGCTGGGCTTCAAAGGACTGAGATGAGAGCACCAGGCCAGAATACAGTTGGAGCTGCTCAATTAGGAGGGCTACCAGAAGTACAGAGACCAGAAGTGGTTGATCGTGTGGTAGAGTTACCAAGACAGTGTCGCGAGCCCCAACCTGACAAGTGGCTCGCGGAGTTCAAGAAGACCGGGGTGCCAAACTTTACTGGGGCTAAGGATACGAATGTGGAGCAGTGGTTGAGGAGAGTGACATCTGCTTTGGACTCTATTCAAGCGCCAGAAGAGAGGAAGATGTCTTTGGTACAGAGTCTGCTGCAGGGAGATGCTTTTGATTGGTGGGACATGAGCAGAGAAGGTCAGACAGATGTGACCTTTGAAGAGTTTCGAAAGAGGATTAGAGAATTTTACTGTCCTCCAGTGATTAGGTCGGCTCGTGAGGCTACTTTTCGGGATGCTGGACCCGAGAACATCACGGTGGAGGAAACCATTCTGAAGTTCCATAGGGAGTTGACAGTTGTGCCAAATACCGCTCCTACAGAAGAGTTGAAGATCGCAACCTTCCTAAAGAGGTTGCAACCGCATGTGCGTGCTTATGTTTCTGGTCTTCGACTCACTACTTTGAGAGATGTTCAGGAGTCCATTTTGGCTTATGCTATGGCCACGCCCCGACCAGGCCAGTTGGAGATACATGATGGTGCGAACAAGAGACAGAAGCTGTCTGGCCCTTCAGATTCGAGGAGGGATAGCCGACCGGGTTCATTTCAGCAAAACCGGTCCGGGTCTCAGTCACAGGGCCGTCAAGACCAGCTTCAGCAGGGTCAGTCTTCTAGGGGACAAAAAGAGTGCTTCAATTGTGGAGGCACTGATAACTTTAGGAATCAGTGTCCAAAGCCAGTTCGGAACTGCTTCAACTGTGGGAAGCCTGGCCATATGCGACAGTATTGCAAGGTCGGCGTACCCTCTCAAGGATCTTCGCCAAGGACGGTGAATCAGGGAGCTCGTCGTCCGCCACAACAGACTCAGCAAGCATCAGGCCAGAACAGAGGCCGAGGTACAGGAGCCAACGCTCAGAGAATCAACCAACCTCGAGTGTTCGAGATGAGGAGAGCTGATGCCTTACATGCGTCGACTGCTACAGGTACGTTTTGGATTCGATCTAAACCTGTTCATATTCTTTTTGACACGGGTGCCACACACTCTTTTGTGTCCTCTGCCTGCGTGACTAGATTAGGGTTGACTTGTACAGAAGGAGAATATTTTGTAGTAGGCCTACCCGATGGTAGTAAGGTGAGTGGTAATAGAGAGATTTTGCAGTTCCCTATCAGAATAGGAGGTAGAGACTGGTATGCAGATTTTATAGTAATGCAGTTGTCCCCAAATGACGATGTGATTTTAGGAATGGATTGGATGAGGCGTTATAAAGTAGTGTTAGATACATAAGGGCACAGTCACTGTGTCCGCAGATGACGGGACTGTACAAGTGAGTCAGGAGTTGGAGCAAGTTGGGCCGAGAACGGTGATTAGTATGGTAAAAGCCGCAAAGTTGCTTAATGGAGGGTGTGTAGGGTATTGGTGTTATGTCCTATAAGGGGACAAGGAAGGGCCACACATTCAAGATATACCGGTAGTCTGTGAGTTTAAGGATGTCTTTCCAGACGATCTACCAGGCTTGCCACCTCAAAGAGAGGTTGATTTCAGCATTGAACTTGAGCCAGGAACAATCCCGATCTCGAGCGCTCCATATCGCATGGCTCCGATGGAAATGCAGGAATTGAAGGCACAATTGGAAGAGTTGTTGGAGAAAGGGTATGTACGTCCGAGCGTGTCACCATGGGGAGCTCCAGTTTTGTTTGTAAAGAAGAAAGACGGTTCACTTCGCTTGCGTATTGATTATCGGGAGTTGAACCGAGTCACCATCAAGAACAAGTATCCCCTACCTCGCATTGATGATCTGTTAGATCAGTTACAAGGGGCTACGATATTTTCTAAGGTGGATCTGAGGTCAGGATATCATCAACTCAGAATTCGAGAGGTAGACATCCCAAAGACGGCTTTCCGAACTAGATATGGACATTACGAGTTTGTGGTGATGCCATTCGGATTAACCAATGCACCCGCAGTGTTCATGGAGTTGATGAACCGAGTGTTTATAGATTTCCTGGACAAATTTGTGGTGGTATTCATTGATGATATCTTGATTTATTCCCGTAATGAAGAGGAGCACGCAGAACACCTTAGGCAAGTGTTGAAAGTGTTGAGGCAACATCAGTTGTTTGCTAAACTAACCAAGTGTGAATTCTGGCTACCGGAAGTCACCTTCCTGGGACATGTGGTGTCTGCTAAGGGAGTAATGGTAGACCCTGTGAAAATCAAGGCTGTAAAAGAGTGGGAAGCCCCAAGAAATGTGAAGGAGGTGCGGAGCTTCCTAGGTTTAGCGGGGTACTACCGGAGGTTCGTAGAAGGGTTCTCCCGTATAGCCCAACCGCTTACGAATTTGTTAAAGAAGACCACTCGTTTCGAGTGGAGTGAGGTATGCCAGAGAAGCTTCGAAGAGTTGAAAAGGAGGTTGACTTCAGCTCCTATACTTGCTCTCCCGCAAGGAAATGAGGACTTTGTGATCTACAGTGACGCCTCCAAGGTAGGCTTAGGATGTGTGTTGATGCAGAGGGATAGGGTGATTGTGTATGCTTCAAGACAGTTGAAGCCGAATGAGCAGAATTACCCTACTTATGACTTGGAGTTAGCAGCGGTGGTGCATGCTCTGAAGATTTGGCGCCATTACTTATATGGTAGTACCTGCAAGGTGATGACAGATCATAAGAGTCTCAAGTACATCTTTACTCAGAGAGAACTGAACATGAGACAGCGGAGATGGCTCGAGTTGCTGAAGGACTATGACTTGGAGATCCTTTATCACCCAGGAAAAGCGAACGTAGTCGCCGATGCACTTAGTAGGAAGACCTCTCAAGAATGTATGTTGGCTCGTTTAACGGCTCAACCGGAGCTATAAAGAGAGCTGATAAGGTACGGAATCGAGGTGCAGATTCAGCGTTACCAGGGTAGATTGAGTATTATGGAGTGTCAACAGACTTTGCTTGAAGAAGTGAGAAAGAAACAAGGAGTGTGTCCAATGATTCAGGAGCTGAAGCAGAAATTAAGCCATGATGAGGCACCTGATTTTGTAGAGAGAGCAGATGGTATCTTGAGTTTGCACGGCCGAATATGTGTGCCTCGAGATGAAGAGTTGAGACAGAAGATTTTGCAAGAAGCCCACACTACACCTTACTCGATTCACCCTGGAGCGAGTAAGATGTACAAAGATTTACGACAATACTACTGGTGGGATGGCATGAAGCCAGATGTAGCAAGATTCGTGGCTAAGTGTCAGGTCTTTCAACAGGTGAAGATGGAGCACCAGAGGCCGGGTGGTATGCTCCAACCCCTACCTATTCCAGAGTGGAAGTGGGAGGATATTTCCATGGATTTTGTCACGGGGTTACGAATCAGCAAGGGACATGATGCCATCTCGGTTGTAGTGGATAGGTTGACCAAGACTGCTCGCGTCTTGCCTATTAAGGAGACTTGGAAAATAAACAAGTTGGTAGAAGTGTTTGTAAATCAGATAGTTAGACTGCATGGTGTACCCAAAACAATTGTGTCAGATCGTGATGGGCATTTCACTTCCAGATTCTGGCAACAAGTGCATGAGGCACTTGGGACAAGTTGCACTTCACGACTGCATATCACCCGCAATCAGATGGCCAGTTTGAGAGGACAATTCAGACTCTAGAGGACATGCTGAGGTCCTGTGTTCTTTATTGGGGAGGCCATTGGTCGGATCACCTAGCATTGGTGGAGTTTGCCTACAACAATAGTTGGCACTCCTCGATTCAAATGGCTCCATATGAGGCCTTGTATGGCCGAAAGTGCAGGACACCTTTGTGTTGGGATGACCCGTCGGATGTGGTAGGTGAGAGGCCACAGATGATAGAGGAGACGATTGGAAAGGTTGCCTTGATCCGAGAGCATATGCTAGCTGCACAAAGTCGTCAGAAATCCTATGCAGACAAGCGATGTCGACCATTAGAATTTGAGATAGGGGCACACGTTTGGCTGAGAGTGTCACCTACACGTGGTGTGAGGAGATTCGGGGTAAAAGGGAAGTTGAGTCCCCGCTACATTGGGCCGTTTGAGATACTGGAGAGAGTTGGCGAGGTAGCTTACAAACTAGCGCTACCACCCGCCTTGGATGGAGTTCACCATGTCTTCCATGTGTCACAGTTGAGACAATATGTTCCGGATCCCAGCCACAGGCTCAACTATGAAGAGTTGGAGGTTGAGCCCGATCATACTTTCAGAGAGCAGCCGATAGCGATTCTTGACAAGCGTTCTAAGAAGCTGCGGAACAAGGAGATTCCGTTGGTGTTGATTCAGTGGTCTCGACGAGGTGTCGAGGAGGCCACTTGGGAAACCGAGGATGGGATGAGAGAGAACTACCCCGAACTGTACTCGGGTTTACTAGAGGCCTTTGAGAGTAGAGTTTAGAGGTCGCTCGAGAGTAGGTGTAACGATTGTTATGATGTAGTGTTACTAGGTGTGTTGGATGTTGCTCGTTTGTGTTTTGACATGAGTATGGATTGGTTGTCGTCCTTTATGATTATAATATCTTGATATATGTTTTGCTTCCCATGTTATGTTAATCTGTTAGTAATAAATTGGGGGTTCGAGGACGAACCTCTTTAAGTGGGAGAGGTTGTAAAACCTCGGGAATCCACGTGGGCTCCCACTTCTAGCTACAGAAGTTTCGGGACGAAACTTTCTTAAGGAGGGTATAAATGTAACACTCGAGTTCCGAGAAAATCCGATAAATGACTCCTTTGTTTCAAATGCCTCCTTGTTGCTACAATCTTATTCTCTCTTTGTCTTTTGGGCCAAAAGCCCAATACTTGTTTGAAAAATTGAGAGACCCGAACCCAAAAATTCCTACTCCTCTCCTTACCCTTCTTTTTTCCTATCTCTCTCTCGTTCGTTTCTGGTTGTGCCTCCCATCAACAGAGAAAAGGGAGTTTGAACTTGGCACTCCATATCCAGCAAGGAAATTCGAGAACCATCATTGTCGTCCTCACCCTCTTCCTTGCGCGTCGTCGTCCTCGTGCGCCGGTGGTGGTGAGACAGCGAGGAGCTCGAACTGTCGTCATTCTGTTCCAACCACGCTTGCAACTGCCTTCTTCTTTCCGTCGTGCCTTGATTCGCCGCTAAGAGCGCTGTCAGAAGAGCTAGCCCGAACAAGAGTTGCGCGTCGCCTCTGTTCACCGCAGTCACCGGAACGCCGCCGCAAGTCCTTGTCGTCGCCTCCTCGACTTCGCCACTACGAGTCCTCGCTGGTAAGTTTCGTCCGCCTTTTGGTCCCGACCTCTCCATCTTCCATCTTGTTCCCTACTGACTTGACTCGCACTATAACCAGATCCGGTCCTTCGTAGTCGAGCTCAAAGCTAGTCGAAGAATGCGTGCTAAACCACCTTCGACAGCTTGCTCCTTCAATCCCCGCCGAAGAAATCAAGCGAACCCACAACTTCAAGGTCAAGACCAGTGAGCGGATTAGCCCAATTCCGAGGCAGAGCACCCGAGATCGACAGCCCCATCTTCACTGTTCGTGTTTAGTGCAAACCGATCCTTGAAAGGTCGGGCAACTCTCCCTTTCTGTTGATCGAACCTTAGAACTGAACCATAGGCTTACTTGTCTTTGAATGCACCTTGTAATAGCGTAATGAGTGTTTTTGGCTCGAGTCCCGATCCGATTGATCAAGATGGACTCGTATAGCAAATTGCCTACATATATTTCTTATTGTGAATTGCACTTGTTGTGATTTAATTATTAGATTAGAATGGTGTTGATGTACAGTGTAAAGTAGCTTGATTCTTGTATGGCCATATTAGAATAAGCTTGCTTGATTGAGTTTGAAGGGTTGTATTGGAATTTTGTTTGAATGGTAAGACATGAATTAAAGTTGGAATTTGACTTGAGAGTGAGTTTACATATCTCTTAATTGAGATTTTGGTCTTGTGTGGATTGATCCGTCCTAGGATGTGAGTAGTATTCGGGTTTTTGAGTAGGATGTATGATTAGTCTCGACCTTTTATTGTTTGGTGGAACTCGCTTGGTTGGTTTGACTTTGAGTGCGAGTTTTGGAACTTAATGTTATAATATGTGAAATCGAACCTCGATCTTGATTTGCTTTGGCCTCCTTTTCCTTGAGTCGCTTTAGGCCTAGATAAGAGATACTAGTTGAGAAAATTGTTGTTAGTCCGAACTCCGTCTAATATTAGTATAATCAAGTCAAGACGTTATGTTTGGATACCATGAAAATATGGTGGCTCGTATTTCGAAGCCACTATAGTTGTGCTTGCCTAGAGTCAAAAGGTTCTTATTGCGGTTAGTCGGTTAACCGTGAACGTTATGATTCGTAGGTCTTTAGTATCGCCGCATTACTTACGTCGTTCGAGGATTGCTTTCCAGGTAAGTCGTTCTCGACTTGCTCGGCTCTATTCTAGTCTTGTTAGATTTCATGCCGTGATTGTGAGATTGGTTTTGGGAGTTAGTCCCGAATGTAGGTTTACCATGGGAAATATTTTCATGCATGATGTGATGCGCTTTTCATTGCAAACGTTTTCTCGTAAAAGAAATAGTATCGCTTTCTCTGTGCTGGCAGCGTAACCGGCACGATCATGTGCGACGATTGTCGGTGGCGAAGAGGCGTCTAGCCATGGTCGTGTGTCGGTCGGGCCCTTTTAAAAATAAAAATTAATTGTTTGTTTTTGGCAAGTGCTCCAGTGGAGGCTTGACCAGGGGTTGGAAGGACGACGTATATGGAAAGTGGGAGGGCCCGCCTCTGCACTCGGGCGCAGGTGAGTTAGCGCCGTAGATGGGAATGCGGTGGTGGAAGGATGAATGGCATTCCCAATAGGATTGTGGTTTTGTTGTGTGCGTGTGTGTGATTACTTAGTTGGTTTTCCTACCTTGTAAATTCTGGCCACGTTTAATGAATTGTGTATTCGTTGTATCTTCCTTCATTTGTTGAATGTCGACGTGTTGGTTATTATTATAAATGCTTTACTTTTGTGCTTGTTAGTTTGATTATGGTATGTCTCATTGCCTTTCCTTTCACATATTCTCTAGGTTGTGGAAATGTGTGTTGACTTATACTGTTCTGTTCAATTCACTTGTTAAAAGTTATGTTGTTGTATAATTGATGTTTTTCAAACGTCTTACTATTGCCGTGTGTTATCTAGCTTGCCTAGGGTAGTAGCTGACCCCTCGGGGACTTTATTTTTCAGTTCCAGGTACTCACACAGGTCCCGTGTTGGAGCCTAGGACAGATGCTGCAGCGGATAGTTGACGCGTGTCATAGGTCACTGAGTGGGTGTGGAGTTTGGTTTAGGCTTGTTAGTTGTTTTGGATATTTCCTCATGTTGTTGACTTTAACAGATTTCTAAGGTTGAATGTGAATTGACTAGACATTTGGGGATCCATGTATGACATTTTTAAATGTGTTTTGTTTGAAGGACAGTTGGATGTTTTAAAATAGTTTTCTTGTCGTGCCCGAGTTGCAAGGTCCAGGTATTCTAGTTGTCAACCAGTTCAGGTAGGACCCGTTAGGGTCAAACTACCCAGTAATGTCCCGACGTTAAGTCGGGGTGTTACATGATTCCTTTCCTCACATATTCTTACCATGACGTAATTCTTTTATTATTCCTGATTCATCTCCCATTTCTCTCGACTCTTTTGTCTCATCAGAAAGTTCCATATCTGGTTCACTAGAAACCATTTCTTCTTCACTAGAAAATCACACTCACATGCCTTCACTCTCTCCTCCTCCTCAAAGACCCACTAGGATTCACAAACCACCAGCATATGTGAAAGTCCATGGGTCTTGACATGTAGATAAACTAGGGACATGTTGGTACGAGCGCACATGCATGGATGGGCCTAGCACACAAGCCATGGGGTTTCATCCTAAAACCAATTGGCAATAGGAGGAGTAACCCAAGAGTATATATGCTAGGCTTGATTTCTTTGGATTTCATGTGTGGGATATGTTATTATTCTCAACAACCTAGTTATCATATTAGCATTGTTATCTCACTTCCAAAAGCTCACCTCAAACTAGATTAATTCTCTCCTCTCAAATGCCACAAAATTTTAATGCCTTTGCAACAAATGTTATCTCCTATGCTAAGTCATCCTATTACAAGCTTCCAAAGACTCCAACTGGATTCATGCTTAGGAGAAAGAGTTACATGCTTTACAATGCAATGACACATGGGATTTAGTCCCTTTTTCATCAGGGAAACATCCAGTCGGGTGTAAGTGGGTATACAAAGTAAAATTGAGGATTGATGGGACTCTTGAGAGGTATAAGGCATGTTTAGTTGCCAAAGGATAAACACAAAAGGCAAGAATTGATTATCATGAAACGTTCTCTCTTGTTGTAAAGATGACAATAATCCGAACCAATGCTGTCTTAGCAGCTGCTCATCATTGGCCTCTCTATCAATTAGATATCAATAACGCCTTTTTACATGGAGATCTTTATAAAGAAGTTTACATGACGGTTCACGAGGGCATTCTTAATCCATCTAATCTGGTTTGCCGCTTGAAAAAGTCCCTATATGGTCTTAAGCAAGCCTCCAGGCAATGGTTTTACAAATTAACTTCTTCTTTGATGTCGTTTGGATTTGTTCAATCTAAGAATGACTACTCTCTTTTCACTTTAAAGAAAGGTAATCTCACTACAATAGCGGTTGTCTATGTAGACGATATATGCTCATAACTGCATTAGATTCTCCTAGTATCATTGCACTGAAGCATTTCCTTGACAATGCATTCAACACCAAGGACCTGGGATTACTACATTATTTTTTGGCTTGGAGATCACTTATTTGCCAACATGTATTGCCGTTACACAAAAGAAATTTACAATTAAGTTACTTCATGATGCTCAATTGTCTTCATCAACACCAGTTTGCACTCCCCTGCCCTTAAACTTGAAACTCAACAATCAAGATGGTGATTTGATGCCAACTGCTTCACTCTATCGACAAATTATGGGGAAACTTAAATTTTCTTACATATACTAGGCTTGGCATATGTTTTTGCGTGCAAAATCTTAGCCAATTTATGCAGGCTCCTCGCACTCCTCATCTTGTGGCCTTGCACCATATTCTTCCTATATTTCTGGGACAACAGGACAAGGCATTTTATTAAATGACTTTGACAAACCTACAATATATGCCTACTCTAATTTTGATTGGTCTACATGTCCAAACTCTCGTCGATCAATTAGTGGATTTCTTATTTTGCTAGGGTGCTCTCCTATTGCTTGAAAATCCAAGAAACAAAGCACGATCTCTGGAAGAACACCTTGTTAGTAATAAACCAGAATTGAACAAAGGAAACGAGTTACTGAATACTGAATGTAGGGCCTTTGAGGATTGAAAACAACTTCTTGAAAACGGAAACAATGTCGCGGTATGGGAGCCGCTGCCTTAAAAGCGATTTCGCCCTGATCGGTGGTGCAAGTCAGCAAAGACGCCTCCCCCAAGGATTACACAGGACTGCCGAAGGCGTACACTCACCTAACGAAGTTAGGAATCCACCAGAGAATGCTTAGAATGGAGTATTTGTTTTGAGAAGGAAGGAAACTGTAACTTTCAGTGTGTAGAAAACTGAGATACACATTCGGTTTTATGGATGAAAATAATCAAAACAGTTACGCTAAAGTGGAGAAAAATCAGAAGAAGATCAGGCCAAGTTAAAGATGAGAATTCGATTTTAAAAACACTTGAAACCGAAATCAAAATTTGCGAAAGACCTCAAAACAAATTTGTGGGAAGCAAAAGACCTCAAAACAAATTTGTCACAAAGGACAAGAGTCCACTAAAGCCAAAACCATCCTTTTGCATTTATAAAATATCCAACACACCCTTGAAATCGTATTTGTGCATGAATCTTCTACCATTTTTAAGTGTGAAATTCAATTGAATTGTAATTTGGAAAGGGCAAATTCGACATTTTAACAATTGGTGGAGCAGGCCCAAATGATGCGGTGCGGGTGTGCAAAAAGGTTGAGAGAGGAGGCGTGGAGCAGACATAATTTTCAAAAATCACCATCATTAAAATTAAACTAATCCATCCTTCACATTGTTAGTTACTTCTGAATTTCTGATTCGTCTTCGGTCTTCCTTCCGTTTGAATTAAAGCAAGCAAATCACAGAGAGAGAAGAGCATCTTCTTCCTTCGCCTGTTCGCCAGTCTGAGAAGGAAGATACAGTGAGCTTTTGGCAGACAAAATATCTCCTTCTTCAGCAATGCAGGTTTAGTCAGATTCTAAGCTGTTTCCGTCTTGTTTTCCTTGCTGTTTTTTACTTGATCTTCTTCTTATTTTGAGCTTCTGAGCTGTGAAATTTTCGTTTTGAACATTCAATTTTGTGCTTTTTTGCTGCGCAGACGAGAACGATTCAAGTGAGCAACCTATCAGATCTAGTTACAGAAAGGGAAATTCATGAGTTTTTCTCCTTTTCTGGGGATGTCGATCATATTGAGATCCGCCGGTATGCTCCTATTCGCCTAGTTTAGATTAGATATGTATTCAGTATTCATTGTTTGCTTAGCTCAATTGGAAATTTGAAATATGGTGTTCTGTTGTTGGAATAATGCGTGCAGAGTATCAGCGGAAGCGAAAACGGCTTTTGTTACATTCAAAGAGGCCAAAGCACTTGAAATTGCTCTTTTGTTATCGGTAATCTTGGCGATTCTGCACCTCATATTGTTAGCTGTCTTCTCCTTATAACTGCTTTATGTGTCTCTAGTTCTTGGATTACTTTTCTGAAGGTTTTAATCCCACTTCATCTAGCAGATTAATAAAATTGAATAAGAAAAAAACGACCAAAAACTGGTGTTTTGTATTTGTTATCTTGGATCTTCCTTCTTTTTTTATTTTCATTGCTTTATATCAATGCAACTGCAATAATATCTCAAAATCTTAGTTGTTTGAATTTTAATTGTTGGAAAGTGATTGAATTGTATTTGTTCTAAAAATCACATGGAAAATAGTAACGACTAAACTATTATCGCATATATACTTGTGTTGTGAGTATCGAAATAGACTCAGCACATACATCCATGACAAACCTTCATTTGACACGTTTTCTGCTCAGTTGGATGTATAATAATGTAGTATGTTGTTTTGTTCACTTTTTCATTTGCAAGCATGGTTTGGAATACGTGAGTTTGTTATTAGTTAGCTTGCAACTCGCACAGTATCATTCTTGTTGTCCATGAATCTAAATCTAACTGCCTTGCCCCAATAGGTTCATGTCTCACCTTTTTAACTTTGAACTTGAAAATTTAGCTTGATGGTAAGCTTTGATATTAGGGCCTACATGGTTTAGTTAGCTTTGTTTGGTTGTCATTGGAACTGAATGTGTCACTAGCTCCTAGGTCCTCAACCAGTCCTCAACCAAAAGCACTCAATTAAGAAAAAACCAAGAATTCTTAACAGAATACCTGTAGCTGATAGGCTTACATTTGTGTATATATAAATCCCATCATAGGTGCTGCATTGTTTAAAATAATACATTAACAATATCAAAACTGATTACATCTTGCAATGGTTACTTCATCATTGATAAAACTGAAATTTCCTAACATACGATTACTGGCGAATTTTATATGTTCAGGCATTTAGCACAGATTCTTACGTTTTGGCAATTTTATTTGTATGGCAGGGTGCAACATTGGTGGATCAAATTGTAAACATTTCATCTGCAGAAAATTATTTAGTCAAACCAAAGGTACTTATAAGTTTATAATCAGATACCTGAAAATACATTTCACATGCTGCCCCTTGATCATGACACTTTAGTTGTAATTTTTCAGGAAGAAAGGGCACTTGATAATCCTGTGAGCAAAGCTCATTCTGAAGATGTTGCACCTGAAGTAGAGGTGGTTGAAAATGCTCTTAGAAGTTAGAACTTCAACTTATGGCAAGCAATCCTCATGTTGCTTTGATAATACATGATCATCCCAAAAATAAATATTTGATTCCTTGCTTTCAAAATGGGTTATCATGAACCATTGTCATTTGTCATAAATAAATGCATTTTGACAACTGTATTGACAGTCTTTCTATAGATTAGTCGGATCTAAGATTTCTTGTTGATTGTCTTCATTTAATTGTGAGGTTGTAGGTCAATTCTGGATCACCAGGAAGAGTATATGTCGCAAAAGCTCAAGAAGTTGTTTCTAATATGATAGCTAAAGGTTCTGCCATCAGACAAGATGCTGTTAATAAAGCCAAAGCATTTGATGAAAAACTCAATTCCTTTGACAAGAGAGTTGGTTTGACAGAAAAATTCAGCGTTGGAATTTCGGTGGTCAATAAGAAGGTTAAGTCTGTAGACGAACGGCTTCAAGTTTCAGATAAAACGATGGCAGCTTTACTTGCAGCTGAGAGGAAAATAAACAATACAGGATCAGCCGTTAAATCGAGCAGGTAGATGAACTTATTCCTGTACATATCAAACATAGCTCTACTACTGTTGCCTTGTCCAAATGAGTCCATGTTTCATTTCCAAATTTTCAAATTTTGATAATTTTAAGATTGAATAGTGGCAACGAGCTTATTCAGCGTAAATTTTTAAGCATAATCTATACATTGCCTAAGGTTCATGCTCTACGCTAATGCAAATGTTACATTGACAGATATGTGACTGCTGGGGCAACTTGGTTGAATGGTGCCTTTGGTAGGGTAGCAATAGCAGGACAGGTTGCTGGTATGAAAACTAAACAAAAGTTTCATATGGCTATGTCTAATCTGACTGCAAAGGTGGGGTTTTTTTTTCCCTTCTTCTTGAGAAGAAAATTTTCCCATTCTTACAAACTTGTTTTGAAACTGAATGGTTTTATTTTTATGAATTTCAGGATCCAATTGCTGCATAGATGCATAAAGCTCAGTCCAGTCAGTCGGTCACATTTTTGCTGCCTTTGTGATTTTCTGTAATTCTTTTCTCTTCATTCTACTATAAAATTGTAATTTTTTTTCCTGTGATATTATCAGGTATACGTCTCTATAAGCCCCAATTGGAGCTAAATTTTATGTTTTTTTTTTGTTTCTCCCTATGAGCTATTGTTGTATCTCATCCTGTTGAGATACAACTACCAGAATAAATGAAGCTTGTAGGCAGTTGGTAGGTAGTACCCATCAAGGTATAAGACTGTATACAGAAATACAAAGACATATCACACGAATTAAAGGTGGAAATTAGATTTCTCCATGATCATGATTCAAGAACCCATTTGTCTTGATCTATGGACTATAATGTATAAGATCATCCATTTTCAGTAGAATCTGGCTGGTGTTTAGACCACCTGCCATCAAAACCACGAGTAAACAAAAGTTCCGAGTTAAAAGAAAAGGATCAGTTGGACGCCAACAGCTCGACCCATTCATTGCCTCATTAGCGCTTCTTCACTTGCACTCCCAACTGCATTCTATAAACCCTAGTTCCATCTCAAGCACTATAGCCACCAGTGATCCAAGAATCGTCAAGAGTTCAGCTTCGGAATAGCGGACAGACAATTGACCTCCACAACCACCATTTAAGGTCACATGAAATGTGAGGCCTACATGTACACCAAAAGGCCGGCCGAACGCCAAAAGTTTGGAAGACGATATTATTCGATTGGCATGAGGTGTCAAAAGTATGAAAAAAGTGTAATCATTACTCGGCATTTGCTACCGCCTACTCAGATCTTAACTTTCTTCTCTTTTATCTGCGTTACTATCAATAGTTTTTTTTAGAATGGATAAATATTAGATGACCTTATTTCTTGATATAATACGTGATGATTCTACTCACTAACTCACCACAAAAAATGTACATGTGCTGTAGTTGCCTCTATAGAATTTTGTGGGCAAATAAACACTCGAATTAAATGGACCTGCACAACTAATGAAACAGAAACATTTACGCTAGTGTACAATTTGCTGTCAAGCTTCTTGAAAAAGGGTATGAAATTTTCTGTTGTGGAAACGGACAAATGAAGAAGAGACACGAAAACGTGGCTTCGGCACCCATTTCAAGAAAGCTGAAACCGACGTTCAAAATTCAATTCCACATGAACGAGGTTTTGAAAGAAATCCACCCATTTAAATTGGAAGAATAAAAAGAGGAATAGAAAGAGGGCTTCAGAGAGTGCTCTTCTCTGCTGGGTTTTTTCCTCTTTGTTCAAGACTTCAAGTAAGCTTTTTCTCCAGTTTTTCAAATAAAAAAGTAAGCTTTTGCTCCCTTCATCTTCCTTTGCATTCTTTTTGCTTCAATTTGTGTTACTTAGGAAACAGCATTTCGTTCATTTCTTCTGACTGTGATAATCTGGTTTTGTAATGTCACTAATTAGCACTTTCCAACTCCCAAAATTACTGATTTCCACTTGGGGTCTCACAGCAGCAAAACAAATGTAGTAGATGATAGCTTTTCAATTATGATGGTGTTCAGGTTTCTCATTCTACTTGTCAATTTGTCATTGCAATTAATATCTCTTACTTGAAAAAAAAAAGCATTCCATTTGGGTATAAATGGCGGGTTGATAAGAGCAGCAACATTGTGGAGTAGTTAAAATCTGTGAATGGAGGTTTAGTATTAACTTAACTCCACATAGACTTTGATCAAGGAAGGTGGTATTATTATTATAAGTTCTCATTGAAACTGCTAGCTGCAAAAGTGCAAACTTTCAATGCCTGTTCTTATTTTATTCTTTTTCTATCATTAGGTGCGAAGGAAACTGCACAAACAAGGATGGGGAAAATGTATGTATGGTTGCTGCTATTGTGTTGCTGCACATTCATGGTAGATGCAAAGTACATGAAATACAAAGACCCCAAACAGCCGATTGGCGCAAGAGTTAAGGACCTCTTGGGCCGAATGACATTGGATGAGAAGATTGGTCAAATGACACAAATTGAGAGGGCTAATGCAACAGCTGATGTTATGAGGAAGTACTTCATAGGTATGTAGGTTTGGATTCCCTTTGCGCTTATTTCAATTACTATTAATTCGGTGCTTGATTCTCATAGCTTCTATAACCATTTGTTAAATGAAAAATTGATTAGAGCTTGTTTGAAAAGAATTCGTGAATTAGAGCAAGAACACCAATCATTTCCTGTAAATGAAAAAGTAACTGCATTTGATTTAGGGAGCGTATTGAGTGGTGGAGGAAGTGGTCCTGCTCCACAAGCATCTCCTGAGCAATGGGTTAATATGGTAAATGAGATGCAAAAGGCTGCTTTATCCACTCGCCTTGGGATTCCTTTCATTTATGGAATTGATGCTGTTCACGGTCACAATAATGTGTACAAGGCAACAATTTTCCCTCATAATGTTGGATTGGGTGTAACTAGGTAACTTCTGTGGACATCTATTGTAATCTGTAATCTCTGAAAAAGGACAATCATTTCAGCTTAGCACTTGATCTTCATTGTACTACTTATTGTCTTATGAATCAGGGATCCTCAACTTGCTAAGAAGATTGGAGCTGCAACGGCTTTGGAAGTCAGAGCTACTGGCATCCCATATGTCTTTGCACCTTGCATTGCAGTATGTATCTCATTCCCTTCATGAAATGTCTAATATATAGTTTATCAATTATGTGACAAGCAATTTCATTCAATAGATTTGTTAAGAAAAAATCACATGTCTCAGGTTTGTAGAGATCCAAGGTGGGGTAGATGTTATGAGAGCTACAGTGAAGACCCAAAAATTGTGCAGGAAATGACCCAGATCATATTGGGTTTGCAAGGAGATATTCCTTCTAATTCCCGAAAAGGCGTGCCATTTGTTGCTGGAGAGTATGATCTTTCTTAGCATCACTTTGACTGAATTTGGACTTTGTTTTGTGCAAGAAAAGGCCTGACCAAGAATTTTTGTTCTGTGTAGCAAAAATGTTGCTGCTTGTGCTAAGCACTTTGTGGGTGATGGTGGCACAATTAGAGGTATCAATGAAAACAACACCGTCATAGACTACCACGGTTTACTCAGTATCCACATGCCAGGCTACACCAAGGCTGTTTCATACGGTGTTTCTACTATCATGGTCTCCTTCTCTAGCTGGAATGGCATGAAGATGCACGCTAACCATAATCTTGTGACCGGATTTCTTAAGAACACTTTAAAGTTCAGGGTAAAAATACCAAATTTTCAGTGCTTAAAATCTTGAAACAATCAAATGAAGTGATAGAAAAGTAATGGTTTTACTTTTCATAAATTGGTGTATCAGGGCTTTGTCATCTCTGATTGGACAGGAATTGACAAGATTACTACACCTCCCCATGGCAATTACACATACTCCGTCCAGGCTGGCGTTCTGGCTGGTATTGATATGGTTAGTTAGTTGTTAATCCCTTTCTCCTGAAATACTTTTGATCTATAAATATTTCTCCAATATTTTGCAAGTAATTTTAGAACTTAGAGATTTTTGTAAACAAAATATGTCATGTCCTGTATTATAATGAAAACTTTTTGGGCAAATGGCAGATCATGGTTCCATATGCCTATCCAGAATTCATCAATGACCTCAGATTGCTAGTGAAGCATAACATAATTCCCATGACCAGAATTGATGATGCAGTGAAGAGGATTCTTAGAGTGAAATTTCAAATGGGTTTATTCGAGAAGCCATTAGCTGACACCAGTCTTGTTCACCAGCTTGGAAATCAGGTTTTGAGCTAGGATTCTTTCATCCAGATTATTTTATTTTTTTCACTTTCTGTGATGATTGCTTGTAAGATTTACATAATTGGTCTTGTGAAATGAACCAGCAACACCGAGAGCTTGCAAGAGAAGCTGTTAGGAAATCACTTGTTCTATTGAAGAATGGAAAGAGTGCAAAGGAGCATCTGCTGCCTCTTCCTAAGAAAGCCTCAAAAATACTCGTTGCAGGGACCCACGCTGACAACCTGGGCTATCAATGCGGCGGCTGGAGTATGGAGTGGCAAGGATTTAGTGGCAACAATGCCACCGCAGGTACACATACAAATATCAACTATGCTTTTTTCTTCATGTTGATGAAGGATTTCCTCTTCTGCTATCATTTTGTTGCCATATTTTCATCTAGCTAGTTAGTAGGATAGACAACAAATTTTAATTTTAATGGAGGTAGCTTGCATGTTAGGAAATTACTAAAGTGGTTAATTAAGAATGGCAAAAGCTTAAACAGAGCTTTCAGCTCATAGCATCATCAAAAAGCTCAGTTACGGACAACGTGCTTCACATTAGTAGAAAGGTAATCCGTTCTTGTACATAGGAATAGGTTTAGCTTATAGACATTTCCTACTAATTTGCCCTGTAAGAGTAATATCCATTACCTTTGCTTGAATGACTAACAACAGCCTAATGTAATATTAAATTTGCTGTCATATTTTGACCCAGCTTGGTAGTAAGATTGACAAATATTTTTCGACATTATTGAAGTGGCTAATTGCAAGAGATTAAAACTGCTTTTAGCTCTTTAGCATCATCAATAATTCTACTTTTCAACCGTCACACAACAACCTTCACCTAAATAGCCAAAAAATCAAAAGTTCCGGATTTGTAACAAGTAGAAATTCATAACAATCAGTTGGGTTTTCCAGGAACCACAATCCTTGGAGCCATAAAGAAGGCAGTTGATCCACACACACAAGTCATCTACAATGAAAACCCAGAAACCGAATTTGTCAAGTCCAACAAATTCTCCTACGCCATTGTAGTAGTCGGGGAGGTACCATATGCAGAGAGTTTCGGTGACAGCTCGGATTTGACCATCCTAGCTCCTGGTCAAAGCACTATTACAAACGTGTGCAGGGCTGTAAAGTGTGTTGTGATAGTCGTCTCTGGGCGTCCACTTGTGATCGAGCCATACGTCGAGTCAATTGATGCGGTTGTGGCGGCTTGGTTGCCTGGAACTGAAGGACAAGGCGTTGCTGATGTGTTGTTTGGAGATTATGGGTTCACTGGGAAGCTTGCTAGGACATGGTTCAAGAATGTGAATCAGCTCCCCATGAATGTGGGTGATCCACATTATGACCCGCTTTTCCCGTTCGGGTTTGGTCTCACCGCAAATCCTAATAAGGCTAGCTAATTGAGGATCTGGTGTGTAGATCTTAGTGGGCATTTTTCAGTGATTTGAACAAGCTGTTGGCTAATCGAGAATAACTGATGTTCTATTTTCCCTTGTTATGAGCTAATGACTCAGCTGATTTAGGGTTGATGATCAACTTCTTACATGAAGGTCGGTGGTTCTACATAGGGATGGCAAATTCTGATCCGACCCGAAATAACCGACCGAACAACCCAATTCGAGAACCGACCGATATCTGGAAAAAAATTATAAAATGAAATCTGAAACCGACCCGATCTGACCGATTCTAACCCGAACCCGAAAGCAACCCGTTTAAAAAAGCAACCCGAAACCGATTATATCCTAGAAGGCCACTTATCATGAATTTCAAAATGTCCTTAGACAAAACTTGTTTGAATTGAAATTCAAATGCTCATGAGAATCAACAATGAAAGATTTAGGAGAAGGACGTATTGTCTCATGTAGCTTGATCGTTATGCTAAATTGATAACTTCTCTAAGGCGTCGTTAACATGAGGGCCTTTGGGATGTGTTGGTTCAAAACTCGAATATTACGTTTGATTTCATTAGCTTAGCTGGTGGGTGATGTCGTGATGATTGCCTTCAAAGCCAAAAAATTTAAATTTTTGAACTTTTAAAAGTATTTTTTCATACAAACTCCTATACCTTTTTAGCACAATGGCAGAAATTTTGAAAATTTATTTGAGTTAGCAAGTTACGGAGTAATTTGTAATTATGGAGTTTATAAACATTTTACTTCAGTAGCTAGTTTATTTAATGGAGTGAGTAGTACTATCTATTTTTCCAAATCTCGGCCAAGGATTTCGTGAATTGTGAATGATATATTGAATCGGGCATGAGACATGTAAATAGAGTATTTGTTATGGACCCAGTCGGGAGATGAGGGGATTGGTCAACTCTATTTTTTTTTTTTTTTTTGTACTAGTCGGCTTTAATGTGCTAATCCGAGATTAATAAATCTCCATCGCCGACAACCTCTCCAAGGTATGAATTTGTGGGAATTGTGTAGAGTAAGAAGTAGGATTACGTCTGGATTTGCGGATAGAAAATGTTCACACATGGTTCTAGTTCGGGTTGGTTCCAAACCTAAAATATTAAAAATAAAATTTAAAAAGTCTAATTTTTACCTCTTAAGAAAAATCACGGTCGACCACGGTTACACAATTTTCATTTATTTATTGGTGGAAATGGCGGTTCCGGAACCGCCGGTTCTGATTCTGGGGGTGGAGGAACCGGAACCATGGTTCCGATCCTGGCCGCGGTCCGAAACCGCCGGTTCCGGTTCCATGGAACCGAAACCAGAACCCATGCCTATCAATATGTATATAGCCATATAGCGGTGTGTATAAATAAGGGTTGAGAACTAGTGCGAACTGCCGCTTGGATGCAAAATGCAAATAATTTTGAGGCGTTGGATGAATAAAAATCACCGATAAAAAAGAATAGAACGTCTTGATTTTTTGAATTATTTGTATATTTTTCGAAAATATTAACACTACACGTGAAATGTGCATCAAAACTGATTTTTTGTACATCAACATTGGTTGTATGTGCATCAAAATTAGCCGAATGTGCATAAAATTGTTTGCATAGATATATGTTTGTGCCTCAAAACTAGTTGTATATGCAACAAACAACAATAACATTATCCTAGTAGAGTCCTGTTGTCGCGAGATCTAGGAGTTCGAGATGTACACACCCTTTTGAGGTGTTTCTGATAGCTCGAAGACGACCTACAGAACCATACATGAGTAAACAAAAGAAAAGGAAGTATTAAAGGGTTACACTAAGGGACCGAATTAAAGGCCCTTTACTCTAGTTCTATTTTTCCAAACATTCCTATCTTGGGCCATATCCTCAATGAGTGACAACATGTTGTGATTCTATCTAATCCCTTCCTTCCAACTCTTTTTCGGCTACCCCTCTGCGAAAATCTCCAAAAATTAATCCTTCACACTTACGCAATGGTGCATCAGCCCTTCTCCTGAACGCTTCTCCAAACCAACGTAGACATGCTTATCTTGTCTCCTATACTTACTGACCCAACTTTGTCTATAATGACCTTATTTCTAATCCTGCCTAGTGTCATGTTTTCACAAATCCATCAAAGCATCCTCATCTCAACGACCATCATCTTTAGCTCTATAACCTTCGTGATCAGCCAACACTTTGACCCGTACATCAAAGCAGACCTTATTACCATTCTATAAATTTTGACTTTGAGTTTGGCGATACCTTTCTGTCACATAACACTCCTGATACTCTCTTCCATTTTTTCCAACCTAGCTGAAATTCAATGTGTAACATTTGCATCTACGCCCCCGTCACTCAACAAGGACCCTAAGTACTTTGAATGCTTCCTTATAGCTATGATGTCTTCGCCAAAACGTACATTAGTGTCAACCATATCCATCCTCCTCCGACCCCAAATCTGAATTCTACATATTTTGTCTTTGACATGCTCGACCTGAAACCCTTTGGTACCAACGTCTCCCTCCACCTCTCCAACTCACTTCTAACCCCAACTTTTGTCTCATCAATCAACATTATATCATTTGCAAACATCATATACCACGATATCTCAACTTGTATCAACCTCGACAAGACATCCATCGCCGATATAAAAAGGAAAGGGTTGAAAGTTGATCCTTAATGCAAACCTACTCCCACTAGAAAAAATTTAGTGTCTCCTCCAAGCGTATATACATTGATCAAGGCACCCTCTTATATGTCGACCTTTATTATTCCTATATATGTAATTGATACCTCCTTTGCCTCTAAGCACCTCCAAATAAGCTCTCTTAATACCTTACCATATGCGTTCTCCAAGTCGATAAACACCATATGCGGATTCTCTTCTCTCTCCATATATGCCTCTATCATCCTCCTCAACAAATGTATGGCTCCCATGGTTGACCTCCTTAGCGAAAATCTGAATTGATTATTGGATGTGCTGACAAACTTTCTTATCCTACTCTTGATAATTCTTTCCCACACCTTCATTATGTGGCTATGAAGCTTGATCCCCCTATATTTATTGCATTGTAGCACATCACCCTTATTCTTATACAGCGGGATCAACTTGCTAAGTCACCACTGTTTTGGCATTTTAGTCATCCTTAGAATTACATTGAAAAGTGATGTTAACCACTCCAAACTTTTTACCCCTAAACATTTCCAAACTTAAATTAGGTTTTTATTTGGTCCTAGTGTTGTTATTTAATTTCTTATTCCACATTTACCTCCATTAATTCATCCTTTGCAATGTGCATGTGGAAGTTGTATCTAGCCTGACTCTTTAAACCTTGGCGACCTTGTAGTGGCTCCTTACCCTCACTTAGCACTTTGGAAAAGTACCTTTTCCCTCTTTGCTTGATCTAATTATCATTGAATAGGACTAGCCCTTCTTTATCCTTCACACATTGTACTTTGTCCAGATCTTTGTTCTTTCTCCCCATTGCATGTGAAACTAGTAAATTACTCTTTCTCACCCTTTTCATCCAACACCTTGAATACTCTTAATTTTTGAAGGCTCTCCCCTTAGTGATTGCATCTACTTTCTTAGTCTCTCTTTTTGCACTCTTATGCTCTTCTATTTTTCTAACCCTATCCTTCTCGTTGGTGCAACTCATTCACTTCTTGTATCTTGTCTCATTGGCTTTGACTTTCTCTTAGACCTCTTTGAACCACCAAGATACACCTCTTCTAAGTCCGCTTCTACCTTTTGATATACTCAACAATCACAAGTAGCTCAGTGAATACATGCCGACATTTCCCCCACATCGCACCCGCATTGCTCATTACTTGCCAAGCTCTTTTTGCCTCTACCTCCTCACTAATCCTATCCTGTGGAGGTGTCCAATGGTGTCGAAAAATGCCACCATCTGATCCTAGGTTGGGATGTGTTGCTGCTCCTCCTCCTTTTTTTTCTAGCCATATCGAAATCTAAGACTAAAAGGCGATATTATGTCATCGAACTCTCATATGAGAGAATTTTGAAATCTTTACACCCTTATCCTCCCTTATGTGCAAGAAGTAGTCAATTTGTGATCTATATGAGGAATTTTAAAACATAGCCAAACATTCATGTCTATTTTTTAAATTGCGAGTTTGCAACCAAACACCTAAAGGCCATAGAGAAATTCAACAAGGTATAACCATTTTCATTTCTTTCACCAAAACTATAGCCTTCATGAACTACATCACACTCATCTCTAACCCTTCCAATATGCCCATTTATAGTTGCCTTCCACTAAAAACTAATCTATCCCAAGAATTTCTCTAATCATACTATCTACGTCTTCCCAAAAATTTCTATTTTCTTCGTCTTCTAAACCCGAATGTGAGGCATAGGCATTGATGGTATTCATGATAGCTCCTTCAACCACAAGTTACTCAACCAACTTTCAACAGTTAGTTAACAAACTTCAAGTCAACTAAGTTCTCAATCCCATTGCTTCTCTTGGATTTTCTTGAATATCATAACTTGTAGCATTCGATCTCACATGTCTTCTGTTGAAGGGTTTCTTGAACAAATAAATTTATATCAAGACCCCATTTATATCAAGACCCCGTTGAGTACAGGGAGTTAGGTTCGTCCACGGGAATGATAATAGTGCTGAGAGATTAGTCAATAAACTACGAAAAGCTAAATAAACACGAGTAAACACGGCCAGGACCGAACCGATTTGGGTCGTGCACGACCCTATGAGGGTCGATCCTGAGCAATCACACACACGAACGAGCACACACAAGCAGGGGTTCGAGCACAACCTTAGGTGGGTCGAGATCGAATCAAATTAACGAGTTTTAATCAAATATAAAAGGCAAATCCTAGGTCTAGGGCTACCACAACAACAACCATACATGCTTCCAACAAGAATTCACAACTATCATGCAATTACGATCATAGAAAAGTCAACTTTCGCAAACAATTCAAATTATTCAATCGACTTTCGCAAATTAAACACCTTTCTATATATCCTTCAACCTAGGAATATCAACTTTCGCAAATAATCCTATTAGAACCAATCAAACAATCAATTTTACACTTTTGCTTTTAGGTTAATCACAAGACATACTTCAACTGTCGCAAAGGAATTTAGCACAAGATAGATAGATATGATCTTCAAGTATTCAAGTCATGAATTCAAGTTTAGACATGCATGATTGTGTAAAACGCAGACATGATCAAATAGACAAACCGAAATTCTAAATAAAATAAGAAGTCTTACAAATTTCTCCAACTTGTTTTCCAAGTCTTCTCCCTAATTACCAAAAACACGGAATAAAAAGCGGAACTAAAAACCGGAACATTGAACTAAAGGGTTTAGCCTCCTTTTATAGAGAAAAAGGAGCCCTAATTAAACTAGGAAATAAGATGAAACAACCTTCATAAAATACAAAGATAGAATATATCTAAAATATCACGGAATAAGGTAGAGTCGGCACCATGATCGACCCAAATGGGTCGTGCACGACCCTCCTAGGGTCGTGCCTGAGGGCATGAATCTTGGTTGGGTCGAGCAAGACTTGACTTGGCTCGTGCACGACCTATCTTGGCTCGAACTGGGCTTGTTCTTGCTCGTGCACGACCTCCTTTGGCTCGATTTCACTCCTCTTTTTTCCTTTATTCCTTAGCTTCTCCACTTGTAGCTCATCCACCTCCTCTTGCAATGCTCCAAATTCTCCATTTGAGCTCCAAAACGCCTACAAAAAGACACAAAAGATGCGTAGTTTCCGAATCTCAATGAATTACGAAAACTAAAGCAAAAAGACTCAAAAACTTAAAACTCTAGCACGAAAACCAACTAAATCTAATCTATCTAGACACTAAAAACCTACCTAAAAAGCGGACATCAAAATACCCCATACTTAGACTTGCTTGTCCTCAAGCAATAATCATGCAAAATCAAGACCAATAACACTATCTTCAAGCATAGCCTTTGTCAAAACAATTTAAACACAAGTGAAAAAGTAGACAAGGAATTTTAACGTCATCACATATGTATGAGTCTCAAGCTTAGGCAATCACAATCCAACCTCACAAGGGATTTTAATGTGTTTCTCTCAACTCTCATGTGTTTAGGCTATCAAATCAACTCTCATCTCAATATTTATGCAACATCAACTTTATCATTGAGACTTACATCACCAATCTCTCTACCTAGAGAAGTCAAAACACATCAATCATCATAAGAACTTAGGCTCAATGAAATCTTCATCGAAGACTCCATTCGGCCGGGTTGTAATGGGGCTTGGTAATGACAAATAGGCGTGGAAAATATTTGGCCATGTGGTGTTAATAATATCCGGGAATCAAAGACTCCTAAAAACTCTCACATTACCAAAACTCTTATAAAAACATTACCAAACTCACTCTCATTATTGCACACTCTCTTATTTCTTCCACCCTTTTAATATCCCAACTTATCTTGCCTTTTTAATTATTAAGGAAATTTGGCTCATGCACACTTTTACTTTTCAACTCTTTTTCTTTTTCTTTCTTTTCCTCCCTTATGATTTTCATTTTTTTCTCTATGGAGGTTCGACCGATTTCTTTTTTTTTTCAACTTCTTTTGTAAGTGCATTCAGGGGACCAAACTCCTTTTACATAACAAACGGCAAGATCTTTTAACTTTAACCAAACCATAATTACCCCATACTCGAACCAATAAATCTCACTCAACAAAACCATCACAACAACCAATACTAAGTCCTAATCCTCGGATAGGGTCAAGCTTATATCGGCTAGGGAATAATTTTGTGGAGCTAAAAAAAAAGGCTCAAGGCTCAACTTGGCTTCAAAAAGAGGATAATGTAAAGGTAGGTAAAAGAGAGGATAAAAAGTGGCTTATGAAAAATAATTTCTTAATCATAATTAACATGCATGAACGAACTCATAGCGGCTACAAGAAATAGATAACCATATCAATGACAAGAGATATATATGCATAGAGAGAGCAATTCACACAAGAAAAAGAGGAGAGATTTTTGATGTTCTCCCTTTAAGGCCAAAATTCCTCACTTGGTAAAAATTTTGTTGGATTGCAATTACTTCTACTCAAGACACATATGCTCAATTTCATCACAAGTTAATATTCACAATCAAAAGCAATTTCTCAAGACTTGGGCTATACTTTCTAAATATGCCAAAGGAATTATATGATAAGCATGAAAATTAATTCTCATCATAGGACATCTAAGATGGAGCATTCTTCTATCCTGAAGCAAATATTTTTTTTATTTTTCGACATTTTTCAATTTTTTTCAATTTTACGGTTTTTCAAACAAAACAAATCAACTAACAAACAAACAACCAAAGCAAACAACTAACACAAAGACTCAATTATACACAGCATGTGAGGTTTCTTCTTCCCCTACCCCATACTTAAATCATGCAATGTCCTCATGCATAAAAATGATATGAAAAAATAAAGAGATAAGAAGAAAACTCACAAAGAACACTTGAAGCTTGGAAAGGTGGTGGAGCTCATCATTGTGAAGGTGGAGGTCAGCGACGGGGACGGAATGGTGGATGCGCCGGGGGTACCCACTCATCTCGATCCGGGTAGTTCCCTTGGTTCCAATGCATGTAGCTCTCCATATGAGCCCAACGGTAATCATCCATCTCTTTTTGGGCCTCATAGTACGTCTGGAACTGCTGGATTTCTTGATAATGCTGGTCCACCACAGCCTGGGTTTGCCTTTGGTCCTCCATGATGGACGCTTGCCCCCGCATCACGGCCTAGTGTTGTTGTCGTTGATCAACCCTCATAGCCGCCATCTCCCGAGCCAAATAAGCCATGTCATACACCGGAGCCTCATCTTGCTGCATTGGCTCTTCATTTCTAGGACCGGTGTAGGCATCCGAGGAAGTCCCGAACTCATAAGTCGCCCCATAAGTAGGTTGGAAAGGTGGCATAGGGGCTTGGAACGGACCTATAGGGTCGTGCACGAACTGCTGAGCTGGTTGGAACGACCCTTTTGGGTCGTGCATGGAGGTTTGGTACGACCCAGATGGGTCGTACTCGACCCTAGTGGGGTCGTGCTTGAGGGGAGGAGGGGCTGGCAAGGCAAGAGTTTCATACCCAAGCTCGGGACTCGGATAGCGGCGGACACGTCTTCTCAAAGACTCATCATGCTCGGGGCGTTTCTTCAAACGATATCTGTCGTTGGACCACACATCATACCAATTTGGCAAATGAAGCAAGTCGACCCGCTCTTGATTGATGACAACTGTGTTGCCATGGAAAGTGGAGCAATACTTGTTGGGGGCGTCGGGGTGCTTCTCTATCAGCTTTGCATTAATAAGGAACGGGATGTCCACAAATATCGGCTTCTCCCCTGAATAAGCTTTCATGTTGACCCCTAGGTTGTGGGCAAGTCGAGCGATCATCCCTCCAAAGTAAACAGAATCTGATTTGCCCTTGTAATCTTCCACACTCTTCATCCATTCAAAACCAATGTTAAGAGTCTCGGGGGATGAAAACAACAAGGTCCTCATCATGTTTACCTCCATTTTGTTTGGACGAGACAACTCGGTCCTTGGGAAGACCGTGCTCCCAAGAATGCGCAGGATGATCCGAAAGAGCGGGTTGGCGAGGTCCTTGCTAGCCAAGTTTTGGAATTTGTACTCCTGAACCCCGGATAGATAGCTCCATGTCTCTAGGGTCTTGTGCTCAACCTTGTCATCATAAATCGGGTTAGGGAACCCGAATGCATCGTTGAGGTCCTTCAAGGTGAACTTGAACCATTTGTTGCCAAGTTGAAATTCCATCTTGCCACCGGTGTGAGGACTCTTGATCTTAGTGGAGAAGGTGGCCAAGAACTCACAAGTGAGGATTGGATAATGGTGATTGTTCCACTTAAGCAAATTCTCGCCCCCGGTGTAAGACAATGCCTCCATCAAATCGTCATGAATGTGAAGGCGTTACCCATCCTCCTTGCAATACCATCTTGTTTTATGCTTCAAACCAAGGCAAGTATTGAATGTTTTCCTAAATTCGGAGGCCAGTTGGCACTGGTTAAGCTCGGGGCGATCTCCCTTCTTTGACTTCTTAGCATGTCTAGAGGTTGAGGCCATGGTACCTACATCAATCAAACACAAATTCCACATAATCCACCCCATACTTATTCAAAGGCAAGTATTGCAAGCATATCAATCAAGCAATTCACAACGAAGGCGAGATATGATGTATAAAGAAGTGATCATGAAGCATGGAACAAATCTCAAACCTATCATGCAATACTTGGCAAAACACCACATAAATATACTAAATGAGCTATGGCACGACCCAAAAAGGGTCGTGCACGACCCCATAGGGGGTCGGTCCTGAGAGCTAGATTATTGGTTGGATCGTGCACGACCCAAAGTGGGTCGTGCATGACCACCTCATACTATTCATCGTCTTCAACCTTCACCCAAAATTCGATTCTAGCCCCAATTAGCACCAAGCATTGAAATTCAATCACCATAACCCATAAAATTCGAATCTAAACTCACCCCAAGCATGCACAAATCAAAAACAACACCCATTATGCAAGCAATTTTTAAATCTCAACCCTAAATCAAAAATTCCAAATAATGCATATCCAACCCAAAAAATTCAATTTCAACCAAGAATAATCACAATCAAGAGTAGAGGGTTAGAGATCCATACCGAAAATCCAAGCTTAGAGTAAGAGAAGTGGAAAATTGGGTCGATCTCGACCTAGATCTAGATTTGGGTCAATTTAGAGCTCGTGTTCGAACCGGATCTGGGTTCGTGAGTGGCCTGGTGGTTCAACAGTGGCGTGGTGGTGGCAAGGCGGTGGAGATTTGAGGGTGTTGGTGAGGTGGTTGTGTAGTTTGATGAGGATGAGAATGAGAGAGCAAGAGAAAGGCAATGGAGGCTAGGGTTGCAAGGGTCGTGTTCGATCAGAAATAGAGGGCATAGAGTCGGTTTTGGTTTTTATTAAAAATTTGGGATAAAAATAACTTACTTCTTTGAAGAAGGGTAGATTCTGAACTTTCGACTAGGGTCGAGCACGACCCTATATGGGTCGTGCTCGACCCTCTGGGAGTTGTCGAAAATTACCTTAAAATTGCTCCTTATGTAAAGTCATTTTTTTCCCATCTTTTTGAGCCTGTAATTGAAGCTTATGACCCTGCAAAAATCCCCTCAAATTTCTATTCCAAACAAAAGTATTCTATCCTAGTCTAAGGAAGGTTAGAAAATTCTAATAAAATAAAATAAATAAAATAAAGATAAAAATAAACTAACTAAAGACCGGGTTGCCTCCCGTAAGCGCTTGTTTAACGTCATTAGCTTGACGACTTACCTTAGCTCAGTCCGAAGTGGTGAGTGTAACACCCCCGGGGTTTTACAGGTGAGAGCCCATGTGGCTAGGATTTCTTCATCGGGTTCCACCTTTGCATAGCACTTCTTCAAGCGATGCTCATTGACTTTGAAAATCGCTCCGTTCTCGTCTATAAGGTCGACCGCCCCATGTGGATAAATGTGATCAACCGTGAACGGTCCACTCCGTCGAGTCTTTAGCTTCCCGGGGAAAATTCGGAGCCTAGAGTTAAAAAGGAGTACTTGGTCACCCGCTTTGAAGTGTTTTGGAACAAGCTTCTTATCATGCCACTTTTTGGTTCTCTCTTTGTAGATCTTGGCATTTTCATACGCCTTGAGCCTCAATTCCTCCAATTCTTGCAAGTCCATGAAACGTTTTGCTCCGGCTGCGTCGAGGTCCATGTTGAGCTCCTTGAGAGCCCATAGAGCTTATGTTCGAACTCGACGGGCAAGTGACATGACTTTCCATACACCAAATTGTAAGGAGTGGTGCGGAGTGGAGTCTTGTAAGCGGTGCGGTATGCCCAAAGTGCATCATCAAGCTTTGAAGACCAATCTTTTCTTGATCGGGATACCGTCTTCTCCAAGATGCTTGTTATTTGACGGTTTGAAACCTCCACTTGACCACTTGTTTGAGGATGATATGGTGTTACCACCTTGTGAGAGACCCCATACTTGGTCAAAAGAGCTTCAAAGCTCCTCTCAATGAAGTGTGAGCCACCATCACTTATAAGAACTCGGGGGACTCCAAAACGAGGGAAGATGTTTGATTTCATGAACTTAGCAACCACCCGAGCATCATTTGTTTTTGTGACAATGGCCTCCACCCACTTGAAAACATTATCAACCGCCACAAGGATGTACTTATACGGACCCGATGAAGGGAAGGGTCCCATAAAGTCTATCCCCCATACATCAAAAAGTTCGACCTCCAAGATACCAGTGGCCTCCACCCATTTGTTTTTTCGGAACGCTGGCACTCGTCACACATTGTCACGAACTCATGTACATCTTTGAAAAGCGTTGGCCAATACAAACCGCTTTGAAGAATCTTTGTCGTGGTCTTGAATCCCTTAGCATGGCCTCCCGTTGGTAGGTGTGGCAATGGTGAATGACGCTCTCAATCTCATCTTCCAGAATACAACGTCGAAAGATGTCATCACTTCCTTGCTTGAACAAGTAAGGATCATCCCAGTAGTATTGCTTGACGTCATGGAGGAATTTCTTCTTGGCTTGAGGGGTTAAACCTACCAGAATCTCGCCTCCTACAATATAGTTAGCAAAATCCGCAAACCAAGGGGTCTTTGACCCACGTAAAGCAAGAATAGAAGTAGGGAGGGAAGATAAAGATGGTAGATCATTAGAACTCGAAAGAATCGAATAGAATGAAGAAGACTTACCTGCTCGACCCTGGGAGAGGGTTGTGCACGAGCCATTTGGCTCGTGCTCGAAGGCTGACTCGAGGGCAGGGGTCGTGCTCGACCCTACTGTGGTCGTGGCAGGGTCGGTCCTGAGAAGTCCAACCTTTGTTGGGGTCGTGCTCGACCTTGACGAGGTTGGTACTAAGGCCTTGGGTTCTCTACCATCCTTGTCTCCATGGGGCTCATTGTTGCCTTGCAAAAGAGTCTCATCGGGGCGTGTGTCATTGATGGGGATTGATCCACCGGACTCCTGAATATGCTCAAGGGGTAGTCTTGATAGGTGATCTGCCACTAATTTCTTCGCTCCCTTCTTGTCTCGGATTTCGTGATTGAATTCCTGCAATAAGAGCATCCAACGAAGCAACCTAGGCTTGGCATCTTTTTTCGCCATTAGAAATCTAACAGCAGCATGGTCAGTATAAACAATCACCTTAGAACCTACTAAGTAAGAGCGAAAT
Organism: Fallopia convolvulus; assembly: GCA_964016875.1. Taxonomy (NCBI): domain Eukaryota; kingdom Viridiplantae; phylum Streptophyta; class Magnoliopsida; order Caryophyllales; family Polygonaceae; genus Fallopia; species Fallopia convolvulus. Next base: position 8,314,269 of record OZ024725.1, read on the forward strand.
TTCTCAAAAGCAAACACCGCGGCGAGAAACTCTTTCTCGGTTGTGGTGTACTTACTTTGGGCTTCATCAAGAGTCTTACTTGCATAGTAGATGGCATGAAGCTTCTTGTCCTTTCGCTGCCCAAGAACCGCTCCTATGGTATAGTCACTAGTATCACACATGATTTTGAAGGGGAGTGACCAATCCGGTGATTACATAATGGGGGCGTCACGAGGGCTTTCCTAAACACTACATTTTTCATTAATAGGTTAGTCAACGGCTTAGCAATTTTAGAAAAGTCTTGAATAAAGCGTCTATAAATACCCGCATGCCCCAAGAAACTTGATGCGACCCCCGTCATGGATGCTAGCCAAGAGGACGACGCATTCACACTTCGCTCGGATGGCCCCATCACTCGTGCCAGGACTCGAGCAATCCAAGCCACAACACGGTCTCTCGTGTCGCGCCTCTTCGCAGGCCACGGCGCGCCTTACATTGCTACCTCGCTCGGCACCATCACTACCATCGACGTCGAGGAATCCCGCTACAAGCTCTCGGACCAGCCGTGTCAAGGCGCGACATCCTCGAGCATCGGATCGCAAATCAAGGTCGCATCCAGCCGTCGCCAAGACCTCGGAGCGTCATTCGAGGTTCTCGCAACGGACCTCGGGATCGAGTCTCAACTTGAGGTTCTCGGAGGCATTGGCGAACCTCAAGTTCTCGAGACCTCACTAGCGCCGTCGCCAGCGTCCCGCGTCGTGCCAGCGACCTCGCCAGTGCTATTCCATCAAATCAAAGCCTTCCGCTATGCTACATTGAGACCTAATAATCAAGCCACCGATCGATCCGAGGCATCCCAAACGAGGGACGCATCAACTGGCATCAGAGCCAAGGTTTGAGTAAGTCTCTTTCAACCCTTTTCGTTCATTCTCACACGCATTCCGCCACTTGAAACCCTAGAATCCATCCTCCACTTCGCATATCCGCCATCTAGGGTCCCAATCTTTTTTTTCTTTTGCTTCGTCATTGTTAAAAAAAAAATCATATCAACCGTGACCTTACTCAATCGATCTATAGATTTTGGTGAAGTTGTTGCTTTGTCTTGCTAGTTGCATGAACTTAGGACTTGTTTTGCCAATTTCTCTTGTGCATCTATTGATTGCTTGCGTGTTGAAATTATTGTTCTTGCTTGAATCGATTCTAGAGGAGAAAGCCTAGATTCGACTTGCTTTGTTTAAAAAAAATATTGTTGATCGACTATAATAGCCAAAATAAGGTAATATAGTCGACAATTCAAAATAAAACAAAAATCTCGTGAAGATCACAAGCCAAAATAAGGCAAGATCCTTCACAAGGTCTGCACTTTACGCATCTCTCTTTCATACAATTTCTTGCTACAGTGATTTTGGTTTCTAACATGCCTTTGTCTTGCCTTGCTTGCATCGTAATTTTCGGATCCATATCATTGATCGAATTTTTGAGTGACCTTAGCCTAGCCCATCCTTGTTCGTGTGGTTTGAACTCAAGGGTCGGCTTGACTTAAGCGAACTGTAACTCGTTGTTTTGTTGCTTGTGAACTTCTTACTGCTTCGATGACTGGTGTGACTATAGGTACAATTTCGAACTCGGGAGACGGTGGTAACAACAATCCAACCGAGGGCCACAATCCAAACCAGAATCGAGACGCTTGGAACCCCGAAGCCGTGGCGAGGATTGAAGAACTCGAACGCCTCTTGGCAGCGAGCCAAACGCAGTCCAAGCACACCCTGCCGCCGACAGATGGCCTCGCTTCGGAGATCCACGGCGTGTCGGGCGTGTCCGCAGATGAAATTGCTCGTGCCAACGCTAAGGGAAAGAAGCATGCGCAACCTTCATCGCAATTCGGCACCATGCAACGCATGGAGTCGATTAAAGAAAGTCGCCAACATGATAGGCACGATGGTGGTCCCCGGACCGCAGATCGCTATCAAATGGCGCGATATTACCGGGACACACAAGTGTACGACGTATATTCCGGTGAGGAGTACAACTCCGAGGAGTATAGACGCCGACACACGAGTGGGGATCCAAAGAAGAAGAAAATGAACAAGTCGCCGGCATATGTGTACGAAACCCCAAAGCGAAAGCACGGGGCCAAGTATTACGATGTCGACGCATATAGAGTGGAGGACGACCTCGGGCATCAAAGTGCTCGGAGTCCGTTCTCGGATTTTGACAATGACTATGATGAGTTTTCGGATTATTCTAATGAATCGTCTTTTGAGCATCCCAATGTACAGGATCCAAAAGAACTCGCCAACCGGCCTTCGGATTGGATCCCACCGCCTCGCCTTGCCAAGCATCGCAACGAGTACGATAGAGTCTACGGCTCGGGTCGCAAGCATGGCGCGCAGGGAAGGCGCGACAGGGATCGCAACGCAGAACGTCCTCGGAGGCCTTACAATGGAGATGATCCGGATGACGGGGATGACGATCCGCATCGAGGCCCGCCTCGGCAACGGCGCGACAGGCGCTCTTACTCGCCTCGGTGTCCCAGCCCTCGGCGCGATCGCGATCACCGCGATGCACGGGATCCACGCCAACAACGCCGAGATGTGAAGGTAAAATTCGAAACCTTTTCCGGTTCTTATGATCCTGATGCTTTTATCGAGTGGTTACAGGGCACGGAGCACACGCTTCGACATTTAGGTTATGAAGACGACGAGAAAGTGGAAGTTGTGACGCTTCACTTCGTTGGTGTCGCTAGGACTTGGTGGAACCGATTCGAGTCCGAAAGGATTCGACAAGGAAAACCCCTAATCCGCGAGTGGCATCAACTCGTCTACATCCTGAAGAAACGATATATTCCGGCAGATTACAAAGACAAGATGCACATCGAAATAATGCGCATCAAGCAAGGGACACTGACGCCGGAGGAGTATTTTGCCAAGCTCGAAGACATGTTCTTCAAGGCGGGAATGAGTGTGTCGCCCTCCGTAATGAAGACGAGGTTCATCTCGGGCCTACGGCAATCCATTCAAGATCGATTGGAAATCCTTCCAATTAAGGACATCAACAACTTGGTTCATACCGCCATGCAAATCCATAAACAAGAGATGCGAACCAAGTCAGGTTGGTCCAATTCAAGGTACGCTTCTAACTCTAGTCAATCCGTTTTTTCTACTAATCGGTTTGCTCCTTCTTTGCCAAGTGCTTCGACAGGTTCCAAGGAAAAGACCGAAGCCACGCCTGCCAAGGCGACAGCCGCGCCGTTTACCGCCGAGCCATGTGCAGATCGCGTGCACGACATGGCGTGCTACAAATGCGGGGGTCGTGGCCACATGCAATGGAACTGTCTGAATGCCAAGAAGGTGTTGTTTACTCAACACGGAGAGCCATATGACAGCCAGGATGAAGAAGAAGTTGAGACGTCAGAGTTCGATGCCACCGAGCTGGAGTGCGATCCATCGGAAGCTCTCGGCGTGTCCAAGCTAGGTTTGGTGACGCGGCGCGCCTTGAGCATGCGCGAAGCGCCAAAAACCGATCAACGCGAGCAGCATTTTCACACCCGATGCTTGGTCAACAATGTTTTGTTGAGTGTCATTATTGATTCTGGAAGCTGCGCCAATTTCCTTTCCAAGAAAGTTGTTGATCACTTCAAATTGCCGATCACACCACACCCTCAGCCATTCAAGCTCCAATGGATATCCAATGATGGCAGAGATTGGGTCGACAAGCAAGTAATCTTCAACTTTTCCATTGGTCAATATTCGGATTCCATACTTTGTGACGTAACGCCAATGGACGCCACACACTTCTTGTTGGGGCGCCCATGGCAATACGATCGTCGCGTGCTTCACGACGGGTATTTGAACACTTACATGTTCAATTACCACGGGAAGCGCGTGACCCTCTTACCTATGTCGCCTAGTGAAGCTCTACAGGATGAAGCCGAAAGGCAATGACAAAAAGCTAGCGACAGCGGCACCGGCGCGTCAAACACGACGCCAGCGGCGTCCGAGGGTAAAACTGTAGATTCTACAAGCGTTCCTGGTGCCATTCCTTATCAAACCAGTGTTCAAGGTGATCAGGAAGAAAAACACCGACAGAAACTAGAGCCGGGCCGACAGTTTGCATCGAGAGGACTCGGCAACACGCCGAACGCCGCAGATTTTGACAAACGAGGCCTCAAACAGATTTCGGATGATTCCCTCGGCGTTCCATGTTCCATACCACTCAAAATTGAGTTTCCACCAGATCTGAACATAAAACGCCCAGGGGAACTCAATTTGAGCAAGGGACCGCCGAATGCACCTCCTAGTGTCGCGCATCACGTCGTCGTTGCACGACAACTTGGATTCCATGAGCTACGGGACGAGTTTCACGACGTTTCCAGGGGCATTCTTCCTCAAAATCCAGGGGCTAAAACACATCCAAAAATCGCCCCAGAAGCTGATCGGACGAGCACCGACGCCGAGCCACCCTTGCTAGGCACATGCCAGGATCGTCTTCTCTTAGCCAGGCGTCGGGACATCGAAAAGTCCAATCAGGGGAGTCTTTCTTGTTTCATTCTTGTTCCCCTTCTTTCAATTAAAAAATCTGAGGATTCTTCACTCCCTTCTTCTATTTTGTCAATTTTGAAGGAGTTCGAAGATATCATGCCGGAAGAGCATCCGAAGGGCTTACAGCCGATCCGAGGGATCGAGCACAAGATCGACCTCGTGCCAGGCGCCTCCCTTCCGAATCGAGCCGCTTATAGAACTTCACCTAAGGAAACCGAGGAGCTTCAACGCCAAGTTCAAGACTTGTTGGACAAGGGATTCGTCCGCGAGTCCTTGAGCCCTTGCGCGGTACCGGTCATCCTAGTGCCTAAAAAAGATGGTTCGTAGCGTATGTGCGTCGACTGCCGAGCCATAAATCAAATCACGGTGAAGTATAGGCATCTAATTTCGAGGCTCGATGATATGCTAGATGAGCTCCACGGCGCCGCCTTGTTTTCCAAGATTGATCTCCGGAGCGGATACCACCAAATCCGGATGCATGAAGGCGACGAGTGGAAGACCGCATTTAAAACCAAGCATGGTTTGTATGAATGGATTGTCATGCCTTTTGGCTTGACAACGCCCCTAGTACTTTTATGCGGTTGATGAATTTCGTTTTCCGTAAATTTTTAGGACGTTTTGTTGTTGTCTATTTTGACGACATTTTAGTTTTTTCTAAGGACTTGGACTCTCACGCGAGGCACCTTAGGTTGGTGTTAGAATGCCTTCGCGAACATTCTTTGTTTGTAAATTTGGACAAGTGTTCGTTTTGCACGGACACGACGAATTTTCTTGGGTTCGTCGTGTCCAAGAATGGGCTGAAAGTGGATAACGACGAGATCCGCACCATCCGAGAGTGGGCCACCCCTACGACCCCAACGATGGTTCGATCCTTCTTAGGGCTCGCAGGGTTCTATAGGCGTTTCGTCAAGGACTTTAGTTCCATCGCCGGGCCATTCCACCATCTTACCAAGAAGGCAACCACAATCAAGTAGATGCCGATCCATGAGGCCTCCTTTCAGGCCTTGAAAGATGCATTATGTTGCGCTCCGGTCTTACAATTGCCAGACTTTACAAAGCGCTTTGAGATCGAGTGCGACGCCTCCGACTATGGCGTAGGCGGCGTACTCCTTCAAGAGAGACGCCATATTGCATATTTTAGCGAAAAGTTAACTGGGGCAACTCTCAATTACCCGACGTATGACAAGGAGTTGTACACTCTCATTCGGGTTCTTAAGACATGGCAGCACTATTTGTGGCCAAGTGAGTTATTCACACGGACCATGCTGCCCTTGCTTATCTTCGGGGTCAAACGACTCTAAACAGGCGCCATGCTCGGTAGGTGGAGTTTATGGAAACTTTTTCGTATATCATAGCCCACAAGAAAGGAAAGGAGAATATCGTGGCAGACGCCCTGTCACGCAGGTATGTCCTCTTAACACAACTTCAGGCCAATTTGCTAGGGTTCTCCTTGATTAAGGAGTTATACTTGCATGATCCATATTTTAAACCGATCATGGAGAACCTTGATCAAAGTCGAATCCATGAGTCCTATTTTTTGGACAATGGGTACCTATATCGAGCCGGGAAGCTTTGCATTCCGGCTTCTTCGGTAAGGCACCTATTGCTCAAAGAAGCTCATGATGGCCGAGGCCACTTTGGCATAGCCAAAACCCTAGCCGCACTTCGTGAGCATTTCTTTTGGCCACACATGGCTTCCGATGTTCACAAGTATTGTCGGGGTTGTGTGCCGTGCCAAACTGCTAAATCGAGGTCTCAACCTCATGGCCTTTATACCCCCTTGCCAATTCCGGAATCCCCGTGGGAAGATCTATCCATGGTTTTTATCACGGGCCTTCCAATGACAAGGCGTGGCAAAGATTCGATCTTCGTCATTGTGGACTGTTTTTCCAAGATGGCTCACTTCGTGCCATGCAAAGGAAACAACAATGCGACCGAAATCGCAAACTAGTTTTTTGAGCATGTCGTGAAGTTACATGGCGTGCCTCGCACTATTGTTAGTGATCGAGACACGAAATTTTGTAGCCATTTTTGGCGAACGCTTTGGGGAAGCTCGATACACAATTGTTGTTTTCAACGTCTTATCATCCCCAAACCGATGGTCAAACTGAAGTGACCAATCGGACCCTGGGCACCCTTCTTCGGACGGTGCTAAAAAATAACCCACGTCGGTGGGAGGATCTAATACATTTTGTTGAGTTTGCTTACAACAGGTCCAAACACTCGGCAACTAGGATGACGCCATTCGAGATTGTCTACGACCTCAACACCCACTCTCCCATGGATCTCACCCCTCGGCCCTTGAAGACCGGCGAGCACATCGACGCCTCGAACCGCGCTGACGCCATCAGCAAGTTGCACGAGCGGACTCGGGATCAATTGGAGCGTCGGGCCACTCAGTACGAGGCGCAGCACAACAAGGGTCGGAAGCGCATGGTTTTCAACCCCGGGGATCTCGTGTGGCTCAATCTTCGCAAGGACAGGTTTCCGGATTCGAGGAAGACTAAGCTTCACCAACGCGGCGATGGACCTTTTCATGTCTTGGAGCGAATCGGGGACAACGCCTACAAGCTCGACCTCGGCGGCAAGTATTTAGTCCACTTCACTTTTAATGTTGTCGAGCTCTCCCCCTACGTTGCACCCGCTTATGAGGAAACGGGGACGTTTCCCAGCCAAGTGGGGGAGGGTGATGCGACCCCCGTCATGGATGCTAGCCAAGAGGACGACGCATTCACACTTCGCTCGGATGGCCCCATCACTCGTGCCAGGACTCGAGCAATCCAAGCCGCACGGTCTCTCGTGGCGCGCCTCTCCGCAGGCCACGACGCGCCTTACATTGCTTCCTCGCTTGGCACCATCACTACCATCGGCGCCGAGGAACCCCGCTACGAGCTCTCGGACCAGCCGTGTCAAGGCGCGACATCCTCGAGCATTGGATCGCAAATCAAGGTCGCATCCAGCCATCGGCAAGACCTCGGAGCGTCATTCGAGGTTCTCGCATCGGACCTCGGGATCGAGTCTCAACTTGAGGTTCTCAGAGGCATTGGCGAACCTCAAGTATTCGAGACCTCGCTAGCGCCGTCGCCAGCGTCCCGCGTCGTGCCAGAGACCTCGCCAGCGCCCAGGCTCGCGTCGTGACCTCGCCAGCGCCGCGTCCCAGCCTTGCCAGCGTCGCGACATCCATGTCATGACACTCCCGGCACGGTCACGGACGACCTATCCATTTTAAGTAGTTTTTAGCATTCTTTCCATTCTAGAACATTGCTATTACTAGTTTTATGCATTTAGAAACTTATTTATGGGCCTTGAGCCGAACACTTTTGGACCGCGTCGTTAGGCTTCTAGCTTGCACGCTAGCCCTAGGCGCGCCGCCACCTTTTAGGGTTTTTTACTAGGTTTTGATTGTGCCGCCTCCCTATATAAGGGGGATTAGGCTTATGTTTTAATTCAGAGCACACTTAAGGATTATATTAGTTGAGGGTTTTCTCCTAGTTTCTCCTTAGTGCTATTGCGCCGCCACTTTCAACATTCAAAGCTCTCGTGTTTCTCATTGATTGCCATTGTTCATACCAAATTCCATCAAACCAAAGCCTTCTGCTACGCTACATTGAGACCTAATACTCAAGCCACCGATCGATCCGAGGCATCCCAAACGAGGGACGCATCAAAACTCCTAACGTCTTTTACGGAGGATGGAGGAGGCAACTTTTCAAAAAGCTCAATTTTTTCCTTGCCCACCTCAATCCCGTGTTTAGACACTAGATGTCCTAAGACAATTCCTTCTCTAACCATGAAATGAAACTTTTCTCAATTAAGCACAAGGTTAGTCTCCTCACATCTTTTAAGGACTCTAGAAAGATTAGCAAGACATGAATCAAAAGTGGAACCATAAACTGAGAAATCATCCATGAATACCTCCACTATTTCCTCAATCATGTCGGAGAAGATGGTCATCATGCATCGTTGAAAGGTGGCCGGGGCGTTGCAAAGCCCAAATGGCATCCTCCTATAAGCAAATGTCCCATACGAACAAGTGAATGTCATCATCTCCTGATCATCGGGGTGAATGGGAATCTGCCAAAAACCACTATAGCCATCCAAATAGCAAAAGTAATCGTGTTGGGCTAAGCGTTCTAGGACTTGGTCAATGAAGGAGAGTGGAAAGTGATCCTTCCTAGTGGCACTATTAAGTTTCCTATAGTCTATGCACATTCTCCACTTAGTGGTGGTCCTAGTTGGAATCAATTCCCCTTTTTCATTTTCAACAACCGTCACCCCCCCCCCCCCCTTTTTAGGAACTACATGTACGAGGCTAACCCATTTACTATCAGAGATAGGAAATATGATACCGGCATCTAGCATCCTAAGAATTTCCTTTTTCACTACCTCTTTCATGTTAGGTTTTAGCCTACGTTGATGCTCAATAATGGGTTTATGATCATCCTCCATATAAATCCTATGCATGCACAATGAGGGTGAAATACCACTAAGTTCCTCTAATGAATACCTTATGGTTTTCCTATGAGTCCTAAGCACATCAAGCAATTTGTTCTCTTCTTCCATACTCAAGTTAGCATTAATAATGATGGGAAGAGTAGAATTAGGACCAAGAAGAGCATACCTCAGGGAGTCGAGAAGCTCCTTAAGCTCGGGAGTAGGCTCGGGCAAGCTAACTTCCTCCTCATGCTCCGCCTTAAGTGCGTCCAAGTCAAGGTAGGGCTCCTCGCCGTCGTCTAGGAGGGTCGTGCACGACCCTTGGAGGGTCGGTCCTGAGACCCCAAAAACGTGCGTTAGAGGATCCCAAGTCAATAATTTCTCCGTTGGGTTGTTGCACTCAATGTAGTCAGAGCGTGTGTATAGCATCTTGACCTCCTCATGATTGGACTCCTTCATGGTTGGGTTGAATCGGAACTCAACCACTTCTTCTCCAATGTTAAAGGTGAGAAGACCGTTCTTGACATCAATGATGGCTTCCGATGTGGCTAAGAATGGCCGTCCGAGAATAATGGGCACCACGGGATCCTTGGGCATCTCCATCACTATGAAATCATTGGGCACAAAGAACTTCCCTACTTGAACCGGGAAATCGTCTACCACTCTGTTGATAGGGTTTCTCGGCCAACAAATAAATTTGTAAGTCAAGACCCCGCTGAGTACAGTGGAGTCAGGATCGTTCCACAGGAAGCAAGGTTGTTTGTCTATCAATCTAATAAAAATTCAAATAAAATCAAGCAAAACACTAACGAGATGCCTCGTTAACGACCTTGTCAGGATCGTTACCAAACCACCGAACACAAAAACACCAATTAACGAGCTAATAAAATTCTAACTAACACTCGGTACCGAAGCAAGTATTCACCAACGAAGATTTATCAGAAATAATTCAATAAAAACAAATATCTAGGATAAGGGACACCACAACATAGCCAAGCATAAGAATTCATAAGAAGATAAGATCATGCCTTTAAATAGATAGAGTCATCAACTTTCATTGACTAGACAAGTAAATTGATCTATTTTCATAAACTAACTCACTCAATTGCTTGTTTTGGATCTAAAGCTTGAAACTTCCGTTTGCAAACAATATCAACCTTCAAGTTACTAACTTTCTCTTTCAATCAAGTTAAAACTCAAATTACCTCAACTCCCATTTCGGTATTAAGCACAACAAACAATTTCAATAAAGATAAAAGGCATTCAAAACACTATCTTACTTCATCAAACATGCTCAACTATGTCGGGCTTAACCCCGACCCTAGAAAAATAGACTACTCACTACTCATGATAAACAAACTAAAAACTTCCATAAAAACAAACATTGAAACAAAAACTCAAACTTTAAATTAATAACAAAAATATCGTCTTACAGAGAATCAGAGAAAAACCAAAACAAAACAATCACCGAACCACAAACTCGATCAACGAACCTCGGAAACCGTCGTCACCGAACCTCGTCACCGACTTCCGATCCGGCAGCCTCTCCTTCGGCCTTCCTTCTCCTCCAAAACTAGCTCTAAAACTCCACTCCAAAATTCGACCCCCCCCCCCCTTCTATGCTAGATAGAAGGGTATTTATAGAAAATCCTAAAAAACTAAAAAGGCTAAAAGATAAAAGCTTTCCTAAAAAGATAGAAACAATCTCTAAAAGATAGAAATAAAATCTAGAAAGATATTAAACCCTAAAATACATATTCTGATCACCCATAAAGATTCTAAAATATACTCAACCGATACGGAAATAAATTCCCGCTCAGGATCGGTGAATAATAAAATAATACTCCGAAATCTTCTTCTTCGTGGCCTCGTTAACGAGCCTGGGGTTTTATTTTCTTCAACACCTCCTCTCGTTTTCTTGAGCTTTGACTTCTTAAATCCTGCACTTTCCCGTCCTTCACTGTGATGCTCCAAATTTAGCTCCATTTAGCTCCTTTCCTAGCTAAAACCTGCAAAATACACAAAATAGCGTAGATTCCACCCTTTTCGTAGATTTATGCAAAACTAACTAAAAACACTTAAAACTAAACCTAAACTAGACAAAATTAATCCTAATAAGCAAAGAAAACCTATCAAAAACTATACCAAAAATGCGAACATTAAAATACCCCATACTTAGACTTGCTTGTCCTCAAGCAATAATCAAGATATTAACCAAAACCAAAACAAATCATGCTTATCAAGACATAGCCATCTTCAAAAAGCAACATCTACACATAAGAAAATTATAGTAAAAGACTATTAACATCCTCACACATATATGCACTTAAATAGACATAAAATAATACAATCCAACCTCTCAAGGGATATAATGTGTTTCACTCCACTCTCATGTGTTTGGGCTTATAATTTCAATCTCTCAACTCATCCTATATTCAAAAACTCATAGAAATTGGAACTTATATCACCAATACTCTCCACCCAAGATTTGTCAAAACAAGCAAAGAATCATCAAGAGAACTTAGGCTCAATGAAAAACTTCATAGAAGTTTCCATTCGGCCGGGTTGTAATGGGGCTTGGTAATAACAATAGGGTATGGAAATATTTTGGTCATGTGGTGCTAATAATATCCGGGAATCAAAGACTCCTAAAAACTCACACATAACATCAAAACTCTCATATAAGATAACCAAACTTACTCTCATATTATGCACATTTATTTTCACTCACCCATTTATCATCCTAGAAAGTCTCATAACCAAAAATAAAAGAATCTCTTGATATTATCTTTAAACACAAATGCACTTCAACTATTCCTCTTTCTTTTTTTATTTCATTTTTTTTTCTCTTTTTTTTTTCTTTTGCTGCCTCGTTAACGAACCCACATCCGGGTCGTTAACGATCCACCGTATACATTTCTTCCCTTCAAGCTTTATTTTGTGCATCTTTTTTAATCAAGAGACCTTTCTCACATAAAATAACAAGAGACTTCCAATCTACCCTTCCCAAATACCCTTTAATTCAAGCGAATAGAAACTCTTTTCTTTTCAACAAAACACAAGACTTTACCTCTCCAATCTAAGTCCTAATTCCCGGATAGGGTCAAGCTTATCTCGGCTAGGGAACAATTTTTGTGGAGCTAAAAATAAAAGGTTTCAGGCCAGAATTGGTTAGCAAAAGAAGGAATAATGTAAAGGTAGGTAGGGAATAATGGGGCTCATAAAAATAAGTTCTCTATCACATGATCTTCACAAGTAATGAACTAAAAAATCTTATAAGGGTCTCAAGAAATAGATAACCATCACAATTCCAAGAGATAATATGCATAAGGAGAGTAAATCACACAAAAAAGAAGAGGGATTTATAAATGTTCTCCCTATAAGGCCAAAAATTTCTCACAAGGTAAGTTTTGTTGGATTGCATCATCTATGCTATAAAGTATATGTGCTCAATTTCATCTAATGCTATTCCTTTCTAATAAAACAATAATTTCAATTTTTAAGAATCCGGCTATACTTTCAAGACATGTTTGCAAGGAATTAAATGGTCAAACTAGTGATTGCTATCATAGAACTTTTTAAGAAGGAATATCTATCAATTCTAAACTCTTTTTTTTTGAATTTTTCAATTTTTTTTTTTCGTTTTAACAAAAGTAACAACTACATAGAACATAAAAACACCTAGGACATAATTTTTCTACTTTCTTCCCACCCCATACTTAAAATTACAGTGTCCCCACTGTAAGAAAAATAACAAGAAGAGGGAAAAGAAATAGAAAAGAAAACAAAAAAAAAATTAAAAAGAAAAAGAAAGATATAAAACTTACAAAAGTGGAAACAAGGAAAGGAAACTTCATCTTGATCTTGATCAACGGCTCTGTGGAGGAAAATAGTGCTCAAAGTTCCCCATGAAGTCATACATCGTCCTCCAACGCTCAGCATCCTCCACCTCTCTCTGACGTTGTCGCTCGTCCTCCCTCGACATGCGTGCGGAGTAGACGGTTTCCCATCTATCCATCCTCCGATGAATGTGATCGGTCTGGAGGTGAAGCTGCTGCATCCGTGCAGAAAGATCCTCGGCCCATGGTGGTGGTATGCTCGATCCTGTGTACTCGGGCTGCGGAGGTGGTGGGTAGTGAGGCTGGAAATGATCTTGGTACATCACCGGGGTGTAAGGCATTAAGCCATATGCATGAGGGTCAATAGGAGCTGGTGGAGGGTCGACAGGAGCTTGTGGCACCTCGTTAACGAAGTTGGTTGCCTCGTTAACAGTGTTGGGAGGTGGCTGGAAATGGGTGTTAACGACCCTGGTTGGCTCGTTGACGAAGATGTTGCCTCCTAATTCCTCCGTCTCCATGTCTTCTTCGATAAAGTTGAGCTCCTCAGTGCCGCCCTCGGTGTCGGCTTCCTCGATGTCATTGCCTACGACCTCGGTATCCTCTTGCTCATCTTCTTCTTCATATTCGTCCACATCATCCCGCTCAAACCGGGTGTGACATGGTCGAAGTGAGAGCTCATCCTCCGGTTTTGGCTCCAATGGGTAAGGCTGGCCCGTCCACACCTCGTACCAATTCGGTACGTAGAGTAGCTCGTACATGTCGAGGGAAGGTATGACGACTTGATCTCGAACCTTCACTTTGTAGCCTCCCTCGGCTTGCACGAAAATCCCGGCATTATACCAATAATTCTTGTTGAGGAGTTGAGCGTGGGCCGGTGTGTAGCGGGTGAGATCCACTCCAAGATTCTTAGCCAAGAGGCTAACCAAATTGCCACACCATACCTCCTTGGACTTGTGGGACTTCTCGACGTAGTAGAGCCATTCGTACCCCAAATTCAAGGGGTCGGGCTCCTTGAAGAGGATGGTGCGGAAGCAAGCGACCTCCGTCCTTGTAGACCGGTTCAACTCCTTCTTCGGCCAGAATAGTGCGGCGAGGACTCTCAAGATGATCCGGAAGATGGGGTTGACTATGGTTGCCCCGGATAGCGCCGCGGTGGAGGATTGAACCTCTCCGGTGATGTAGCTCCAAGTGCGGGTCACTCGGTAGTCCTTCAAGCTATAGTCTCTAGACGGGTTTGGGAGCTCCAAGATTGCATTGAACTCCGCCATGGTGAAGTCACGGTCCTCGTTACCGAGTCGGAACCGAATGCGTCCCGCCGAGATCTTCGACGAGAAGTTGGTCTCCAAGGTGGCCAAGAACTCGGATGTGAGGGCCGGATAATGTGGCAAGCTCTCTTGCTTCAATAAGTGCGCGGCCCCAAGGATGAAAAAGGCGTCCTTGACATCTGTGTAGATGCCCGTAGAGACGGCGCTAGACTTCGAGAACCATCGGGTGTAATGGTCCTTCTCCAAGAAATCTCGGTAGCGCCGTACTTGGCTTTGACTGCTCAAAATCACATCGTCCACCCGGGGTGGAGATGGAGACCTGTGGTTCCTCCTCTTCTTCTGGGCTCGGGTAGCGGGTCTGCTTGAACTAGCCATGGATCCGGAGAACCGGGAATTAAAAGGACAAGGGTCGGAATCGGGGTAGGTTAACGAGCTCGTCGTCGACGGTGAAAAGGCCTTCGAACTCCGGTAACGATGGCGTCTCCGGTGGTCGTTAGCGTGGGATTTCCGACTCGGTGGGAGAAAAAGGGAAAGGGGCTTGAGAGAGTTTTGGGTTTGAGAGTGAATGTGGGAGAGATTGTGGTAGAATTTTGGGAGGGGTAGAAGGGTTTTTATATGAGGGTTAAAGATAGAGGGGGTGGCGGCTAGGGTTAGAAAAGTTAACTAGGTTAGAGTTACTTACCTGCCCCGTATTGTGACGAATCGGGTCGTCCGAACTGGGTCGTTAACGACTCTGGGTGGGTCGTTAACGAGCCACCGTAGCCTCCTTGAGTGAATTTCGACCCCTTTTTTCCTGAAATCTTGTTAGCTCAAAAATCTTATTTCTATCCTATGTAAAACTAAAAAGAAAAATAAAAGAAAGCTAGGAAATAATCTAAAATAAAAAAAAATAAAATAAACTAAACCTATTCTAAAAAGCGGGTTGCCTCCCGTAAGCGCTATGTTTAACGTCGTTAGCCCGACGAGCTCTCTTGCTAGTCTCATGGTGTGAGAGCCATGGTGACTCTTATTTCTTCATCAGGATCAGGCTGCTCATGGAATTTCTTCAACCGGTGTCCATTAACTTTGAAAATGACACCTCGGTTATCAGTCAACTCTACTGCTCCGTGAGGATAAATGTGATGAACCACAAATGGCCCACTCCATCGTGTCCTTAGCTTCCCTGGGAATAATCGGAGTCTAGAGTTTAATAGAAGTACCTTATCGCCGATGTGGTAAGTTTTTGGCACCAATTTCCGATCATGCCACCTTTTCATGCGCTCCTTGTATATTTCAGCATTTTCGTACGCCTTCAGCCTCAATTCTTCTAATGCTTGCAAGTCCATGAATCTTTTTGCTCCAGCCGTGTCGAGGTTCATGTTGAGCTCCTTGAGAGCCCATAACGCTTTATGCTCCATTTCGACCGGTAAATGACATGCCTTGCCATACACTAGATTATAGGGGGTGGTGCGTAGAGGTGTCTTGTATGCTGTCCTATATGCCCATAGAGCGTCATCCAATTTGGAGGACCAATCTTTTCTAGAACGGGAAACTGTCTTCTCTAATATGCTCTTGATTTGCCTGTTTGAAACTTCAACTTGGCCACTTGTTTAGGGATGATATGGTGTTGCCACCCGATGAGATACCCCATACTTAGCCAAAAGGGCTTCAAAACTCCGCTCGATGAAATGGGAGCCACCATCACTGATTAGGACTCTTGGAACGCCGAATCTGGGGAAAATATTGGTCTTAATGAATTTAGCAACAGTCTTGGCGTCGTTAGTCCTTGTAGCAACAGCTTCCACCCACTTGGAAACATAATCAACCGCAACTAAGATGTACTTGTAGGGTCCTGAGGCGGGAAATGGTCCCATGAAATCAATGCCCCATACATCAAATAGCTCAACTTCTAATATCCCAGTTAGTAGATTTTCATGTCTCCAAGTTATGTTGCCTGAGCGTTGGCATCCATCACATGCTATTACATAAGCTTGCACATCTTTGAATATGGTGGGCCAATAGAGACCACTTTGAAGAATCTTTGCAGTAGTCTTGAATCCTTTTGCATGACCTCCAGTTGGCAGTGTGTGACATTGACGGATCACGTTTTCAATCTCCTCTTCTGGGATACAACGCCTAAAGAGGTGATCACTTCCTTGTTTAAACAAGTAGGGATCGTCCCAATAGTATTGTTTCACATCATGGAGAAATTTCTTCTTCTTTTGTGGGGTAAGGCCCTCGGGAATTATGCCTCCTACAAGATAGTTAGCGAAATCCGCAAACCAAGGAGCTTTTGGCCCTCTAATAGCATGTATTGATATTGAGGAAGAAGAAATTGAAGAAGGAGAGGGGATGGATTTTAATTGAGAAGACTTAGGTTCAGAAATCTTACCTGGGTGGGTCGTTAACGTGCTAGGTTTCCATTTATTGACCTCGGTACCGACCTCCCGTAGCTTAGTAACGACCCCATTGGCTTGATTGTCGACCAAACTTGAACATTCTCCCTTTTTATTTGTGTCTTCCAGCCTCGGCACCTCGTTAACGATCCTGAAGGGGTCGGTAACGAGGGTCTTGCAGAGCTCAACCTCGTTCAGCAGGAGGTGTTCGTCGGGTCTGGAATCATTTATCGGAACGTCATTATTGGACTCGGTGATATGCTCAACTGGCAACCTGGATAAATGATCCGCCACTAGATTTTCTGCTCCCTTCTTGTCTCTTATTTCATGATCGAATTCCTACAGTAAAAGCATCCAACGAAGCAATCTAGGTTTTGCATCTTTTTTAGCCATTAGGTATCTAACGGCCTCATGGTCAGTATAAACAATCACTTTGGATCCAACAAGATAGGACCGAAATTTTTCAAAAGCAAATACCACAGCAAGGAATTCCTTCTCCGTTGTGGTATACTTACTCTGCGCCTCATCCAGCGTCTTACTGGCGTAGTAAATGGCGTGGAGTTTCTTATCCTTCCGTTGCCCTAAAACTGCGCCAACTGCATAGTCACTCGCATCGCACATGATCTCAAAGGGTAATGCCCAGTCTGGGGATTGCATGATGGGGGCGGACACAAGGGCAGCTCTTAACTTGTAAAATGCTTCAAGACATTCTGGAGACAGCTCAAACACTACATCTTTCATGTTAGGATTTAATCTACGTTGATGCTCTATGGTGGATTTATGATTGTCCTCAATGTAAATCCTATGCATGCAAAGAGAAGGGGATATGCCAGTTATATCATCTAGGGAGTAGCCTATGGCTTTTCTATGCATCTTAAGCACACTTAGGAGTTTTTCTACTTCTTCATCTTTTAATCCAGCATTAATGATGACAGGAAGAGTAGAATTTGGGCCGAGGAATTCATACCTGAGGGAATCTGGCAAGGGTTTAAGTGTTGGGGACGGTTCGACAGGAATTAGAATGGGCTCTTCTGGTTCCGTCTTCAATACTTCGTGAAAGTATTCGAAAGCTGAGATCTCGCCATCTTCGGCAAGGGTCGTTAACGAACCTGAGTGGGTCGTTAACGAGCCTGCATCTTCTGCCAGGAGAATCGGTAACGATGCTAGAGGACTCGTTACTGAGACTGCAGTGGTTATTTCTGCCCATCTTTGCCCTAAAATGTCATCATTGCATGCTGATCTTCCTATGGGGTCTCCACATTCAATGATCTCCTCGTGGGCGTAGAGCATCTTGATTTCAGCTTTGTCGGACTCCCTGGATTGCTTGAATCGGAATTTCGTCACCTCATCCCCAATTTTGAAAGTTAGGAGTCCTCTCCTAACATCGATTATAGCTCCTGCTGTGGCGAGGAATGGTCTTCCCAAAATAATAGGCACAACTGGATCTTCGGGCATTCCCATCATGATGAAGTCATTCGGAACAAAGAAATTACCCACTTGAACTGGGAAATCTTCTAGAAGCCCTGTTGGTTTGATGCAAGATCCATCTGCCATATAAAGCCGCATGTTGACAGACTCTAATGGTCCCATATTTGCTCTAGACCAGATTGAGAGTGGAACAAGACTGGCACTGGCACCCAGATCGCATAAAGCTTTGAACTTGTGGTTGCCTATGCCGATTGTGATTGCAAACCTCCCAGGATTTCCAAGCTTTTCTGGAAGAGCTATGGATCTGACCTCGTCCTGTAGCTCTGTAATAGATCTTTTCCTGCTAAGAATATCTTTCAAGAATTTTGTGTAAGCCGACATTTCCCTTAGGGCCTCAGCGAATGGGATGGAAATATTAATGCCCTGAAGAATCTTAACGAAACGCTTGAACTTACTCTCAGTAGAGTCCATAGATTTCTTAACTGGAAATGGAAGAGTTTTCACCATTCTCGGAACCAAGTTAGGCTCGAGAGGTGAGAGTACCGGGTCGACACTGGGGTCGTTCGGTGTCCTCGGCGGGTCGTTACCGACCTTGGTGGGGTCGTTAACTACCCTGGGATCGAGAGGAGGGCTCGGTTTAGAAAACTTACCTGGGCTGGGCTCGTTAGGAATCCTCGGAGCCTCGTCATCCTGGCTTGTAGGCTCGGTACTAGCTCTCGCTGGCTCGTTAACGAGCTGGCTGGCGAGATCTTGTTCCTCCTTCTCTTCAGCTTGAACTCTCTCCGGTAGTGTCTTCCCGCTTCTAAGGTGTACTGCTGCTATTTGGCCTCTAGGGTTCTCTTCGATACGACCCGGGAGTTGCCCTTGTGGTCTTGGAATCCGTGCAGTAAGGTCTCCTAGTTGGGAATCAACACTCTTCTTCCAAATATCGAACTCTCCCCATCTTTTATCCAATCCATTGATGCCCTCTTTAATCTCTTGAGCCCATGATGGTGTCTCCTGATGGCCTGGAGGTCGATATGGTGCAGGTCGTCTATCTTGCGGGGGCCCTGTGTAATTATGATTTGCATTCTGATTGCCCCATGATTGATAGTTGTTCGACCTGTCATTATAATTAGGCTGGTTCATGTAGGGTCCTCTCATGTAATTCATCTCAGCTATCGTCTCAGCGGTTCTAACCTGCTCAATGTTAGTGCAAGCAGAAGTACTATGCGCAGAAGAACCACATTCTTGACATGATTGAGAGGATTTCAGAAAACTTACCTGTTTCCTCAAACGATTGACCTCATCTTGTAAGAATTGATTTTTAACATCGGGGTCAACTTCATCTCGATTAGGCACATAGAGACGTTTTTGAGTTTGTGGAGCCTGTTGGGTTCCGTACATAGCATCGTAATTCGCCAGCTTGTCCAACAGTTCCCACGCCTCTGTCGGGTTCATCTCTATAAAACCGCACGCAGTATGCGTGTTGATGCGGTTCTTGGTCTCTGCGTTGATACCCTGGAAAAAGATTTCTTGCAATACATATAATGGTTGCCCATGAGTAGGGCATTGTCTAAGCATCTCTTTAAATCTTTCCCATGTTTCAACAAATGTCTCATTAGGCAACTGGTGATAAGAGGTGATACGTTTCCTTAACTCCGTTGTCTTAGCAGGAGGGAAAAACTTTGTAAGAAATTGATCATACAAAGCTTTCCAAGTCCTGATAGACTTAGAAGGTAGGCTCTCTAACCAGTTCAGGGCCTTTCCAGTAAGTGACCATCTAAAAGCTTTCAACAAAACATATTCTAGTGAGACACCTTCAGCAGCTATGGTGTCACATAAATCAAGAAAATTTCTAATATGTTCCATAGGGCACTCAGCAGGTTTCCCTTCAAACTGAGCCCGTTTAATCAAGGATATAAATTGAGACTTGATCTCAAAAGGTTTCTCTATCGCAGGAAGCACAATAGGAGATTCTGGCACCCTCAGTTCCGAATGCATGTATTGCTTGGCATTCCTTGGATAGGCGTTTAGCTCTTCTTGCAGTCGAGCCTTGTCTGCATCAGCGCCGTCCTTCTTGGCTCTCAGTGCCTCCATCTAGGTCCGGAGGATCTCTAGCTCTCGAGCCATCTCTTCAGCTGTGGCCATGGCTCGGTTTTCTCGGAGTCGTCGGTGCAGGGAACGCTCGGGTTCTGAGTAATAACTGGAGCTATCAAACTGAAGCCTTCTTCGTCCTACCGGCATACACTGAGAAAACAAACAAAGAAAACAAAAATTAAAAACAAAAAACGGGGTCGGGCTAGTCCCGATCCCAAAGATAAACTAACAACTCGTTGCTTCCCCGGCAACGGCGCCAATTTGTTGATAGGGTTTCTCGACCAACAAATAAATTTGTAAGTCAAGACCCCGCTGAGTACAGTGGAGTCAGGATCGTTCCACAGGAAGCAAGGTTGTTTGTCTATCAATCTAATAAAAATTCAAATAAAATCAAGCAAAACACTAACGAGATGCCTCGTTAACGACCTTGTCAGGATCGTTACCGAACCACCAAACACAAAAACACCAATTAACGAGCTAATAAAATTCTAACTAACACTCGGTACCGAAGCAAGTATTCACCAACGAAGATTTATCAGAAATAATTCAATAAAAACAAATATTTAGGATAAGGGACACCACAACATAGCCAAGCATAAGAATTCATAAGAAGATAAGATCATGCCTTTAAATAGATAGAGTCATCGACTTTCATTGACTAGACAAGTAAATTAATCTATTTTCATAAACTAACTCACTCAATTGCTTGTTTTGGATCTAAAGCTTGAAACTTCCGTTTGCAAACAATATCAACCTTCAAGTTACTAACTTTCTCTTTCAATCAAGTTAAAACTCAAATTACCTCAACTCCCGTTTCGGTATTAAGCACAACAAACAATTTCAATAAAGATAAAAGGCATTCAAAACACTATCTTACTTCATCAAACATGCTCAACTATGCCGGGCTTAACCCCGACCCTAGAAAAATAGACTACTCACTACTCATGATAAACAAACTAAAAACTTCCATAAAAACAAACATTGAAACAAAAACTCAAACTTTAAATTAATAACAAAAATATCGTCTTACAGAGAATCAGAGAAAAATCAAAACAAAACAATCACCGAACCACAAACTCGATCAACGAACCTCGGAAACCGTCGTCACCGAACCTCGTCACCGACTTCCGATCCGGCAACCTCTCCTTCGGCCTTCCTTCTCCTCCAAAACTAGCTCTAAAACTCCACTCCAAAATTCGACCCCTCCCCTTTTTATGCTAGATAGAAGGGTATTTATAGAAAATCCTAAGAAACTAAAAAGGCTAAAAGATAAAAACTTTCCTAAAAAGATAGAAACAATCTCTAAAAGATAGAAATAAAATCTAGAAAGATATTAAACCCTAAAATACATATTCTGATCACCCATAAAGATTCTAAAAGATACTCAACCGATACGGAAATCAATTCCCGCTCAGGATCGGTGAATAATAAAATAATACTCCGAAATCTTCTTCTTCGTGGCCTCGTTAACGACCCTTCACAGCCTCGTTAACGAGCCTGGGGTTTTATTTTCTTCAACACCTCCTCTCGTTTTCTTGAGCTTTGACTTCTTAAATCCTGCACTTTCCCGTCCTTCACTGTGATGCTCCAAATTTAGCTCCATTTAGCTCCTTTCCTAGCTAAAACCTGCAAAATACACAAAATAGCGTAGATTCCACCCTTTTCGTAGATTTATGCAAAACTAACTAAAAACATTTAAAACTAAACCTAAACTAGACAAAATTAATCCTAATAAGCAAAGAAAACCTATCAAAAACTATACCAAAAATGTGAACATCACACTCATGTTGGCTTGACGCACGACCCATCCGCCATGTATAGCCTCATGTTCACCAGTACTAAAGGCCCCATGTTGGTATTGGACCAAATTGAAAGTGGAAGTAAGCTTGTACTAGAACCTAGATCACACAAAGCTTTGAAACGGTAAGCGCCTATACCAATTGTAATAACCGGGAAATCGTCTACCACTCCCGTTGGCTTGACGCACGACCCATCCGCCATGTATAGCCTCATGTTCACCGGTACTAAAGGCCCCATGTTGGTCTTGGACCAAATTGAAAGTGTAAGCAAGCTTGTACTAGCACCTAGATCACACAAAGCTTTGAAATGGTAAGCGCCAATACCAATTGTAATAGCAAACTTACCTGGGTCGCCTAGCTTCTCGGGAAGCTCCAACGATCTCACCTCATCCATTAGTTCCGACATTGATCGCTTCCTAGATAAAATCTCCTTCAAGAATTTAGTATAAGCAGGCATTTCATTCAAAGCCTCAGCGAAAGGAATGGAAAGATTCAAGCCTTGAAGCAACTTAACAAAGCGCTTAAATTTTTCTTCCGTCGAGTCCTTAGATTTCTTAGAAGGGAAAGGAAGTACCTTAGATGGAGATTGAATAGAAAGAGAAAGGTTACAAGACTTACCTGGCGAAGGTTGGTCGAGCTCGACCCTGACAGGGTCGATCGCCTCTTCTTCCTCGTTAACAGCACCCTCGGTTCGCGCTCGACCGAGTATGGCTCGTGCTCAACCCTAAGTGGGTCGGTCCTAAGGCTTGTTCCTCCTCTTTATGCATGGGTGGCTCGGGCAACGCCTTGCCACTCCTTAGGTAATGGTTGAGATTAATCCTCATTTTAAGCAAAAGGTCTTACCATAAGAGTAGTCCTCACTTGAACCAAAACCATAGCACATATATCCATATAGCACATATATTCATATTTCACATATAGCACATATGGTTGAATCTCCGGTATATACTCACCTGTTCAAGACATATACTATATCTCTTCCCCTTGACTCGGACCACGATCTACGACTTGTGCTCCTATATATATAACCCAATGCAAAAATAGTCTATTTGCTCTTACCAACTTTAATCCCAAATGTAATGAAATGTCAATATGCATTATAACTTCTTATGCATAATTCCAAATCCTTTAAAACCTGACAACGATAAACTATATAAGCAGAAAAGCATTTTTTTAGTTCAAACCTTATTGTAAAACTTGATCAAAGTTCCCCATAATATTATTACAAAGCAAAACCCTAAAATTACTCTGAAATCTTTTTCCGAATATAAATCCGATATCAAAAATACCCTTTGATAACTATAAATCGATTGATTTCTGAATCAAAAGCAACTATAGATCTAGATCTGGAAAAATCGATGAAATCTAGATAAACCATTAACTAATTAAAAACTTACCAAATCACGCTTGTACTTCAAAATTAAAACCCGATAAAAGAGATCTTATACCAGATCCAACAAATAAACTCAAAATCAACAAAATTTAACATTTCCTTCTCTCCTCACTTTTCATCTGTACTCTCGTTTCTTTTTTTCTTTTTTTTTGTGGATTCTTCACGAAGAAGAACAAAGATATCACATATATATTAGACTTCCAATGAAGTCGGCAAAATTTTGAAAATATTCTACTTTTCACCCTCAAATTATTTTTACTACAAACTCTACTCTAAAATAATTAATAATTAACATTAAGTTAAAAACTTTATAAAATATAATAAATTTAATTCTAAAATAAATATTACTTTTAGAAACTCACTATGTATAATGTCACTATGTTATTCATATACTCATAATCTTATATGAATGCATAATGGCGTATGCACTTTGATCGGGGATGTTACATTACCGAGGCGACTCGAGCTCGAAGAGGATGAAGATTGTGGAGATAATGAAGAAAAAGAAGTAGCACTAGATGAATATTCAGTAATCAATTCCTCAATTAATTTTCTAACTTTACTAATCATACTTCCAAAACTAATAATGTCATCAGTAGCATCCAAATCAAGTGCATCATAATAATATATGACAATTTTAAAACATTTCTAAACTAGTCATCTTAAACCTAGAATCAAACACACAAGCAACAAGATAAATATTGGGAATAACTTTATAAAAGTTCAACCATTCATTTTCATAGCATCACAAAGTTCGACGAATTTACGCCCCTCACAAAAATCAGCCGCCACATTTCAAGGCTTCAAAACAAAACAAATGAGTATAAGGTTTATAAATATGACAAAAAAAATGTTGCATCATCAAAAACTTTCAAAACTTCTAAGATTTTATAATAATAATCCCAAGATTGAGAAATAATGAGAGTATTCAAAAAATATTGAGCGGCAAAAGAAGCTAAAACATCTTTGTAAGACATGCATGTATGAAGTAGTTTAAAAAGTTCGGTGGGCAACACTTTTTTTTACCACAAAATGACTTCCAATCTTGGGTGGTTTGGGCCACATGATTAAGAACATATCTAATAGTGCTACGATATTTACGATTTAATTATAATATTTTTAAAAAAATAAAATTAATAGAAAAGGCTAAAAGATCCTGAAAATTTAAAAAAAAAAATTATTGATTGTTCAATATATGTAATAAGGTAAATCTAATAATTAAAATTAATCTTTACTTATAAGACTTTATCCTCATTACAAATTTACAAGGAGTGTTCTCACTTAAATCAAAGCCTATTTATCTTATGTATATAATTTGTGCACATTTTGTATTTGCACGTCCGCACCGCGCATTTGATCCTTTTTCAAAATTTGTTCTGAGGTAAGCTTCGTATAAATTGAAGCTGACGAAGTGTCGTTTAGACCACCATTTCATATTCTAAAAATACGTATATCCATAATGATAATATAGGTAATAAATATATGTTTTTTTTTGTCTGATAAGACTGAGGTATTTAAGCAATTACGTACAAATCACGAATGCTATCATCCATTGGTTATGAGTTATGACATACTACTGAATATTATTATTGATGTACAAGAGGGCAAAGAAAAAAAATGATCCGTTTATAGAAAAAGGAAGATGAAGAAGCCCATAACTAACGGGTGTAGAGTACTATTATCAAAGAAAGTGGTTGACAATATTAAACTATTTCTGAGGCCGTTAAACATGCCTTGTGGCGGGCTGCTATGAAAAATGAGCTTGATGCCCTTGAACGAAATAATAGTTGGGCATTGTTTGATTTGCCTATAAGAAAAAAGGTGATATTGATCGTTACAAAGCTTGTTTGGTTGTTTTGGGTAATAAATAGATTGAAGGCATCGATTTCAGAGAGACATTTGCACCCGTTGCGAAAATAGTTATTATTCGTGTTTTTCTTTCTGTCGCTACTATTCATGATTAGGAATTGCATCAAATGGATGTCCATAATGAATTTATTCATGATTATCTAAATGAAGAGGTGTATATGACTCCTCCTCCTGGCTATTTAGACACTTCTCTGATCTACAGGGAAAGTCTAAAAACTTCAAAAGTCTCTCTATGGCTTACGACAAGCTCCTCGTAATTGGTTCTCTTAACTAGCTACTGATTTGTGTCTCTTCAGATTTTCTCCCGAGTCGGGCTGATTCCTCTCTATTTAATTTTGATCGCCATGGCATTACTATTATGGTTCTTGTTTATGTTGATGATCTAATTATCGCAAGAATGATTCGTTCGTCATTGCAAACTTCAAGAGCTATTTAAGCAACTGCTTTCATATGAAGGATTTTAGGTATTTGAAGTACTTCTTAGGCCTTGAGATTGCTCGTAATTCGATTGAGCTCTTTGTATATCAACGAAAATATGCACTCGAGATCATTGTTGAAGTCGACCTGCTAGGTTCTAAACCTTATAGTTTTTCTATGAATTCGCGTCAAAAGCTCACTTATGCTACATGTCCAAATATTGTAGTAGACCCTGAGAGGTATTGGCAACTAGTCAACAGACGTATATACTTGACCATTACCCGCCCGAAACTTTGCTATTATGTGCACATGTTATCACAGTTTATGAAAGCTTCAAAGGAGGCTCGTTGGAAATCATCAGTTAGGGTTAATGTTCGTTGGAAATCATCAGTTATGTGCACATGCTATTATGTGCACATGATAGTTCACTTTGTTTGATTGCTTGTGATTTGGATTGGGCCAGTTGTCCTATTATGCATCATTCGATCATTGGTTATTTCGTCATGCTTGGATAGTCGCCTATTTCTTGGAAGACCAAGAAGTAGCCCATGGTTTCGAGCTCGTCAACAGAAGCTAAATATCGTTCCATGGTGGTTGTTTGTGGTGAGATTCAATGGATACGATCCTTGTTGTTGTTGTTAGGGGTGCCTCACAAAGCTCTCTTATTTGCCTCACAAAGCTCTCATATCGTTGCTAATCTTATCTTTCATGAAAGGACCAAACACATAGAGATTGATTGACATTATATTCGTGACTTGATTCTTGCTGGCAAGGTGTCCACAACTCATGTGGGTATATCTTGTCATCCGGTTGCCATTTTCACAAAGGCACTTGAATGGCAAACAACAATTTCAATTTCTATTAGGTAAGTTGGGCATCGTTGATCCACATGGTCCAACTTGAGGGGGAGTATTGATATATTCTAGGATATATGTGGATATGTTATCTTTATTTATGTAAATATATCTCTTAAGAGATATTATATCTTATGAACCCTTTTATATACCCTTTGTGGTTACTGGAAAAGGTAGAGGAAATTTCCCATAAATTGTTTCACTTGGTAAGTATGTCAACAATCTAAAGTGAAGACTTAAGATGAATGGGATGAACAAAGGCTTCAAAAACCTTATATCTAACAAAATGACAGTCCAAACATAGGTATTGTGTTCTCTCATGAACAATTGAGTTCTCAGCTAGAGTTGCCTTGTTAGTTGTAATCACAATGAAGAGGTATTATAAGAGGAATTTGAATTATGAGAGATCTGAAAGAAAATTCTCCAAACAAGCTCATTTGTAGTTTTAGACATCACTAGTTGTCCCCGTCGTGCCCTGCACGACTATGAATCGATATTTTTTTAGAAATACTATAAAAAAGATATTAATAAATAAAAATATAATATAAATAATAATTGTGAATTGATGATTTATATAAATAGTAAAAAAAAAAGCATAATTCTAAATTAATGATTTTGATAACAAAAATAAAAATAATGGGACATTTAATATGGATTAGCAAATAAAATTGACTTGACATACTATAGGTAAGAGCTCGGTATATATTATAGGATAAGATCTCGGTATATATTTATATTATAGGATAAGATCTCGGTATATATTTATATGAGTTTTTTTTGGTAGATTGTATTGGAGAGTTGTTAGGATCATAATGATATGGTAAAAAATAATTTTATATGTAAATAAATTTCCAAAAAAACATTATTGTAATCCAATATAAAAAAAAAATTAAAAATTTGATTGATATTTTTAGATTATGTGGCAATATGATGTGTACATAATATATGAGTGATATGGAAATTTTTTGACATGTAGACTATGATATGGAATATTTATAAAAACTTCTAAATTATAAGAAAATGACATGTGTAAAAATATGAGGTGGCTTAATATAGGATCGACATGTGGCGAAATCCTAGGTGGCGTAATGAGAAGGCTCCAAACCTTATTGCTTTTATATATATAGTAGATTTAAAAATCTTATATCATATCTTTTTGGTTAACAAATAAATGAAATATAAAAATAAAAATCAATTAAACATTTTTAATCAAGGAAAGATATGAAATAGTATATCATAATTTCTTTATTTTTACAATTTTGTTCATAACAATTAATTAATAAAATTTCCTAAGGTTGAGATTTGAAAAAAATCCGACTCCAATATTCTTCTTCTAATCTTTACCAGTATAATTACTATGATTTCCGAAATCTTTTACTCTCCAAATTAACAATAATTTGGGATTTTATCTTTGACCAACTACATTTTTTAAGGTAATTATTTTTATTATTACAATAGTTTTTATTATCTTAATAAATCTTTAAGGTAAATACAAATAAAACAAAGATTGATTAATCAAATCATTGATATCAATGACATCGATAGAGATCCGAAACAAATACTTTGCTTTGATTGAAACTATAGAGAACTTCTTCAATGGCTTTGATAGAGAACCGAAATCAACAAACTTATCAATATCATCGACGGAGTGCGGTAAAATGTAGAGAACAAAAATAGAAGTTTCATTACCTTAGTGAATAGAATGTTAAGAGAAGGAAAGTAGAACCTAAGATACGTCATTATAGTAGATCAGATCTAGAAGAAGTAATAAAGTCGAATTCGGGATAGCTAATAGTGAGTAGTTGCATCGTCAGGGAGTGGCATCGACAACGTTGTGCAAGGAGGTCAGCAAGGCAGCCATAAAGAGTGGCATCGATGGCTGTATAAGTTTTATGAAAAATGTAGATAAATATGGCAAAGAAGGAGGAAAAGAGTTTGTAAATGGGTTTTTAATTAATATTTTTATTAGATTATTTTTTATTTATAATCGTAGTTAAATATGACATGTAAATGACGGGGCAAAAATAATATGAGGTGGCATATGACGTGTAAAAAATCATATGACATGGCTTAATAAAAAGATGCCACGTGTCAAAATCCAAGGTGGCACATTCTAGGGATGACATGTGGAAAATGATGAGGTGGCGCAATGTGGAGGCTCCAAACCTTATTGCTTTTATATATATAGTAGATTTGTAGTTTTTGTACTATATCTACAATTTTGAGTAATTTTCATACTTTTTACTAATTTACAGCTAGCTTATAAAATATTATCGTTCAATAGCATATCAGAAGAGTACATTTTAGATAAGCTCAGTGAAGACATTTTAGAGATTTGAATCAAACTTTTGCCTAAATAATGAAGGATAATATTTTATAAGTGATATAGATAATCATATGACTATGAAGCCCGGAGATGAGGGGATCAATCAACTTGATTTTTTTTTAATTTAACGTCTTTTGAGGTAAGATTGGATCCTCCAATTCTGTTTAAAAACTTAGAAAGTCTTATAGAAACATTTACATATGTCTTAGAGGTAATGGAGACCGGAGGATCCAATCTGCGATTTATCAAAGCAATATCTTATTAGGTCGAACCCCTTATTTTTTTTATTAGAAAGCAAAAGGCTCAATCTTAATATAATTCCAAAGTACATCGGCCTCGATTTTGGGGGGTTAACACTTTGAGTATAAGTAAAGAAAATTGCACGTAATAATTTTTTTAAGAGGGTTGAATTACACATAATCACATATATTACTATATATTATACATAAAATGAAAAAGCACTCATATTATTGTATTTTATTAGAAATCAATCACATGAACACATAAAATTAAAAGGGATCATCAAAACTAATAGGTTGATACCAACAAAGCATAGAGCTTAGTGGAAGGGGCTACATTTCCTTTCGCTGAGGTTGAGAGTTCGATTTTCCGTTACTAGTGCTTAATCAAGTAATTAAAAGCCAATAGGTTAATGAACACATAAAATTAAAAGGACGACCGTGTGTTAGTAGGATCAAGGAAGATCGGAGTAAAATAAAAAATGATCTTTTTGTATAATGTATGTGTACATAGAACCGTTAGTACTTAAACAAGTAATCGATAAAAAGTCGATTATTTTTAAACTACTCAGCGGATATAAATTTATGTAGTCTAGTAAACGATTTTAACACAACTACACAATATATAGATGCATTGCTAGTGCTTAATCAAGTAATTAAAAGCCGGTAATTTTTCAACTACGCAATGTGTTAAGAATCCGGGTAAGATCCCTAACGCTTGGCAGAGAACTTTGGAAGAGAAGACTACAATTAGGGTTAAAGGAAAATTCTTATTAATTGATAATCCTCCTGATAGCTTACAGGGTGTATAAATAGCCCAAGGATGATTCAATAAAAGCGACTCGGGAAAGAATCACCCTAAAAGAAAATCCGAGAAGACCGATAACAACTAATCCGTACACGGTAACATGAAAAACCCTAATTTAAACAATAAAATATCTTATAAAAATAAATCAACCCCGCAGCTTTGCCGGGGTTTTCCTGACGCGAGCCGATCTTCTCGGCTTAGGCATCTCCCATGGTCCGTCGTCCTCTATCGAACCAGATTGAGTCGACGTCTGAACCGTATCAATCTCCCCCCCGATCAAATCAGGCTTGTCCTCAAGCCGTAAATCAGGAAAGGAAAGGCGAATCTGATCAGCCGGTTCCCAAGAAGCAGCGGGCCCATCGGCCCATTCAACCAGCCACTCAGTACGGGCCGTACCATCACCCAATATGTCACGAGAGGCGATCGCACGCACGGGTCGTGAAACGGGACGTCCCTGCAAGAACTCAGAAGGCAATGACGTCGGGACGACCTTGGAGCCGTCTGTGATGAAAGGGCGAAGTAAGGATACATGAAACACATTATGGATGCGTGCCGACTCAGGCAACTGTAAGCGATAAGCGACAGGTCCCACGCGCTCAATGACCCGAAATGGTCCATAGAATCGACGAGCTAATTTTGCAGATAAAGGTCGAGCCACAGAATGCTGCCGGTAAGGTTGTAGTTTAAGGAGAACATCATCACCTACTTGGAATTCCACCTCTCGGTGTTGTCGATTAGCCTGAGATATCATGCGCTGTTGCATTTTAGCTAAATTAGACCGAATCAACTCTAACATCTGCTCGCGGTCCTGAATTGCCATTGTAGCGGGTGAAGGAGGTCTTGTCGGCAAAGTCACGCGCGCTAATGGCGGTGCATCACGTCCATATAAGGCCTTGAGAGGCGACATGCCGAGGCCTTCATGATACATAGAATTCAGCGCCAGCTCAGCCCAAGATAAGTAATCAGCCCAACGCCTAGGCCGATCCTGTGTGATGGCACGCAGATATTGTTCTAACCCTCTATTCTTAACTTCAGTCTGGCCATCTGATTGCGGATGGTAAGCGGAAGTGTAAAGTAATTTAGTCCCGCTCAAACGATGCAGATCCGCCCAGAATGCGGCTCGAAAGATCGGATCCCTGTCAGAGAGAATAATGGACGGAATACCGTGGTGTTTAACAACAATATCAACAAACACCAACGCCACTTTTGGGGCGTCATAGGAAGAACCGAGTGCGCCAAAGTGACAATACTTCGAAAGGCGGTCCACCACTACCAGAATAGTCGTGTAACCTCGTGACGGAGGCAACCCTGTGATAAAATCCATGGACACTTCGTCCCAAACCTGCTGCGGAACTGGCAATGGCTGTAACAGACCGGCTGGTTTTTGTGTATTGTACTTGGTGGACTGACAGATTAAACAAGCGTCAACAAAGCGCTTGACATCCTTACGCATTCCAGGCCAATAGAAAACAGTGGCAACCCTGCGGAAAGTACGATCAATGCACGGATGGCCTGCAGACGGCGTGGAGTGAAACTCTGTAAGAATTTCGGCTTTCAGCGGAGAAGCCGCACCAATCACCAAACGCGTGCCGTAGTACAGAATTTCGTCGTGTATCTGAAATGGTGCAGACAATGTTCCGGCAGCCGCGGCCTGGTGCCACGATTTCAAGTCATCTAACTGCTCATTCTCCAAACGCACACGCTGCAGAAGTGTTGGAATCGGAGCTGACAAGGACAGAAATTGATGCAACGCGTTGGTGTCGTCAATCATGCATCTGGAGAGTGCGTCGGCCACTCTGTTGCTGGCGCCGGACTTGTATTCAATGCGGAATTTATAACCCATCAACTTCCGCATGAAAAACTGCTGATCCGGCGTCTGAATGACCTGTGTAAGAAGTTCCTTGAGACTCTTCTGGTCGCTACGAATTAGGAATTCGCGACCCAACAAATACTGTCGCCACTTCTGCACAGCGGAAACAATAGCAAACAACTCTCGGTGATATGCCGAAGACCCTTTGCGGCGGATGCCAAGTTTCTGGCTAAAGAAGGCCAATGGTCGATCACTCTGCATCAATACCGCACCGACGCCCTCATCTGACGCGTCTGTCTCGAGGACAAACTCCTTGTCGAAATCAGGGAGTTGTAGAACGGGAGGGGACATCATCGTATTCTTAAGCTGCTCGAAAGCCGTCTGAGCCTCTGAAGACCACACAAATTTCTCTTTCTTAAGCAAATCAGTCAACGGAGCGGCTAACATGGAGTAGTGCCGAATAAATTTTCTGTAATAACCGGTCAAACCCAGGAAACCTCGGAGTTGCTTTACAGATTTCGGAGTAGGCCACTCGGCCATAGCGGCAAGCTTCGTCGGATCGGCAACTAAAGTACCCTGTGTGACAATATGGCCTAAGTACTCGACGCGAGATGTAGCGAATGAACACTTCGAACCCTTGACGAAAAAATTATTGTCGTGCAAGGTCTGGAGTACGACGTCGAGGTGCTGAGCATGTGCTGCCAAGGATGAGCTATAGACCAGTATATTATCAAAAAATACAATCACGAAGTCACGTCGGAAACGAGCAAAAATGCTATTCATTGCCGCCTGAAAAGTGGATGGCGCATTCGTCAGGCCAAAAGGCATCACTAAGAATTCAAAGTGGCCGTCATGAGTACGAAAGGCTGTCTTGTATATATCGGACTCATGCATCCGAATTTGATGATAGCCGGAGCGTAGATCAAGCTTAGTAAAAACTACGGCACAGCCCAGCTCGTCAAACAATTCATCCGCTGTAGGAATAGGAAATTTATCAGCGACTGTAATGCCATTCAATGCTCTGTAATCAATGCAAAACCGGAAGGTGCCGTCCTTCTTCTTGACCAAGAGAGTCGGGGAAGAGAAAGGGCTCGTGCTGGGGCGAATAATACCCTGATCTAACATCCCCTAAACCTGACGCTCAATTTCAGTCTTCTGAAAGTACGGATAACGATATGGACGGACATTGACTGGTTTAGATCCCGGTTGAACATGAATGCGATGGTCCCATAATCTGGGCGGCGGCAAGTCAGACGGAATGGCAAAAACGGCCTGATGTTGCTCAAGTACAGTGCGTACCGTGTCGGGAACGTCGGTCGGAATCTCCAACGGGTGCGCAGGCGGGGGTTCCGGCACACGCAACACTTCATAGAACTCAGAGACTGATTCTGCTGCCCATAATAAATGAAGCGCATGAGCCGAAATTTGTTTCGGGGCCGGTCGGACTCCTTGCAAAAAGACCTCTTTATCGTTCCAGGAAAAACGCATTGTCAGCTGAGCGTAATCATGTGCGATTACTCCCAATGTCTGCAACCACTAAACACCCAGCACGACCTGCGGCCCATGCACGGCCAGAACGAAAAGATCCACAGAAAAAGAATAACCCTGTAACTCAAGAACTGTAGCGGCACATTGATGTCCGCAAAGGAGATATGCACCGTTGCCCACAAATACCCGGAATGGTGGCACGGCTGTAAGTGGCAATTGCAACTTCTCGGCGATGCTCAGGTGAATGAAATTATGTGTACTGCCCCCATCAATGAGAACCTGAACCTGCGTATCCCGAATAGTGCCCGGCATATGAATTGCGCGCGGATTTGGTAAACCCTCCAAAGAATGAATATATGAAATGTCAGCTGTAACTGCAGTCTCATCCGGCGCGTCGTCCGCCCTCTCATCATCATCGTCACTGTCATCACAGCTGAGCACGGCCAGAAAGCGTGGAGTGCAGCGATGTCCCCGTGTGTATTTCTCGTCACAATTAAAACACAATCCTTTCTTAGAACGTTCGTCACGCTCAACTTTAGAAAGACGACGAATTGGAAGATTAGAGTAATTACCGGGAGGATTGGCGGGAGTGTGTACTCCCGGTGCAGGCGAGGTTGTGTGTGCCGGAGCTGCCGCTGGAGGTGAAGGCAGGGACGGCCCAGATCTGGAGGCGGGCGTCTGCCATGGCCGACGGGAACCGGTGGACGCCGCGGCTGTCTCGGTGAAGGACGCGGCCAACTCCTTGGCTAGAGCGAAAGCTTGCGGCAGCGACGTCGGATTTCGTAACCGCAAATCGCGTTGCACCGGTTGTTTTAAACCAGATGTGAATAAAGAGATCAGCATGGGTTCGGGAACGTTCCGAACTTTGTTGAGCAGCGCCTCAAACTCGGATTGATAGTCATGCACAGATGTACGTTGTTGAAGCTTGGAAAGGAGGCCGAGGTAGTCCTCATAGTATGTGGGATCAAAACGCTGTTGAACCGCTTGTAAAAAAGATTGCCATGTCTCGCCCATCCGATTCAGTCGTTGATAGCGGAACCAATCCGACGCCGGGTGATCAATAAACATGCCAACAAGACGAAGACGATCATAGTCGGGGGTATTATAATAATCAAAGAAAGACTGAATGCGAAAGATCCAACCTGGGGCATCGGATCCGTTGAAGCGAGGCGCGTCAATGCGGATCCGAGGCTGTGAATCATGACCATGCGGTGCGCGGAAACCGACACCATTAATGCCGTAAGGAGGTGCGTATCCCGACATAGCGGACGGTGGAGCGGCGAAGGGCGACGCGGCGGGCTGGTGGTAGCCGTCGAAAGGGCTGGACCCGAAGGGAAGCGCCGGTTGGTGCCCGTCAAACCCTAGCGGAGGCGGCCAGAACGCTAGCGGCCCGGTCTCGTGTGAAATGCGGCTAGCGAAGGCGCCGAACGAGAGGCCTCCAGTCCCACCGGCGAGGGCTTGGAGCGCTGGATCTCTGCCAGTCGACGTCGGCATAGGCAGCGGCTGGGACGAGGCGAAAGGCAGGGCGGCGAGGGGCACGGACCCCGTTGGTGGCGGCGGACGGGACTCAAAATTAGGGTTTGCGGGGATCGATGTGGCGGCGGTCAGCGGAAGGCTCGACGCGGAAGACGCGTGGCTGCGCAGCGACGCCGAGATCTCGTCGAGGAGGGAACGGTCCCGCTGTCGATCGTCCGTCAACTGTAACACCATATCGCTCAATTTGGCGACGGTGTCGGAAAGGGAGGCGTGCGCCGCCGGTGTGACGGTCGACGGCTCGGGCGCCGAGGTGTTGGTCATGGTGTTCGTAGATGAAAGCACCAGTTGTTAAGAATCCGGGTAGGATCCCTAACGCTTGGCAGGGAACTTTGGGAGAGAAGACTAAAATTAGGGCTAAAGGAAAATTCTTATTAATTGATAATCCTCTTGATAGCTTACAGGGTGTATAAATAGCCCAAGGATGATTCAATAAAAGCGACTCGGGAAAGAATCACCCTAAAAGAAAACCCGAGAAGATCGATAACAGCTAATCCGTACACGGTAACATGAAAAACCCAAATTTAAACAATAAAATATCTTATAAAAATAAATCAACCCCGCAGCTTTTCCGGGGTTTTCCTGACGCGAGCCCATCTTCTCGGCTTAGGCGTCTCCCATGGTCCGTCGTCCTCTATCGAACCAGATTGAGTCGACGTCTGAACCGTATCACAATGAATATAAATTTATGCGGTAAAGTAAATGACTTTAACGCTATATATTTGTACAGAGAGAGGAAATTAACTTAGTTAATCGATATAAACATCTACCTCGCTTGACGACGAATTCCATCACTTCACGATATATCACTTTTCGTAAGAAATCACTCGCTAAACGAATATTTATATTCAATGTAATTTTTTGTGGAGAACCACCTAGTCGTTTACTATACTAGTGGTGATGTTTGTGCATACGCACATGGTATTTTTTTATACAGATATATTAAGATATTTTTGATTTTTAATTATATCATTTTCATACTCTTATATTTATCTTATTTTATTTATAAAATTTTTAAATGCGTTTAATGATGTAAAAATATTTAAAAAGAAAGCATTTGACCATCTTACATTCTTCTTGGATTAAAATTAATAATGTTAACCAAGATTATATGGTTTCATTGTTAATATTTGAATATATGGCTATTTTCATAATATATGCTTAATGTAATTTTTTGAACCATGTAATAATTAAATTATCTCACTTATAATTCTTCTTAAGTACTATAAACCATGTAATTGCAATTAACACACATAAATAATATATATAAAACAAATTCTAAATATAGTTTAGGTTTTTTTCTTTTACTGGCAAGGTTTTTTTTCTTTTTCATTTGGATAAATAGAGTAACATAATCCCATTAATATATTTTGGTTCTTATTTGTCAATAGAGTAGCATTGCATTTTGTACGTTGAAAATTTCTCATAATAGATCCTCTTATCGGTGAGAAAAAATTACAACAAATTAGTTAAACCAAAATAAGTATTTTCTCCTTTCACAAATATAATTTACCCCAAATTTGATAAAATTGAATATGTGTAACATTTTCTTATTGTTTCCTTAAGTTTGAATTGTGATGTGACCCCCGTCATGGATGCTAGCCAAGAGGACGACGCATTCACTCTTCGCTCGGATGGCCCCATCACTCGTGCCAGAACCAGAGCAATCCAAGATGCAACGAGGTCTCTTGTGGCGCGCCTCTCCGCAGGCCACGACGCGCCCTACACCGCGACCTCGCTCGGCACCATTACCACCATCGGCGCCGAGGAACCTCGCAACGAGCTCTCGGATCGACCTCGCCAAGGCGCGCCATCCTCGAGCATCGGATCGCGAGACGAGGTCTCCACCAGACCTCGCCAAGACCTCGGAGCCCAACTTGAGGTTATCACATCGGACCTCGGGATCGAGTCTCAACTTGAGGTTCTCGAAAGCATCGTTGAACCTCAAGACCTCGAGACCTCGCTAGCGACGTCCCCAGCGTCCCGCGTCGTGCCAACGACCTCGCCAGCGCCCCGACGCGCCCCGTGACCTCGCCAGCGCCGAGTCCCAACCTTGCCAGCGTCGCGACAGCCCTTGTCATGACACTCCCGGCACGGTCACGGACGACCTATCCATTTTTAGTACTTTTATGCATTCTTTCTATTATGGGACATTTCTATTGTTGGTTTTACACATTTAGAAACACTTTTATGGGCCTTGCGCCGATCATTTTCGGGCCGCGCCGTTGGGCCTAAGTTTGCAAGCTTGCCCTAGGCGCGCCGCCGAAAGATTAGGGTTTCTTTGCATTCGCTTCAGCCGCCTCTCTATATAAGGGAGATTAGGCTTATGTTTTCAATTAGCGCACATTTAGGGTTTAATTCAAGTTGAGGTTTCTCCTTAATTCTATCCTTGTGCTTGCGCCGCCCCTTTATTCTCCAATTACTCGCAATTACTCTCGTGTTCTTGTTACTCATTGATTATTCGAACCAATTCACAAATCAAATCAGCCGTCCGCTACGCTTAATTAAGACCCACTACTCAAGCCAACGATCGATCCGAAGCATCCCAAGCGAGGGACGCATCAAATTGCTATGTCATTAGTTACCTAATATAAACACTTGCAACATATATCCTGTAACACCCCGACTTCCGACGAGGCGCTACTAAGAAATAGACCTTACAAGGTACTATTAATTAGGTTGACAACTACAGTGTAGGACCTTACAACGCGGGCACGACGAGAAAAACATAATAAAATATCCAACCTTTTATTTAATAAAACTTAGAAAACGTAATCATGCATGAATCCCCGAAAGTCATAAATATTTAAATACGACACAACGCTTACTGAAACTGAACTAAACAACCAAAATAATAAATAAAACGTACTGCTAATTTCATCTTATCAATACCAAAATCAACAACCTAACTATCATAAATGAACTAGTGTAAAACCAATTCCACTATGACACGCGCTCTTCACCGCTCCGACCCGCAATCTGGCCTCGGTCCCTACACGGCTCCCTGGTTCATACCTGTAATTGAAAAATATTCCCCGAAGGGTCAGCGTCTAATCTACCAAGCTAGAGAAAATACGAAAATTGTAGAACGCTTTGAAATCATTCCTAGAGTCAGCATACAAATCCACAATCGCAATCATAACTCTAATGGCCAATACCTAAATTAGTTATATCAGTCACACAAAGCCACATACGCTTTCACATTCATAATCTCATACAATGCAATTCCTCCTTTTCCACAATCCGACTTCCAAGGCGCTCATCACCGCGCCGAGTGCAGAGGCAGGCCCTCCCACTCCACTTCACAATCTCCCTTCTAACCCCTGGCTAAGCCTCCACTGGAGCACTTGCCAAAAACACACAGATAGTAATTTTCGTTTTGAAGGGGCACGATTTCCCAGTCACACGGGTTAACATAGCCAACTCTTCCTCAACACCAGCTACGATGGGCCGTGTCGGAAACGGTACCAACACAGAGAAAACGTTCCAAAAATATCTTTCCGATAAAATACATTCAAAACCATTTTTTTTGCGCACACAACAATTCCAGAAAATTCAAAACAATTTAAAAAGGTATTCGGGACTAGTTCCCAAAACCCGCCCTACAATAACGGTACGCAATCTAACAGGATAGAGAAGAACCGAGCAAGTCGAAAAATGACTTACCTTAGATTAAGGTGGGTTCTTAGAAGGTTCTGAGAAGTTCACGAGCAAGAGGTTTCCTGGGTAAAATTTAAAATAGTGGAAAAGAATCATTATTTGAATCTAAAGATTTGTTTAATACTAAGACACCAACGCCCAACACTAAGCTAACAAGACTACCTACACACGTACTACTATACTAATTAACTAAGCTTGTTGATCACCTTCTACTCTTATGTACAAGTACTACACATAACCAAACCTCAACTTAAATACCCATATACCTTTTTTTTACCATAAATACCAATCTATTCCTCAGATTCCCCCCAACAGTACTTTACTAATCTAACTTATAATTCCTAGTAGCAACACGTAAAACAACATACTAAGCTAAATGATTAGCTCTTCTTAACCACACCGGAAATGTCATCTCATTCTAACTGACTTGTACACCTCTCGAACTTCAATAATTAATCCACCAACTTTATACGATC
Organism: Fallopia convolvulus; assembly: GCA_964016875.1. Lineage (NCBI taxonomy): Eukaryota > Viridiplantae > Streptophyta > Magnoliopsida > Caryophyllales > Polygonaceae > Fallopia > Fallopia convolvulus. Next base: position 8,352,881 of record OZ024725.1, read on the forward strand.
CTACCCAACCTTTCTATGTCAAGATGTACACAACTAAGCTTTAATTTCTAATCTACCACACCTCCTCAATAAAGCTTAACTCCTAACTAACAATCAATACATTACCTAGGTAACAACTTATCTATCTTCTAGAACACGTGCACACACATGAATAGTATCCCTCTAATCAACATCTAATCCCATACATAGAATTTGATTATGCTGGCACAAACCGAAAGCCCCTTGCCAAGCCCGATCAACCCCGATCGACTCTACCAACAAGATCGCCACTCTCTATATAAAAAAAAGGTCCACACTCTTACGACCATACCCACTCCGAACTACATCTATATGTGCTCGAGTCCCCTAAACAAAACTCTACTAGGCCAAACACCATCTGACATTAACGAAAGAAAGAAGTTAGTATGGTGACGGAAACCACTCACCGACAAGTGTGGACGAAACGGAGATGACGACAGAGTATCGTGGCAGCGATTAGGCTCCTTCCTCGTGAAACAATGGGCGATAGCCTGAGCGCGACAACATCAAGAGCGTCGGGATTTAGTTAACGGAAACAATCGGCGAGCAAAAAGGACGGAACGAAATACAAGGTTCTTATTGGAACGTAACGATCGTCACCGACGTAAACTTGATCGGAAAGGGCCAAGGAAATTGCAGTTTGGGAGGGGTATTAAGAGGAGGACGGAACTTCGAGACTATTTTAGCTCTCGTGTTTTAATTAGGGTTAAGCTGATTTTTCCCTTATAAAACTAAGTAGATAAGATTTCCTGAAATTTCTCGAATAAGCTAACTATACTTATCTATCAAATTGAAGATATGGCCTAGAAGATAAGGATGAACTAACTATATAAAAAAAATATTTGTGTAAAGAATTTATAAAAAGAAGTTTAAGTGTAACTCTAATGGATTATAAATAATTATACTTCTAACCGGCAATGCTTGTGGATCAAGGTCTCAATTACTTGTAATTCAAGAAACTTGTTTTCCCGTCTTAAAGAAAAAAACAAAACCGAATATTACATACTACCCCCCTTAAGAAAGTTTCGTCCCGAAACTTTTATAACAAAGGAAACTATATCTCGAGTACAAACCTCTCACCCTAACAAGAGGTTCGTCCTCGAACCAGAATTTATTGATATAGACAAACATAACCAATACTAACCATCCAAAACACACAGCACGTCAAACAAATAATCAAACAGTCAAACAGACAAATCTAATTGAATATTACACAAACAAACGTCGAATATGTAAACATCACACCAACTACTAACTTTCTCCTCAAACGCCTCTACTAATCCCTGATAGATCTCCGGGTAACTCTCTCTTATCCTGGACTGAATTTCCCAAGTGGCCTCCTTGACTCCACGAGTAGGCAACACCCTCAACCAACGTGTGTCCTTATCTGGAACTCTAGTGGTTGACATCTCTTGTTCGCATAAGTGACAACACTGAGCAGTCAACATTCGCTCCCATATCAAGGCCACCTTCCCAATCATCTCCTCAATTATCTATGGTCTCTTACCTACTACATCGAAGGATCATCCCAACACGGCGGTGCCCTACATCTCCTCCCATATAAGCCTCATAAGGAGCTATCTGAGTCGACGAGTTTCAACTGTTATTGTAGGCAAAATCTACCAAGCCAAGTGGCCCGACCAATGACCTCACCAGTCTAATACACAGGACCTCAGCATGTCCTCTAATGTCTATATTATCCTCCTTCTTTGTGTCGTAATTTGTTAGCCATAATCAGTCTCGTATGCCTTAAATTCTTGTCCCTCGAACTCTCATATAACGATGACGGTTGGTTTTAGTGCATTCATTTTTTTTATTTTTTGTTTGGAATGTGAAGTGAATGTCTTAGCGTTTAAAGAATCTTCTCCATGATGTCTCTTGAATCCTATTCCTTCATTCAAAAACTTGCCACTATACTTTGTCTATCAATTAGCCATCACAATCATCGTACCCAAAATATAACAAACTTGCAACTCATTTGATCCGACACACTTAAGATATCTTGGATACTTTAGCTTTAACTCACACTAACTAAAAACTTTTTTTTACCTAATGTCTTTTTGTAACATACAAATTTCAAGCGTCACTAACCCTTGCGTAGACCTCAAGGTCTTGCGACCAGGACGGTATGGTACACCAATCACCCTAGTTGTAACTCTCCCGATAATCTTAATTCATGCAACCTCCTTGTTTTCTTCAAGACTAATTCGTAACTGGTTAGGTTAGGAAACTACTATACATCCCCTACAGTGGTATTTTATTAATTCCAAAAGTTTCACGCTTAACAACATAACTGACGTAATAGCGCTAACACCTTCTAACATTTAGGATAGTGTCCTCAACATCCTCTAGATTTTCCCTTTTTGCTCTCATCCTCGTGCTACTACCAATGCCCAAATGAGCTTTTAACTTTCGTTGCTCAATTTACACACAAAGTCACTTAATGCTCGATCTTACAACTTGGTTGATCTTGCTACAAATCTGGATCTCCTCTTGCGAAGGCAACGTGGATATCCATTTCCCTACTCATTGATTGCCTCTAATCCAGACGAGTTACAAAATAGATGTACACATCCGTGATCGACTCAAACTAGATATACGTCAAGCCTTCTCTATTATTCCCCAACCTTCGCATGTGTCATAACTCTAGTGAATTTCTCCTCCTAGTGGACTGATATTCTCTCCTACATGCCTTAGTCATCGCATCCTTGAACTTCTAATTTGGTTCCATTCCTTCATCCAATTTATCATGTCGGTTGTGGATTGATTGAGTGAACAACATCCACCCCTAAGTCATAATCTACCAGCACTTTACCATAAGACCCCGTGTCATAAAGTCAAAATATCAAACTCCAACTATCCTCCTTTAAAAGCTTTTATTTTCTTCTAAATCTCTTTGTTGAATGTCACTGAACTTCCAAGTCATGTTATTCGAATAACCCGAGTCATCCTTGCCTCTTTAGCTTCAACATATATTTAAGGAGGTATTCTAAAGTTGGGGTTTTCTTTCCAGACTCAGCATATACAAATTACGTTTGTGTTCAATTATTGAATTTGGTCACTTGTTCCTTATCTTATTTCTGCTGACATGGCTCCTATGACTTTATCTCCTTGTATGCATAGGCGATTTTTCAATCTTATTTGCACTGGTCCATAATTGTTTAAACTAGTATTCCTTATGCCCAACCGGTAATACCATTTTAATCTTAGAATTTTCGCGGTGCGATCTCGTTTCTAAAAGTACTTCTACCAAGATACCACATCAATTCCCTAAAGATCAAACCTTTTGTTCTCGACTTGGGTCAATTATTCACAACTAACTCCCCGATTATCCTTAAACACTCCATGGGTTCTACACGCCATGGGTATCATTTAATCTTCAATGTAGTCTAGAGAATGGCCAAACTTCACTTTGTCAATTCACTTGAACAATGTTTTATGACAACATATTCTTAATCCTAGTGTCATGTTCAACTTCTTGCAAACCCAACTGAACCTCTCACGAAAATGGACTCGGTGCATTATCTCCTTGTCCATAACTCCTTTACCGAGTATTCAATTCCAACGTCACGATTTGGTCTAGGCATTGAGAATCTGGCTTGAGCTGTCTAATCCATGACTTAGAGTAACTAACAAGATTTACTTCTCATTGGATTTGTAGTCATGACAACTCCCCATGAAACATCTTCAAATGCTCACATGACATGGACATCTATAACTTGCATCCGCTACTTGACTTGCGACGAACTTGTCTCGACTAACAAATACAATCCACATCCAACAACCTATCCAACCTCTCCTTGTGTCCATGATCATATCCTTAGCTTCCCCTTGATTGATCCATTCTTACCATCATCCTTGTATTATTATTAGTACCCGAAAAGGCCTATATCTTTCGTTGTCATATCCATTAATAAAGCTCTTCATTGCTCGATCCTTACACCTCATTTTGATGATGTTACTAATCTAAACTTCTTTTCAAGAACTAGACATTGTGAATTTTTCTTTCTCCCCACAATTACTCGCTAAGATTTAGTGAACCCACAACAATAATAGAGTCTACAAATATGTTGAACTTGAACTAGATCCAAGTCATGCATTCACTCTTTATTAAACTAACTTATAAATCCAAGCATCCAAACATTTAATGAGATGTGTTCCCCAACTACATGTTTCCTGGTCATGGTCCTAGCTTAATTGCATCTCCAATCATCAAATTGGGTTTAGTTGTCGTTCTTGCATTAACTCAGGCTTCCTTTACCTTATAGTGCAATACTAAGCTTACTACTTTCTCGAGAATCATTCACAAAACTTCCTTATTACCCGTATCTAACTCCACCGTCCATCAATATCTTACCACTACGCATGTTTTCATGTGGCACTTCCCCATCTTCCTCTTTTCAAGCAAGCATGAACCATCGTATTCTTTAGCAAAAGGTAGCCGTGAGGTAGTCGTGTCTCATTTTTCGATAACTTTGCCAACAGTGATTTCCATGAGAATTCCTGTCATAATCTCCATTGAGTCCATATTCCCTACCTTCATTCTACTTAATCTCACAACCTTCAAAGTGGAAGTTACCCTTCACGCTGTGTCACACACATTTTTCAATATGGTCCCTATGGATTCACAAAGTATGGCCTTGCCTCATCAACAAGTTGATCCCGGCCTACCACTCACTTCTTATATGATTAAACCTCCATGTAAATGAGATCAATGGTGAATAACTACATTCCTTTACTGTCCTATACTCCGAACTCCACGCTAAACACCTTATGTCAGGGGTTCAACTCTTTCTAAAACGAGTACCATCCTTTCTTCAACCAACATCCCTAGTTGGGTACGACTACTTCCAATCCGATAACTTAGATGCTTAGGTTAGATTTGCTCAAACTTGCTCCATTTCCTTCTATGTCGACCACTTCTGCCTAGCTACTAAATTCAACAACTCTATGACATGTATTACGAAGCTTTTAGAGACCATATAACCCAATACTTGAATCCTACTCTTGTTGCTTCCTCACATTTCCCTAATAATTCTAACACTACGAACAAGATTAGCTTTTGTTACACTTACACTTAGAATTGGAAGGTTAAAAGCACTACACTATTGGAGGTCCTTCAGCTGACGGTAGCGGAATTGCGACGTGTCACCTACCCCTATATGCAACATGCCTACCCCAATTTAAAAACAATTGAAAATACCGGCCGGTTTTAGTTTTAAGTTGGACCTCGGGTACACTCGTTGGTCAGTTCCATGTGCCCTGTTGTCAACCTGGCTCTGATACCAATTTGTAACACCCCAACTTCCGACGAGGCGCTACTAAGAAATAGACCTTACAAGGTACTATTAATTAGGTTGACAACTACACTGTAGGACCTTACAACGCGGGCACGACGAGAAAAACATAATAAAACATCCAACCTTTTATTTAATAAAACTTAGAAAACGTAATCATGCATGAATCCCCGAAAGTCATAAATATTCAAATACGACCCAACGCTCACTGAAACTGAACTAAACAACCAAAATAATAAATAAAACGTACTGCTAATTTCATCTTATCAATACCAAAATCAACAACCTAACTATCATAAATGAACTAGTGTAAAACCAATCCCACTATGACACGCGCTCTTCACCGCTCCGGCCCACCATCTGGCCTCGGTCCCTACACGGCTCCCTAGTTCATACCTGGAACTGAAAAATATTCCCCGAAGGGTCAGCGTCTAATCTACCAAGCTAGAGAGTATACGGAAACTGTAGAACGCTTTGAAATCATTCCTAGAGTCAGCATACAAATCCACAATCGCAATCATAACTCTAAAGGCCAATACCTAAATTAGTTATATCAGTCACACAAAGCTACATACGCTTTCACAATCTCCCTTCTAACCCCTGGCAAAGCCTCCACTGGAGCACTTGCCAAAAACACACAGATAGTAATTTTCGTTTTGAAGGGGCACGATTTCGCAGTCACACGGGTCAACGTAGCCAACTCTTCCTCAACACCAGCTACGATGGGCCGTGTCGGAAATGGTACCAACACATAGAAAACGTTCCAAAAATATCTTTCCGAGAAAATACATTCAAAACCATTTTTTTTTGCGCACACAACAATTCCAGAAAATTCAAAACAATTTAAAAAGGTATTCGGGACTAGTTCCCAAAACCCGCCCTACAATAACGGTACGCAATCTAACAGGATAGAGAAGAACCGAGCAAGTCGAAAAACGACTTACCTCAGATCAAGGTGGGCTCTTAGAAGGTTCTGAGAAGTTCACGAGCAAGAGGTTTCCTGGGTAAAATTTAAAATAGTGGAAAAGAATCATTATTTGAATCTAAAGATTTGTTTAATACTAAGACACCAACGCCCAACACTAAGCTAACAAGACTACCTACACACGTACTACTATACTAATTAACTAAGCTTGTTGATCACCTTCTACTCTTACGTACAAGTACTACACATAACCAAATCTCAACTTAAATACCCATGTACCTCTTTTTTTACCATAAATACCAATCTATTCCTCAGATTCCCCCCAACAGGTTTTTACTAATCTAACTTATAATTCCTAGTAGCAACATGTAAAACAACATACTAAGCTAAACAATTAGCTCTTCTTAACCACACCAAAAATGTCATCCCATTCTAACTGACATGTACACCTCTCGAACTTCAATAATTAATCCACCAACTTTATACGATCCTACCCAACCTTTCTATGTCAAGATGTACACAACTAAGCTTTAATTTCTAATCTACCACACCTCCTCAATAAAGCTTAACTCCTAACTAACAATCAATACATTACCTAGGTAACAACTTATCTATCTTCTAGAACACGTGCACACACATGAATAGTATCCCTCTAATCAACATCTAATCCCATACATAGAATTTGATTATGCTGGAACAAACCGAAAGCCCCTTGCCAAGCCCGGTCAACCCCGATCGACTCTACCAACAAGATCGCCACTCTCTAAATAAAAAAAGGGTCCACACTCTTACGACCATACCCACTCCGAACTACATCTATATGTGCTCGAGTCCCCTAAACAAAACTCTACTAGGCCAAACACCATCTGACATTAACGAAAGAAAGAAGTTAGTATGGTGACGGAAACCACTCACCGACAAGTGTGGACGAAACGGAGATGCCGACAGAGTAGCGTGGTAGCAATTAGGCTCCTTCCTCGTGAAACAATGGGAGATAGCCTGAGCGCGACAACATCAAGAGCGTCGGGATTTAGTTAACGGAAACAATCGGTGAGCAAAAAGGACGGAACGAAATACGAGGTTCTTATTGTAACGGGACGATCGTCACCGACGTAAACTTGATTGGAAAGGGCCAAGGAAACTGCAGTTTGGGAGGGGTATTAAGAGGAGGAAGGAACTTCGAGACTATTTTAGCTCTCGTGTTTTAATTAGGGTTAAGCTGATTTTTCCCTTATAAAACTAAGTAGATAAGATTTCCGGAAATTTCTCGAATAAGCTAACTATACTTATCTATCAAATTGAAGATATGGCCTAGAAGATAAGGATGAACTAACTATATAAAAAAAAATATTTGTGTAAAGAATTTATAAAAAGAAGTTTAAGTGTAACTCTAATGGATTATAAATAATTATACTTCTAACCGGCAATGCTCGTGGATCAAGGTCTCAATTACTTGTAATTCAAGAAACTTGTTTTCCCGTCTTAAAGAAAAAAACAAAACCGAATATTACATATCCTTTGGTTTATAAGAACTTCAACCTAATCTTATTTTTCACTTGATTAACTTTCACATTGCTTCTTTATTTTTATTTTTTATATTTTAGAGGCTAAAACCATTTACAAATTACTAAAAATAGCACATGAATTACGTACGACCAAGGATGGAGCTTAAAACATTTTTTCCAACAAATATATGCAAAATATATGTGATAAAGTAATTCACATTTTATGCAATAAAACATACATATGGTTATTATCTTGGTGTATTGGCCAAAAAATATATTGGTTCAAACTAAATATGGTCATTAATACCATTTAGGAAAAGTATGAAAAAGAGATTGGTGTTTGAGTTTTGAGTTGTTGTTCGTCAAAGTATGATGCTACTTAGAGTTTTTTCTTTATTCTTCTAAGGATATTCCGATATCTCTTTTTTTAATTTCACTTCAAAAAGAGGGTTTGAGGGGAACGAATTAATTTTTTTATAGGATTTTACAAATAAGGAGTTAGATTTAAGTGTAAGTGTTGTACGAAATTTTAATTATTCAAATCTTAACTTTCTTTGATTTATCAGGAAATGAAAACATCATAAACATTGAGTTAAAGAAATATTTTTAATTTAATGTGAATGAAAACATAATATATACAAAAAATGTTTCTTAACCGTCATGGATTTTTCTTCATTTTAAGCTTCTTATGTTATATAATAAAAGGGATTTATTTTGCAAATGGAAAAATTATACTTAACTTTAAAATTATGGTAGCAAATGTTTATATGAAAAAATGTCTATAAAATGATACCATATCAATTTGAATAGTAATTTTATTATTTGTACATAATCCCCATAACCATCGAGTTAGAAAAAAAAACTTTGCTTTATATGAAATGAAAAATATAAACAAAATATTTCTTAATTATGATAAGGCTTTGATTGCTAATTTTTTTATGATGATAATAAGATAGAATATACATGTGGGGAAATAAACTTACAAATAGAGAAATTAATAAGTAGATAGATAAAATGTCATTGAAGAATAAAAATGAACTAAAAAATAGTACACTAAGAAGATTTGAACCAATGACCTATGGGTTGATGGGAAAGCACTCTCATAACTGTGAGCGTAGTAAAATAATAGTACACTAAGTTACACATAACTTTTTGACTTGCTTTTTGTCAATAGTAATTATATAGGGATTATTGTGAGAGCATAGTTAATGAGAGCAATAAATGGTGGTGAAACCCAACCTTATATGTATATATAAGATTAGCTTTCCCCTTAAATTGTGCGTTTTTACCAAATTGTCCCCTTTTTTTAAGAAAAAATTACAACTTTTACAAGCTTTCCCCTCAAAAGTAACCTGCTAGATGGAGATGCTTAGAAAGTTTGGTTAGAATCTGGTGGATGGAAAGTGAATCTCAAAGAGTGTTGATGTCGGTGACAAGGAGGATCAACCAGAGGAAGGAACTTAGTCTGCACAAGTAGTTGTTGATCTGAACGAGCTGAAGTCTTAGAATTTGGCTCTGAGAGGTCTAGTAGAAAAGGTTCATAACACTTACAACACACTGCTATCAAGGTTTAAGGAGTTCGAGGATAGGTTGAACAGTTTTAGTGCCCGATGCCGCTGGTCGCTGGTCGCTGCTAGTCCATGACTTTCTCTATGCCTCTTTTCTATCCTTACCACATCGTCTTCCAAGTTAAAAGACATATGTTTTAGCTCAATTTGGTTGTATTGCAATTTGGATTGTTTGTGGTTGCGTCATACTTCTTTTTCGCTATGGTGGATGACTATTATGATGCTTTAATTTTACGTTTTTAAGTATCCATGATTTGCCTCTGTTTCTATCTCGTGTTTAAGCAAAAAAAAAAATTATGATGCCAAAAGGGGGAATTAACCGATGGAATAGTTTTATAAGGGATGGATCTAAAAACTGAACAACATATGAATATTAAGCTGAGGGGGAACTTCTTATGATTTTTTCATTTGCTCTTTTTGCTATGGTGTTTCATGTGTACGTGTTTTAAAAGACTTATCAGGACAGGTTATTTGTCACTATCAAAAAGGGGGAATTCTTAGAAGTTTTAGATTTGATGGTTCCAAGAAGTCAATGACTTAGAAGTTGCATGATGAGCCGGCGACTCGACAACGTCACTGACACTACCAGCAGGCAGAATTTTTTTTGGAAGGAATATGCAGATCGTTGTCGACCGTTTACTGGACAGCTGGGGCGCTTATTTATGGAGAAAATCATCATAAAAGAGTTCAAAATCAGAAGATTATGTTATGATTCTCTTGTGATATTTTAATATATGTGCTTACATGATATTTTAGGAAAAAATTATAAAGATTGAGTGGATGTCAATTCCCTAACTGAATGGGAAATGATATCACACGAGATGTCTCTCAATTTTAGGTTAGATGTAGAGATGTTGAGCACAACTTGTATCTTGTGAAAAAGAAAGAGATGACTTGTGCGTGGGACTCGTGCAAATGGTGTAGTATAGTGTTCTTAGGCATAGCGTGAGGTTGAGTGTGTAGGCACAAAGGTAGAGCGTGTTTCAAGGTTGTGAGATTCAACTTGTACACTGGAGAGCTTTGTAACACTCAAGAAATCAATAGAACGAGTATAAGGACTCTTGAAATCCGACCAAGTGAGAAACTTGAAAGGGGGTGGTTTTTCTCTAAGTAAACTAGTTGGTTTACGAAGAGTTTTTCACTATACATCATGTGTCATTTACAGTTGGGTAACATTCTTCTTGTTTGTTTATTGCGCTGTATAATTACTCAAAATCGACAATTTCACAGAAGTCGCCGACTCGTTTAAATACTAATGATCCTACAACTTCCTTTCGAACAATCTTTGATCCACCCTTATTTACCTCTCCACTATAAATACATGTATGTCCTCTCACCCAAACATGTTAAATTCTCCAATAACGATTAGGAACTCATTTAAATATCGGAGGTCGATTAATTGGGATGAAGCTCTTTTCCATTTCTTTTGCAGCTTGCCAATTCAAATTCTCAATCATTCTAGATCGAATTTCTACAAAATAAAAATTTATACTTACAAGAATATTCTAGGATCGCTTATTTTTGGTTCTAGTCATATTTGCTTACAATCTATGTTGTATAGTTTTCATTTGGTGTATACCCTTTTGGTATAATTTAGATTCAAAATACAACATACGAAAATTCTATAAAATTGACCTTTAACACATATTACAAGGTTTTTGCTACTTTTCCTCATAGCTAACGGTTTTAACTTTATAAACATTTAAACACACATTCATTCTCATCTAAGCTAGAAAATTTTAAGTACATTACAAAAGAAATTATCACATGAAAGTAAGTCGGACGTGAGAAGTACTACCTAAAATAAATCAATGGTCGTCCTCAACTCTTGCGCAACAGTTGAGGACCCAATAGATAAATTATCCTCACATAACCATTAAATTAGAACAAAATGTTATCATTCAATAATTTTTCCTCACATAATTTTAGCCATTTAATTATATTAAAGTCCAGTCGATCGATAATCCGAGGTCGCATAGTAACGGACCTAACATACAAGCCCAATGAAATTTTAATCCAAAAACATATGATAATGGATGGAGTAACTCCTAAACTTATATATTAGGCAATTGTAATTCCTAATTTTAAATGTAGAACAACTCTCTAACAATCCTTACATAATTTTAACCATTTAATTAGAACAAAATGCCATACTTCAATAAATTAATTTTGGTAGTTGTCACCAAAAACTATAAGACCCTCTTTGTTTTCATAATAGGGACAAATTGACATTTTACCAAGTTACCAACACAGAAGTCCCTCATAAAAAGCAAACTTCAACTATAAAAATTTCCAAAAAATTCTTCTCACATCTACCTAGTATAATTATAAAGTAAAAATCAAGTTTTTATAAAAATTTAAACTATTTGACAATTTGAAGTATTTTTTTCTTCTAAAATACCCACTATCTCAAAAAACCACCACCCATTAACAAATTAATATTTTTAATTTTACTAAGTAAATAATTTTAAATTTTTTTACTTTTTTTAAACCACTTCCACCTTACCCACTTTTTCTACTATCCTAAAAACCACCACCAACTAATAAATTAATATTTTGTAATTCTTTACTAAAAAAAGTGTGATTTGTGAAAATGTGTTTGTAAATTATTTTTTTAAGAACAAGTCGATAATAATTTATAAATGATTTTTATATTAAATCCGTACAAGGTACATAAATAACATTAAAAAAGTGTGATTTAGTCATGAAAAATGTGTTCGGGGAATTTTTTTAAGAACAAGTCGAAAATAATTTTTATAAAATGATTTTTTATATTAAACCCGTACAATAACACTAATTAATTAGTATGTTATAGTTGTTTGTTAGGGTATTAGCCTATCTAATCTCAACCCAATAACACTAATTAATTAAAATGATTTTTTACATTGCCTTTCATCCCGGTTGTCTCCTTCCCCGGCCCTTGCAGTTTTATGGGTGCTTGAACATTTGTTGTGGGTCTTTTTTGTAGGAGTCGTGGAAGAATGCTTGGACGTGGAGTTTTTGCTTCACTTTTAATTTAGATTTTACTTGATTGAAGTTTAGTTTTATTCTTAAAGATTTTTTATTTGAAAACTATATTTAGTATTCACAATCAATCACCACTTGATCTAGTAGGATGAGGTGTTTTTGGTTCCCTTAAATATTTGTCAAGAAATTTGGGTTCGAATCTCTCGCAAATGTGTATGAAAAGATAGAATTGAAACTCATTAAATACAAGTAAATCGATTTGGCACAAGTGTATGGAAATATTTTTTATTTGAAAACTATATTTAGTATTCACAATCAAACTGGACGAGATATCAAACAAAAGTATTCACATGAGCCATTAATTGTGGTCTTTTTTTTCCTAAAATAAAAGTAAATCGATTTAGCACAAGTGTACAACTCATAGACCGATTTAAAGCATTTGTCATTTGAAACCTGATTAAATACAGGCCAATATAATCCATAAATAGGTGGATACTAAGAAATAGTATAAAATCCTGTTTGGTTGCGCGCAATTCATGGAAATATAAACGAAATATAAATAAATGTATTTCATTTTAGTGTCGTGATACATTGATAAAGAAAATGAATTTATTTTACACAACCTCTTATCCATTGTAAAAAGGGGTTTGTTCCACCTCAATTATTCTTTCATCGTTAGGTAGGTAATAAAATGGTGAAATCACTCCATTGTATCTCACTTTTACAATAAATAAATTATTGGATAATTTTTTTCTTATATAAATGTATCATGAAACTAAAAATACTCTAAATTCATTTCGTTTTCGTTTACATTTACGTTTTCAAATATTTCGATAACCCAAACAGAACCTAAATGTATAATGCAAATCATGAACTTGTTGCTACGTGTTAGCTCAAACCTAAATTTAAAAAAAAAAAAAAAAAGTACATGAGGCGCGCCTGGTCTTTATTGAGTATAAGCTTAAGTTAATCAATCACGTTTATTATGTATACATATAATATATACAATCCTGTTGTCACCAATGAAACTCTTGACTTGTTCGCATCAAGGTGGCCTCCATGAACTACAACAAACATCATTACATGAACCAATACACCACCGTTTGTTTTTTAAATGCTGTTCGCTTTGTGTTCTTAAAAAAAGAAGCTCTCTTTAATTTGTTTGTTGGGAAATATAGTGGAAAATAATTCCAAGTGTGCTTAACTTAGAATTACGACTATACCATTTTTGTTAATATATTTTGGATAGAGTCGTACTTGCTTACAATCTAAGTGTTATACTCCTCATTTCGTGTACATCATATTTGCACAATTTAAATTCAACGACATAAGTACAAAATACCATACAATTTTGTTAAAAAAATCGCATATTACAAGGTTTTTGCTACTTTTCCTAACCTTCACTTAATACATTATAAATTTTTTATGGGACTTATTATTTTCCTTTTAGAGTCTAGTTTCTAAATTATGTATCCTTATCATATATCCTTATGAAGAATTATTTTTAAAAAAAAACAATAATTGAATGCACATTCTCATTTAAACTAGGCAAATTTCACTAAATGATTACAATTAAAAAAATATCTAATGAAAGTGGGACGTGAGAAAGACTACCTAAATCAACGGTGGGTAATAAACGAGATTGGCAAGAGTCGAGGACCCAATAGATAAATTCCCAAATTGACCTCTCATGGTCAAGATCACTGAATCCAATTTTGGCCCCAGTATTCAATTGCCAATTGCTTGTGGCTACTGGCTACTGTCCCCATAGAACAACTTGTCTTTCTCGCTATAAATACTCCTTACTAGAACCCACAAAAACTCACTCAATTCATTCCCCATTTCATTCTCAACTCTTCCATTTTGGTTATAGTATTCTTTGGGAAGAGTGGACAAGTAAGCTTCTAAATACTATTGTTCCTTTCCATTCTTTTGCTATTACTAAGGTTTGATTGTTGCTTCCAGAATGCTTCACTCTTTTCTTCTGTAAACCCAGATCATTTTTGTACTAATAAATTTCTTTGTTTTGTGGTTTTTTTGTAGGGAAGTTGGGAAAATCAAGATGGGGAGGAGTTTTTCCATCTTGTGGCTAGGGATTGTGTTCTTGTTTTGCTGTAAATCAACGGTCAATGCTGATTACTTCAAGTACAAAGACCCTAAGCAGCCACTTAATAAGAGGGTTAATGATCTTCTTTCAAGGATGACCCTTGAGGAGAAGATTGGCCAGATGACTCAGATTGAAAGGAGTGTTGCATCAACTGAAGTCATGAAGAAATACTTCATTGGTAAATAAAAACCCTTTTAGCACCATTAAAAAGGATTGAATCTGAGTAGTAGAAATGGATTGGATTGAAGAAACTGGTGGCTGTTTTTATTGTGCAGGGAGTGTGCTGAGTGGTGGAGGCAGTGTGCCTGCAACAATGGCATCTCCTGAGACTTGGATTAAAATGGTGAATGATTTCCAAAAGGGCGCTCTATCGACCCGTTTGGGGATTCCTATGATATATGGGATTGATGCTGTTCATGGCCACAACAACGTCTACAAGGCGACCATTTTCCCTCACAATGTAGGTCTAGGAGCAACCAGGTAAGTCAAAACCATCACTTTCCAATGCAAATTTAGTTTAATTTGATATCTTTTTTTTGAAGTTTTTAATTGGTTATTTGATGTGATGAAACAGAGATCCTGAGCTTGTTAAGAGAATTGGAGCTGCAACTGCACTGGAAGTTAGAGCTACCGGCATTCCTTATGTATTTGCACCTTGTATCGCGGTATGAAGCCTTTAATTCATCTTCAAAGCAAGCAATTTTAGTGAGGATTACTTCGAAATTTTTGAGAAATTTTTTTTCCCTGTCACAGGTTTGTAGAGATCCAAGATGGGGCAGGTGTTATGAGAGCTACAGTGAGGATCCAGAGGTTGTTCAAGCAATGACACAAATCATACCGGGTCTACAAGGCGAAATTCCAGCTCATGGTAGGAAAGGTGTTCCATATGTTGCTGGGAAGTAAGTGATTGATTTCTTCATTATCTGTCTTATTGAATATCATATTAGTTTACCTTGGTAGCATGATAGCATCATCAGATACCAAATCTTGTGAATCTCTTTTGATATGCTCAAGATTTGTTTATTTGATAATTGTATAGAAACTTAGTGGTTAGCATTATGAGTTTGTAGTCTTCACAAACACGATTTCCGTCGTTGAAAAATGCAAAAAGAAAAGAAAAGAAGACAGGTAATTGCAAAGACCAGCCAGCATAAAAGCTTGTACAGCATCCATTATGACAATGACTAAAATGAATGAATAAATTTCTTACTGTATAATTTTTTTAGAGTAGCAATGCCCATATGACTACAACTTATTCTCATTTAGACCCATGTTTTCTTGATATCTAGCAGCCATAATTGACAACTGCCTGTTTGTAAGACTAATAATGAAAGCCATAGATTCAATTACTTCATTTATCCTGATCTGCTTGCAACTGGATAGATCTCTGACATAATAAACCTTTTTTTTTAATGACATTTGATCTGTAGTTTTTAATCCACACGTGCTAGGACGTGTGTTGTGGTTGGATGAGAACAGACTGTTCTAGATCTGAAATCATGTGTACCTAGATAAAAGTCAATGGAAATAGAAGCCAAATTGGACAAGGAAAAGTTTTATAAAAAATCCAAAATGGTGGTCCAATTTCCAAAATGAGCTTTTTTATCTATATGGCATCAGATACTTCAATGATTATATATTAAATTACTAATCATGATTTATTTGCCCCTAAATCACTGAATAAGATAAGACGTAGTGCTGATAATGACCTATTCTGAGATTTCATATTCAGAAAGGGAAAGTGGGTTTCTTTTAGACCAGATTAATCAGCCGGTGTTTGTTTCTTACTTTTTGTTTCATCTATATGTATAGGAAAAAAGTGGCAGCCTGTGCTAAGCATTATCTAGGTGATGGTGGAACAACTAAAGGTATCAATGAAAACAACACTGTGATTGACTTCCATGGACTTCTCAGCATTCACATGCCAGGCTACTACAATGCAATCATTGAGGGAGTTTCAACTATCATGGTTTCGTACTCCAGCTGGAACGGGATTAAGATGCATGCTAACCGCGATCTTGTCACTGGAATGCTTAAGAACACTTTGAAGTTCAGGGTATTGAAAGCAAAAAAACATACTTGAACACCCAAAGAATCATTAACTTTGAGTTCAGATGAAGAATTAACCTAGTTTTACTTCTGTAAATCCAGGGATTTGTGATTTCTGATTGGCAAGGAATTGACAGGATCACCACTCCAGAGCACGCCAATTATTCGTACTCCGTATACGCAGGGATTCACGCTGGCATTGACATGGTTAGTCAATGCTCAGCACTTGCTGAAGTTGCATTATGTGTGTAAGATTGAGAAGAAGAGTTGTATAACAAGCTTTATTGGTATGTTGCAGATCATGGTTCCATACAACTACACGGAATTCATTGATGAGCTAACTTCACAAGTCAAGAGCAAAATCATACCCATGAGCAGGATTGATGATGCAGTGAGAAGGATCTTGCGTGTTAAATTCGAGATGGGTCTATTTGAGGACCCAATAGCAGACACAAGCCTTGTCCATGAGCTTGGGAGCCAGGTTTGTACTTCAAATCCTGTTAAACATAACCAAGGGTCCATTTGGATTACACTTGATTATCTCACACTGGGTTTGGGGGTGTTCAAAACAGGAGCACCGTGAAATAGCAAGAGAAGCTGTTAGAAAATCACTTGTTCTATTGAAGAATGGCAAAAAAGAAGGCAAGCCTCTTCTCCCTCTTCCCAAGAAAGCACCAAAGATTCTGGTTGCAGGTAGCCATGCTGACAACTTGGGTAATCAGTGTGGAGGATGGACAATCACTTGGCAAGGTCTTAGTGGTAACAACAACAGTGTTGGTAAGTCAAACAAACTGAATTAGGGTGTGTTTGGATTAGTTGCAACTTGCAACAAAACTTTTGCTAAAAAAGTGGTGCAATTTGTCTAACTTTCAGGCACCACAATCCTCAAAGCAATCAATAACACAGTTGATCCAAAAACCGAAGTCGTGTATGTGGAGAATCCAGATGCTGCCTTTGTCAAGTCTAACAAATTCTCTTATGCAATTGTGGTTGTGGGTGAGCCTCCATATGCAGAAACCTTTGGTGACAGCTTGAACTTAACTATTGCTAGTCCCGGGCCAGAAACCATAAAGAACGTGTGTGGTGCAGTGAAATGTGTAGTTGTGGTGGTATCAGGACGTCCTGTTGTGATTCAGCCTTATGTTGCTTCGATTGATGCGTTGGTAGCTGCTTGGCTACCAGGCACAGAAGGGCAAGGAGTTGCTGATGTGTTGTTTGGGGATTATGGATTCACAGGAAAGCTTTCTAGGACTTGGTTTAAGTCAGTTGATCAGTTGCCTATGAACGTGGGTGACCCACATTATGACGCACTTTTTCCTTTCGGGTTCGGGTTAACCACAAAGGCTTACAAGGAATGAGACTAAAGATGAGTTTGTATTCGAGAAGGTATGTTGTTTCTGAAGAGTAAGAAATGGGATTTGTTTGGAGATGGATTTAGTTTGAATAGTTGTTGTGATTGTTGAGGGCAAGGAAATGTTTGAAGAATAATGAGAGTATTACAGAGAGATCAGTAATGTGTTACAAGCAGCCCTAGAATAATGATGGAGATCAGTAGATCATTCAGGCAATACTTAATTTGTATTAGAATGCATTCCCACCGGGCTACTCCTCCTATTACCAATTGGTTTTAGGATGGAACCCCATTGGGCTTAATATGGTATCAGAGCGATTTGCCAAACGGCCTCTCTCGATCCTAGGCCCGCCCTGTCGTGTTGTCCAAGTGTCAACGGGCTAGCCCGTTGCACTTGCGGGGGCGTATTAGAATGCATTCCCACCAGGCTACTCCTCCTATTACCAATTGGTTTTAGGATGGAACCCGATTGGGCTTAATAATTTGCAACTTTTCATCTTTACACTCGAATTTTTATCAATGAATAGAATTATAGAAATATAAGTATATAATTTTTTTCCAAAAATAACCTTTTCAAACAAGTTTTTTTGAAGACATTTCCTTTTTATACTATTAGGCCCAGAAATTCTACAACCCAATTCACTGGCGACCCACTAACGAAAAGAAGAATAGAAGCCCATCTGGCCCAAGCTTGCCCAGAAATTCGTTGATCAAGGCAATGGGAGCAGGAAGAACCAGTGGGCTGGGTGGTGAAAGAATGTGCTAACCATCATAGTTGCAAAACCACGGTGGCATTTTTGCATTTCCAACAAATATTTTAATTTTTTAAAGGGATTGAACCGGCAGTTCGGAACCGGTGGAACCGTCGGTTCTCCGGTTCAAGGGAACCGAAACCGCCCAACCCCTAGTTCCACTGGTTCGGGTTCGGTTTCGGTTCCGAAACCGCCAGTTTTTTCAGTTCGGTTCGGGTTCGTTCTACTAGAACCGAACCCATGACTAGCTCTAGGCAAATACGTCACGATTAGCTCGCATCAAATTCATAAGAGCTTCGAGTTCCACCCTTTAAATACTTGTCCCTACGAAGAATACCTTGTCGGGTCCAGAGTCTCCTATCGGGACCTCTTGTAGTTGATCAACTGACTTGTCTTGTGGCTCAGTCTCGATGTCACTCAAGTCATCCATACCCTCACGTGGTTCAGCTTTCTTCTTGCGATCGCGAGGTGGTGCGCACTTTGCCTCACAATCCCAATCTCTCTCGTGATCGGGCTTTAGAGCTTTGCCTCGCTGCGCAATCTGCATCACGCCCTCGACTCCTTCCGTGCGATATGCGTCCCCGACACCGATGATTTCGATCATGCACAGTCCCGCCGTACCCACGATTTCAATCTTGAACTGCCTCTGGCGGTTGCGGCTTAAATTAATCAAGCATATCTCTCAACCCACACCAATCACGGCACTCAAGCGATCGTTCGCGATCACGGCTGGGCCGTGGTCTTCATGTCACCTCTTGGTCGTCAACTCGGCATTCATCTCTCTGGAGGGGCATTTCGTTGAATTTTGTATGGGGAATTCATGGACTTCTGTATCCGTTCTCCATGAACGATGCCAATTGTTAGTGCAAAAAATCGTATGGTGCTCAATGGTCGCGTTTGAACCTTCTACCTCCTTAAAGACCTCGACTTTAACATGCCAAACAATAGACAAAGAAGGTCTAATCCTCTAATTCACCTACGATGCCTAAGTCAATAATGGTCTCAATTGCACTGTGTGTTTCAAGAATGAACCTTACTGTATTTATAGGAGAAACTCATTCTTCATATGCTTAGTGTCGACAATAAATTCATAAATGAGCTTAATAAATAACATGCTAAATTTCTAGCCTTACATAAGATAGCATATAGTCAAACATAGACCTAAAATATATAATTATGTTCATATAATAGTAAGAATTAAAATAAGGCATAGAATTAATTACCACAAAATTATACACAATATCTTATAAAGGTCAAGGGCATGCAATTTTAAGGTCATGGACACTGTCAAAAGCTGACCCAACCCGAACTGTCCGAAAATTTTAGGGT
This sequence comes from Fallopia convolvulus, assembly GCA_964016875.1. Lineage (NCBI taxonomy): Eukaryota > Viridiplantae > Streptophyta > Magnoliopsida > Caryophyllales > Polygonaceae > Fallopia > Fallopia convolvulus. Next base: position 8,372,749 of record OZ024725.1, read on the forward strand.
CAAGACGCGAAAATCTGAACCCGAAATCCAAAATAAACCGAACCCGATAGACCCGAAACCCGTTGGATTGACCCGATTTATTATGTAGAATACATATAATATATTTTAAAATTTTTAATATATTTTATTATTAAAATATATAAAAAATAATAGATTATTATTAAATAATATTTTTTAAACAATATAATATTTTAATAATTGTAAAAAATTCGATTTTCTTAACCTTGTTAGGTCGATCCGACCCACCCAAAAACCCAAAATTACCCGACCCGATTTGACCGATGACCCGTTTTATCAATCTCTTTTTCTGACCTTAAGGTGGAGAACACCTGACCGATCCGTTTGACAGCTCTATAGACACCCAATTATATAATTAGTAATTTGATACTTAATTATTTAACTGTGCACACTTATTTAAAAACTTGATTACTTTTATCTTAGCTTATAGTCATGGAATATTTTATATTAAATATACTTTTATATTTTGTATCATGATAAAAGAATTCAGATAATTCATCATCTCCCACTTACAAGTGCGATAAGCATTATGCATATATTTATGATAATCAGTGCAAAAACACTCAATATTATTACAATAATATAATATTTTTACAACTAGTGAAGTTGTCGACTGTTTAGCTCATATCTTTTTTTGATAGGGTACTGCCATAAAAATTCAATTGAGGACCTCCCAATATTATTTTAAAATTTAATCGTTTGACTAGATATCTTATTGTTGTTTGGCTCATATCTTGAATACATATAAGCTACCATAGCGCACAAAAGTCAAGCATGAAGTTGTGGACTATTAGCTCATAGCTTGAATCGGCGGTCAAATTAATCATCAATGCAAACATATTTTTGTTGACTTAGTATACACGGATCGGATCGAGTAATTTATAGTGGAAGCATTATACATATAACGCTTCCACTATAAATAAATCATAATTAAAACCTAAAATAAGATTTAAAAAATTATTAAATAATATATGTTATTTTTACATTGGATTACATTATACTTTTTTAAAAACTAATTTTTGATAAAGTAATTCTTAATTTTAATTTATAAACATAAATTTTTATCAATATTTTTAGAATATAGGATACAAAATCTCATTATTAAACAATCTTTTATTTTTAAATATGATAGATAGAAAGATCATTAGTATATTTTTTATACTATCATACAAATAGTAGAATATTTATTTTATTTTTTAGTTTATAAATATAAATTGTTATCCATATTTTTAGAATATATGATAGAAAATCACATTATTAAACTATTTTTCTAAGAAAAATAAATAAATTTATAATATGTTTGAACTATTCATTTATTTTATTTATATTTAATAAAATCCGTATAAGATACAGCCCTTATACTAGTTGATATCTAAATACACATGCATATGGTAACGGTACACATACAAGCTAGGTACTTTAATCAATAACTACGCCCCATATATATTGAATTCCCATCCTACCTAGCTAACTAATTAATTGAGAGATGAAGGTGAACAACAAGAACAAGCTTCTCTTCTTCACCTTTGCCACAATAACGTCGCTATCCATCCCAACCACCCCATCCGCAGCCGCCGCCACCGTGAAGGCAGCCTACTGGTACCAAGACAGCGGCTTCGCCTTAGACAATATCAACGCCACCCTCTTCACCCACCTCTTCTGCTCCCACGCCACCCTCGATCCCTCCACAAACCACTTGATCGTCTCCGACGACAACTCCGCCTCCTTCTCCCGCTTCACCTCCACCCTCCAAAGAACCAACCCCACCCTCCAAACCCTCCTCTCCATCGGCGGCCCCGACGCCCCCTTCACCTCCATGGCCTCCTCCGCCCCGTCTCGCAAATCCTTCATCGACTCCTCCATCGCCACCGCCCGCTCCTACTCCTTCCTCGGCCTCGACCTCGACTACGAGTACCCTTCCACCCAATCCGAGATGTCCAACCTCGGCATCCTCCTCACCGAGTGGCGCGCCGCCATAAACGCCGAGTCAAACTCCACCCACCGCCCTCCGTTGCTCCTCACCGCCGCCGTTGCTTTCCGAAGCGACCACTACTCCGTCCCGTACCCGGCCTCGACCATGGCCAAGGCCCTTGACTGGCTCAACCTCATGGCCTACGACTTCTGGGGCCCAACCTGGTCCAACGTCACGAGGCCCGCCTCCGCGCTCTACGACCCCGTCACGGGAGGCAGCAGCAGCCTCGGCGTCGCTTCTTGGATAAACGACGGGGTCCCCGCGAGTAAGCTCTTGTTGGGCGTTCCGTTTTACGGGTACGGTTATACGCTGGCGGACGCGACCGAGAACGGGTATCTGGCGCCCGCGACGGGGCCTGCCTTTAGCTCGGACGGGCAGGTGACGTTTCAGGGGATCAGGGCGTTCAAGGCAAGGAACACGGGGGTGACGACGGTGTACAACTCGACCACGGTGGAGAGCTATAGCTACGTGGGGACCACGTGGATCACCTACGATGACGTGGAGGCTGTGGCTAAGAAGATGTCGTTTGTTAGGCAGAAAGGGATGTTGGGTTACTTTGCTTGGCATGTTGGGGCGGATGATGACTTCCTTCTAGCAACAACCGCGTATAACTCTCTTTGATTCGCTCTGTGGTTCAAGTAGTCAGTCATATATAATATAGTGGTGATATGCCGATCATAATATGTGATCGATCAGTGATTGTCAATATAGATATAGAATAAGGAAACCCTTTTAGAGAAAAAAAAAAAGGGGGGAAATGATATATATGAGACCTTTGATTAGAATTTATGAAGGGACGAGATTTAAAGAAAAAAGTGTATATAATCTTCACTGACGGTCTAGGGGAGGCATGGGTGGGCAATCACCCCGTTCGCCGGACTAATTAACAAGAGCTAGGGAAGACCGGCGCGGTTGAAGGGTGGGGCGGGTCGGTTGGGACGCGGAGTTAGGGATGGGCGTTGAGCGATGAATCGGAGCTTGGATGAGGGCGGAGCAGCGGTGCAGCCGGCGCCCGGCGACATAGCACTGTGCGGCGCATAACCTAGCTACTGAAGAAAGAAGAAATTAATGGAGGGAATAGGGGAAAGTGGAAACGCCGTCGTTTGAAGGGAAACAAATGAGGCAAAAAGCCCCAATTTTAGAGGCGTGTGAATCAGTCAAATCGAGGCAAAAATTGACTACGTGTTCTTTCAACTTAGTAGGCCTAAACTAGTGTAGTGGAAACGTCATCGTTTGAAGCTGGGCGTTCGATTCTACAATTGTTTTTTTGACTTAGGCATCGGAGGTGATTAGGAGATCCCGCTTCCTGTGCCCATTGTTTTGCAGGTTACAAGTTTGAAGAATCAGTTGGGAACGAAAGAGGAAAGAGCATATAATTAGTGCATTAAAAGTAGATTTTTTGTACACTAACATATAAAGTATATCGACCTCCCTCTATAAAGATTTATGCATGGTGAAATTTCACAATTGGGTGATATCGACCTCCCTTGAGACCACTATAGGATAGAGCGTACTATACAGGCGATTTGGATTCTTAATTCACCACTCATATGCATTAGCTTCCTCTATAAAGATCCACATTTCTCATGTGGTTCCTCCACCCAAATCAACTTGAAACATCCACATAATTAAAATGCCCACCATGGGATGCTTCTCCAACTCTCTCATCAACAAACTCAACCATTTCTACTACCATGCCCACACTATAGTCTTACAGAGTGTGTGTCCATCCATGGCAAGCCTTCTTCGATTCTTTCTCACGTGTGTTAATCCCTTTTGGTTTCACCTCTCCTACTTCCTTTCTATGTCCTTGATTGGATTCTTAGCCTTGAAGATGACCAATACGAGGAGCTCTGCCCCCTCAAGACCTGATGATATCGACATCCTGTTCACCTCAGTGTCATCCTCAACTGTGTCCAGTATGTCCGTTGTTGAGATGGAGGTCTTCTCAACATCTCAACTTGTAGTCATGACCGTTCTTATGTTTGTTGGAGGTGAGGTTTTCATCTCCATGCTTTCACTTCTACTTCGTTCGCATAAATCAAAATCATCCGTAGATCAAATAGGAGATGGTAACAAAGACATCGATCAACTTGAGCTTGGCAACAAAGATAGCCAATACCCTAATATCATCTCTAACCCAAATACCATGAAATACCGATCTATACAAACTCTATCGCGCGTTATCTTGGGTTACCTCATAGTAATCCATTCCCTCGGATCTTCATTAGTTTCCCTATACATAAGTGTAACTCCAAGTGCAAGGGATACACTAAAGAGCAAGGGTCTTAACCTACCAACCTTCGCGGTCTTCCTAGTTGTCTCTTCATTTGCAAATTGTGGATATGTTCCAACGAACGAGAACATGTTAGCCTTTAGGAAGAACCCCGGGCTCCTATTGATTGTGTTTCCGCAAATGCTTCTAGGAAATACATTATTCCCGTGTTTCCTTCGATTGGTGATATGGGTCTTGGAGAAGATACAAAAGCGAGAGGAGTATACCTACATGTTGAAGAACTATAAGAAATTAGGGTTTTCCCACTTGTTTTCCACTTTCAATACTTGTATGTTGGCAGCCACCGTCATAGGGTTTGTAGGATTGCAGTTTGTTCTCTTTTGTGTCATGGAATGGAGGTCCGTCGGACTCGAGGGATTAAACTCGTACGAGAAACTCGTCGGTTCACTCTTCCAAGCTATGAATGCAAGGCATAGCGGAGAAACAATAGTGGATTTGTCAAGTCTTTCAACATCCATCGTCGTCCTCTTTGTCGTCATGATGTGAGTACCTTCTATCATCTAAGTAGGTACCTTTTACGTTTTGATTTTACCTTTTATCGGTAGCTAGAGAAAAGGAAAGGGTGGTCGTAATTTCAAACATGCGTGATTATTAGAAATATAGCTAGATTTATTGATTAATATACACTACGTACCAAATTATCCCACTTGATCGAAAATCGTTTGTGGACTAGATACGTAATGTTGCACAACAATCATGGTATATATAATAGTTGCTGATAAAACACTATGACTTTTCTATACTATTTACTTAATATTTAAATCCAGGATGGTTTAATAGCACTGGTTGAAATTTAGTTAGATTATTTTTAATTGGTTCTATTTATATGTTACATAATTAAAAATCATCAATATATTAGTTTTTTTTAAAATACTCTTATTTATATCAACTTTTAAATATTATTTTTGGATAAGATAGTTTTTTTATTTAATTGATTGGTTGAAATATTCTTTTTCTATTTAATCTGATTGGGTGAAATTTAATTGGATCATATATTATTATGTTAAATATTTATTGAATAAAACTAATGAGCCAACATGTATTTCTTCCAGTGTAATTATTATATAAATTATTAGTTGAAATAGCAAAATAAAATATGTAATTAAAATTAGAATTTTATGTTTGGTTATTTGGTGCAAATATAAACTCTTTTGAAATTTTTGCTCATATTTTTTTTTTTATCAAATTAATGGTTTCCTCAAATTCGACAACAAAATAAAATATGTAATCAAAATTTGAATGGAGAAAGATGGAATTTAGAGGTTGCACACGTGGAATTAATTAAGCAAATTGTTTAGAAGAAGTTATATACTCCTATACATCTTTGAAATTAAATGGTAGTAGCTCATGTTATTAAGAAGCTATATATCTTTGAAATTAAATGGTAGTATAGCTCAACTTATTAAATGTGTAGGGTATTAGGGGTGATCTATGTTGGGGCTATATATAGGAGACTTTTATTTTAGAAGATTACGTTGTGTAATAAAAAGCCATGGCGTTTAGCCTTTTTTTTTTTTTGGTAGAAGGCATTTAGCCTCCTTTAACCAAAAGAAAGTTAATTTTGACTCCTTCCGTAAGTTGATTTTTAATTACTACTCCGTATGTGATAATAGGTGTGAGCCGTTGTGTTTATATAATTTTTTTAAAAAATATTGTGAATTAGTTCCATAAGTCACGTACGATCGTGTTAAATGTTTGGGGTTCAAACTCTAATCACAAATTTTCAAGCTTCGTTTGATTTAATATGTATGATTAAGTAAAACGATTCTTAGAATAAAAAGACATGGATTAATCTGGACTATTGGATCATATTTATAATTTTTGTATTTCATATTTTAAGTACCCTATATACTCATAATTTTATACTTGTGTATTTGTAATTTTTAATTTTGTTGCATATTCATTTTTCATTAATTGACTATATATTTATGCTTTTTTATGACTGTATTCTCGCTTTTATAATTATATTCATGTTTTTAAGTTATATATTCATATTTTTAATTCGTTATACATAGTTATAAAAGTTGTATAGTCATATTTTTAAATTGCATATTCATAAAAATTATATTTTTAAAGTTCATATTTTCAAGGGAGAAAAAATCACATATAATTATCTAATTAATTTTGATATAATACTCTAGATTAGTCCATACCATTCGACTTTGAGATTCGTTTTACCTGAACTTAAATATTTAGTTCTCGTCAAAAACATGTCTGTATATTCTATATATTCTGATGGATCTTGTTATAACATAACATAAGGTAGTTATGACCTTAATTTAAAAAGAAAGTGTGAATTTAAATACTCCACAAAAGGCATCCTATCAGTTAGGAGATTTGACCTACCAATGCAACTGCACCAGATTCTAATTTTTCATGTTATATGCTACATGGATGATGGATGGTCGATCGGTTCATTTCCCTTGCACTTTTTGTAGTTGCCTAAACATAAGATTTTAACCGTACACATATTTTGAAATATCGTCTCGCCAATAGATCTGAATCACATTACTGCAATTATTAGGGTATCTTATCTGCCTCTAGTCTCTTCTGCCCTACCCTACAAAATTCTATTTATCAATATTAATATGTTCTGCCCTAATTTTATATTGAGATATACTCCGTGTTGAAATAAAAAAAATGATTCCCATAAGTGTCTTATCGATCCATTAATTATACCCCGTGTTAAATCACGCATATCTCTTCATCATAAACATCCATCAAGTAATAGCGTGTATGGAAAAATTGATATTAGGAGGATCTTTTTTAAAATAGAGAACGATGTCCGATCCAAATAGAGAACGGTGCCCGATCGATTGATCCGGGTCAGCCAAAAGGCAAGACAAAAAAAAAACATCCAATAATGTTGCATAATGTTTTTTTTAGTTCTCTAAAAATACTACTCGTATAAATGGAAATAGAAATTTCACAGTATTAACTAAAGCTTTAGCCATTTAATTAAATATTCGAAGATAGAATGGTTAAAATATACAGTTCCATACATGCATATTTAAAGTTGTAGAGAATTGTTTTTGTTGTTTATATATATGACAACAAGCAGGTTTGCTCAATCAATCAGCTCTTTGGTCAAACCATAACACATCTTTTATAAAATCTGCTGATTATTAATTAACATTATTGTATGATATTTTTTATGATTTCAATTCATGCGACCTTAAAGCATAGTACTGTATATATAAAGTTACAAATTTATAACCACTTCTCGATTAACCTTAGCTAGCTTCTTGCAAGTTGCAACACAAAAACTCAACTTGATATTAATTAGTACACAATTAAACTAATTTGTACGTACGTACGATAGGTATCTTCCACCTTACACCATGTTCATACCTACTTGGGGGAAGAATCAAGAAAAGGGGTTGATAATGGAGGATGAGAATAAGGATGAAGATCAAAGTGTAATCACAAAATTGCAAAGAAAAAGCAAATTTCTGGATTGCATGAACATGATGTTCTCTCCACTCTCCCTCTTGTTCATCTTCACATTCATCATCTGCTTCATTGAGAGGCAAAGCCTGACAGATGATCCTCTCCACTTCAACGTCCTCAACATCTTCGTCGAAGTTGTAAGGTAATAATTATTAATCTTAGCTATCTATGTGTAGACGTACTTGTCAACTGAATACATTTTGCTTTCCAATATACATAGTAGCTAGTTTGAGTTAGTAATATATTAGTTTGACTTGATTAACTATATATATGTAGCGCGTACGGAAACGTTGGATATTCAATGGGTTATAGGTGCAAACGAAGGATAAACCAGCTGGACGAAAGCAGCTGCAAGGATATGTGGTATGGGTTTTCGGGGCGATGGAGCAAGCAAGGAAAGGTGGTTCTGATTGTGGTAATGTTGTATGGAAGGTTGAAGAAATTCAATTTGCAAGGAGGACAAGGCTGGCACCTTATGTAACTCGTACCTTAATTGGCATGTCCATATATTAATGAAGAGTTATATCGATTAAGAATAAAGATAGAAATCATTAGGGTTTTACTTGGAAGCAAAATGATGAATTTGTGTGTGCATGTAATGTATGAATCCATGGCTTGTGTTGTGTGTGGGTGGTTGTTAAGTTATAGAAGAGGATGGAGTTTACATTGTTTTGAAACACAGCCCAATTTCACATATAGATAATCATCTGCACACGAATATAGCATAGGGTAAAATTGAATGGGACATAAATCCTTGATAACTTGGGACTAACCTGATGGGTTGCGAGTTGCTACTACTAGCGTACATGTCTCATCCAATCCATCATGCTCTTCTCCATTATGAAAGCCAGCCCAAGTTGTTTATTTCTCAAAACCCACAAAATACATATATTGTTACGTTGTTAAATTTGAATGCCATGGTCTGTTCTGTTCGGCATAGTTTTAGGAGGTTTTAGAAGCTAGGTTAGTAAATTCAAAATCTATTGTTTGGTGAGTTGAGTCAAGAGAAAACCTACAAGAAAATCATATAATGTCAAACATAGAATTAGGTTTTATCACTTTTATTATGAGGTTTTAAATAATAAAACCTTTACCTACCTTAAAAACCGACACTTACTCAACAAAAAAAAAAATAAGAGGTTTTTTTTAACTTGTCTTTGCTTAAATCCCCACCTCTAATGGCAAAGTCCTTGATTTCAACCTTGAAGTCTATCATGATCATGAGGAACTAATTCAGTGCCAAATTTGTCTTGAAATTTACAGTATTAGTTATTGTGTACCAAACCACTATCAATTCACTAAAACCTTAATTTGTTGTTTTCCAAATTGGTTTAGCTTAGCTTCAATCCCGTCTTTCTCTTCTATAGGTGTCGCCGTCTCCAAATTTTTTGCAAAATATCGGATTCTTCACCTACTCGACGAATCCAGAGTTTAAGCATTTCTAGAATCGATTTTAGACACCCAACATTGGCTTTGGGTGGTTGTGGATGAGCTTAGGGGGGCAGAAAAGATTTGTGGGCATTATTTGTGTATGATTGTGAGTTGAGAGGAATTTCTTCATTTCACTATAATTTGCAAGTTTGATTTTGAAACTTGTGAATTCCGCAATGAACATGTCTGCCATGGAAGCTTGTTTCAGATATTCAAAACTCTCATATTGCCTAGTTTAGGATCATTGATATTTTTAGGGAGGACAATTTTGGGTGGGTTTTTTATAAGGAAAAATTGCTTTAAATACCTCAACTTTTGATGTGGTTGCGCTCTCTATCTTAACCTTTTCGAATTTTATAAAAATATCCTATATTTTGAAGTTCGATGTGCACACCACCCTCAAAATATCCACTCTTTGGATAAAATTACAAACAAATGCATCATCTTTTCATTTTGGGACAAAAAATGCCCAATCATATATTTGTGTACATAAAAGTTTTTGAAAGTTATAAATTTTGTTCTTAAAGAATTAAAACATTTAAAATTAATCATTTTTTAATTTTCTTTAGGTTCTATAACATTCTTACTGAAAATCAATTTCTTATACATAAAAATATTGATAAGATAAATAACCTTTTGAGTAAGGTTCAAATAATAACATAATCTTATATGTTTAATTTACTCATGTATAATAAAGAATATCAATACCTTTATTATTTGTCTAGTATAAATTCTCAAATTCATAATTAACCAAATTAATCATTAAGTCATAACGGTACAAGTAGTTTATTTTCATAATTTTGCCTATTGTTATTTCTTAAATAATTTTAGAAAAAAGTTCCCGATTTGTAACAATTCAAAAAATCCGGATTTATAAGAGTGTTTAAGATCTAAAAGAAGATAAAAAAAATATTACTTTTAAATGTTTTAATTCTATAAGAATAAAATTTATAATTTTATACATTTTGTTTGTACACAAATTGGACATTTTTGTCCCAAAATGAAAAGACGGTAGGTCTATTCGCAAATTTACCCTGTGTGTGGATATTTTGTGGGTAGAGTGCACAACGAACAACAAAGTATAAGATATTATATGAAATTTGGAAAGGTCGGGGTAGAAAATGCAACCACCTTAAAAGTTGAGGTATTTAGAATAATTTTTCCTTTTTATAACGAAATCTTCTTTATAGGTGCTTTTGTACAATTGTAATTTTTCTCGGTTGGTTTGGTGCAAGGTTTCCCCAAGAGTACCTAATTCAGAGGTGGTTTTATGCAATTTGCGGTTTTACAGGTGGTTTGGTGCAAAAATATCCAATTTCCGGGGTGTTTTTGTGAAATTCACCTGAATCATATCCTATGATGTTTCTAAAACTGACAAGTGAAAACTAAAGTTATTTACATGTGCGTACTAGAAAATACGAGAGATCACTTGATCAGCTTTGCTTCGCCAATCCCTTGCTAGTTCTGTATACACGGTGGGATCATCGAAGTAAGAAAAGAGCCCTGAATTTCACGCCTTCTATTCGCCCCGAATTTCTACTAACGGGAGGTTTGTGATCGAAAATTTCCAGCTCTTCAACCATGAACGACCTTCTATCGGTACTCATCTACTGTTTTCCTTCAATAGCTCTCCTTTTATGCTCAATTTCGTGCTTGGTTTAGATTGATCTCAGGTTTGGCTGTCTTAATTTTGTCTATCTGATTTTGGGTTTTGCGTGTGTTGCTTTGCCTTGCACCTTTCCTCCTTTGCCCCTTATTTTGGATGCCATCACACACCGGATTTGATTGATAACGACTTGAAAGTTTCATGTGTGATCTTAATGGCTTGTTTCAATATAAGTATGCTTCCAAGTGTCTACAATGGTTCCTGAATGATGGATGAAGTTTGCCTAATTAGATTACCCTCCCCTTATAAGCTGTTTTAAGTGACACTTCTGTTTGAAATTTGAGGGTTAACAGTTCGAAATTTTGTATGAATTAGACATATTGCTACTCTATTTGATTCCAATGCAAATGAAATTCATAGGAGTCTTTCGAGATCCCTCGTAATCAAACGTCAACTAGTGGCGACATTGAACTTGGAAATGCTGCCCATTCTGGAGAATTGGCTTTGGAAGGTTTCCTTAAAAAGGTACAATGTATTTTCTTATTGCTATTGCATCTGTCTATGCCAGTAGCAGTTAATTTATATGATGAACTTGTATATCATTTGCAATACCTTTGTTGCAACTATTTTGTATATAAGGTCTGTAGTTAAGGTTACTTGTGCTGCAATTGTTTTTTACCTCCAGGTTCAAGAGATTGATAAACAATATGATAAGCTAAATACTCTACTGAAGAAACTCCAGGTATGAGTTTATCTCCTTTTTAAGTTACCCCGACATGTACTCCTTTGGCATTCCTACCTCCATAATTATTTAGATTAAATTCCCCTAGTGATTTTCTCTCCATTTGGGTCTTTTGGAAACACCCTCTTGAGCTGCTCAGGGTATGGGTGCTTACATCTCGACCCCCCTAACCCCGCTCGAATGGGATATACTGGGCAGTCGTTTTTGTTGTTAACTGATATCAAAACTTGTACATACAGGATGCACAAGAGGAGTCTAAGGCTGTTACCAAGGCTTCTGCTATGAAAGGTACTGCTTTTCCCATCAATTTGATGTTAGTTTGTGAAAATTACAAATTTAAAAGGTTATAATCTAACTTGGAATTGCCAAATGTCCTAAAAATGCTCACATGATGTTTGCACTTATCTTTCGAATGGGTAATACATACTACTTCAAAATAAATCGCGTAGATAAACATTAGGACTTGTTTTAGTGTTCCCTAAAAAAATTTGGTAATATAATTCCAAGACTCAGCATAAGCTTTTTCATACATCATGTTTATGACTAAATTTCTAACAAAAGCTCTTTTATGGAATATTTTGCTCTATCTGTCGAGACTCTCTCATCATCTGGAAAATAATTATATTGAACAATAAGAGAATATAGTTAAATTTGAAATAATATAAAATTCCAATGTGTTTGCCATTTTTTTGTTTATCCTTGATTAATTGTATGGTAATTTTGTGAAAAAACATACATGTGATAATATTTCATGCTTGCATACTTGAGAATTTTTTTGTATGTATTCCTGTATGAAATATGCTATGTTAATTCTCTGATCAACCTATATTCTAAAGGTATCAAGCAGCGAATGCAAAAAGATGTGGATGAAGTCCAGAAGATTGCACGTTCAATAAAATCAAAAATTGAAGAGCTTGACAAAGATGTATGGCTGCTTCTGTTTGATTCAACTGAATGACAATTTGTTTGAAAATCATCGGCTGATCCTTGTAATTTTTCCAGAATTTTGCAAGCAGACAAAAGCCGGGATGTGGAAAAGGAACAGCTGTTGACCGCACCAGGAGCTCGACTACTTTGTATGTTACTTTCAGCTGCCTATTACGTCTCGTTTTCTTATTAGTGATTGCTATATTGAAGGAGTTTTGAGTTTTGAAACAAAGTTAAAAACTCTTTTAAAGAGCACGATCAAGGCTGCTGGTTTGACAGAAAAATCTCAGGGTGCACAATTTGAACCTTGACCATTAATCAATTATGCATGAGTGCGCATAATAGATGTCCAATGCAGTTCCAGACTAAGCTTTGATCTATTCCTCATTGTAGTGCCTTGAAGAAGAAGTTGAAAGACAAGATGGCTGAATTTCAGGTATATATGTGCCACATAATATGGATCTATTTGCTCGTTTTTCTTAATATCTTACCTTCTGTTGAACTTTATTTACAGACTTTGCGTGAAAATATTCATCAAGAGTACCGCGAAGTTGTGGAAAGGCGGGTTTTCACAGGTTTGTCTCTTTCTCCCTGTACATCTGTGACAATCATAGTGTTTCATCGTTCTGGCATTTGATAAAAGTGAGTTACGTGTCATTTTCTTGGTTCCTGTGATTGGCAGTAACGGGGGAACATGCTAATGAAGAGGTGAAAATTAAAATACTATTGATTCTTTTGAGTGCTTTTGGTGTCGCTCTATATGTTTGCAGTTCCTCATGCTTGGTTTACTTTTTCAATGAACAGACAATTGATCGATTAATTGAGACTGGTGATAGTGAGCAGATTTTTCAGAAAGCAATCCAAGAACAAGGGCGAGGACAGGTTTGCCACTACCAGACATGCCTCATTCCGCAACATACTTTAACAAAAGGGGAAAAACTTTTAATATCTACTCCCATTTCATTGCAGATAATGGACACTGTGTCGGAAATTCATGAGCGTCATGATGCAGTCAGAGAAGTAGAGCGGAAACTTCTCGAGCTGCAGCAGGTATGTTTTTTTTTTATTCTGTCAAATCCTGAGCTACATTCAATGTCAGCAGAATGCTTCTCCTTTATAATGAAAACAATGAGCAGAATACTGATTTTTTGTGCAATTATGTTAATTGGTTCACGGTAAACATGATTGTTTTAGCTGATGTAACTATTTTATGTTTTCAATTGTAGATATTCGTGGATATGGCAGTGTTGATGGACGCACAAGGAGATATGCTTGATAACATTGAGTCACAGGTAATGTCCAGTTCATGTAGATTGTGTCTTGCTATGGTGTGCAATTGTAAGACTGGATACTGAATTGAAGCCATTTTGACAAACAGAGTGAAATGCAAAAAATCAAGTGACTCTAATTTAAACTTGGTTAAAAACAAATATTATGTCATAAAAAGCATATTGTTTACTGTTTCATTTATCCGATGATCATTCTCTAATTACATCTCATTGTTCAAAAATCTGGTTCTTGACATCCGACTCTTATTCTCTCTTCTTTTTACCCATAACCCCTGCTAACACTTGCATATAAATTGTAGAGACGGGCGTATCTTTTTTCCTATCTCATTGTCACTCATCTTACATTGCAGGTCTCAGGTGCAGTTGATCATGTTCAAACTGGAAACACAGCTCTCCAAAGAGCAAAGAGTCTACAGAAGAACTCAAGGAAGTGGACATGTATTGCCATTATCATCCTTCTCATCATTATCATTGTCGTTGTCCTGGGTGTGCTGCAGCCATGGAAAAAGGGAGGCTCGTAACTCTTTGCTACCCATGATTGATGCAATATATATACATAGGGATTAAAGCTTTATATCCAGTTTTCTACCTGTGAATCCATAACTCATTTCTCTTTTTTTTAATCTTTTTTCTCCCTTTGTGCAGTTTCCCCTCTATGAATTCTTCTCTACCCTCTTTTTGCATTGGTCTATGTATTAAACCTTTTTGATTCAAAATGTATATTCCTTGAATTACAAGTAGTCAATAATCTCAACTGAAAAATGACAACAACCTGATTTCAGAAACTTTCGAGAAAAAAAATGTGAACCCTTAAAACACCCAATGCAAATCTGTTACATTATACAAGGGATTTACATGTAAAACAACCAAAATTAATAAGATAAACAAAATTTTACCAAGAACTTCTCAGGGTCTATTTTACCAAAAAAAAAAAAAATCATTTTTGCTTTACAATGTCTGAAATGATTTCAGATCACTATTCAAAATTACAGTGAAACCATCAAACCCAGAATCTACATTCTAAATTAGGAGACAATATATGTATATCATCTTTCAGTCACATTATACACAAAATGAAGATAATCATCCATTTTTAAGCATCAAGAGTAACCCTAATGGAGCTTCTTCTAAGCCATAGCTCATACATCACTGTGTAAAAAGCATCATAGTCAGTGGCAACATGGTTCCAATGAAAATGTTTACGCGCCTTTAACACATTGCTTTGCAGCGTCGAGTACTCCTCTGAACTAATTCCTTTAAGAATGTTCTTCAAGTTAGGAATATCAGAGACCTTTACAACAACTGAAAAGCTTTTCCAATTCAAGATGTCCATGAATGGGAGATCATAGTAGTCAGCAATGATTACAGGTACGCACCCATAAAACATTGCATCAGCAAGACGAGCAGTGTTCACCTCAAAGCCTTTAACATGTAGGCAGAACTTACTTCCCAGAAGTTGGTCTGCATAAGGAGTTGGGAGCCTACCATTATAAGCAAAGATCTCAGCATCATTTTTCCAGATCTTGTAGAGGACTTTACGTACTGGCGAGTTCATTGCTCCAGCAAAGAATGCTAGCTTTTCCCTGAAGAATTATAACAGAAATTAACTGTTTAAGCTAACTGAAAAGGGAACAAGTTCAGCAGAAAGCTCAAATCCCTGACTATTATTATCCCTGTTTTCTAGCATTTGATACAACATTAAAGCCTTCATTAATCAAAATAAAAGACTGTACCTTTTGGATGAAGCTAGATCCGGATGTCCTTTTCGTGGCCAGACTTGTGGGAGACCAACATCTTTGTGAGAAAAATAATTTGGCAAGAAGTAGCTTGATGAGCAGACAACTTGAATTGCATTGGACTTAACTTCATCAGCTTTTTGCATAGCAACTCGGCCAATAGAATGGCACGCGACATAAAAATGATCAGCGCCACCTGTACGGTTCCAATAAGGAAAGTTTTGTCTGATGTCAATCATATAATCTTTGACAAAATCAGGGAGACCACCAACTCCTACCCTTCTGTCATTTCTCAGTCCTGCAATGGAGAAGGGCAGAAAGAAGAGATCTGCTTTCTTGGGGTCTTTTGTAACAAAATGACTTTTCATAAGAACATTTTTGAAGTAAGCTTCACTGGCATAGTTTCCTGAAGGTTCTCCATTAATTGGAAGGAGGACATTTGCAAAGGAATGACTTTTGCTGTGAGGATAAACGTATATCTTTAGGCTTCTATTCATTTCTCCATAGTTTTTGAGGAAGACTTCTTTGTCATGGAACACTTCATCTTCATACATATGTGAGTCATTTGACCCTGAACAATGAAGAGCAAACAAATTCTAAGCTGAAAATGATTTGTACTAATATTATAAAAAACAATCCAGAAAAATGCTTGTATTTGATGCCAAAAACAACATTAATTCAGTAGAAATGCATGTGTTTATCTATGATGTTAAATCAGTTAGCAGAAAAAAGATAGTAACAGGCAGATGTGTATCTGACATCTGAATGACAAGTTTTTGTCATTCACTCTCAGCTCTTAATATGAAGAGTTGACATTTTCAAGCTGAAATCAGAAGCTATATTATAGTGTCTATCTATGTGCTAAATTGTAATTTTTAGTGATCCAATTATCATCTCTTTTTCATTTGTTTAATTTTTGATAAGTCAGACAAGATCGATTTCTCAACAGACAACATTGTTTCATCCATTCCACATTTCCACATTGAATCTCTACAAGTTAATTCATATAAATCTTTTTCCAGGGATATTGAGCTTAGGCTTAAACCTATCATAAGAAGAAAATCATTATAATAATTATGTACTGATTATGTCTTCTTAGAACATACTTCTGAATAAGATCAAATGCAAGACAACTCCATCCAAAATAAGAGGCAAAATATTTGAGCACTGAAATTTTGATTTAAAAAAAATGGAATTTCATAAATCATTCATGAAGCCATAACTGAAACAATTTGCGCCTGACAGACAACTCACAGAAAGCTCATAGACAACCCTCATACTCATCTACCTTCATGTTATACACCAACTAAACCCTCAGGCACAAAACACACAAAGTAAGCATCTTTTTTCCAAATCCAAAAAACACAAAGATCAACCAGATTAACAAAAAAAACAAATGTCAGTGAAAAATCAATGAACTAACCTTCAGAAGCCGATTCCTCATCCTTGGAAGAGAGAGATTCAGCATCATCAATGTCACCCAACTGATCCTTCTTTGTTGTCTCAGTCAAATCAATAAAGGTAGAGTCTTTAGAATCATTGTGGAATTGGGAAGGCGAGGAAAAGGTTTCGGATTGGAAAGAGATTCCGTTTCTGGGTGTTTGGAGGGTAAAGGGGG
The DNA here is from genome assembly GCA_964016875.1 of Fallopia convolvulus. Classification (NCBI taxonomy): domain Eukaryota; kingdom Viridiplantae; phylum Streptophyta; class Magnoliopsida; order Caryophyllales; family Polygonaceae; genus Fallopia; species Fallopia convolvulus. The sequence continues at coordinate 8,389,834 of OZ024725.1, forward strand.
GATTGAGAGGGGAATCGGTTTGGCGGGTATGGAAGAAGAAATTGGAAGTGGAGGAGATGTAGAGAAGGGTTAGAAGGCAAGAGCTGAAAGCTAAAGTTGTGGGTATTAAGAAAAAGCCTCTGAACAGGGACTTGGATGAAGGCCGGCGACACACTGAAGATTTGCAGCAGGAGCAAGTCGCCATTGTAGAGGAAGAAAGGGAGGGAGCAAGAGAGGAAGAAGGTTGGAGGGAGGGAGGGAGACGTTTGAGTTGAAATTCCAAGCTAAATCAAACCAATTGGATATTTATGAAATATGAAATGGCAAACAAATAATTAAAAGTGGTTATTTTTGTTTTAAAAATGAGAAATATGATATGTAAAGTAGTTGGTTGGCTATGTGACTCACTTTGATCGAATGTTATATTATCCGTTATTTTTTATTTTTATTTTTATTTTTATTTTTATAAAACGAGGCTTGGCTTGGTTATTTGTTGACAAAAAAAATTGAGGGAGATTAAATAAAAGTTTTTTTATTTAACCAAAAAAAAATGTTGTGGATGTTTATTGACTTGAAAATTGGGCATGGGCTTCCTTATCTGAATTCTAGCTAGTTATTTTGATTTGTTTTACAAAATTGGATTTTTCAACTAAGTAAACGTGTTGAATTAGGCTTCCCCATTTGCTAGTTTCTCATGAATTGGAGTTTAACTTGTTGATCCATCATTTCATTGTTGTTTGGGTAAATAATTGGGTTTTGATACGCAATTATTGTAACTTGTACAAATATACTATCTAGGTCGTATAGTCGGATAAAATGTCCTAATCAATCGTAACATGGGCTTAAATATTTATGCTACGCTTAATATGGTTAATCTCTATTATGATTAATATTCTGTGCATATAAATAGATAAAGAAATTGATTGCTAATTTGTCTCATTGAACTTGATAATTTAGCCAATAGAATAGAAACTATCAAACGAATAGTGCAATAATTAAGCGAGCTTGCTAAGTTGCTTCCTATCACAAGAAAGCTATAGAACAAGAAAAAATATTGGACTTGCTTCATTTGGGGCGGCTTAAAACAGGGGTTGGTGCTCTCTATGTGTAAGTTAATTAAATAACATAAAAAATATTAGCAAATATATTACATATATGTGTAAATTTTAAGTAGACACATTCATTATTATAATTGTTGGTCTATATTCATTGTCTTATATTATGATACCATGGGAAGCCCATATATATCTAATACGAGGCTAAATTATTTGTATAAAATCTGAATAAGAGTGGGTCAAATAGTGTGAAAAAAACACAAGAACATGTCAAAATGATCTGGATGAAATATGGGTAGTATTAGAATTTTCAAATGCAAAATATGCCGACGAATTCAAGATTAGCAGCTGGTATACATCACGCTCAGGAAGTTTATTACTGGAGTATTAGAATGTTAAGAAGAACATAAATGACACTTTCATAACTTGGGGTACTATTCATTAAATTATACTCTTATGTGAATTATAAAAATCTGACACAAAGGTCATCGATCATAGGTTAAAAAAACAAATAAACCAATCTTCCATGCAAGCAAAGGAAGGCTAGTACAAGCATTCATCCCCCTTCCTCGTCCCTTTGTTTTCACATCATCATCCCGCCAGTTACTTTATTACTTATTACTATACTAGAAAAGATGGAGAGGCAAGGTGAATGATAGCTCCAAGGATCGGATCTTGTAAGCCTTCCCGAGATCCAAAAGCAACAAGTGCCAGAATAGCCCTAGGCGCGCCGATGGTGAGCGATGCAGGGGTGGAAGGGGCGTGCGATGGCACACGGTGACGATGGATCCAAGAACGTTTGATGTGATTGTAGTTGGTATGATTGAATGAAAAGAATGAGAGGAAGAGAGCAAGCGCAAGAGAGGCGTGGAAAAGAGAGTAAAGAGAGCAAGGGGAGTAAAAGACTAAGGCAAGAGTAATCTCAATTGCCAATAATTCAAAACTGTGTAGCTTTATATAAAGCACTCCTTCCTAAAACACACTTGGACTAATCCCGATACACAAACCAAGATACACGCCCAATAAAATAAAATAACATAATAATAATATAAATAATGTCAAGTCCTGCAAATAAATAAATAAATACATAGGCACCGATTAAGGCTCGGCTAGGCCAAAGATGATCCGTCACATAAAGTCGCTACCGAGCATATGGCGATGTGTGGCTCAACATGATGAGTGAACTCTAGTCGGGTTCTCAAAATAACCGAAGTAGTAGTCCGAGCAATGACCTTGGCCCGAGAACGGCCCATCTAGGCAAACGCCCATAGCCTCCTCCTCCTCCTGTTGTGCGGACATAGATGTTGGTGTGGTGTCATTAGTGAAGTACAAGCATATCAACCCGCAAAATCACTTCAAATTCGCAAATCCTTCTTCAAGTACAAGATTGGAGACGAAAAAGTTGCTTACCAGAGGGAGACAAGAAGAGAAATAATCCATTCTAGGAAATCATGGATTCTAGAAAAATACTCTAACCAAACACAAGAATGAAACCCAATTTCCGATGCCTACGATATCGTACCAAAAAAGAGCTTAGCGTTTTCGCTTCAAGAGACTATGGATCCATATATTTATACAAGTTTATGTGAATTCATGTGATCCATACTAGTTGGTTGATCTCAGATATTATGATTATGATTGTAGACGTACTGGTTTTGTTGCATGATGAGTCATTGTTATAAAAGTTGCATTTGACTCTACGGGTTTAGAACACTAAAGTTATCATGATGTCCATCATATCTTTTACAACAGTCCAAGGTTAACATTTATAGTGAAGCAAATCAAGTAACTACCAGAATTGCTAAGCTTAGTCACTCACTGTCACCCTCATACATAAATGACACAAAACTTCAGATTCTCACTCGTATAGATGTTCTAGGTCGGCCATTAAATTGGTTTTAAACCCACCTAATTTTCACCTCATCCAAAGAAAAATGCCCCCTTCAAAAAAAAAAATTATTTTTCCCTCAAGTACATGTGTTATAAAATATTTTTCGCTATATCATACAAGTGTAAAATAATTCAAACTAAAAAGCTTTTATTCATTTAAAAATATGTTCAAAATAGTTGCACTTTTCTTTAGAAAAAATATAGCAAACATTTAAAAGTAGGTAGTAATATATAGTACCTTCAAAGTTGCTTTCTTGATGAGTTTTAATTTGAAATAAATGCCGAAAGGCAACTAATCAATACGGAGTAGTACATAACGGGAAATTGTGATCATATGAGAAAAGAAAATAGCATTAGGAGAATACTGGAATAACTGTCACCAGAAAAAAATGCAGTTACCAATTACAAGACTAAATAATTCTCTTTTCTTTTTGCTTTAGCATAAAAGTACAAAAATCATAAAGCCCAACCATATGAACCAATGCCCATAAAGAATCCAAACCTTTTTCCTTCATTTAAATGCTCAAACAAATAATGATTTTTTTTATACCTATAAGAAATTAAAGTAGATCTCAAAAAATTACCATTTTGAAAGAGAAAAATTCATTATCATTTAAATATTTGAAAATTTTCAATGTCAATTTAAAGCCCTAGCCTTGAGCCATTTACACAAACCCTAAAAACACTTGAATTACCCTTAAATCCCTTCCAAGGATCTGAACCATCAGCAGTTCAGCACAACACCTAAAATGAGTGATCAAAGAAGTCGAACTGTACCCCCAATTTACAAAGCCCTCAAACAAGATCTCACACTGTCTGTTCTCACACGCTATTTTTGAGTTGCAAGGATTCTGATTCTGCAAGACACGGCAGAATTATCTCAAGTTAAATGAACTATATGCAGATTGATCTCCAGCAGAGCCTATTATGGACACATAAAAAACATGCCAAATCATGGGGGAAATCCCGTCTTCAGATCCTTTTAACTAAAACGTCTATAATTACTGCAAATTATAATAGGAGGCAATCCCGCTGTTCTCGTCTTTCATGGCTCATCCAGCATTGTTCACCTATGCAACCTTTTTTCACATATGAACACCCAGGGAGATGGCTTTGTGATGCGTCAACCTTAAAACTGAAGTTTCTTAATTGTATATTTTGACGGGCCTTTCAAATGCATGTCGGTTCTGCAGGGAGCATATATGGTTAGCATAAGAACTTAGAATTGTTACTAGCCGAAGAAAATCAAAGCGATAAAGATGTAACAATTATTTTTTAAACACTCTGGAGTCTTCACATCATGTGACTTCAGTTTTATTTTTTTTAGTGTGTTTTTTCATGGTAAAAAATTTTGAATCAAGATGGTCTAAGCAAGCCGAAGTACGGTTTCGACAAAAGACTTTTAATCTAAGCAAGGCTAGCTCATAATGGTTTGATGGTGTTGATATATTCCTTTACAAAATGCACAATTTTACCTGATTTGCAGTGTACGCCCTTTTCGGAGTAGTATCAGTGTGCTCCAAACCAAGATACTGCTCCCAGGCACCATAAACATCCCTCCTCTATAAAATAATTTGAGAAGATTAATCATGCTGGAATACAAATGAATAGAAATTGGGAGAAAAATATATGAAATCTAAGTCGTGTATAGCAAAAAAAAATGTGAGAAGAAAAATGATTTAAGAGCCAAACCTGGAAGCGACTGGAAACAATCTCGGTGTCTTCTAGATACTCTGGACGACCCATTGACAAGAATGCAAATTTCCACTGATAATAAGTACAAACTAGTTAGAAACAAATTTGTAAATAAAAGTGTAGCAACCCACAAGAGAGGGATAAAGAAAAGGAAAATGCAAGAGGTTTCACGTGAAACAGGATGTTGATAGCTAAAAGGAGCCACAAAGAGAAGTGTTTTTTAAGCAAAAAGGGAGAAGAATCAGTATACCATACCTTGGCAAATTCCTCATCAGATACATGCAACTTGTTCTGAATGCGCTCCTTAATTTCAGCCAATGCTTCTCCTTCCCGAATGACTAGGAGGAATGGGTCCCCAAAATTTTGCACTTGCTAAAAAATGACCCCAAGAACAACATAAATGCAGATCAATATCATGAAAATATATTTTAATTTCAAAATTTAAAGCAAAGGCAACTTAGATACTTGGAACTAGCATGGCAAATCTTGAAACCTCTAAAAAAACTGGCACATTTACCATTTGATTCTGTGAAGTTTCTTTTGTGAAATGATAAACATGAATTAGGCGATCTTGGGGTCCAAGGTTCTTCTCCTCCTCTGGAATCTGAAAACCATAGAGTGCAATTAGAATATAGATATTCAAAGATATTTTGTTTCATGTAAAAAAAAATGATTTTTCTAAATATAATCATTTATCGTCAGCACTGGTTCCCTGTACCATATATTTTGAGAAAAAAAAAACATTAACACATGAATAACATTTTAAGACCTATAGGAATTGGTATTGACATATACACATATTTCCGAAGAAAAAATATGACTGAAACCATAACGAGCTCACTATAACAAACCAAGTCCTCATAATACCTAACTTGTTACTTCGAAGGGAGATAGTATTCTTTGTAATAAAAATAGTATACAATATCTCTTCATAAAATGAGAAAGCAAAATAGGAAGTAAAACAATAATAAGTTAGCTTTTGAAAAGGGAGTATTTTTCGCAGAAAATTCGCCATCATTTAAATGAGACATCGCAAGCCATGATGAAGACCCAAAAGAAGGGAGTGAGTACATAAAAGAAAATTGTATAAAATTTGAATGAGAGAATAACCAGAAAATGAAACAGAAGGAAAAAGAACTTGCCTCTTCTGCGCGTAATGTCCAATACTGGTCATTTATGTTCTCAATTTTTTCCGTTAGAGGAAAGATCTGTGTTAACAAAATGAAACATGAGTGGCACTAATACAATTCGGGAAAAAAAAAAGTGGCACAGATATAAAAGTAAGGACGTATTTGCTAGGAAAACCCTGATTTATATGCTTCTTTTAACATTTTGGAATTCAAATGAATTAATCACCTTGTAGATCTTATGGTAGAAAACTTCAAGTAATCTAAGTTCTGCATCTGGACAAGACAACTCCACCTGATTCATATATGCATTAAAAAAAAAAGTCAAGCTACTTTTTGCACAAGGAAGACAGCAACTTCAGGTCTAGCCATCATAGTGCTAAGAGAAATAATGAAATGTAGCATGAGAACAGCAACAGAACAACTGTAAAAGCAATACATCAATGTCTATTTTCACACATCTGTTATCGCCCAGCTAGGGGCAAATCCAGAGAACAAATTCTGCAGCTAAAAGGTACATGATGCCATCTAAAGATATAAAGATCAGTGCTAATCCTAAGAATCAGAAAGAGCCGTATATTTCAAACCTCAGTAGAAAGTTCGGAAATCAATTACCTTTGTTTTCAGCTCATTAATCACTTCTTCTACTGTACTTTGCTTGGGTAATCGTATGTTGTGTATTACAACCTAAAATGAAAAGCACTATATCAGATATGCTGATCAAGAAGAAACAATCCTTGAGGAGAATATTAGTTTAAAAGAGGATGAAATTATGCACCTCATCTTTTGTTGCATGATGAAAAGCAACTTTCAGATTCTTCAAACCTTGCAATTCTGGTAATGGTATGTCCAGAACTTCATAATACAAGATATCAGAAGTCTGTTCACACGAAACAAATTTTTTAATTAAAGAACATAACTCAATGTCCTCGGCTACATATAAAAATAACAGAATCATCAGAAAGATTTTGAAAATATAGTCAACACTAGTCCATGACATATAATTACCTGGTTATAGTGAACTAGCATATCAGACAAATGATCTACTCCTTGGTACTTGATAGGCTGTGGTTTAGGCTGCTGAGAGTAACAGTTGTGAGACGTCAACCTAATCTTGGATGGATCATCCACGTGAAGTTGTTGAGCTACTTTTTCGACAACTTCGTCATAGGTATTTATCTTAGACCTGGAATGGAATAAAGAAGTTGTAAGTTTTTCAAAGCTGAGCTTAAATAATAAGCGTAGAGCAACTTGAAGGATATTCTCACAGCTCCAGGGAGAAATCGTCTTCCTTGGGCCGCTCTAGTGATCGAAAATGGACAATCTAGAAAAATTAACAGACACTGCGTCAGCAGAGAATAGCGGTGGCCAGAAATAAATTCCAATTATGCTAATTTTGCAAAACTCAAATCAATATTTAAACATGTACCAAGTCAGCTTAATGTGTACTCAGATGTGCCAATCAGGTTCGGCAAGTCCGATGCAGTGGGGGTAACTTCTAGATTGGGGTGATTATGAGTCATCTAATTTTGGTTACACACATACACAAAGGTGCATAAAACTAACCCAAGTTTTCCCATCAAGTCGCATTGCAGGCTGAACGGGTTTTTGATAGTTCTAAATCATGGGTTTTTTTATATGGAATATTTAGGTAGGGTTATTGCACACTTTGCCTAGATCTCGTCAAGTCCCAATACTAATTTAATTTTGTGGATTGGTAACAAACATTAATATTAGATGATCCATACATCAGTAAAACCTCGGGTTGTGCAGCTGTGATAGACATTAACACAGGGTAAAACCAGAAGGTAGTAACAATTCTTCAGACATGAAGATCGCATGCATTGACATTAACAGAGGGTAAAGCCAGTCACATATAGGGCAAACTTAGAAATGATACTATGATGTCTTCTTTTCACATTCATAGTCATGCTCATGCAAATCACTTTAATGCCCGTCAGCGATCAATGACTGAACTAAATCATTAGCAACTTAGCATCTCAAAAGAAAAGACAGATAATCTCTACATTGCATAGAAAAGCCAATGATTTAGGATAAGCGAATAATTTTCAATAGGAAAAAAAATGACAAATGATTCTTTCAAGAGATGGCAAAGTCTTTGGGCAGAAAACCACAACTTTTGCATCCAGGACAATTACTAAGAAGAATGACACAGTTTATGCATTTGATTCTAACATATACCTGACGGTTGTGGACGTATTCTAAAAATGATGGGACATCAGGATACCGAAATTGTTGTTCGCCATCAACAGGTGGTGGTTTTTGATAACAGATAATATCCCCATCTTCTAACTGAGATTAAATGATAGTCAAACTGTCACAATACAGCATGACATGAACATCCATATTTTATAAAATAAAACAGCAAGTATACCTGGTTCGAATGAAATGATGCCTTACTATCAAGATGCTCACACATTACACAGGGCTCGAACTTTATCTCCTGTACACAAAGCAAAAAATTAGATGATTGACCTTCATGCTCCAGTTAGTAATAATTATAACCATAACCTCCAGTCTCTTTCAGCAACACTAACCTCATAAAGTTCAAGCTCTTGATCAGAAGCAAAACCAGCCATCTCATTTAATCTTGACAAAATTTCTATAGGTTTCGCATACTTTTTGACAAAAAGCCTACCTACATATCTGGCAACATAGATGACAATTACAATATTATCCAACATATACTAGCAGTGAAAGGAAACAAGAGACTCAATTAGGCACCTCAGTTCTCCCTTCTCAAAATCATAAAGCTTGAAGAAGAGCAAAATGTCCTCCTTTGTCTTCTCAGGGGAACTAATTGGGTTTAAATCCTGATATATTGAAAGAAACCAGTTCAAAACATAAAGGGAAGAAAACAAAAGGAAAATACTAGAGTTCATAAATATCTATCTCTGAATTATGTTAGATAAATAGTATAAAGCCAAGCAACCCTACCGGTCCGAGCTCTACTTCCAGAAACAACTTCAACTCAGCATTGTGCATCTTATTTGATGCTTCCCTCACTTGCCCGACCTGTTAAACTTAATATTAATAAATTGGGCAAATAAATTGTCTAGAAATTAAAAGTTAAAACTGCACTTTAATACTGATCTTGTACACAAACCCAATACTCTGAGCAGGATGATGCAAGACTTTCAGAACACCATTTAACAAAGTAAAAAAAAAAAAAGATTGTTTAGAAAAATAAGGAAGTTACACATCATGAGGGATGCATCCTAATAATATTAAAAAGCTAACAGCAGCATCAATACAAGATTGTTTAGGAATATAGCATAACCCTAGACCTACTGAAGAAGAGAAATAGATCCTATAATCTGATTAGTGCAAACACTCATTCAAGTCATATACACAGAAGAGCAAAAAAAAAATAGTAAGCTAAAGGCATAAAAGCAACTTTTTCTTCATATGCATACCATAACTGCTTCAATAAAACAAAACTGCAAATGAAAATCCAAAAGAAAAATAAAATAAAATTGTGAACAGTTAAAATTTTGAAGATAACTTACAGACTGCGTTTCCTCATGTGGTGTCAATGGACGATTGGGACGATATGTATGATTCTGCCGCTTTGCCCAAATCCAGTATCGTTGAAATTGAGCAGGTATACCAAGCTCTTTGGCCACCTCCTCCTGAAGATCAACACATGGCAATCAGGAATACACAAAGGTAGAGATCAGAGTATCAGACCCATTTCTAGAATTCTCAAACCAGATGAATTTTTACTATTTGGATGTTTAAAGAAGGATAGGCAGTTTGAAATAAATGCGGAAAACACGCGGAAAACACAGGACTCTATATTAAACAAGTGCAATGAAAATATATTGAATTTGTTAGAAAAGAAAAATAGGTTTCCTAATAGATGCTTAGAGAAGCAAGTAATCTATATATTAATGCTCCTTTCTAGTCCTCTTCGTAAAAAGAATACTAGATCGATTCTTTAAAGCAAGAAACGTAGAGCCACATTTCAAAAGAAGCAACGGAAAATTGTAGCTTTCTTGTACATTTTGTTGATATCCTTTGTTATGTCACATAACATCTTTCATATGTTTGCCGGATACCTTTCTTTTGTCAGCCCTATTCTTTATTCTCTCTAACACTTGTTAGCAATACTTCGTTCCATAAAAAAAAATATCACCAGCTGATATTCATTTAAATATAAACTGTAAACAACACTTGAAAAACAGTGTTTACCTTGAAAAGATTAAAAGGCATCTGCTTTTGAATACGAAAACTATGAACTTTATCATGATCAACAAGATCAAAATAAACATCCCTTCCAATCTGTTCAGCAAGGTCCACATCTCGTGCAATCTGTGTGCACAAACCATCATGTATACAATAAACTCATAAAACAAACCACGGACACTAGATATTTTAACTAATCATAGGAAAAATAACAAGACATAACCTTTATGATAGTATACAGATGTGCTTGTGCTTTGTACCTCCTCTTATCTTCCTTTTCCTCTTGCTCTTTTTTCAATCTTGTCTGGAAACCAATTGGGGATTTATCAGCCAAAAACAAGTGGTCAATAGTAATAGAAAAAAAAACTTAACCTTGTACAGACTAGTAAGACAAAATTCTCATACCCTGAGGTGTGCAGCGATGTCTTTCTCATCCACATCACAAATAATTTTTTCCTTGTCACTTTCACGAATGTATACCAACATGTAGGCGTTTGAATACTTTGTGAACTTGAATGGAGCATTATTAAAGCCTGGGTTTGTCTGTGGAAGCTGTTCAACATATCAGCGTAGCAAAAAATAAGCCGTGTTACGCCGTTACCCTTTAAATCCCTCCTAACATTTCTCTGTTTACAAACCTAAAAAGGACAATACATTTATTTAGAATCTAAGACATAGCAGTAAAATAATACCTCTTCCTCACCACCATATTGCTCTTCTAGTGCCCTCTTCACATCTTCTTTTGTTACTCGCTCATCGTCAAATTTAAACCTCCAACATGCAAAGACATAATTTAACTCCAGTGAAGAAAATTTTAAAATACAAAGCAAGAGGTCCTCAAACATGCTAGCTTAGAAGATGCAAAGCAAGTCGTTTGACTTCTGATGAAATTTAAACCATCAACTACATGGTTTTCAAGCATGTCAACTCATAAGATGCAAAGCGAACAAATAACTCTATTGATGAAAATTTTGGAACTACAAATATGAGATCCCCTGATATGTCATAAGATGCAAAGCGAACAAATAACTCTACTGATAAAAATTCTGTAACTACAAATATGAGATCACCTAACATGCTAACTCAAACTAGAAACTGAATAAGAACATGTCATCACTCAGCAGAACAAAGAAGTGACATCACTGTTAATAAACCAAGTAACTTTTACGGCCTTCTTCCCCTCTACTCAAGAGCACCAAAAGAGATTGGCTACCCTTTACAGATCTTCGGAAGGCTATGTGAGGTTGAAGTATATGTATGGTGGCAGATAGAAATGTCATCACAGTTTAATGAAATACATGATTTGGTTCACTCAGAGAACTATATTATCCTGTTTTGATTTAATTTACACCACAAGATGGAGAAACACAAATTCAAGAAGACTCCAAATTTACAAAAAGTCCGAAAATAAGTTATATTGCTTACCACTGATCAGAGAGAGTAGGCCTTATATATGCATAATAATGCCCACCATGAACACCTCCACTGTGCACCAAAACACTGTTGGCAGGAAATATCACTTTAAAGTCAAGAGAATGATTTACATGTTAAAACAGCATAAAAGAAAAGAAAAAGATAAATCAGGAAACAAAATAGCTTTCAAATGCATATACATGATTTCAAATTAATTTCTGCAGACACTACCAATCACAGTAATCCTTTTCCCTTATTCTTCACACTAATACAACATTACTCTCAGTATCTAAATGAAAAGGCATATTTACGGTGTGAATTGTTCATTTTAAGTAGCACCCCATCATGGAAGTTGGAATGAGTAGCCCATTTATACAGTTCTGTAGTACTCTAAAGGCTCTAGTTGTCATGATCGGTTTACCCGTAAAGAGGGTGTTATCATCTACAAAGTTTATTTTACCGCAAAGCATGTCAACAAGGAAAAGCAAGAGGAATTCCACTAAAATATTTCTAACCTGTGAAGTGTATACAGATTCCGAACACTCCTATCAGCTCCCGGTGCCAAATATTTTCCATTTTCTCTATCAAGGTCAAGTTGAAGAGGGAACTCATAGCGGTCATTAATCTGCAAAATATAAAATTATATGTGTGTGTATATGTATGTATACAAAAGAGATGATAAGCTCAAAAGCATGCTGCAAAACAAAAATGCATCAAAAATAATGTAATGCAATATTTTATAATGTTACTATGAAAGCACAGAAAATAAGTACCTAATTTTGAAGAGAATAAAATTGGTCATGTGGAAATTGGAATAATACCACACCCTCACCCCCCCCCCCCCCCAAATATAAATAAATAAATATAATGATGATGATGATGATAATGATGATGATAATAATGAACAAGTTTCCCGTGTCATTCTTATTGGGCCATCACTAAAATTGAACTGATGCATTTATTCCTGAACAACAAAATGCATTTATTCTTACAAGCAATCACCAAATGTTTCAAACACTCCCCCATACATTTGGGTCTCATTTACTGCATAAATCAAGTAGGTTAAATTTTCTAAAATTGGAATTATGCTATTGTTTTAAATAAATAAATCCAAAGCAAAATTGACAGGCTAGACAAAATACCTAGCATGGTACGAAAAAAAAATGAAGCAGACAGAAAATGGAAAAGCCTGCAAGAGAAAAGAATCCTAACCTTTACCATTGTATCTCTCATAAAATCGTATTCAAACCTCTTGAGCTGGAGCTGAAGAACTGGGGGGAAATCCAGAAAAAGAACACCTTTCTTAGCATCCTACAACAAAGAAAAATCATTCAATTCACAAATAAGTCACAGCAAAGATTGCAAGCAAACAATTTTTGTAAGGCATGTTTGTTACTTTTTATTCACCTATGCATTATTCCATAAACCTTATTTTTTTGCTTTGTACAATATCTACATGAAAGCAATCAGCAGTAGCACACAGCTTTGGTGCAGCTCTCTGTGACTTTCAGAACGAAAGAGAGAAATTTTGCAATTACGGTAAAAAAAGCCAGCAATAAAAATAATGCAATACACCAATTACCTGTAGACCATGCTCTTCTGCTTGGTACTTGTTATCACCCTCAAGACATTCAACTTCAACATACTTGTCAAATGAAGCATATATATCTCGACAACCTTTGACATCCAGCTGAAGATCTGAGGGAAAAAGTCATAGCATGTTAGGATACATACAAGGTCAAAGAATTGACAATAATATGTACAATGAGGCCAAGGAGATACCATAGAATGATTCCTTCCTAGTAGATTTATAATCCACATTAACGCATTCAATGTAGTTCATCAGGTGCCCTTCAAATAATTGCTGTATGGTACCCTCAACAACAGTTCCCTGTGACATAGACAAAGAACTACTTAACAAACTATAATGTTGGAAGATATACATAATCTAAGTAATACCTTTTAGTTGAGGAGTATCAAAAAAGTCAGAAAACACTACGAACTTCAATATAAGTTCAATATAAACCTTCATTTTGTCCTCCAGCTTTTCAGACAGAACTCTATTTAGTTCTTGCACATCATGTTGCATAAAAGAATCATAAGTGTCCCATCCAAAAGATTTTGTCAATTCTTTGGTTGAAACACTAGTATCATTATACTGCAGCTTGTAGAATAAACTCTGCAACGCTAGGGGGATACTGCTTGAAGGATTATCATTTTCCGTTGTAGGCATATGATAGACAGCCTGAAACAAAAGCAGGTGAGACTAGGAAAACTATTGACAGTAAAACTTTATTTAAAAAATCATTCACACAAACACATGCAAATAGAGGCACCTTTCTGAAGTATGAAATATGGTAAAGGGTTTGCAGGAGAGAGTTCATGTAGCATGTGGCTCCCTGGTTCTTAAGGCCAACATAACCAGTCTCCTTTTTAGAATCATAAGCCCAGTAATCCATGATTTTTCGAACAGCAACCTCAGCTTCAATAACTAAACTGTCATTGTGTAGATAACCCTTCGCTGGATCATAGAGATCGCTGAGGGGCATAAATGATGTAAATCCCCAATCACTTTCCCTGGCATTGAACTGGTGCTGTGTGTCTGCAGCATTAGGAAGTCAAAAGATAACACCAATTAATACATCATACAATATTAGCAGTAGCACCAACTGATTTGACATTTGCATTTCAAAAGGTATGAAAATAACAACCTGTACAGGAGAACTAAGAGAATATAGTGAACAACATACATTGCAAGAATTTCACTTCAAGGTACTAAGGTTTGAGTATCCCACAGGGGAATAATGTGGTCATAAAAATAATAAGAAAGTTAGAATAACCATTATACAAGGTGGGTCATAAAAATAATAAGAAAGGTAGAGTAACTATTATACTTATTTTTAGCTCTAATAACCCTTCTTTTTCTCCACCTTGCATTATTGTACTTTAATGAAGAAGAGGAGCCTTAGATTGGTAGTGATAAAAGAAGAATAAAAACAAAACTGTAAGTTTTTTGTGATCTTGTTGTTGGTACTTACAGAGGCAAAGCAAAAATAATAGAGAAAGGAGGGGAAAAGGACAAGGAGGAACTGTGTAACATAAAGGTAACATTGGGTGAGAAGAATATATAAAAGAGAAGGAGAAGCATAAATGTTACTTGTATCTCTTAAGTGGGATATAGTTTTAAAAGTCAAGGTACCTGCTTACCTAAGTAGAATTACCACTAAGCGGAATTTACCCAAACACAGTACCTTTGAGTAGAATTATTCCAAATAAATTTACTTCATCTAGAGGTGATTTAGGGTGAGTTCGGCTGTCATGGGAGCTTTTTCATTCTAGATGAAAAGCTCCCATTTTCTACACCATCCTACCCCCAAGGGTGTAGATTTTGGAGAAATTAAGCTCCATCTAGCGGAATTCCGCTCCCAAAAAGCTAGTGCCAAACGGAGCCTTAGAGCAAATGACAGAATTTAAACTAGAAACCTCTAAGTAGAATTTTCCAAATATAATTATTTCAACCAGAAGGGGATGAACAGATGACAAAAGAAAGAAGCAAGAACAAGATACACCGTAAAATGAACAATCTAGACCAAGAAAAAAATACAAGATAGAGCCCCAAAGTCCAACCCGCACTAAAAAATAAGATAAAGGGATGAGCAGTTATGAAAGAGACAAACTAAATCCCATCATTACAGGATAGACAAACAATAATGCACCCCAGAACAAAAGCAATTTTTTTTTTTGAGATGAAGAGCCAAAATGGACATAATACCTTGAGAAGAAAGACCACTTCTCAACTAAGTAGATAAGATATAGCTACCACAATTAAAGCAAAGAGAGAGTCTGGAGTCTTTTAGTTAATATACAGATTAAAGTATATAGATTTTTCTACAAGCAAAAAAATCACAAGTAATGTAGTAATGTGTTTAAAATTTGATAGTGCAATTTTTTGCTTTAAAAACAATATGAAACTTCATGATCTGATGGAACTTTTTGACGAAATCTTGAGAAAATTAAGTCAAATGCATTTCAACACTTCCAACATAAACAGGATCTAGAAGAAGGGACGTGAACATTAAATTACACAAGCAGAAAGAAGATATGACCCTTGTACAACCTTTTCCTGACAAGATACCACCCTCTTTCTGGCTCCACTTTAAAGGAAGGAAACTACAGAATCTAATTTTGCTGGAATAGAAGTGACATAAGACCAAAAACTTTGACCACCGCTAGGCATTAGAGTGGCATGATGCCATAAGAAGAAAATTAGAACTTCCTGGGGGTAGATCTGAAGAAATTCGACAACTACCTTCTCGTTTCCACCAGAGGACGAGAATGGAAAATCAAGGCAAGCAGCAGCAGCAGTTCTTCATAAAAATACTCCTTAAAGCTAGTGCCGACACAAGCAAAAATGAAAGCAAGCTGGTCTATAAAAATGAGGTGTTATCATGTTCCTCAACAACACCCATTGATTGTCACCTTCGGTATATAGCAATAAATTTGACATGAAAAGAAGTTACAGTCCTATTGCCATTATTATAAGCAAAACAAGGGTTTCATTGTCCAAAAACAGCCATAACATTAAGAGCAGAAGCATACAAGAAGTAAAAGGAAAGCTGCAAAATATGAAACAACATACACGTAATAAGTACCTCTTCTTACTGAATACTTATAATGCATGTGATTGACAACAGCCACACTGAATGCGGCATATCTACTCCAACCATATGGCAATGTTGCAGAATCAGCAACATCAAGGTACAGTGAAAGGTTGTCCACATTGTTCCCCTTCGGAAAAATGAGAATTCGCCTACGGCAATTAATAAAGTCAATTTGCAATCAAACAGAATATCATGTAAGAAAAAAGTTTTTTTTATGCAAAAAAAGTTTCATACCATTTATAACCACCAACACTGAAGATCTCAGAGTAGTGCTTCCTGGTGTTCAATCTAGAAAAGTTCTCAATTGTCCATGTGAACTTGGATGATGGAGGATCCTCCACCGTCTGATTGTCTGCCACGTTATTAATCTCTCCTTGTGGTGCAGCTATAAAACCCACAGGAAAAAAAAAAAAAAGACAGACTTAAAACCTAGAAATTCATTAACCAGCCAGCCATAGTGACTTTCGGCAGGAAATTGAGTAGCTAACCCCCACACCACAGAACCGCCATTCAAAAGTGGACAGGAGAAAAATTACACTAGAAGTCTAGACATGGATACTATACCGCCAGCAGAACACAGTAGAAGAGACAAAATGAACTAGTTCCTTCAAATTATCTATCAACCATCAAACTAAATCAATGTCCACTAAAATAAATCCTACTTCAAGCATCAAAAAGAGCATTTATTGTTTACCAGATACAATTCAACCAGTTCCTTCAAATTATCTATCAACCATCAAACTAAATCAATGTCCACTAAAATAAATCCTACCTCAAGCATCAGAAAGAGCATTAATTGTTTACTAGATACAATACGACCCCACCACCAAGAATCAAACCACAGAGAGAGGACAAGAAAAGAGAAAATGTCATTGCATTGTAAGGTCGCATCCACCGAGAATTCATGACCGAAGAAAGATGAAGAGGACTTTGAGAACAAGTAGATCACAAAATCTAACAGATATTCAATGAGCCTAAAAAAAAAACCAAAACCCTAAGCAAACCACAAAAAATCGTTACGCACCTTCCATGGGCTGAGGACCTTCGACCACATCCGAATAAGGCACAAGCATCTCCTCGTCTTCTTGCTGGAGACGAAACGAATAAATTCAAGTGAAAAATCAAATATCAAGTAAGTTCTTAGTGTGATCCACTAAACCCTAGAAGAAAAACAGAGTTCAATCAACGCCCCCGCCCCGGGGGGAAAGTAAATCCGGACAATCAGCAGAGTGAATGAGAATTGACAAATTGTCACACAATTGACCAAATAGAAGAACTTGTAAGGATGAAAAGCGCCCCAATTCTCACGCCAATCGCGAACATAGTTAGCGATTAGCAGTGGGTAGTAGCATGGAGGAAAGCACGCACACAGATTACGAGAAGTGAAAACGATAAAAAGGTAGATTACGTACATCCAACGGAGGCTGGGTCATCATAGTCATTGGAGCAGAGAGAAGGAGGAGGTGATCAAAGGGAATTTTCGTGCACTGAGAGATAGATTGGAAAGTTCGAGGAAGAGAAGAAGAAGACGAAATCAGGCTAAGTAAGGAGGAGAGAGAAAGGAAGAGGTTTTGCTTCTTCCCGTTGAGAAACGTATTTGGGGGAGATACTAGAACTCCAGTCGGGTCGATTACTCTCGTGATTTTAATTACCAAATGTGTATCTGTTACCATTTTTATTAAAACAAAGTTACCAAAATATATGTTAAAAACATTACAGAAATAAAATATTCCGTATGAACTTTACTTATGTAGTTTTCTATGTTCATTAATATGGTCTGTTCGACCAGTTTTATTTTGAACTTATAAAATTTTAATTAAATTTATGGTAAAAAAAATAGCTATCAATATATCCTGGGTGTGATGATATTTATCGTAGCATATTTGAGTTGAAGTAAGTTTGTATTTCACCTAAAAAGTTAATTTTTCCCTCTCACCTTTATCAAGGCTTATGAAATTTGTTTATTTCCATTGCCCTAATCTAAACCCATGTTTTTAGACCCTTGTTAAGTATTAAAACCTCTTTTATTTTTCTTTTATTTTTTCTCTCACCTCTTTGACCATATCTCTCCCCTCTGGTTTTTCTCTCTCGTTGGTTTTCTTCCTCTCGCTCTCTACAACAATTATGAACCTAGAGTGAGTAAACTCAAATAGAAGACATCGTTGGTTTTCTTCCTCCTCTCGCTGGTTTTCTTCCTCTCGCTCTCTACAACAATTATGAACTTAGAGTGAGTAATCTCAAATGGAAGACAAAAAAAGCCAGCTTCTCAAGTGAAGAAAGTTTGTGGGCCCGGTAGGGAGGTAGACTGGGGACGTGTCGGTACAGGCGCACATACGCTTTATGGGTCTAGCACATAAGCACATGGGATTCTTTCCTAAAACCAATTGTTAATATGAAGAGTAACCCAATGGTATATATGCTAGGCTTGATCTATTTGGATTTCAGATATATGTTATTATTCTCAACACACTCCCTCAAGTACAACTGGGATGGTCAGTTGACACTTGGACTACGGTAGATAAGTAAGGGTGGATAGCAACTCACTAAACCCAACCCAAGACAGTAGCGTAGATAACACGCGGGTAGCAACTTGCTAAACCCAACCCAAGACAGTAGCGTAGACAACACGTGGGTAACAACTCGCTAAGCCCAACCCAAGGTAGATAATGGGCCCAAGACCGAACATCTCTGATACCATGAAGAAAGTTCGTAGGCTCGGTAGGTAAGTAGACTGGGGACATGTCGGTACGGGCGCACATGCGCTTTATGGGCCTAGCACATAAGCCCATGGGGTTCCATTTTAAAACCAATAGGCAATAGAAGAAGTAACCCAAGGGTATATATATGCTAGGCTTGATCTCTTTGGATTTCAAATGTATGATATGTTATTATTCTCAACATCAAGAAGCTCATCGACGTCGGCAACAAAATTTCTTCAATTACCGACTATTGATGTTGCGTGAAGAGACAGTTCTTTAATTTAGCCAAAAGGATCAAGCTATTAACGCCTATGTTCGAGGAAATCAAGATAGCAAGAAGTCATTGAGCGACGATGCTCTCAAATCCCTCATTGTGTTCGCCGACGCTCTCGACTCAGCCAAGGATTTCCTCATACTTGGCAGGGAGAGGGGCAAGATTTACCTGGTTTTATTCTTTCCTTCTTATTCTTCCCAAAATCATTGGCTTTATTAATTTTCAATCTTCGATGTCACTTGTTCTTGTGAAATTTTTGCCTAGATAGACTGGAACTTGTGTTTGCTATTGGTAAAAACATGGAATTTTGTGTTTCTCTTAACCTTTTTTTATGACAATTGTTGTACAAATTCGAGTATGTTGTATTGTTATATCTTTTTGATGATAATTGCAGCTTAAGCAACAACCAAGGTATTGATTCAGGAATTTGATAATCCACAGGAGAATGAAGTAAAATGGCCACCGTCTCCTTTAATATCTTCAATTCTCCTTTGGTAAGACTATCTACTCTTAGGTTGTTTTCTTCGTTGATTGTGATACTAGTATGAGGTCGAATTTTTTACCCTAGTTGGGGTTACAATATTTTCTTTTCTCGATTTTGATACTGCTTGGTGCGAAATCATCGTTTTTTATAATATCCTCTTTCCTATTCTCATACCGGTTTTGTGTGTAGGTCTCTATATGCGGAGAAATCTAAATGTTTGGTTGAGTTATTGTCAATCTACCTAAGGAGTTAAGTTATTATTAATATGCTAGTATACTGGTATTGTTGGTAATGACTAGTATTTGATTTCATTAACTTTATGGGGGATAAACTAATTATATAGAATTTTTTTGACTTGGGTTGATTAGATGACAAGGTCATTGGTTTTGGTGTTCAAGGAGGTAAGTTGTTGAATTGTGCTTGAGTATTAGCTCATGTCTCCCCTTAATTTCTTGAAATTGATGCAGTTCAAAGTATATCTACAAAGAAAGGATTGTGATAACATTAAGTTAATGATGATGTAATGGAACATTTCTCAATTATCTAATCCTTTAATCAAACCTAAATCATATGTTATCTCTGCTTTTTAGATGA
The DNA here is from genome assembly GCA_964016875.1 of Fallopia convolvulus. Classification (NCBI taxonomy): domain Eukaryota; kingdom Viridiplantae; phylum Streptophyta; class Magnoliopsida; order Caryophyllales; family Polygonaceae; genus Fallopia; species Fallopia convolvulus. The sequence goes on from OZ024725.1 coordinate 8,409,914, forward strand.
TTGATGAAAAGTCTCTAATTAAGAAGTATCAGCGGGGAATTTCAACTCATAAGGAAGAACTTCATTAGCTAAAGAGAGGAATGTTAGTGGGAGCTAATCATGAGGAGATAATGAATTTAAGACCGTAGGTTCTTCTCTCTTGATCTGATCTCTAATTTTGTCTGTCGGATTGTGTATATTTTTTCCACAGTATTTCTGTCTCAGGAGACAGCCTACAAACTGTGTAGTGTATGAGCCACGTTTATTGATTGAAAAAGGAGTCCAAAGAAGCATTAAATTTCACATCGAGTGGCTAATTCCATCACTGGGTTGGGTAAAAAGAGCGCGACAACTTACGGAGGATGAATATTCAGTACGAGTATTCTCCTTTGTTGGGATTATAGGAATATTTGGTCTTCTTCATGTATATTGTTCCGGCAATCATCTTGTAGAATTCAATATTTGCTAGTCTCGGCATCGGTTACGGCGTCGTCGCCAACGCAATCGTCGTCTACATGTCTATGTGGATAGTGATGATAGGACTATTATTCTAGGAGGTGGCGTTAACAGTTATTTGTTTAAGGATACGGGCTCAAATCTTTATGAAATTCAGAAAATTATGTATCCTCTACTAGTTGTTGTTTTTCCCTAAATGGCACAATCTTTAATCAGTATTCACAACTTCCATCAGAAATGACGACTTGATTATACTTGTTGCTAGCTTGGCTGAAGTTGAACAATTATCCCATACGCTCTTCTATAGATTTTTTTCATCTCTTGAGTTGGGTGCTTATGGATTTTCAGCCACATTCAGCATGACAAATCATAGTGGTTGTTTATAATGCATATGAAAGTTGTTAAATTGCATTGTATGTCTTGCATTTAGGTAGTGTTTAGGACACTATTAAGAGTCATGCTGGGAATTCATAATAATACATTGGTGTTCTGCACTTGAGCTTTGTACTTGTACACATCCTCATGTTTTCCACTTAGATTAACTTGTTTGTCAATTTCTCTACATAATCTTCAAATTATGGTTCAAAAAATTAATTAAACTATTAAAAAAAAAACACAAATGAAAGAGGATATTTTCATGCAGATGAACTTGCATCCATGAGCTTAGGTAATATTTGCATTTCCCTCCTACCTATACATTTTCTTTAGAATTGTTGTAAGTTGTAACCATGGAATGCTTGATACCTAGTACAATATTGTTACAAAAGAGGAGTTTTACAATACAAATATATGATCTCATTTGCAGGACCAAAAGGAAGATCTTATCTTCTGATGCTCGTCCGAATGAAGAGGCTAGTTGTAGAGACCAAGGACGGGTCAATTTGTTACAAAGTTGCGTAGACTTTGGTTGGAAAACCATGTGTTCTATATGTCATGCCCATACTAATGATGCAATCCGTCATTGAATGTCAACTTGTTGTCCAAACAAGGTCCAAGAGGAGAATATCAAAAGATAAAATAAGCTCCTAAAAACGCTAAAGGTCTTGTTCTCAAACATATCCCAAGTTTCGTTCCTTTGTGGGCCTCTCTCCCATATTTGCGTCATGTTCGTAGGTGTTCTTGGTGAGCACCATGTCTGTGTGACAATTTTAACAATAAAACTCAAAAAGTAGTGTTATAACTTGTAAGATGTGTGATTGAACAATGTTGGGCAAACTTGGAGTCTCGGTAATTGTTGCATTAATCTAGCTAATTCATCTTTCATTATAAAATCTTGTTTATAACAACGCCTAAAAAAATGTTGCTTGCATCGTCCACATATCGTTTTTATCTCATCTTACAAACAAAATGATGGAGAAGGTCTAGTTTAATTTTTCGATTATTGGTATGGAAATATTATTTAGTTTTTTCAATGAGTATGAAAATATTATTTAATTTTTTCAATGTTTATTTTCCTGTATATTATAATGTTTATTTTCCTGTATATTGAAAATAATATCTAATTCAAAAATTAAATCACGTATGTTATTATAAATAAATAAATACTGTTATTTAATTATTTTTTTAGGGTTTAGGGTTTTAGGATCGAATATCCGAAGTAATAGATATTTACTATTACTTCACCTCCTTTTCATACCAATAATCGAAAAATTAAACTAGACCTTCTCTATCATTTTGTTTGTAAGATGAGATAAAAACGATCTATGGACGATGCAAGCAGCATCTTTTTAGGCGTTGTTATAAACAAGATTTTATAATGAAAGATGAATTAGCTAGATTAATGCAACAATTACCGAGACTCCAAGTTTGCCCAACATTGTTCAATCACACATCTTACAAGTTATAACACTACTTTTTGAGTTTTATTGTTAAAATTGTCACACAGACATGGTGCTTACCAAGAAAACCGGCGAACATGACACAAAAATGGGAGAGAGGCCCACAAAGGAACGAAACTTGGGATATGTTAGAGAACAAGACCTTTAGCGTTTTTAGGAGCTTATTTTATCTTCTAATATACTCCTCTTTCAGCTAAGCTCCTATTTCAACTTGTTGTCCGAACAAGGCTCAAGAGTCTAGGAACAATCATAACTAATTCCCATATCGGGACAGAAATGGAAACCTCACTATCTCACTCAAACTGACAAGGCTATGCAGCTGAAGCTAAGCTGCATAAAGGAATATGCACTAAATATAACTAAGTTACATCATTCAAACTGATACTCTAATTTTGGCTTTGTACAACTAAAACATCAATGACGGATTGCATCCTTAGTATGGGCATGACATATAGAGCGCATGGACTTCCAGCCGAAGTCTATGCAACTTTGTAAAAAACCGACCCGTCCTTGGTCTGTACAACTAGCCTCTTCATTCGGACGAGCATCAGAAGATAAGATCTTCCTTTTGGTCCTGCAAATGAGATCATACATAGAGATGATGTATTTGTGTTGTAAAACTCCTCTTTTGTAACACTATCGTACTATTAGGTATCAAGCACTTCATGGTTACAACAATTCTAAAGAAAATGTATAGGTAGGAAGGAAATGAAACTATTACCTAAGCCCATGGATGCAAGTTCATCTGCATGAAAATACCCTCTTTCATTTGTGTTGCTGCTTTTTTGAATATTTGAATTAATTTTTTCAACCACAATTTGAAGATTCTGCAGAGAAATCAACAGACAAGTGATCTAATTGGAAAACAGGAGGATGTGTACAAAGCTCAAGTGCAGAAGACCAATATATCATTAAGAATTCCGAGCATGACTCTTAATAGTGTCCTTTGATGGAAGTAATCACTTCAAATGAGCAAATACTTTAGGGTATGGACTGTGAAAACATGTGTTGATATATAAAACGATAGCTTGCACGGAATCACTTATAAATATGCATAGCACTTATTCCCTTCTAAATTCCAACAGCTGAAATTTAATGTAAGTACCAACACACTATCAGATCCTTAAGTAGAGGACCTAGAGGCGACCACAGAGATGGAATTTGATGGGAGCTTAACTGAAATCCCACTTTACAAATATGATGACATCAGAATAATTCCAGAGAGGAGATGGAAACAGAGATGGAATATAGATAGAGGCGATCACAGTTCAAATATTCAAACACATATCATCCAGTTTTCAAATGTACTGAATTTCCTAGTTTGCAAATTACTTGTCTTTCCTCCTTACTACACCCTTGTTTATCCAGGACATTTACTGTGTACATTCTTGACGCTAAAGCATAATATAGTTAGAGCAATAAGCTGAATCACAATGTATCACAGACAATTAAGACAATACCTCCCATGAAACCAAACTTTTCATATAAGAAGGTAGGCCTTCATAATCTTCCTCCAAAATGCTTATCATTGGGCTTGAGTCTTCATCAACTACCTCATCTAATTGCAAACATCAATAATAAATCATGATTAAGAATAGCCCTTTTTCTATGTTACGGAAAAATTCTAGTCAAAAGCTGCAAAGATGCAATTATCACAATTTTTATGGACGGGTACTATTAGACTATTAGTATCGTTATAAACCTGTTTCATCAAAAATATGCTCCGAATTGGGATGCTGGTCCTTGTAACGATGAGTTCTATTCTCGTAACAGCTTTGTAAAAAAAAAATGTATCAGTTTTCAGATTCACAAAAGATCAATGCAACAGTTCAAAAGAAAAGAAAGAACTTACTTCAGTGGAACATGCAAATTAGACTCTAATTTGTCAAAGTTCTCGTCACCTAAGAGAACAAACAACAGCAGACATTACTTATCAACATTCTTGTATAACTCCAAAATGTACAATCATTTAGCAAATATAGATCCAAATTGCTTCAGCAAGCATAATTACATGTCATTGCACCTGAAACAACTAACCTGTAGAAGCTATAGTCGCAAGACATGCCTCAGATAGTCCAAGATTTGCCAAACAAGTTGAGTCTCCGAATCTTCAGGTTTATTCATAAAAGCAAAAACATGAGGAGATTGGGCTCCATAATAAAGGTTCAAACAAGCAATAAAAAGTGTCCTTATGTTATATATTCTGTCAACTGTCAAGAAAATAATTTCAGTAATTAAGCAGCAATTCAAGGAAGCAATAAAAAAATAGGGAACTTGATGATAATTAAATTTCAGCCGTAGCTTTAGTAATTGCACCTTTCATTGATAAAATCTCAAAGAATCAATACTAGAAAGAAAATATTGCCTAGAAAAAAATGATAGCAAGTAGTTCTAAAATTTCAGAGCAAAAATGATAGCAAGTAGTTCTAAAAATGATACCCTTGGTATATGCAAAATCTATAGAAGTGAAGGCAAGCATATAGTAGTTTCACTACAAAATTCCTAGCAAATTCAGAGCAGAAATTTCATTAGAATTCTTGAAGGGAGGAGGAAAAGAGTGCATTAGATAAATAGATTAAACTTGAAGCATACAAAGAGTCATCTTCGAGCTCCTTCAGGACTGATCCTTGATAAGAATTCGACAGTTCCAGAGTCAAGTCTTCAACATCATCGTCAGACACTAAAGAAATTATCACAAACGAAAAAGTGGAAGATTCAATACAAAATTACAACCCCTATGTGCTAGAAATCAACCAAATCGTAAACGGGAAATCCAAAAAATATCGACAATTTACTTACAGGAAGAAAGATGACAGCCAAGGAAGCGAAGGCGATCGTTGAGGTTGTCGAGATCCGCCTGGTTCTTCTTGTAGACCTGATTACAGTGGCCGAGGAGCTCCTCAAACGAAACTGTACCAAACGACATCGTTTCGAGGAGGTTGAGCTCGCCGGAGAGGGAAGAAACTCGGCGGTTGAGGGACTGAATGAAGGTTGCAGAGGCAGAATCTGAAACGGAAACACAAAATTGGTCAGCAAAAATTCCGAGACGCGTGAAAAAAATTTGCGAGGTGCGAGGGGAGAGAACCGAGAGGAATCGGGCGGCGGTCTAGGGATTGATCGAGGGCATGACAGCTGGATTCGACGCCATTGCAGAAGGAAGCTAGGGTTTGTCCCAATCTGCTAATCGATTCTTCCATTTTCGAGTTTTTCCCTCCCTCCTGTTCTTGAAATCCGCGTCTGTGTAAACTTGGGAGTTTGTGGTACAAGGAAGTTTGCACTCTTGCGGAGTTGTGTGTATTTTAAAATCAAAAATTGTAAGAGTAAAATTATGTAGGTTCGACCCCAACATGGCGCCTCATTCCCTCCCCTCTTTTTCTTTTCAAAAAGATAACCAAGAAAGATACCAAATTTTGGAAAAAAAAGTCTTCATTGAAAATAAACTAAAGCACGGTGTGCGGGTCCAAACAAGGCCGCGAGTTGGCCCCGAAACTCGCATGCAAACCAAACCAGATGAAATATTCCTTTGAAGTTTGACTCGATCTCGTTCAGTTTCATCATCACATATTTACGTCCCGTTTGGTTTATCATAACATATAAAAACGTAAACGAAAACGAAATAAATTTAAATCATTTTTAATGTCATAATATATTTATATAAAAAAATAATCTAACAATTTGTCCATTGTAAAAGTGAGATAGAAGGGATTGATTCCTCCATTTTGTTACTCACCCTCTTGATGGAAGAATGATTGAGGTGACTAGAAATCGATGAACGAGTTTGTGCTACTTTGGATTGAGGAGCACGAAAGAGCTCGAGAGGATACTCTCGAGAATGATCGGAGTTAATTTGATTTCAAAGAGTTTACAAGCCTTTTATAGTTGCTGGTTATAACAAACTCTAGTTAGTTAACTACAGTAAAAGCATTAAAATATCTTTTGTAGTGAACGGTTAACCGGATACATGACCGAATACATGACTCAATACTCCCTCCTCAAGGTGGAACTTGGACAAGTCCCAACTTGATCATCAAAAAGTCATGTTGTGTTTTTGCTAAGGCCTTAGTCATAGCATCAGCAAGTTGTAAACCAGTAGGCACATATGTTGTTTGGAGAAATCTATCTTGCACTTTCTCTCTAGTGTAATGGCAATCGATCTCAAGGTGTTTTGTCCTCTCATGAAAGCAGGGATTGGCTGCAATCTGGTGTGCCGCTTTGTTATCGCAATAGAGAGTAACTAGAAGATTTACATTGATCTTCAAGTCTTGTAAAATGTAGCTAGTCCAGACTAACTCACTCGTTGTAGCTGCCATGCTCCTATACTCTGCTTCAGCTGATGAGCGAGAAACTGTTTTCTGTTTCTTGGTTTTCCATGAAACAAGAGATGTTCCAAGGAAAACACAGAAACCAGTGAGGGATCTCCTCGTGTCAAGGCAGGAACCCCAATCAGCATCAGAAAATCCAGTGATCTTAAAGGTAGATTCTGAAGCAAAATACAGACCTTTGTTGAGTGTTCCCTTTAGATACTTCAAAAGATGCAAAGCTGCTTGAAGATGTGGTTCTCTCGGTTGAGAAACAAACTGTGATAAGTGTTGGACTGTATATGAAACATCTGGTCTTGTAAGTGCCAAATATAGCAACCTCCCAATTAGCCTTCTATACTGCTCTGGATTAGCTAATAATGCCCCTGTTTCAATAGAAAGTTTTACACCCGTGACCATAGGGCATAGTACTTCCTTAGCATCTTGCATATGTGCATCCTGTATGATGTCTGAGATGTATTTCTTTTGGCTTAAATATGTGCCTGTTTCAGTTCTCAGAATCTCCACACCAAGGAAGTATTTGGCAGCTCCCAAATCTTTGATTGTGAACTTGGCATCCAACTCCGACTTGACTGAGTTCAACTCCTCTTCATTATCTCCTGTGAGTAGGATATCATCTACATATACCAGGAGTGATGTAAATGAGCCATTTTGTGCTTTTACAAAAAGTGAATAATCATTTGTTGATTGCACATAGCCCAAGCTAAGCAAGAACTTGGTAAGCTCATGATTCCACTGCCTTGATGCTTGCTTGAGGCCATATAAGGACCTTTTTAGCTTGCATACTTGTTGTGTGGAACTAGTGGCATAGCCTTCTGGAGGTTGCATATAGATATCTTCTTCCAAGAATCCATGGAGGAAAGCATTGTTAATGTCGAGTTGACATAAAGGCCACCTTTTGCTTGTGGCTAATGAAATGAAGATTCTCACAGTTGGGAGCTTAGCAACTGGACTAAATGTATGTTTGTAGTCCTTCCCCAGCTTCTGGTTGAATCCTTTGACCACTAGGCGTGCCTTATATCTGTCTATAGTACCATCTGGCTTCACCTTGATTTTGTAGACCCATTTCGAGCCTATGGCTTTATGTCCAGCTGGTAACTGAGTCATTTCCCATGTACCATTTGATTCAAGAGCCATTATCTCTTTCTTCATGGCCGCTTCCCACTGTGGGTGCCCTCTTGCTTGCAAGTAGGTGCTTGGTTCATGTAGAGTTTGAATCTGAGACATGAAGGTTGTATATGGAGCCCCATAGTCGTGTGAAATATTTTCTATAGCAAAAGTCACCACATAGTCTCTAGTCCAAACTGGCAATTGTCGTGTTCTGGTTGACCTTCTCAACTCCTGTACAGCTGGAATAAGAGGTGGTTGAGCAGAAACATCAGCAGCTTCTCTCCACTGGGAAGGCAATGTAAACTGATCACTATCATCTGCATTGCTGGTGTTTATTATCTCGGTTGGAAACACACCAGTGTTCTGCTCTTCTGTAATCAGGTGTTGTTGTAAGTCTAATTTAAAAGGGAATCTGTTTTCAAAGAGCTCAACATCTCTACTGTAGAAGACATCTTTAGTGACCAAATCAAACAGTTTGTACCCTTTCTGCTGAGCTGGATAACCTAGCAACACACACCTTCTCCCTCTGGGATCAAACTTATCACTCCTTCTTTTTAAAACTTTTGCATAGCACAAACAACCCATGACCTTTAAATGATCATAGGATGGTTCCTTGTGAAAAAGAACCTCAAATGGTGTTCTCCACTTGGTAGTCACCAATGGCATTCTATTGATTAAATATGTAGCTGTTAGGATGCAATCCCCCCGAAATTCTTTAGGTAAATTAACATGTAACCTAAGAGCTCTAGCTGTCTATACTAGGTGTCGATGCTTCCTTTCCACAACACCATTCTGTTGTGGACAATAGGGCATAGTTTTCTGATGTAGAATCCCTTGTTCTGATAAAAACTGTTGACATTTAGCATTCACCAATTCTGTGCCATTATCAGACCTGATCCTTTTAGGAACCACACCAAACTGATTCTTGACCATGAGCACAAAGTTTTTGATAATATCTACAACCTGTGTTTTTATCATGGATTAAATAAGTCCAAGTAGCTCGACTCAAATCATCCACAATTGTATAAAAATACTTTTCTCCATTAATACTTGAGACTGAAAATGGTCCCCAAAGATCCATATGTAAGAGATCAAAACAACTACTTGATAAACTGTCACTAGGAGGGAAAGGCAACCTATGAAATTTAGCAAGTTTACAAGTGTCACAAAACTTGTCAACCATGTCTGAACTGTCATAACCCTTTACATACTTCATTCTAGAAAAGGAAATGTGCCCTAGCCTATCATGAAGTACATTGGAGTCAACAGAAACTTGGCATGCTTTATTCTGCTCCTTGTCTCTACTCTGCCTTGACTGCACTCTATATAGCCCTCCTGTTTTGTTTCCAACAGCCACTGTCTCCTTACTCAAAAGGTCCTGCAAGGTACATTTCCACTCATCAAAACAAGCCAACAAACCTTCTTGAGCAATGATTTTTCCAATAGACAGCAAATTGAATTTGAAATCAGGAATGTGAAGAACATCCTTTATCACAAAACCTGGTCTCATTTCAACATTCCCAGATTTGGTCACCATTTTCACTGACCCATCTGGCAACTTAACATAGATAGGATTGCTTAATCCTTTCACATCTGTTAAACAATCTATGTGTGGAGTCATATGATTAGTTGCTCCTGTGTCAAGTATCCATTCATATTTACTAAGATCTTGACAAACAGAATTAATAAATGAGCTACCTGCAAAACTGGCAACTGGTGAGGCCACCATTTTCCCTTTGAACATCTTCAAGAACTCTTGATACATCTCTTGCATGAATGCTGGATCGAACCCTTTCATTGAAGTCTGATCATCATTATCCAAAGGTGTTGTTTGCTGCACACCATTTGCCATAGCTTGTGCACTAGCTGACTGGCCTTTACCCTTCCTTTTCCCTTTATACCAATCAGGGTAACCCACTATCTCAAAGCATTCATCAACAGTGTGTGCATCCATGTTGCAATTTGTGCAATGCTTCTTCTCATTCGACTGTGAGGCATTCTTTTTCCCTTTCTTTTCTGCACTATATCCCTTTGATCCGCCACTTGGCCGATTCTGACCCATAGCTTCAAAAGCCACTGTCTCTAGCACTGAATTAGTTATCTCCTTGGATTTTTCCATTGTCAACACAAGCTGATAAGCCTTATCGATAGATGGTAAAGGATCCTGAGACAGTATATAACTCTTAGTAGCCTCATATTCTGGATTCAGATTCATCAAGAATTGCATCAGCCTGTTTTGGTTCTCAAGCTCCTTGACTTTAGCTAGAACTTGACACTGGCACTTAACCAGAATTCCACACACACAACTTGGGATCCCATTCATGAAATTCAGTTCATCCCAGCACTGTTTCAGTTTTGCATAATAGGTTGTTATGCCCAAGCTTCCCTGTGCGGTACGTGCTATTTCCTGCTTCAATTGAAATATCAATGGAGCATTACACTGACCATACCTCTCCAGAATTTCTCCCCAGAGTTCACTAGCCGAATGCACACAGAGCATGGATCCAGACAATTCAGCAGTCATCGAGTCAATAACCAACTGCAAACCATCCTATCAGCCCTTTCCCACCTAGCTAGATCAACAGGACTTCCTTCGGGTTTCTGAACCGACCCATCTATGAACCCTAACTTCATTTTCGCCCCCAACGCCATCTTGACTTGATGACTCCAGGCAACAAAATTCGTTCCAGTGAACAAAACTGAGGTTAGTGACATACCGGGGTAATCTGAGTTGCTCAGATTCAACGGATCCCCTTGATTATGTCCTGAACTCTGAGCCATCTGTGCGATTTGAGCCAAAATCCTCGCTCCGTCTTCGCCAGTCATTGTTGTTCTTCAGATGTATCTTCACGACCCGCGATTTTGTGGATCTGTTGTGTATGAACTCTCGATCTCTCTTCTCTTGTTTCGATTATGTTAACCTGCACTCTGATACCAACTAGAAATCGATGAACGAGTTTGTGCTACTTTGGATTGAGGAGCACGAAAGAGCTCGAGAGGATACTCTCGAGAATGATCGGAGTTAATTTGATTTCAAAGAGTTTACAAGCCTTTTATAGTGGTTGGTTATAACAGACTCTAGTTAGTTAACTACAGTAAAAGCATTAAAATATCTTTTGTAGTGAACGGTTAACCGGATACATGACCGAATACATGACTCAATAAGGTGGAGCAAACCCTTTTTTACAATGGATAAGAGGTTGTGGAAAATAAGTTGATTTTTTTTGTCAATGTATAATGACCCATTCCGTTTACGTTTTCATGAATTGCAACCAAATGGGTCCTTAGAAGGAAGAGTCGTCAAATGGGAAAACGGTGAATATAGAGTACAAACAGTCTCATGATTGAAGATCTTGGCCTCATGAACGGAGTTAGTGAAACACTATGATTAGACTACAAGAATATTGAGAACGAAAGCGATAATTCATACCCCGTCAATGCCATCAATGTTCTTTGTTGTTATCCGTGGGAAGTTCTACTAGTGTTAGACATCATGGTGTCTCTTCAGTAATTTGAAATTAGACGACTGATCCACATATTTCGGGAAGTTAGAAGGTGACGGATAGCATGGCCAAGATGGTCATCCCTTGTTGCATCTCGAATTAGACAACTCTTCAAGATCCTCATGATCTCATCTGTTGGAATGCTTTAGGACGACCAACGTCACGTTGAGTTGGACTCCTAACTACTTCCCTCATCGGAAAAAAGTGTCATGTGCGAATAGGTTAGGTTGAATATATTTACCAAATTCTTATAATAAATAATGATAAAACAAAATATGTAATAATAACAGGCACAATGCTAAGTAATGATAAGTACTTTGTAAGAAAAATATGTACGACTTCAGGTTGACAAAATTATCAAAATTTTGTGTTAAGCAATGTTATAACGATAATATGCAATAAAAGTATTTGATTTAGATTAATAGTTTTTTTATAAAACGATAAATAATCTTATGTCGTGTTATCAACTTATCATGTTTATGTTAACTTGAACCTTTCTATTATATATCAAAAATTAGTTCTATTTCTATTATATACCAAAAACTAAATCAATCTAAGGAAGTTATATAATGCTAATAAGGTAAAGTAACAAAAACTTAAAATCAATGACCTATAACACTTATCTGGATACAATCGATCAGTTTTTATAGCGAGCAACAAAGCTAATTTTCCAAAGACGGTTGATACGATAATTCTTAGGATCCCGTACCAAGTACCGTAGAACGTAACCAATAAAACCGATGAAGGGAAGAAGGGCCAAAGGCCAGGGGGAGAGTGACTCAGACAGACGAGGAGAAGACAGAAGAGAGAATTAGGGTTTGGGATAATTGATTTTCTGATTGATTCATTCCTGAATACAATATATGATATTTATTCTAAGACCTAACACTAAGCCCTAACGGTTCAATAAAAGCGTCTCGGGAAAGAACCGTAAAAAAACCCGAGAAGGAGTTTATAACACTCTGTATAAAAAATACATAAATTAATTAATTATTAATAATAATTCCATAGGCTATATTATAACGTATCAATTCTCCCCCGTTGACAAACGACTTGTCCTCAAGTCGGAAATCCGGGAAAGAACTAATGAGCTGCTGACTTATACTAGGGCACGGTTGTATCTCCTCACTAAGCACCCACTTTTGCCACATCCATCAGTACACCACTTTGCAGCTGAATTCTACCAAACCCAGCAAAGAAAATCAAGAAAATGACGCCACCATGGATCAAAATTCAGCCTAATGCACATGTAATGCCAAACAACTTGATACAGCAATTTGAAATTGCACCAGTAAAGTACGATCCTTCAATTCACATGTATGGCCACTTAAAATCAGCATTACAGCTCCCGGGCATCTGGTGTAGTGGTTTAGAAGTGTCTCAGGGTGCACCACATCAGGGGTTCGAGCCTTGCCATTTGCAAATGGTGAGAGTTTCACATGCTATGGCAATATAGCTCCCCTTGTGTGCGCCGCCTCTAAGTCAGAGGTTCGCCGCTCTACCACCCGTGATTTACCTCCTCCTCTGGGTCCAGGGCAGGGTCCGAGGAGGTGCAGGAATAGTCGAATTGCAAGATGCGGAAACCTGTATTTCAAAAAAAAAATCAGCATTACAAAAAATTAGTAGCTTCAACCATCAGCCCTCATTCTAGAGCAATCACACATAAGATCATTCAGCGCTTGCCTGACCACACAAAATTCAGCATAAGCATTTACACACCAGTACCTCAACACTTCAGCATAATGCACAAGCATTGAGCATAAAAAAAATTCAGCATAGCAGTCGGCTATTGAAGTAGCATAAAAATTCTGAATTGTAGGCTGCTGAATTATTTCAAAAACGACCACTGTGAAACCCACTCTGAATATGTGAGCATCAGAATTGGACCTAATTATAAGAGAGTGGATTTGTCTACCCAAAATCAGCCCACGTTCACTAGCACAACAAGTGAGTAAAGTAGATGCGAGTGGCTCTAGAAAATCTCCAACAACACAGAGCAATTCAGCAGAACCGTCAATTTCAGAACCGGGTAATTGATCCTTTCCTCTATCATAAGGGATATGCACTCGATTTCCCATTACCCTACCACAATAGCTAAACTTTTGCTCAACTACTGCAGCCTTCATCATTAAAAAATTATGATGCTCTAAACCTACCCTTTTAGCAAATCTTGGGTCTATGAAATCACCGGGGTCGAAAACCCAAGTACCCAATTTAAACCCAACTTCACTCACTTGAACAGAATCACTACTACCATGAAACCTTCTAATAGGCATTTCTTCAAACACCAGTTGTGCATCAAAAATGCCACCAATCCAAAAGTGCTTCTTTCACTTTCTTAACCAGCTACAATCTCCAAACACTGAAAGTTCAAGGTGTAAGAGAGGGGTATTATTACCTCTTAATCCATGATCGATCGAGAAGCAACAATATTTGGTATCCAGACTGATATCCCAATGGAGTTCCTCTGGAGTTGCTTCAAAAATCTCATTCGACGGTCCTTCCACGGGTTTATGAGAGCTTGCTCCGAATTTTGACAAGTGGTTTGGGTTCCTAAAATCTTGTTTGGGCCGACCAATTGGAATTCCAAGTTCTTCAAGCTCTTTTGGATCTTCATCACTCACCGAACCCATAGCTTTACTCTCCTCAGTCGTTTGTTCCAAGCTTGTCCTCAATTGTTCATCAATGGCAAGTATCGTTAACTTATGACCAACGCTAATAATGCTTTGAGTTTGGCTCACATCTGTTGAAGGTAAACTCCTCACAATTTCCGGCGGGCGCAGGTGTGAATGGGGCGGGCGCGGGTGTGCAGGCGACAGACGCGGTTGGGCTAACGATGCACGCGGGTTTTCGGAAAGTGGCACATAATTTTGTGGAGGTGTGCTCGCCTCGTCACTTGATACATAATTTTGGTATGGATCCAATTCGTCGATCAGGTCCGCATCTGCGATCGGAGCCTCCATCATGTTGGCGTTGCTGCTGATATGGCCGCCAATCGTGTCACGATCTCGGTAATCGCTCACCTCTTGGATCAGAGTGTCAATCTCGCATGAGATGCTGCTAATTCGGTCATCAAAGAACAACTCCATTCGGCAGCATCCAACATAGATGCATCTTCCATTGTAGCGATTGAACGCCTCGAGGGCTGCATCACGACATGGAAAACGGAGTATGGAATGGAATTCAGCACTACCATCGAACGTTTCGATGTCTTCTAAATTGCTAACGCCCGAGAACACATGATTCAAGGCGTCACAAGAAACCGGATAAATTTCGTCATGGATCTTGACAAACAGAGTATGCTCTTTGACCAGATTATACCGGATTTCTAACATTAGAGCTTGGATAAGGTCCCGAATGGGGTCCCGAATTTCCATGGTAACAGAGAGTTCGGGAATGAAAGCACCAATTGATACGATAATCCTTAGGATCCCGTACCAAGTACCATAAAACGTAACCAATAGAACCGATGAAGGGAAGAAGGGCCAAAGGCCAGGGGGAGAGTGACTCAGACAGACGAGGAGAAGACAGAAGAGAGAATTAGGGTTTGGGATAAATGATTTTATGATTGATTCATTCCTGAATACAATATATGATATTTATACTAAGACCTAACACTAAGCCCTAACGGTTCAATAAAAGCGTCTCGGGAAAGAACCGTATAAAAAACCCGAGAATGAGTTTATAACCTCTGTATAAAAAATACATAAATTAATTAATTATTAATAATAATTCCCTAGGCTATATTATAACGTATCAACGGTTGATCAGTACAGGAACCTGAGCTTCAGCCCAAACCCAGCTCTATCTTATGGATGATGAATTCAAGTCTATTCTGAACCCGAAACGAGTAACGACCAAACCTGAATAGTATCTCCTTTTTTTGCAACCCCTTAGCTTTCACAATGTCCATCCATTAACTAGTTAGTGCCATCCACCAACTCATCTTTTTTTGGCCTTGTTCGGTTCTGCTTCGTTCCACTCCGCGAGCTTCAGGTGGCGGATCCTTTTACATAGAGTAATTAAACTACAAAATCATTATTTGATATATGGTCTCAATCTAAATTCGGATCACACGAAATCCGATTAACTCGAAATTCGACCAAACTCGAAATCCAACTCACCCGAAATCCAACAAACTAGAAACCCGACTTACCAGAAATCCGACTAAACCCAAAACCCAACTTATCCGAAATCTAGTTGGACAGAAAACTGAATAACCTATAAAGTGATGTGAAACCCGACTTTGCAGATTAATTGAGCACCCGACCCGAAATGGACCAACCCGATTTGATCCGATTATCAAAATATCCAAATTTGACCCGGATCTGAAGTTACTCAAAACCAAAATGACCCAACCTGACCCCGACCTGACCCACCTGAATGACACCCCTGCTCGTACCTGAACATCCACCTAAACACCCGTCAGCTGTTTTTACCCTATTTTTTTGGGTTTTCACCCTTTTTTCGGGTTGGTGTTTTCAGGTATTCGTCGGGTACGGTTAAAATTGCCATCCCTAGATGTGACCGTCGTGTTTTGGGACACCCGAAACATAATAATGTACAATCCAAACAAGTTCTTAATGATATAGTAAGATTTAAACTAAAATATTGTAATCGTTTCATGATCAGATTCAAAGTGCAATCCGAAAATAGCTAAACCATGCAAAAGCAAACCCCTAAGGGGCATTTTTACTGGGTATTGGGAATGAAGGTATCGGGTTCGGGAATGGAAACCCCATACCTAGTGTTTGGTATGCTATTTTTTAATTTTTAAACCCATACCCTAAACCTAATAAGGGGGCGTTTGGTATAGAATCAGGTTTGGGATTGGAATGAGGAATGGGGTTGAGAAGGTATGGGGTTGGAATATGATTCCTGATAATATGTGTTTGGTTACAATTCTGGAATGAGACTCAACCCCATACCCAGTGTTTGGTATTGTCAAACATGGGATATGAAATGAAATTATAAGTATTACATTTATACTTGTTAAAAACATAAATTATAAAAATAAAATTATAAAATTATAAATATTAGTACGAGAAATATTATATTAAATATAGTTTTCACATAAATTTACTAAAAAAATAAGGCTAAAATTGTTTGATTGCGCATTAATACTCATAAAAATTATCAGCGAATATTTCCACAACTAAGTTCCACTTCTAGCACAAAAAGTAGGTCAACTCCTAAAATTTAATCATCTCCTAACGCATCATATACCACAGCCAACTTCCATTCATCAGTAGGACTCGTATAAAATGCATTCATCATGCTTGGAGTCGCACCTATTATCCTTGTTGCCTTGACTGCTTGAGACAACAAGATTCCCGGTAGCATTCCTATGTCAGCTAGCAAACTCTTCTTTAATTCAGTCTCTGCAATGTCACGTTCTTGAGCCGCTATGTCACGTTCTTGAGCACTACTCATAGCATTTGCAATTTTTGCAAGATGAGAATTCATGTTGTTAACAACACCTATAAATTCAACCATTTATTTAGCTAGAAATTTAAAGGACTAAGTATATAGTATACTAAAAAAAATGTGGGGTGTTGGTCAACATGAGATTTTAATGCTAAACTAATCAAAGACTTAAATAATAAAATTCCAAGTCAAGACTATGATTTAATTAAAATATGTCTTTATCATACCTGCAAATGTATCGCACATTTTATTAATAGCAATTATTTCTGCACTTTCTTTGTGATTGTTGATTCCTCTCGGACCTTTGTCTTTCTTCAATTTCTTCTTAGGTGGTTGTTCACTTTGAACATCATTTGTTGAATTATTTTCTCCATTGTTTGGCTCATTAACATCATTTTCGATATTCACAATCTCCTCATTCTCCAAGATATTCACTGATTCTTCCATATCTTCGACCTCAACCCCTATTGCTCAATCAACACCAAAAATGAGATCCAATCTATCAAGATATGGAAATTTAGTCTTCCATAAACCCCCGGCTTTGGGGTGTCCCTAAATATGAAAAAAAGAACAAATTAGAAGAAGAAGGGATAACATATACATTTGACATATCACGTACAAATATATAATTTCATACCTTGCAAAAGTCATCATAAGATTGTCGTTCACATTCAATCATTTGTGCTTCATCATTCCACTTGAAGCCAGAGAGACGAAGCATATCATTAATTATTGAACACTTGTCTTTGAACCATTTATATTTTGATTCTATGTGAGGAAATGCCTTGATTCCACAACCAGGAAACTTTTCATTCAACTTCTTTTCCAAATGCAGCAAACATCCATTCCTAAAACCATTTTCAGCCTTCCACTGTGAATCGGATTTCATTTTCAATAGTTCGTCTATTAGAGCTTCCATTTCTTCCTTGCTCCAAGACCTCTTATTTTTGCCTCTCCCTCCAAGAGAACTTTGACTTGCCGAGTCCATCCTAAACAAATTCAACAACCAAGATAATAACAACCAAGATAAAAAAAAATCAACAATCACCTTAACAAACAACATACTCAATTAAAAATTCAACAACACGAATATAGATTTGGTTAAGATAAAAAATCCATCAACAAAGATACAAGTGTTGTAAAAGATAATCTTAAGATCACATGTTTGATCTAGATCTCCAATTATTGAATAAAGTTTGGGCAAATGTGTTTCTAAATGTTGTCCAAGCATCAGATGTTTCAACATGGGTAATGTACTCTCTACGATCTCGACGACCTCGACGACCTCCAGTCTCATCATCATCATCATCATCGTCATCGTCATCGTCATCTCCATCTTCATCACTCTCTTCAGCATAATCAATTACTTCAGTTGGCATGTACTTTCGAATGAGGTTATGTAATAGAGCACAAGCACTTACTATACGAACTTGAGTTCGTATTGGAAAGAAAGAAGGACTACGAAGAATAGCCCATCTTCCTTTCAATGTTCCAAAGCATCTTTCTATGACATTTCTAGCCTTGGCATGTTTTAAGTTAAAATACTCCTCTGCACTTTCGGGTTGGTCATCCCCCCATTCTTTGAGATGATACTGATGGCCTCTGTAAGGAGCTAAAAAAACCTCACAATTAATGTACCCAGCATCTACCAAGTAATAACAACCTAGACATATAACAAACAATAATTTTAGTTACTTGATTTTATTATTAATACAACCTACTTGATTTACATATTATAATTTTATTTATACCTTGGGGTACTTTTAAGCCATTAGGTCTAGAAAGTGCATCTCGAAGGACACGACCATCGTGTGCAGAACCTTCCCAACCGGGCAATATATATATGAATTCCATGTTAGGATTACACACACCTAACACATTCATAGAAAGGTTACCTTTTCTTGTTCGATATCTTGCTTGATGTTCATTAGTCACATGAACATTAATAAAGGTACCATCTAAAGCTCCTACGCAATTCTACAAAACAAAATAGTGATAATTATTATTTGAGGATACGTGATTCCAAAATGTGTGGTGTTTGAATAAATTTGAATTATTTTTGTACCTTGAAATATTTCCATTTGTGGTCTTCACAATCTTCAGACACAGGTGTAGGCTTTTTGAGCAAGTGACGATGTAACTTTAAGATTGCAAGAAGACAACTATTGAAATGTCTACTCACACTTTCTCCACTTCTTAAGAAATAATTTCCTATTGATCTATTTTTCTTATGATGAGCCAATGTATACAAAAACATGGATACAATTTCTTCCAAACTCATGTTTTTGGTTCCCCTTAACCCCCCTATATCTCGAACCATCTCACAAAGCACGCCAAATGTTTCTCTATTCATACGAAGCTCATTCCTACATATTACATCATTTGTTCTAATTAACCTATTCAAGTTTTGAAGTCTATGAGTTGCCCTATCTATTTTTTCATATTGAACCTGTTTGATTCGACAAAGTGTTGTACCTAAAGTACCCAACATCATAGAACTCATAGTAACAAAGTTAAGAACAATCAGAATAACATGATTAATTTGGTCTTGCAACTCCTTCCTCTTCCTTCTCAACTGGAGATTTTTTGGATCCATTGCTAGACATAAAAAAATATTCAACAATTAAGAAAAAAACACTCAATTGAACGAAGAATAATTTCAATAAAACTAAAAATATATATGCATACAAAAATAATCTAAATAATAAAATATTGTTAATCTAAATTGATGAAACACGTAAAAAATCATATCACATAATTTATATGAATAAAATATTATAAATCTTTACCTTTCAATGAAAATATATGTAATTTGATTCTCTAATCATATGAAACAGATTTTTATGTGGTATTGCAGTGGATCGGATTTGTACAGTTCATTGCACGGATTTATTGCTTGTAATTATTTATACAGTTCATTTATATTAGAGTTGAATTTGTAATTTGCTTGTAATTATTTATACAGTAGATCGGATTTGTAAGGATTTGAACTTGTAATTTTCTTTAATCATATTAGGGTTGAACTTCATTGAAACGGATTTACTTGTAATATATATAGTTCTAGGGATTTGAACTTTATTGAACACGTAAAAATCATTTACGATTAATTTGTGAAGTAGAGAAAGTCTTGAATGGAAAATACAAAGGAGATGCATTGATAATCATGTACGATTTGTGAAGTAGAGAAAGTTCTAGGGATTTAATCATTCATGAAATTCAAACAAAAACACCCATAAATTTGTGAAGTAGAGAAATATGAAGGAGAAGAGGCACAATTATGATAAGAGAATGGAAAATTATGAGTTCGTACCTTATGAGCAGAAGCACAAGTCTTGAACGAAGGAGACGACGTGAGATACGTGAAAAATAACGTAGAAGAGAAGATTAGGTTTTAATTTTATTCCCACTTGGAATGAAATCTCATACCCAAGGGAGGGGTAGAGTTTGAGAAACCCATACTTAAGGGCTGTTTGTTTACTGGGTATTGGGAATGAAGGTATCGGGTTCGGGAATGGAAACCCCATACCTAGTGTTTGGTATGCTATTTTTTAATTTTTAAACCCATACCCCAAACATAGTGTTTGAGTCTCATTCCAGAATTGTAACCAAACACATATTATCAGGAATCATATTCCAACCCCATACCTTCTCAACCCCATTCCTCATTCCAATCCCAAACCTGATTCTATACCAAACACCCCCTAAAAAGGAAATTTGCAGAACCACAACAAACAAACAGGAGAAATTTAGAAGCGCTTTTGGTGTGATCTGAATCATCTGATCAAGTTTTGCATGGCTCAAAATCAAGCAAGCAAGCCACCCTATAAATCTATGATCTATCTATAACAAAGATGTCTTTTGAGGTTCAAACGGCGGATTTTTAGTTCTTTCATTGTCTTTTTCCCTCCCCTATGGAAACCAAGTGGTAACAAATGTGTATATACTTCGTAGTTTGAACATCTAATTAAACATAGATTTTTATTTCGCAGTTTCCTTCTTATTCCGACAATAATTTCTAATCAGTACCAAATGGTCCAAATCCTTCAGTCCTATACACCTATACACATTACATACAAGTTTTTTTTTTCCCAACTGGCTTTAATTGATCAATCCATTAAGAGCATCAGCAGCCCTCTTAATGGCTCTAGACACTCTCCAAACCTCATGTTGGATCACAGACTGATGAACACTCTCATTCATCAATTGCTCTGATCGATAAATTGCATTGACAATGCTGGGAAACGCCGTTAAATTGTGTTCTCCCTCAATACCCGACGGCCCATAAACCTGTAAGAAGTCACAAAGATACATTTTTAATGTAAAATCAAGAAAATGTACAACTCATGAACATAATAGCACTTACAAGATGCTTGAACCACTCCATGGTTTGAACGCCGCCGTCTGAATCAAGCAAAGCCCTTTCAGCAAGCATCAGCTTGTCGTTTAACATCCTTCTCTGCAAAGCCTGAAGATCAGCTGAAGCTTCGTTCGCTTGTAGTTTCTGAAATTTCCAATTGCAATGTTATAAAGCTTATTATATTGCAGTGCGCGGTTATCCTCAGAGAATCTTGCATCAGATTCTCACCTTGACTTCATGATTCACTTTTGTGGCAGCAGCCCAAAGATGCTGAATCGCCTTAGTTATAGGATCAATGGATATTCGTCCATCCACTAGCTTTCTCAGGATGCTTGCATAATTCTACACACAAGCTTAATGAAGTTTAGGAAAGCTATAAAAGTGCTGTTTTTTTATAAGAAAAATACCATGTATGCTTTCAGCAACTTCTGTTGTTACTTTTCTATTTAAGCAAGCATTTAAAGATTTATGTTTCTAGCCTATGCCTGAATCCTGTTTTTTTTGAAACTATTACCCTATATTGGAAAAAAAAACTATACAAGAATCTTAAAGAGTCCTAATCGAAGAGATAGTTCTAAATCAGGATTCTTATAGAAAAACCGTTAATAGTTATTACCTGCAATTGATTAGCGTAGGGCAGGTAGTTGAAAGGTAGAATTGGATCATCAGCTAGCCGAAGAGCTAAGAGTCCCCAGAGTTCAGTCACTTGAATAACCGAACAAAGAAAATTGTCATTTTAACATATGTAACAAGAATATGACTGATAAAAATAGAAATTAACTTACCAGCTACATGACGATGGAAAAATGGATCTCCATGGTTTACCATCCAGTCATAAGAATCAAAAGCAGTGTGGTAGACTGGGAAATCTGGTAAAAAAGATGAAAAAATTATGGCGATCAGGAACTCTAAAATCTAATATAACAGAGACAAACTGAAATAACAGGACATCGATATAAGATGAAATTTTTATTTGCAAAACCTTTTCCATAGTACATATCAAGAGAAGGCACTCCAGCATGTTGCAGAAACGGAGCAAAATCAGAATCCACTCCATTAAGCCTCTGAATCTGCATAAGAAGAAAGCCAAGTATATAAAAAAAAAACTCTTATAAAAGCAGAAATCACGCCATTCTCTTTGCAAAGCTAACAAGAAGGCAAAGAAGTAAGCTTACACTAATACCACTATTAGCACTAGTCCATTGGTCATACACAGTTCTTCCCACTGATTCAGGATCCTTGACCTGCATTAATTATAGATGACATTAAAATTTCATCTTTTTTTCATCAGAACGCAAATCATCTGACTTTTCAGCTTTTATACCTTCTTTGTGACTTCAACAAGGAGATCATCCAACTGAGGAGTTGCTCCAGCAAAAAATCCCGGTCCTTGAGCTGCACAATCCACATTTAAATACGCTACAGCTTTAGAGCCGAGGTTTAGAATGTTTTGCTCAACCCACTCTGTAGACCCTATCTACAAAGACAAATATATATATAAAAAAAATATATTAATTACTTGGTTAAGATAAGTGATTTCAATAACAACTATTAGACCTTCGACTAAAAAAAATAACGCCTATTATAACTCCTACCATCCCAAACTCTTCAGCATCCCAACTGCAAAGCACAATAGTCCTGCGAGGTCTCCATCCCAACCGCATTAAGAAAGCAAGCCTTCGGGCAATGTCAAGCAAGGCTGCAGTTCCGCTATTAGGGTCAACTGCTCCATAAGTCCATGCATCTCTGTGGTTTCCTAGGATTACGTACCGGTCTGGTTCTTCATATCCTTCAATTATACCAAAAACGTCCTCTATAGTCGCCATCTTTTCCTCTCCCTACACACAAAGAACAACTATACATGATAAGAAAACGAAGACCCAAGATTGACCATAAGAAAACCAAGAAAACAATGTATTCACTAACATGTAGTCATTTACCTAGTCACTAATCAAGATTATTAAACACAAAACAACCTACTAATTCACTCTCAAGTTCATTAATCAGATCTTAAGAGACAAGAAAAAAGGGAATACAGACACTTCATCAAAGAAGCACATTTTATTTATCCATATCCAGAATCCTAGGAACAAACAAACAAGGACAGCCTCCCTCCTGAAGAAAGTCAAAATATGCAGGCAAAAACAAATTGACCAGGACAATTAATATCAAACCAACAAAACAACTAACAGTTATCAGTTGCAAGAAAAGTCTTCCTGTAAGTAAGGAGAATCAAGAAACCGATGCTCCAAGACACTAGGAACAAACAAGGACACACTCTTGAACAAAGTCAACACATGCTGACAACAACTCAATAGTAGTACTACTATGTTTAGTAACCCATCATCAGCCATAAATTCATAATGTACAACAAAAAAACAAACCAACCTGGAAACTGAAATTGAGAAGAGTAGGGCCAGGGCCAACTCTCTCCACACCCTCAATTCTCCATTCCGGCGGCAATCCAACCCCACCAAGAGACCTCACTATAAACCCCGCCGTCTCCTCCGAAATCGGCATCGAAGGAATCGCCGGAAATCGCCCCTTCACCGCCGCATCTCCTCTCTCCATCCTCTCGCCGCCGTCAACCTCACTCGCCCACCCAGGAGTCAATGGATCCCCAATCCCCCTCATAACAGTCCCCCTCTCAACCCCCTTCTTAAACCCTTCTCCCTCAGTGTACGTCAGCACCGCCGACGCCCCGTGCTCCTCCGCAATCCGAGGAACGCCGCCCCGGGAAACGCCGGCGCCACGCCGGGCGATCACCACGCAGCCGGCGACGCTGACTCCCAAAGCCCTCAGCTTGGCGTAATCCCCCTCCCTGCCGTAGTTCACGAACACCGCCTTGCCCTGCGCCGACCCGGATGGGGAGTAGGCGTGGTAGGGCATCACGACCCGACCCGAATCGGATAATCCGAACTGGCGGGTGCCCAGGTGGGTTGAATTCGCGGAGAGCGAGGAGCGAATCGGGTACGAGAGGAGGACCCGATACTCGGCCGACTTCGTGGGAAGCCCTAGGTTTTCGAAATGGGTTCGGACAAAGCGGGCGGTTTGGCGGGCCGGGTCGGAGCCGGCGAGGTGGGGGTGGAGCGTGAGGGAGCGGAGGTAGTGGGAGATAGTGGAGTTGGAGGAGAGAGAGAGGAAGGAATCGGGGAAGTTGGGCGAAGATTTGGAGGTGTGAATTGGGGTTCGGAAATGGAAGAATCCGATGAGGCTGAGGAGGAAGATGATAGAGTATACTAGAGTATAGGAGTTCAAGAAGGAATTTTTGTTCAGAATTGTTGACTGCTTTGAAATAGGGGAGTACTGAGGTTGAACCATCGTTTTTCTCCCTGAAAAAACTATGATGATCGATCAATGATGATGGGGGAGGGAGATTAAGGAAGCTTGAAAAAGGCAACCAGCAATGATTTTTATTCGTCCTCGGTTGCAAATATTGGGGATTTTTTTGTTTTTGACTTCTCAGTTTTCAGTGCTTACGAGTACTCTTCTAGTAGCGAGTGTGAGAGTAGGCAGGAAGGGAAAGAGGTTTTTTTAGGGCAGAATACCTTTCCATGACCACCGAGAGGGAGGACAAGGAAAGAAGGAAAAAGACCAGGTGGTTGACAACCTAACATTATCTAATTATCCATGTGTGTTTATGTTGTCTTTTTTTAAACAAGTGTGGTCCCGTCAAATTATTTGGGACCTCATTAGGTATATTTAAACGATTTTTGTGTGCCCATGGGCGCGCACAAGGACGGACCGAGGGACGGACTGGAGTACGTTTCAGCCCGTCCTAAAAAAATAAAAAATACTTCATCCGTCTTATATTGTTTGTCCACAAGTTGCACAAGTATTAAGAAATTGAGAGAGTAAAAAGTAACCAATAAGAAAATGGGAGAGGTTGTGATAGTGATGAGTAAAAAGGGGAAAAGAAGAAAGAGAAATTACCAAAAGGTTAAAGTGGATAGATTTTTTATTGGATATTGTAGATAAAAAGTGAGATTAGATAAGGGTAATATTGTAAGAAGAGATTGATATAAAAGGAAAGATGAAAAGGTGGACAAACTTTTTGGGACGTCCGAAAAGGAATACTGGACAAATATTATGGGACGGAGGGAGTAATAAAGATAAGGTAAATTTAATAATAAAAAAATAAAAATTGGTAAATTTGGTATTAAATTAGTTAAATTAAGGTAATTTAGCCCACTCAAAATATTTTAGTAACAATTAGCCCACCCTAATTTTAAAGCATGCGTCCATCCCTGGGCGCACACACACAATAATAATACTTGAAAATAATTTTTAAACTATTTCTTAAATTAGAATTTGAATTTGTTTCAATAATGAAAATAATTATTATATTTAAATATGTAAATTAAAAGATATTAGATAATTTTATCTTCACATTATCTTTCTTTTCAAAACTAATTAAAAGAGTTTGGTTCAAATGAAACAAACTCTTATCATGAAACGAACTCTTATATTGAAACGAATGCATTTTTCCTAGTTTATAGTACACTTTTATTATTTCAGAGTGCACTTTTTCTAATTTGCACTTTTCGTACTTTGCAGTGCACTTTTTGTAGTGCATTTTCGGATTACACTTTTGTATTTTGCAATGCATTTTTGTAAGAAAAGTGCATTCGTTTCACGTTTCATGATAAGAGTTTGTTTCATTTGAACCAAGCACCTAATTAAAATATAAAATTTTGATTATTACTGTAATTCATAATATCACTAAAATAATTTTTGAAATAATAAGAATATAATAATTTATAGTTTTATAGTTTTATAGTTTTATAATTTTAAATATTTGTTCAAAATTTTCCATATCAAGCAAGCACTTTACATGATCATTTGTTTTTTATATAATTGATAAATTTAAACTTTTTATAATTAATATTTTATTAAGAAAAAATTGTATATGGTACATGAATATATGCTAGTTAATTCATTAATTTGGTCATTTAATGTAACTTAATACATTAGATTGGTTAATACGGGTCTATTTCAATCGGGTCAGGCCGAATGAGTTCGACTTTGGTCATTTCGGGTTCGGTTTAAATCGGGTTCGCTTTTGTTTCGGGTCACAGGTCAATCGGGTCGGGTTGTTGTGGGTTTTCGCTCGGGTTGGGTTGACAAACTTGTCTAAAATATCGTTCTTTTATGATTATTAAAATCAATTTTAATTAAATAATAATATTTTATTAAAATATTTTATTTTTAGGAAAATAAATTTTATTCTATAAATATAATAAATCGGTCAACCCAACGGTTTTCGGGTTCTAGTGGATTCAGCTTATTTCGGGTTTCGGGTTCAAATTTTCGTGTCTTGACCCTAAAATTTTCTTACGATTCGAGTCGGGTTTGCAGGTTTGGTCAGCTTTTGACAGCTCTACTCCTTAGACAAATTCATGTGAAACGCATATATGGTCCTTATTCTGAACATGTTAATCCCTAATCTTTTATTTAAATTATTAAAGTACTCAGTTTGTTACAACGACGACGACGATGACAACGGCGACGACGACAACAACAGACATTAACCTAGTGCAGCTCCCCTATATCATTCTTATGAATATTAATATTCTAGGAATTCACATATGATTTATTAAAATTATATTTCTCCTAGATGGGCATGCAAATGAATTTAATTCCATAAATTCCTTAACCCACTTATAATATTTATTCAATTAAAATAAATATTATTTATATGTAGAAATTATTTTATAAAAAGATATTGACGGGAGCGGAAGTGGGCACACAATTTGAGATCCAAATTTGTTGGGTCGAAAATGCTCATCATTTTCTTCTTAAATGAAATCTGATGGGCTTAATAAAATGTAAATCGGCCTAATTAACCATTTTAACTTCAGCCCAATACAATAAAATGGCCCAAACCACCACCATTCTTCCCCTTGCTCCTTATTCTTCATGTGGAACATCAATGACAAGCAACAGCAACAACTCCGGCTGAGTAGGGAGGTGGTCGGCGGTTCTGGCAAGGTGTGGCGACAGTGGTGGCCGACGACAAGGGTGTTGGCCGGAGATGGAGAAACCCACTCAAAACAACCCCAAAGTAGGAAAAATCGGCATTTAGAAATTTAGAAAAATTTATTTTGGAGGAAGAAATTAAAATCTTTTAATATGGGATCAAGTAGGATGAAAATGGAGTGAAGGACAATAAATTGATGTGTCTTTCTCATCAAAAACTTGCCCCTATTTATAGTGGGAGGAAGAAGACCATAATCCACATGCACCTTCAAGGTTTGGACCTCTCATGAATGGGTAGATCAAACTTGAATGGTGGAGGGTGTGCTTCTTTACAATGGGTCGAACTTGTCTACCTTCCTCTTTGTTTTAGCAACTTATCCTAAGGTCTCCTAATGAAGCGGAAAAGGATTGGATTGGAGGAGAAGGGAGGTGGAGAGGAGGAAGAATCGGGGAAGAAAAGAGGTGGAAGGAGCTTAATTGGTTAAGAGTCAAATCAAATTTCTCACCATGGGAGCTTCTTGCAAGAAGGAAAGAAAGAAAGAAATAAAGGAATTTAATTTCCCTTAATGACAAGAAAGTCTAGATAGCATAGCGGAATGAAGGAGCGTTGGGTGTTTGGAGAGTGCACTCTCCAAACACCCAACGCTCACATTTTTTTTTCTCACATTTTGTTAGCCTCCTTCTGTTAAATTTCTGTTAAATTAAGTTTTAATTTCCCACTTCTCACATTTTTTTTTCTTTGCCCACATTCCTTTACCTTTCTATTTAAAACTTAATTTAACAGAAATTAAATCAAAATATTATTTATAATTAATTATTTAAATTTTTATTTTAAATAATTAATTATACACTTCTCAATCGGTACTCTGTCATACAGTTTCTCTAAGTCAATGAAAACCATGTGCAAATTCTTCTTCCTTTCTTTGTACACCTTTGTTAGCCTCCTCAACAAGTGAATAGCCTCCATAGAAGACCTCTCGGGCATAAAGCCAAACTAATTCTCTAACACTTTGACTAGCCTTCTCAACCTCATCTCAATAGTCTTCTCCCATACCTTCATTGTGTGACCAAGCAATTTGATACCCATGTAGTTGTTGCACTACTGCACATCTCCCTTGTTGTTATATACGGGATCAACTTACTAAGCCTCCACTCATCCGACATCCTGGTCGTCCTAAAAATAACATTAAAGAGTGTTGCTAACCACGCTAGGACTCTTACTCCCAAACACTTCCATACCTCCATCGGGATTTCATTCGGCCCTACTACTCTCTTGTTACTCATTTGGTGAACCACTCCTTTAATTTCCTCTATGGAGAAGCGTTTGTAAAAGCAAATGGGGTACTCTCGACTTTCTAGTCCCATCGAGTTGTGTCATCTCTCCTTGATCTCACAACCCTCATTCAGAAGACCACAACAGTACCTCTCTCACTACTGTTTGATTTGTAGGTTATCGACTAGCACCCGTCCGTCCTCATCTTTGATACATTTCACCATGTCTGTCTTTGCTCTTCCTTTCCTTTGCTTTTGCCAACCTGTACAAGAATCGTCCCCTAACCCTTTTCGTCCAAAGCATTGTACATGCCCTCGAACGCTTTCTCTTTAGCGGTCACCACAACTCTTTTGGCTACCTTCTTTGCTGCCTTGAGCTTTGCCAACCTCACCTCCCTCTTTGTTTTTGCACTTCGTAACCAAGCTTTATAGGCTAGTTGTTTCTCCTGAACCTTCTTCTGAACCTCATCATTCCACCAAGATATCACTCTTTTGTTGCTAGAAAAGCCTCTCGACTTACCCAACATGCCACACACCGCTTTGCGATGTGCTTTGCCATCATGAAAAAACACAATTGTATGTGGATTGTTTTTCGTAGAGATTCCCCTATCATTGATGTTCTCTTCCCCTATTATAGACTCACCTCCTGGTCATTTATGAGTGTCAATCCTGAAAATCTCGCCATGCCATTAATGCCTTCCAACGACTCTTTTCTACTCCATGATTTTCACTAAGTTGTTTAATGTGTCTTCAATTGATAGTGATGTTTTTAATTCCTTATGATTTCTTCTCATATCACCGTAGCCCCACCTCAGAATTTAGCCCGATATTTTAGGGGCCAATAGTTACTAGTTTTAGTGTCAAGCAAACGGTATTTATATGAGTTTGCACAACTAGTTTAAAAACTCTAACTAGTTTTTGTTACCTAACAAACATAGCCTAACAAAATAGTTATTACGAGGCATTTGTCAAAATAAAAGAAACGAAATTGGCAAATGATAATGCACATAAATACCATTTCTTTTGCTAAATAAATTTTTTAATAACTTTAACATATAAAAATATTTCTCATTTTAAATATTATTTGGATTTTTAACACATAAGATTTGAAGATATATCCTAAAAATAAGCATCTTCTTTGGAAAATAACAAAACTATAGGAATGAGAATACACACGAAATGTCTAACGTAACTAAAAAAATCTTTTTCTATTTGTGTCGTTCTTCTACCTCATATTTCTCTCATACCTTCGATTTCATTTTCCTCGCTTTCTCATGCGAATCTTCATTAGATCAACAAGGACGAGGAATTGAAGTAAATCATTTCTTCTATCTTTTTTCTTTTTTTTTGTATTATTCTTCCTTCAATGAGTATACTTTTTTTCTTGTTATGTGATAGCATGCATTTTAGTCTAGGATAAAGCATGTTTATTTCCTTAGTTTAGTTGTTTTTATTTTATTTTCCTCTTGGTTTTATTGTCTTTTTAGTAGATTTTGTAGTTTCGGTTTCTACTCTTGCTTTGTTCGATTTCAGGATCATTTGGAGGTGGATTCAAGGAGTTTTGGCAACGACAAGGACAAGGGCAAGAGGAGCAACCCGATAGGAAGTGTCTAGGAGTCAAGCGGATGCAAGGAATTGAAGAGAAGATTGGCAAAAGCTCGGTGGAAGGCACGGGAGGAAGCTCATTTAACATTTCAAACGGAGCAGTGCACCAGCCCAAAACTCGGTCCAGGTCAGGACCGAGTTCTGGACCGAGTTTTACAAAACTCGGTCTGAAACTCGACCGAGTTTCAGACCGAGTCGCGTCTTTTTCCGAAATTTCTCCTCCGCGTGTTTTATTTATTAATTTCGGGCCTTTTCTATCTTGTTTTTAGGGTTTCATATAAATACTTAGAGATTAAGTTTGGATGATGATTACGTATTATTTTCTTAGCCTCTCTCTTTGAAGAACCCTAGATTGGAGATTTGTGGATTTTTTGCAAGACTTGATTGGAGTTGAATTTAGATCTATTGAAAAGACAATTGGTATGTTTATCTTTGATTTAGATTTCTTATCTCTCCATATTATGTCTAGCTAATTTCTTAGTTCTAAGGAAGGGTGAACCCAATGGTTTAATAGGTAGATTTAATGGTGATGATTGGTTGAATTGAGATTTGAATTGTTGTTTGATTCAACCTAGGATGCTTAATGACCTAATTTGCTTGAATTAGGAATCTTGTTATAATTTGAGACCGAGAGGAGATAAGAATAACAAGAGATTGATTGAATTGAATTCACAAATTGTTAATTCATGTTAGATCCCTAGGTTTGAACTTGTTGAATTATTTGTGCGAGAGTGACTTAATTCACTTGTGGAACTTAACCTATCCTAGGAATTATTGATTGAGTAGTCTTAACTGAGCGCGAGAGCGGATGTTATTTCTATTGATTCATTGATCTCTAAAGAACTTAAAGGACCTAAATAAGACTTGCTTTGTGCGAGAGTGACTGCTAGTCGAGTCTAGGTACATGCATTAATCGTCTGAAAAGAGTTAATGTTAACATTTGAGATAGTTAGTCCTTCAAACAACATTTGAATTGAAATCCAAATAAATATCACCGGTAATCTACTGAATAATCATTGTGGGAATCCTGACCTTGGAATGCTTTTCTCCATTGATAGTTTCTTCTTACTTTTGATTTTAATTATTTCTGAATACAATTACAACTTCTTTTTCTTATTTTTGGCTTAGTCTACTGAATCGTGTTATAATCAATACTACAAGTTCCCTGAGTTCGACACCTTGATTACTACAACCGAACCGTATACTTGCGGTGTAGGAAAACAGCCTATCAAGTTTTTGGCGCCGTTGCCGGGGAACTTTTCAAGTATTGGTTGTGTTCCACAACCGGTAGATTAAGTCTTGTTTTTATTTTTAATTTGCTTCTTTTTGGTTTTGGTTTCAGTTTGTTCTCCTTCTTATGAGAAGAACTCTGAGCGCTAGTGCACTAAATAACTACAATTCTGAACCCGAGCGTGCTTTTCATAGGAGAAGAAGAGAGCAAAGGGAAGCTGAAACCCAAGCTATGGAAGGCGATCAGGCAAATGCACAACAACAATTGTTGTTGCAACAACAGCTGAATGCTCAACCACCTATGACATTGGGTGATTATGTGTTGCCACGCCATCAAGGACCCACAGCTGGTGTGGTCCGACCTCCCATTCAGGCCAGGAATTTTGAGCTGAAGCCATCTCTGATTAATATGGTTCAGCAGAATCAGTTTGGAGGTCTACCTTCTGAGAATCCTCACCAACATCTCAACACTTTTCTGGAGCTTATGGATACGGTGAAGATTCATGACGTTTCTGATGACGCGCTTTATTTGCGCACCTTTTCATTCTCTCTAAGAGACAGGGCTAAAGCATGGTTCAAGGCCCTGCCTCGTGGCACTATCAGTACATGGGATGAGTTGGCCAAAGCTTTCCTGACCAAGTATTTCCCACCTAAGAAGACTGCAGAGATGAGGAATCAGATCAGTTCATTTCAGATGAAGGATGGGGAATCTCTTTATGAAGGTTGGGAGAGGTTCAAAGAGCTTCTATTGTTATGTCCTCACTATGGAATAGACAAGTGGGTGCTTCTTCACACTTTTTACAATGCTGTTGACAACACCACCAGGCTGCTCATTGATGCCTCATCTGGAGGTACTATTATGAAGATGAATGTTAATAATGCTTGGGATCAGATTGAGGATATTGCTCAGCATACTCACTACTATAATGATGCTCGATCTATTCCAAGCTCTAAGAGACCAGCTGGGCTTTATGAGGTTGATACAGAGACTTTGCACCAGGCACAGATTGATGCCATGACTCAGGAGATCAGACAGTTGAAATTACAGATGAATGGTTCTCCCGTTTCTACTAGTGGAAGTCCTTCTCAAGTTGTTTCGAGTGTTGTTTGTCAGTTTTGTGGAGTTAGTGATCATACCATCAAATCTTGTGAGTTGTTTGCTTCTAAGGAGGAACCACATGAGGAGGAGGTGAGATACATGAATAACTTTGACAGGGGGCCTAGGAATGATCCCTACTCTAATTCCTACAACCCTGGTTGGAGAAATCACCCCAACTTCTCTTATGGGAACAATCAGTCACAACAGCGAGCACCTCCTGGGTTTCCACCAAGGGATCCACTGCACCCAAACCAAGATGCTCAACCCTCCCAAAAGCCTGCATGGGAGATTGCTATTGAAAGCCTTGCCACCTCCATGAAGACACTAACAGAAGAAGTGAGAGCTCAGGGGAAGAATTTGAAGATCATAGAACAACAAGTGGCTCAACAAGCTTTGAATGTTCCTAGACCGCCTGGTCAATTTCCTGGGCAACCTGAAGTCAATCCTAAGGAGCAATGTCGGGTTGTCACTCTAAGGAGTGGAAAAGAGCTTGAAGAGCTCCCACCGGTGAAAGAAGGAGTCGCAGAAAAGACAATAGAGAAGCCATCTAATGACGAAGAACCTAAATATATTGCTCCCCCACCTTACAAACCGCCTCTACCTTTCCCACAACGGAAGATTCAGGTGGTGCAAGAGCAACTATTTGGGAAATTCATGAGTATGATAAAGAAGCTCCACATTGACATTCCTTTCATCGATGTCCTCACTCAAATGCCAACATATGCAAAATTCTTAAAGGAGATTCTATGCAAAAAGAGGAGGATTGAAGACTATGAGACAGTCGCCTTGGTGATGGATCAAGTTGAGAAGATGCCAAGAAAGCTAAAAGATCCAGGCGAGTTCTTTATCCCTGCTGGTTTTGGTTCTCTTCAATTTGATTGCCTTTGTGATCTTGGTTCTAGTGTCAATATCATGCCCTTGTCAATTTGCAAAAATCTGAATTTGGGTGATCCTATTCCAACCAAGATGCGTCTTATCATGGCTGATAATTCAGTCACTCATCCTGTGGGCATTATTGAGAACTTTCCAGTGAAGGTGGGCAAGTTCTTTATACCAGGAGATTTTGTGATTCTTGATATGGAGGTGATGAATGATAGGACTCCTATCATCTTTGGGAGACCCTTTTTAGCCACTGCTGGAGCTAACATTGATCTCAGGAATGACAAGATCTCACTCACTATTGGGGAAGAGAAGATAGAGTATGAATATTTCAAAGATAACTTCCTTGAAGTGCAAAAGAATCCTCCACAAGAGACTGTCAAAGCAACTTGTTGTAATATTGAAGCGAAGCTGGCTAATGAGGAGATTCAATCTGATATTGCTCAACCTTCTCAAGAAACCTTAGAAGTTAAAAGCCTCATGGATGGTGGTATTGTTGAGGATATAAAGGGTAGGGATCACAAGAAAAAGAAGAAGGCCAGAGCAAAAGCTGAGATTAAAAAAGGAGACAAGGTGAAGTTATTTCATGAAAGATCCAATATGTTTCCTGGGAGCAAAGGAACAAGATGGTCAGGGCCATACATAGTAACTCGAGTTTTAAAAGGAGGAGGAACTGAGC
The DNA here is from genome assembly GCA_964016875.1 of Fallopia convolvulus. NCBI lineage: Eukaryota > Viridiplantae > Streptophyta > Magnoliopsida > Caryophyllales > Polygonaceae > Fallopia > Fallopia convolvulus. The sequence continues at coordinate 8,443,646 of OZ024725.1, forward strand.
TTTGGCATAAAAACTCGGGGAAGTTCAAAGTGCAAAGAAATAGGTTGAAGCTTGTAGAAGACCCTGATCCAGTCAAGGTGAGTACCAAAGACCCTCCTGACCCAAGAACTTGAAGAAGATGGGAGGTCGAGCTAACGACCTTAAACAAGCGCTGCTTGGGAGGCAACCCAAGGTTAGTGTTTTCTTATCTCTCTCTCTTTTATTCTCTACATTGGGGACAATGTAGGTTTTAAGCTTGGGGGTGGGAACATTTTCATGTTTTGCATTGCATATAGTTTAGTTCGCATATTTAGTTTGAATTTTGCTTGCAAAAAAAAAATATATATATATATATATATATAAAAAATTTGCATTCTAGGAGCTATGGATTTCTCTTCAAGTGAAACACCCCTTGTCCTCAAAAATTTTCTCTATGGAATTCTACCCCTTTGACTTGCTTGAAATGCTTGAAGTTTTGATGATGACTGACTATGTTATGAATTAGTTTGATGATTGAATGAGCTTGCATATTCTTTGAAACTTGAGTTAATATTGAAATTCTAGACAAAAAGCCTTGTGAGGATTATTGTTTGCCTTTCTTAGGACTAAATAATGTCATGATGTCCTTTCTTTTTATGTGTGATGCTCACTTTGATTTCTTCCTCTAGAACTTGCTTTTGACTCTTTTTCAAGACCGCTCTTATGACTCTTGCATGCGACTTTGAAGTGATTGAGGCACTATTTTCTTAACCTTTATACTCCCTATCCACCTTGCATAATTTCCTTTGTTTGAAGCCCCTTCTCGAGACTTAGCCTTATTCTTTTGAAGCTCCACAAAATTAATCCGAGCCTTTGTAAGCCTGACCCACTCGGGAACTAGGATAACTACTCGTTTGACTCTGTGGTTGCAAGCTAAGCTTGGGGGAGACTTATACGTATTTGGTGATTGGGTTGTGTAATGTGCTAGTACTTTTTATCTTTGAAAAAAAAAATATTAAAAAGAAGAAAAAAAAATCAGAAAATGCTTGGAAAAAGAAAAAAGAAAACAAAGCAAAAAGAAAAAAAAAAGAGTATGAGAAATAAGGGAATAAAGGGTGTTGGTGTATAGGAATAAGTTGCTTGGAAAGAAAATCATGAGACATGGTGTTCAATCGAGTTTAGTTAAGTCTAGATTCCCGGGATTTAGCACCACATGGCCTAAATATTTCCCCACCTATTTCTTATCACCTTGGCCCCATTACAACCCAATAAAAGACCTCTTGATCATTGTTGGATGCAAGGTCCCATGCGGTGGAGATTTAGAACGCTTTTGCAAGCCTATGGTAGCTAAGCTTTCAAATGTGAGATTTGAGTGAAACACGTCCTATTTAAACATATGAGAGAGAGTGAAAAACACATTATCCTAAGTGAGGTCTAGAATGAATATGTTGACTCAGTTTCTTTGAATTTCTCAAATGCACGCTATGATTTTGATTGTTGATCTATACTTCTAAACTCTTTGTCTAGTTCGTTGTCAAGATGGATGCATGACTTGCTTGTTTTGTGGGGTGTCAGATTCTATTTCTTGCTTGAGGACAAGCAAGGTTTAAGCTTGGGGGATTTTGATAGCATGCATTTTAGTCTAGGATAAAGCATGTTTATTTCCTTAGTTTAGTTGTTTTTATTTTATTTTCCTCTTGGTTTTATTGTCTTTTTAGTAGATTTTGTAGTTTCGGTTTCTACTCTTGCTTTGTTCGATTTCAGGATCATTTGGAGGTGGATTCAAGGAGTTTTGGCAACGACAAGGACAAGGGCAAGAGGAGCAACCCGATAGGAAGTGTCTAGGAGTCAAGCGGATGCAAGGAATTGAAGAGAAGATTGGCAAAAGCTCGGTGGAAGGCACGGGAGGAAGCTCATTTAACATTTCAAACGGAGCAGTGCACCAGCCCAAAACTCGGTCCAGGTCAGGACCGAGTTCTGGACCGAGTTTTACAAAACTCGGTCTGAAACTCGACCGAGTTTCAGACCGAGTCGCGTCTTTTTCCGAAATTTCTCCTCCGCGTGTTTTATTTATTAATTTCGGGCCTTTTCTATCTTGTTTTTAGGGTTTCATATAAATACTTAGAGATTAAGTTTGGATGATGATTACGTATTATTTTCTTAGCCTCTCTCTTTGAAGAACCCTAGATTGGAGATTTGTGGATTTTTTGCAAGACTTGATTGGAGTTGAATTTAGATCTATTGAAAAGACAATTGGTATGTTTATCTTTGATTTAGATTTCTTATCTCTCCATATTATGTCTAGCTAATTTCTTAGTTCTAAGGAAGGGTGAACCCAATGGTTTAATAGGTAGATTTAATGGTGATGATTGGTTGAATTGAGATTTGAATTGTTGTTTGATTCAACCTAGGATGCTTAATGACCTAATTTGCTTGAATTAGGAATCTTGTTATAATTTGAGACCGAGAGGAGATAAGAATAACAAGAGATTGATTGAATTGAATTCACAAATTGTTAATTCATGTTAGATCCCTAGGTTTGAACTTGTTGAATTATTTGTGCGAGAGTGACTTAATTCACTTGTGGAACTTAACCTATCCTAGGAATTATTGATTGAGTAGTCTTAACTGAGCGCGAGAGCGGATGTTATTTCTATTGATTCATTGATCTCTAAAGAACTTAAAGGACCTAAATAAGACTTGCTTTGTGCGAGAATGACTGCTAGTCGAGTCTAGGTACATGCATTAATCGTCTGAAAAGAGTTAATGTTAACATTTGAGATAGTTAGTCCTTCAAACAACATTTGAATTGAAATCCAAATAAATATCACCGGTAATCTACTGAATAATCATTGTGGGAATCCTGACCTTGGAATGCTTTTCTCCATTGATAGTTTCTTCTTACTTTTGATTTTAATTATTTCTGAATACAATTACAACTTCTTTTTCTTATTTTTGGCTTAGTCTACTGAATCGTGTTATAATCAATACTACAAGTTCCCTGAGTTCGACACCTTGATTACTACAACCGAACCGTATACTTGCGGTGTAGGAAAACAGCCTATCATTATGTTGGCTTATGATTTCCAAATTTCCTTTTCAGTAATTTATCAGATTAATGTGGATTATGATGATAATGCTTTCTTGATCGCGTTTATTTAATTTTTGGTATTATATTTTGTTAAGAATGGAATTTTGTTGTCTTTTATATAGTGGCTTATATGTGCATGTTGATTTGTTTTGTTTCATATTTTTCAGGTTGAAATTTTTTGTGTTGATTTTCTTATGAAACTAATGACTATATTTATTCTACATGTGGATGTGGTTGGAAATTGTAGGATTTTGCAGATAATTCAGTAATAATATCCAATTGGTGAAATTGTATGATTGGATTCGAATTACTCTGATGCGGTTTGTTTAACAAAGGATATTTGCATGAGCATTCATTTGGTTTTTAATTAAAGTGGTGCTGGTTTTAATCTAATGGATCAAAGCAGTTGGATAAGAACGGTGAAACGAAAGTATGATGAAATTGAGGAAAAATCACAATTTCACAAATTGGGTGTGGATGTTTCACATATTGCTCATGTTGAAATCAAGAATGAATGCAATGCATTGCGAGAGATGGTTGGGAGCCAACAAACAATTATTCAAGAGTTGTCTTTAGAATTGGATGAGGAACGAAATGCATCTTCAACTGCAACAAATGAAGCAATGTCAATGATTTTGAGGTTGCAAAAAGAGAAGGCTGAGATCCAAATGGAAGCTCGACAATTCAAACGTTTCTCTAAGAGAAAATTGCTCATGATTCTAAGGTAATATCAAACTTAGAAGATATTCTATACAAGAGAGAGCAAACTATTCACTCCCTTACTTGTGAAGTCCAAGCTTATAAGCATAGAATGATGAGTTTTGGGCTTACAGAGTCTGAAGCAGAGGAATTATTTGGTGAAGATCAAAATTTTAGCGAGGTTGGTGTTCAATTGGACTCTCCCATTTGTAACTCAAATGATACACGAACCATGAAAACAAACGATGTTATAGATACTAAGAAATATCCATTTATTGAGACTCCTAATGGTAAAGATCAACTTCATGGTAAAGACAATCTTAAGATTAATCTATCTAGAAAACCTCCTCGACCATATGATCAAGGCGAGGACATTTCCCGAGCCAAAAGTGTAATGGAAAAAGCCATAGTTCACTCGCCAAAACAACATAAGAATGCACAGAAAGCTAATTATTGTGATATCCCATATGCATGTGGTAAAGAAATTGGACCAAGTTATTCTCTGGATTCTCCTCGGATGAATATCAATTGCAAGAAGATGGATTGTGTTGTCGAAGCATCAAAGAAGTGTTCTAAAGCATCAAATATGGGAGATGATATGGGTGATAGAGTTTATACCATTGACTATATTCATCATAAGATACCGCATAAAAATGGTAAAGAGTCGAAAACCCCTCGGATTTGTGAAGAATGTGTGACTACACCTACACCATCAATTGAAAATGCAAACTCTGGTGATAAGCTTTGCTCAAAGCTTAGTACACTTGAAGATGATAAAGAATCACTAAGACAAACTATCATTGGAATGCAAACAGATAAGGCTCAATTGGCATTGCTAAGAGAAATAGCACAAAAATTGTGCAACGACATGCCCTTGGAAAGAAATATGCATGTGAAGAAAGAACCATTTATTGGAAACTTTTCTCTTACGAAAGGTTTTAAGGTAACTATTCAATGACATGTTGAATTCAATTTTTCAAAAATAAAGTTGTAAACTCATCGACATTATAAATTCAACATATGCTCATATTGATAAAAATATTTATTGAGTGAACATTTTATCCTCTAAAAATATAAAATATATGCAACATAAATTTGTCTATTATTATCATAAACATTACCCTAGGAAAATGTACAAACTCTTTTTATTTATGATATGACTTGAATTTACGAAATTTGTATATATAGGGTATATATGAAGTTGACTGTGTATGTAAACTTTTGTTGAATGGAATAACGTAATATTATTCTATGATCATAACAATATAATTTATAGTTTCTCACATAAATTAATTAGTACTAAGAAATTATTCTTGCAATTTATAGTTGTTATATATTATTAATTTTGAATAATTAATAACCATATTGGTAGTTCTTTTTTTCACAAACCCATACAACAAATTTATATTTGGTATATATATATATATATAATTTATTTTGAAACTATCATAAATTTATTCACTTTATAATTTTTGTTTTGAAACTATCATGAGACAACATGTTCCAATTTTTTTCTTGGAAACTACTATAACATCATGTACTCATTAACTAGTAATTTTACCAATAACAATACCTTGGTCATGTTACAATTTTCTACTTTACTTATAACTTCCTAATTTGAGGATCATAAGAAAAGTTTGAACATGTAATTATTTTAGAATGTATTTATTAATAATTTAAATATAATATATAATCACCTATATTTATATTTTATGTTGAGATAACAAAAAATCTCATCGTTTCTTACTACAAAAGGAAACTTTTTACCCGCTTGAGTCAATTGAGAAAAGATCCAATATGGATCAATACATTGTTAAAAGTTTTGAAGATATTAAAATAAATAATTTGACAAAGTTTAGTTGTAAGTATCAATTTATACTAGAGTCTATGAGTCTTTCGTTTGCTTTTATAATTACACATTGCTTCTTTCTTTTGTTTCGCGGTGCTTGTCTATTCTATCATGGAGAAGAAGAGCACGCAGAAACAAGTAAGTTCTTTTTCAATGAAGTGCCTTATAATTTACTTCATTTCTAATTGTATTAGTGTTGTTGATAATATCTTAAATACAAAGAATTACCTCTATTTTTGAATGCTAGGTATATTTGCGTGCTGTCGTCACCGAACAAGGTGGGATTGCTAGGCATTTTGGACAAGGGACCACGCACGAAACATTGGAGGTGCGTAACATGCACAAGTCTGAAAGCATCTCGAGTCTCATAATTAAACGAATTGTTTACGACGAAAACCAAACTTAGTTCTAATGATGATTGTAACCTATATTTGACGAATCGAATGTTGTATAAGTAGTTGTTATTCTTTTACTTCTCTGTTTTTCAAACTCTTAGTTGGAGTGTTAGGTTAAACATAGCCAAAAAAATATTATGTATCAAAGGTGAATGTGTAAAATGTGAGTTGTGCTTGAAATCGGTTTCATAGATAAATTTTTTATAATATGTTTGTCTCGTTTAAAGCATAATGTCCCCATCTTATATATAGGATGTATCCTCTCTGCTACGTACTGCAATTAATGTATTTGAATTTCTCCTTTCCCCTCCATTTGGCTTTACACATAAATTAATTAATTGAGAAGTTAAATCACTTACAAATTGATAACATATCATAATGGATCAAGAGTTAATATTTTACAAATTAATTCAAAAAATTAATTTTAATTTATAAAAATGTATATATATTAAAATTAGGAGACACGTGTGTGTGAAAGGTTGCCAAGGTGTAAATCGAGAATGATTTTGGTACATTGATCAAATGTGTTCTAGCGACTTAAATCATGTGCGTAAAGGGGCGAAAAAATACACAAAATAGAAATGCTTTCGTCCAGTTTTGTAAACATGTGCTCGTCCCCAAAATAACTTTTTTAAAAATCGCTTTGAGAAAATAAAAAGAGAATCGAAGATCAATAAGCTCCAATACAAATCTACAAGTACTCAAGTAGTCTTCAACAAAACAATTAATAAAACAAGAATTCAATGGAGAACAATCTAGAAGTATACAAATCATATTTCCATAAAGTTTCTTTGAATCATATCGAAATTCCTAAAAATGTGCATGTCTAGTTCATTTGGTGAACAAGCACTGCAAAATACATGTTTGCGCTACTGAAATGAACACTATTTGGGTGCAAAGGTTTCTAAAACTAGACTAAGTTTTGATTTTATCCCAAGGGAAAGGGTACGTATGTAAGAAAAAGCTTTTTTTGTTGAGGTTCTGGTACACTTTTTGTTGAGGGAATTTTAACAGGTCCGTCCCTTGGGCGGTCCAAACAGTCTAACAGAACAGGATTTCCAAATGTTTAAAATTACTATGTATTTAATGGGAGAGATTAAATTGCATGTAATAACATTTAGTCTAGTGCTAAATAGGGTAATAAATTGTTAATGAACTCAAGTTCAATTCTTATCACGAGCAACATTTTCTCCGTTTTTTTTCTCTTGCTTGCTCAAAATTATGTTTTCAATTTTTCATTGTTTAATATCTTCTATGTACCTCTATTCTCTCTACCTAATTCCTATTTTTATATGTAAAGTGAAATTATTTTTCTTGTTGATATTAATATGTCTTTTTTTTTGAAAAATTGAGCTACTAGCTCATTACAAGGTAAACAATAGGTAACCTGAATATTACAATGCCAACCTAAATAATCACATCGGATGATCTTTAGAAAATCAAATAACAGAGGATGAGTATGGACCCAAGAATTAAATTGAGAGACATTCGTAGGATTTAACAGCGATCATGGGAAAAAATGAGAAATAGCAAAACTAAGATGATTAAAACTAAAATGCCTTCTGCGAGGAAATCTGTCGCTGAATTGCATTCCCTGAAACAATGAAAAAACACCAAATAAGGAATAAAAGCAGCAAAAAAAACGGATATCATTAACAATAGACTGAATTTCCCAAGAAACTTTCCAGGTTCGTTTTAATGAATTAATAAGAGTTAAATTATCACCTTTTATAATAAGATGAGTAGGATTTAGGGAAATTGCACTTCACGCTCCTTCTAGCAAAGCAAGAGCTTCAGCTTGGAGAACTGAAACAGAATGATGTTTGTTACGATCAAAACAAAGTATTTTGCTATTATGGTCCCGAATTAAGAAACTTGTAAAAGACGAAGAGTTAATTCGTTTTGAAGCATCAAAGTTTAACTTTAACCAATCGACATGCGGCTTTTCTCCAAACACGATTATTTTTTCTTTTAGGACGAGCTAAATGCTTATAAGCAATAGGAGACTGAGCTGACATCCAGTTGTAGATGCTGAGAAAATGCCAAATCACTAGGAAGCAAGGAGGACAAAAGCCTAGAGGGATTAATTTTTTTCTGCATTTCTATGTCCCCAAATAAACTACCAAAGAAAACACAAAACATTACTATTTTTATTTGAATTTAGAGTTGAAATCAAATTATCATTGAAGCCTCCCGTTGAACAAATTTGGAAAGATATATTTAATTTTGCTTCTAATTTGGAAATCATATTTTGAGTAAAAAGGCAATGAAAAAATAAATGATTCAAATTTTCACCATGAAGAGCACATAAAGAATAAGTACTTAAAAATCAATTAAAGTAGCGATTTAGGCGATCAGTAGTGGGGAGACAATTCACACAAGATTTCCATTTTTTTTTAATTTTTAGAGGAAGGGAAGTCTTCTAAATCCAAGAAAATTCATAAGAACGGTCAATAGAAGATAAATTAATCATTGTAGAAGCAGAAGCAACAGAAAAATCCCCATTAGACGAAGGAAGCCAAACCAAACGATCCTAAGAAGAAGATAAAGGGATCCGAATAGAACCAATTAAATCCACTATAAAACTAGGAAGTAGCGCACTTAAACTGACCAAATCACAAAAATGAAATGGAATTATAAAAGAAGAGACCTTTAAGTTAATATTACAATCATCAAAGAATGGTAATAGATCCATATTTTTAATACACGTGTCTTTCCAAAAATAGATTGAATGACCATTTCCAGTAGTCCAGAAAATACCTTTGGAAACTGATCTCTAAGATTTAGCAATCTACCAAACTGCCAAGAACAATTTTTCTTATGAATTTGAAAAAGCGAAAGTGTTCCTAAATATTTTTCTGAAATATTACGTACCCAATAATTATTTGGACTAGTCACTATTTTCCAAAGAATTTTCATTTGAAGAGAAATATTAGTTATCTCCGCAGTTCGAAGGCCATTCTCCTAGAATCCTTAGGGGAACATACTTTATCCCAACTGATAAGAGGATGATTATTAGGAGTTAATTTGTTCCGAATTTTTTTTTATTAATTTTTATCTATTTTACTAAGAATCCCTTTTGGAAGAAGGAAACTCTGCATTAAGTAATTAACTTGCCCTAATAGATTAGATTGGATTCAAACAGCTCTACCAGCCTGAGAAATAGAGTTTGTTTTCCATTGGGATAACTGTTTCTTAAGTTTAGTAATAGAATCTAAAAAAAATTGAATTTTGAACCCTACCTTTGAGAATAGGGATACTCAGATACTTTTCCATTGACGTAGTGCTTTGACTATTTAAAGCATTAGCAAGAGAGATTGTTGATGCTCGGGAAATATATTCCGAAACCTAAAAACTACTCTTATGATAATTAATTGAGAGCCTCGAAATCCGAGTAAAATTGTTTAAATTTTTTTTTGATATAATTGATATTAGCATGCTTCGCATTTGCAAAAATAATTGTATCATCAGCAAAACTGATAAAGGGCAAACATATACCGTTCTTAACTAATTGAATATCAACAAATTTTGATTCCAGAGTAGATTGAAGTTGAAGGGTTCGGGCAAGATATTCCATAGCAATAATAAAAATAAAAGGAATAATTGGATCTCCCTGTATAATACCACATTTTGGGGAGAATTCATCCCCAGGCTCGTTATTAACGAGCACCGAAGAAGAGGAAGTTGTGATACATGCCATTACTAGCCGGACCCACTTTTCATGAAACACAAATTTAAGAAGAATTAATTTAATAAATTTCCAGTCTAGTTTATCATAAGCTTTTCCCATATCTAATTTCAAAACCATCCAACCCTTTTTTCTTTTTTTGTTGATATTAATATGCTGTACCATAATATTTAGGATATAAAAATAGTTTTCTTCTAAACAAAAATTAAAAAATAGCTTAGTATATTATTGTTTGGTTCTATCAAGTACGTTGTGAAATAATTTAATAACATAGATATTATAATTACTACTCCCTCCGTCCCATAATGTTTGTCCATCTTTCGATTTCGGTTGTCCCAATAAGTTTGTCCATCTTTCAAACTTTCCATTTATATCATACTTTTCTTACCATATTACCCTTATTCAATCTTATATATTACCCCATTACCACCTTTTTCATCAACTTTATTACTTTTTTCTATAAAATTACAAAATTACCCTCATCCAATCTTATATATTACCCCCAATTATCCACCTTTCCCATCAACTTTATTTTTTTTTCTATAAAATTACAAAATTATCCTCATCCAATCTTATATATTACCCCTAATTATCCACCTTTTCCATCAACTTTATTACTTTTTAAACTTTTTATACCCTAATTATTCAACTTTTCAACTTTGTATTAATTACCGTGCCAATTGTACTTTATGGACAAACAATTTGAGACGGAGGGAGTAGGTGGCAAACTCAAACCTAAGAGTAATAAACTTACAATTTCAATATCATTTTTATTATTAGTAGTAATGAACTTTATAGATTCTCCCATCACTTTTTTGTCATTTCAATTGTATTTTTATTCATTTTTTGTGAAAAACTTATATCTATTATACATGTAAGTAAGACCCAATTGTTCTTTATTTTTATTTATAAGATTATAATGTGGATAAATACTATATTTTAACACTTTTAATAAAAATAACATTTTAGAATTTTCATATATAATATTTGCACATGGCCCCTCACTTCGATTGGACGGCCCTGAATTTTAATATATAATTTCGAAAATCTCTTATATAAAATTTATTTATTATATATATGGATTTATTATGTGTTATACCATTTACTTTATTATGTTTTATTTTGGCTGTAAATCTATCGTTAAACCTACCCGATTTGTATCAAAATAGGTTTTTGTTTTAATAATAGTCATCATCTTTATTTTTTCTCGTTTCCTACTTATTTTATAATTTATTTATTTTTCAAAAATCTATATCTTGATCTTCTTCTTCATTTTCTGGATCATTGCCTTTGTGAATTTCGCATTCGCTTTCGCCTTTGTCTTAGTTCACAGTTTGACTCACTTCCAAAAGCACAACCTCTAATCAGTTTCTAGTATCCTTCCTTGTAGGACATTCAAAGTTTAGCGTGAAATCTTGTTGGAACCGTGTTCAGGACATGTAGGAACTATCACCGGAACAATGCTCCTCCTTGTAGTTTTAATGATGATAAACATCATAGGTTTTATGAGTTTATTCTAAGTGTTTCAGGAAGTCCTAAACGAACATGAATAATTGGATTGGCGAGGAAGAAAATAAGAATGAAGACTCAAAGGAACTTTGGAATTAACTGAAAGAGAACTTGAAGGAATTATTCCTTGATAAAGTCAGTAAAACAAATAAGAAAAGAGGCAAAGACAGTCGATAGTATCTGGAAGAAATCTTCAATAAGGAAAGAAGTGATCAAATCAGGATATTGAATGATTAATATTGAAGATTGGAGCTCAATCTATCTATTCTTTTGATTAAGTGTGAACGTAATATTAGATAGATAGAAAGAGTTATTTTAGGAAAGTCGTGTCTTAGATAGATTGTGTCTTATGGATGGAAACTTATATCTTTGGCAAAGATAGAAGATCATATCCATAAGAGCACTATAAATACATAGGTCCTCTAGGAGAAAATTTACAAAAGCTTACATTGAGAGTAATCTGAGAAGAGAGTTTTCGAGTGAACAAAGTGTGATCTCGAAGGCAAAGAAGCGACCTTAGAGCGAAGGAACTATGACGAGGTAACGACTAAGAAGGAAGTAATTTGTGTTTGTTGAATTGGTTTATGAGGTTATAGGAAGACTAATTAGTATTCTAGGAACTCGAGTAGTTTTCTAGAATAGAGAAGTTATAGTTTTTCCATTGTAGCAAAGGAATTATCATTGATATAAGTAAATATTTCAAAATACTTCTAAGGATGGTAGAGGACTACCCACTCAACTAGTTGGTTGAAGTGAGGTTCCTCTATAAGAAATTATGTCTATTTACTTGTGTCTACTTTACTATGTCTATTTACACATGTAGATTCTACAATTGGTATCAAAGCTAGTATCTAGATTGTGTGTTAGTTTTAAGTATTGACAATGAGTCCTCGACTATCGTTAGACGATTTGAAATATGAAAGACTCTCATGAAGGATCGAATCTAGAGTACTGACTTTCAATCTTGGAAAGTCGGGAACTTTGACGTTAATGAGGACATCAAGGATGATATTACAAAGTGGGGGCCAACTAAATGGAAGTGCATGAAAGCCAACTACAAGGCCAATATGTATCTTAACAATGCCCTCACTAAAGAAGACAATTCAAATTGGAAAATCTGGAAACTACCAAAGAGATGTGGGTTGCCATCGAATAGATGCATGTTGGTAGTTCCGATCTAAAGGAAAATCACTAACTGGATGAAAAAGGAGACTCCGTCAACTTTTTCATAGAGGATGGAGAAATGTTTCATCTTATCAAGCCCAATTTGAGACCTTGTGTACCAAAATCAATAATCTTGGTATTACAAAAACTGAAATCACTGACAAAGAGAAACTAACACAAGTTATCAACGGTCTTAGTGGTGAATGGAAACATAATAGGACAACTTTCAAGGAGAATCCGACGAACAAGAATCTCATGCTCCATAAGATTTTTGGAAAATTGAAGTTCTATAAAGATATAAGAGAGGCTAACCAACAAGCTGATAAGGCAAAGAAAGATATTGCCTTTAAAAATTAGAAAGGCACTACGACATGACCAAGAAGAGAGTGAAGACGATGATGATGAGGAAGATGAAGAAATCGCTCTTATCACCAAGTCTATGAGAGCTCTATATAACAAGAGGAAGTTCAAGAAGAGCAAATATGACAATAGGAACAATGGTGATAGCAAGAACAACGAAGGCAATTGGGAACTGTCTAATGTCACCTGCTACATGTGTTTCGAAAAAGGATACTATGCTAAGACATGTCCTCAAGGTAAATTGTTGTTGTGGCATCAATGTCTACAAATCCTAATTGTTCTACTAACAATACTGAGATTGAGGAAGAGAAGAAAGTTGACAAGATTACCGTTGCAGAAGACACAATGCTTGATGATGACAGAAAACATGGTGAACAGGCTCTGGGAGCAATTCCTCCCAATAAGGAACCATTGGCCCTCACAGAGCTTGAACAATTGTCAAGAAGGATAAACAAAAGGAAAATAAGCGAAGATGACGAGGAGTGGGGGAATGAAGAAGGCAGTGGTGGTGATACTGAAGAATTAGATTGAGAAGAAGTAGAAGTGGCCTATGAAATGGAAGATGTAAGTCAGTTGCTCAGTGCACGACAATGAGCCTCTCTTTGATTGTTGGATGAGAGACAACTAGCTTTTGTGGTTGTTAGATCAGTGTGTTAGAATACAAACACTAATCCTTAGGATTAGTGAACTGAACAACAAAATAATGTGAAGCAAGTAATAATAAAACAAGTACTTTCTAGTCAAATTTGCTAACTTTACTTTAGATTCGAGCTTACAAATGTAAACAATTGTTCCTAGGTGTACACAACTCCTAGTATCAAAATATTGTTCCTAAGTGTCCAATGACCTCTATGAACTTAGTCTAGCAAACTCAACCCACAAAACTAAAACGTAACACTTCAAGCTTTCCCTTGTGCCTTCTTCTCTCTTGATCACACATAGAATTCTCTCAAGGTGATCAACATATTTTTTAAACCACACATATACCTTATATATATATATACTTATGGAATAAACTTCTATCCATAAATATAAAATAAGATATATATAAATAGATTTTCATCTTTCTAGAAAACTATCTATAAATATAAAAATATACCTAAACTATGATATACTCGGCCACCTCTGATGTTCCTTGTGCTCAAGTACAAATCTTCAACCAACTTCTATAACCTAGAGAGCCATATGCGCATCTCCCTTGGTTGTCGCCTTTCATGTACAGAAACCTATGCCTTTGTGTTGTTCCCGTGGGACCAACGAACATATATTCTCTGTTTCCTTTGTTCCATTTCTTAAGGCTTGATGATTGATCCTAGCATTCTTCTCATTAAGCATTCAAGCCTGAAACACCTTCAAGTACAAACCATAAAATCCACAAGGTTTTTCATCATCAAAACCTAAGGGAACAATCACTCTCCCAATAGTTTCCTCCTTTTTGATGATGACAAGCCGAAGATAAAAATTGTATAAGAATGCTAACTAAATACAAGTTTTTTTAGAAATTCCCCCTTGTAAGCATACACGTTCCTTACTTACCACCGTGAGAAAAAAGTCCCCCATAGGAAAACATTGTTACCTCTGTACCATGAACTAAATGCATCTATATGATTTTCCAAACACACAAGTAAGTCAGATGTGCAAAATATACTTATCATTCAATGGAAAAACAAGACCGACTTAAAAACTTTAGAGACATCATAACAAGACATAAAAACTAAAAAGAGAAATTTTTGAGAGGGGGTTAATAGGCTAAGGAACAAAATAGGGATTCTAACTCAAGCTTAGAACCGAGGATCTTTAGTCTCATCATCATCTTCCTCCTGCCTCTGGTCGGTCTAGAGCAAATGATCAAGTAAGACCTCTAGAGTCTTCTTAATGGACATGAGCTCCTTTAGAATCAAAGCATTTGTTCCTTTCCCTTTCAGTCGTGGTAAGTTATCAGAGATTCTCTTTGAAAGCACCTTTCTCTTTGGGTTTGGATTACCTTAGTGAACCATCTTTTTCAGATTATGGACCTTGATAGGAAATCCATAACTTTGTTCCTCCTTAGGCTCATACACTCCCCTGATTTCCAAAATCTTCTTCACCAACCCAAGATATGCTAAAAAATGTTTTTTCCCATAGTACTTTTCCATATGTAACAACACGAACTTAGACAGGTCAATATTTTGCCTCCTCATAGACATATTTAGGAACACCAGATCTGATGTTGTCAAATTATTCCTCTTTTCCTTCCTTGGCACCACCACCTTAACCAAGAATTGGTGGGCCACCCTTGTTACATACGAAAGCTCAAAAATTGTCAACTGGGAATCGGTGTGACTATGCTAAGGTCGTCACATCGAGAGAAAGTGAGGCGTGCTTGTCTTGTTATAAGGCCACGACTTGTGTGGTTCATTGCTTGGTTTGTGAGAGTGTTTTATGACATTTGGAATGTTGGGTTATTTGTTAAACTTTTCCTAAGACAAATGTCACTTCTGCCCTTAGGTCTTTCTTTATAAGCCACTAAGAGCATGTGCAATGGAGAGGAAACTAGCTCCTCTTTACACTCTCTCTCCTCATAGAGGAGCTCCTCATTGTTGTGAAATAGGGAAAGAGAATCCTCTTTCAAAGAGGATTGCTTGAAATCCTCTTTCTGTAGAGGATTTGATACATTGGCCCTTGTGCCAAAGAGGATTCAAGATCCATTCACATGTTGACATGTGTCCAATTCAACCTTCAACCACTATCATTTATTTCACTTCAATTTATAATTGATAAGTTTATAACTAAAAATTTCATAAAATATGACATTATTTTTTTAGAAAAATTTAAACAATGTCTATAATTTTTTTTTGTCTACAAAATAAGTCCAAATTTCCCTTATTTTCACACAAATTATCTTCTTCTCCCCCCTCCCTCACCTCTCTCAATACCATATATCAAAATATGGAAAATATTGAAATTATTTATGCTTAATTTTATTTTTACTTTATCTTTCGTAGTTTACAATGTTTCTTGAAGTTATGTTAATGTTAAGTATTATTTTTTTCTCTCATTAGTAATTCATTTACATTATCATTAGTCATTTGTGATTTTATTAACTTGAACAAATTAGTTAAGGGGCCTAATAACTACTACATTCGTTTCACAATGTAAGTTGTTTTTTGATTTTGCATAGGAATTAAGACAAGCTTAAAATGGAAAAGATGATAATTTAGTGATTGTTTTTATCAAATGCACAATTAACTCTTTAACCACTAGAATTGATTGAGTTAATGAATGTTGTTGGAATGTTAAGTAAATTAAATAGAGTAATGACCTATTTTAGAAAGTTTTATATTCAATAAGGGAATGAATGACTTACATTATGAAACACCTTTAAGAGCTAGAAACGACTTACATTGCGAAGCGGTGGGAGTACTTCATTGCATGGATCATCACAATAATCCAAACAACTCAAAATTTTAAAATAATACAAACACTCAATATCATCCAAATTATTTAAATAAATACAATTTATCATTAATTTATTTGATTAACTAACTTTGTAAAAATATTGAATGATATAAAATATGTAGTAAATATATATGCTAAAGTATGATAGAGGAAGTGAAAGGGGATACCCTTTGTTGTGGGAGAAAATAGAGAAAGAGGAAGAGGAGGAGGAAAGAAAAAGTGAAAAGTGATGTGGATGATAGAGAAAATGATGTGTCAAAAGGAGAGAAGGAGAGAGAAAAATAAGAGAGGATTGACAATCCTCACCATTGCACATGCTCTAAGGCTCTAGTTTCTTAGTTCGACAAGATTGATGAAAAACATATGCCAACCTTGTCTTCTTCATCTTAGAAATTGAATTTCTCTTGTTTTCCTTTCAATTTTCAGTTTATATTCCGTGGATTGAGAGTCACATCAATCCAAGATCGAAGGTTTGATCTAGGTGAGTCATATCCTAGGTTGATCCTTTCTAGTTCGTGTTTTTTAGAGGTGAGTTACATCCTTTTGAAGGCTCGTTCATATCCAAACTAACCATCAAATTCCATCCTAAATTTCACCATGAAAATTCATCCATCATCACCATCCAAATACGCCACCAAGAAGATCATTTGTCGCCACCTTTTCTTCACCGAAATTCCATCTCGGTGATTCCTGCGACCTATTAGTGCAAGAGCCATAACTTTTGAAATGCTCATCACATGGCTCTCAAAATTTCAGGGATTCAAGAAGACTCATAGATCTAACTATGGTCTTTGGAATAACCCATTTCTAAGTTCTAAAGATGGAGATCTACCCTTGTGATCCCAAACGAAGTTCAACCACCGAGTTCCACCATCTCTTGAAGATTTTGCTCAGGTCAAGCGTCGAGATTGCCTTGCACCGTTTCATCGGCAAGATCCTTCATCAGGGATTCTCTAATCTGAACAACCTCACCAATAGTCCTTTTTTTATCATTTGGCCACACTCCAACCTATGACAAAGTAGCATGCTCTCTAATAGGCACCTCTAGCAGCATAGACATTTCATCACTTTGAAAAAGTGAGGGGCTTTCTCAACTTTGCCACCCCACTATGACATTAATATTTTTCACCAAAGAGAAAGAATTGTAAGAACCTTGAACAAGGTCAAGATCAATATTTACCTTCTCAACACAAATATCATATTTAATAAATTTTAAATTTTATTATGTAATTTGTAGATATGTATAAGCTTTTAAATTAAAAATTAAAATTATATTTAGAATCTATTTTTATTCTATGTTTTATAAATTAAAAAAGTGAAAAAAACATATGGGGTATATATAGAGGGGATTTGGGGCGGATAGTACATTTTCCGTCCCCATCTCGTTTTATTGGGGATACGAAAATGATCCACGTCCCCGCCCCGTTCCCCACCAAGTCGAAAAATCCTCGCCCCATTAGGGGTGGGTCCCTGCGGATCCCCCTCCCCATGGGTTTTTTGTGCATCCCTACAACCAGATGAAGACGAGAATGCATAATGAAAGGAGGGGGGATCTGACATGAGAGAGACCGAGAAAAGATCGAAAGAGGCATAAACTAAGAATAAATTTTAAATTTTAGCAGTTTTACGGACAAATATTCATAGTAGTGAGGATATACCAAGAAAATGCTCTATTATGAAAAACGGTCTTTCTAACCTATGTCCTTAGGGTATAGGATAAACATACTGATTTTGGAAACTAAAACCCTATTAGAAAATATCTAAACCCTTAAGAAAAAAAATTTAAATCACTAAATAATTAAAAATAACAAATCTTTCCAAAACAAGACACTTGTCCTATAAAAACATCAAGTAGCAGAATAAAGAAATGAAACACTCGAAAACTCTCCCCCTAACCCTTCTCTTTTGCCCCCAATTTCGAAACCCTAATCTTGAAAACCTAGTCAATCCAGATGCAATTAAGCCCCAAATTCTCTTGTTTCTGGCTCTTTATGGCACAACAATTGAAAATTTGAAGATATTGGGATGGTTTTTCAACTACAATCCCGCAAATCCCGATTTACCGAATGTCTTGTTGGTGGCGTCGCTGACTTTAGCCGAAGCGCCTGATTCTTTGGCTAGTCAAGCGATTTCCGATATGCTTTGGATTGGAGAAAGGAGTAAAAAAAGGAATATATCAATGGGCAAATTGCTACCCTTGTGGTGCGTAAAGATGATGCAACTACGCTATTGTGGGGCACTATTCATGGGGAGTTCTAGGCTATCTTTGGGTGGATTGCTTTCGGGGCGACTTCTTCGGGTGGGTCCTAGAAATAAAATGATGAAGACTACTTCTACTATGCTTTGGAACGAACGAAGAGAAGAATAGAGAACATTTCCTCTAACCAGGTTGTACTCTTTCCCTACATATTATACTACATTGGTTATGATATTTGAAATTGCTTGGAGTGCTTTATTCGTCTATATATACCCTAAATGGACACTCTCATATCTCTACATTTCTCATTCTTTGTCCCTGTTACTTCATTTCATATAATCTATCTATTTATGTTGTTGTGTGCCGGTTTATTTCCATCTGGAAACTTGGTTGGTTGTTTGCTCTAATGGAGAATAACAACAAAAACAGGAGGAAGACGAGCAAAACTTTCAAAAAGTTATTGTGTACTGACTACTCCTATTCTAAAGAACAAAATTCTGAAACAACTACTAATGAACAAGATGATTCCTTGCCTACCATGGTACACGAGACCTTTAAGGGTGGCACCTCCTATAAGCCTATTGAGGCCGGTCCTTCAGGACTTAAAAAAGACAAAGGAAAGAGTAAAGGAAAAATTGGGCATGCTCATTCCCAACATGATCCTATGTCCACCATGATCGATGAGATCTTAGAGGGTGGCACACCGAACAAGCCTGTTGAGGCATGACCGCATGATCTTTGGGGTCCAAAAAAGAAAAAAGCAAAAGGAAGTTCGATATGTCGGCTTCCTTTGACAAGTTTTCAAGTGCTAGAGAAAATATATTCCATTTGAAAGAAATCTTTTTGTTTGTCTTTGTGTTTGGGGATCACTTTGTGATTTTCAGGATGAGGCAAAATGATGACCCTTCCATGATTTCTTGGAATTATTATGGAACTTTCATGCAATTTGATACTATATATGCAATGGGGTTGGATGACATTAAGTTTTGTGAACGCTATTTACTCTATATGAATGTTGTGATGAATTCTGGATGGAAAAAGATTGAAATGTGTCATGACTTTGGTAAATCTAACCAATTGAAACCCAATGATGAATGCCCCTATGATTGGCATGGATGCAATATGAGGAGATTGGGTAAAAAATAGGAAAAGATTAAGGAATATGCTATGAAGAGAAAATATGAACTTAAACCTAATTTGCAAAATATTGTTTATAGTATTGGGTAGAAAAGGAAAGAGTTGTATTTCTTTAGACTCCTTTGTGAAGATTTGAACACAAGGCATAGAACTAAGGATTACTACTTGATCAGAGAATATGCATGGAAAAGAAAATATGATCAGAAATTGAACTTGTACATTATTGATTATATTATGTGGTGGAAATTGAAAACACAAATTCAGAATGAACAAGCTCCTTGGTTTGTAATAGATGGAGGTTATAAGTTTATATGGAAAAACAGGCTCCATGATCAGGCTCCATGTTCTGCTTTGATCCTTAGGATAAAGCAGCTAGGTGGTTGGTTCATGACTTCTTTTATTACATCCTATGGTAGAATGTTGGGTGATCAGTATAATGTAATGCTTTTAATTAATGGTATCTTTATTCTCTATATCTGGGATAAAAAGACTAAGTTGGGAGCTTGGTCTAAGGTGTCCTCTATAATGGGTGATAAAAGTATACATGAACAAATTGTAATTCTTGAACCTAGAGAGTATAGTTCCATGTCATGTACTCAACTTTTGAGAATAAATCCCTTTTATGAAAAGTGTGAGTGTAAAAACTGGGCAGAAAATGATATTAAAATCATGAATTGCTATTGGATTGGTCCCTTTTGGTGGAGATGTGGAAGAAGTGATGAAATCAAGAACCAAACAATTATATTTCTGATCTTAGAAATTCTTTCTGGCAAAAACAACCCCAATGAAAATTGTCTTGTGTTTGACAAGTTCTCAGAACACCTAATTCCTAAGAGTGTTGCAGCTTTGTCTTGGTGTAAATCAATGTACTCTAAAAACCAAACTCTAGTAAAACAAAAAAAGAGTATAAAAATGGTGTCTTACTCTTTACTGATCCTTGCTAGTGAAAAACTTGATTGGCATTATTTCAGGCCCAAGATTAGAAATTTGGAAAAGCATGACAATAACCGTAGAAACTAGTTTGAGAGACAGATGCAAATAAACCATAAGGAGGTAAAAAAGGATACACGATATGGAGTCTACCTAGTATCTAAATTGAAAATAGAAAATTTTGCTGAACTATTTAACTGTTGCATCGCTTTGTTGTGTGTCAACAGGAAAACAAAAGCTAATGGGAAAGCGAAGCAAAGTGGCAGAACATGTAGGAAAGTTTGGATTGATCAGTATGAGGAGGTGAGTTCGGTAGAGTTGGCTTTTAAACTTTGTAGAAAGATGATTCATGATAAAGATTTGAACCTATTCATAGTTCCTTTGCCTTGCGTGCATAGAGGGGCATCATGTTTTTTTACTAAATTTAATAAGATCCAATGTAGGAACCACATAATGGAAAAAAGTGTATGTATACGTGCACTGATTGAAACAAGAAATGTAAGAGATGAACTTCTTTGCAATAATTGGAAATTATAACGGAAATTTAGTCTGAATAAGTGTACTACAAACCCGGTTATTACTATTATCTTACAACAGGAAAACATTAGAAAATCAGGTACCCTTTTGAAACTAAGAACTGAGGTGTGTTATTTTTCCTATTTATCTTTATAAAGATAGGCCTGTGGAATTGTAGGGGAATAGGCCGAAAGTCATTTTGGCCTGAAATAGACTCATTTTGTAAGATAGAAAGAGTAAATATTATGGCCATAGTAGAGACGAAAACAAAAAAGACTCCATGTGATCAAACATGGAGAAGAGCAGGATTCGATAATTTTTTATGGTCTTCGGCCTGCGGTAGAGCAGGCGGTATAGGAGTCATGTGGAAGGAACATCAATTTATAAATGAAGAAATAACAACATTAGTACATGAACCAAGATATATCATTTTAAAATATCGTCATATAATTACTAAGTATAGTATTGCGATCTGTTTTGCGTATGCTCCTCCTAATGAAGGGCTTAAAGATGAGTTTTGGAGAAACATAACAAGTACGCTTCAAAATATAAACCTACCGATTATAATTGTGGGAGACTTAAATGAAATCCAAGACCTGAGTGAAAAGAAAGGAGGATTATACCCTACACAACAAAGGTTCAGACGGCTCATTAACTTTAAAAATGATTGCAAATTTGTGGATATCCCAGTTATAGGAAATGAATTCACATGGAGGAAAAATAAAACAGAAAATGACAAAACTTAAGAAAATTAGACAGAGCACTGGTGAGTAATAGAATTCTTCAATGGTTTCCAAATGTTAAGGTGAAAAACTATGCATTTTCAACCTCAAATCATTGTAAAGTAACAGTGGACCTTAGTAACGAGGAGATTGCTAAAGGTCTACCCTTTAAACTAGAAAAAATGTGGATGCACCGAAAGGATTTTAGGTATATATTTAGACAAGCTTGGAGACTTGATGTCCCAAGATCAAATATGTTCAAACTTATAAGGAAAACACAATTGCTTAAGAAAAGCGCAAAAATATGGAATATACACACATTTGGGAATACCTTTGAGAAACTCAAAGAAATAGAAAATACTCTTTTAGACCTTCAAAAACAAATACTAATCTGCCCACAACCAAACATAATACAAAAACAAATTTGAATTATCAAACAAAAAGAATGTATACTCAATTACCACAAAACCTATTTGAAACAAAGAGCAAAGACAAAACACATCAAACTAGTAGATGTCTATTTAGGCTACTTTCATAAAATTGCAAGTGGGAAAAGAAACCGCAAAAATATCAAAGAAATAAGAACAAATAATGGCACACAAATCATTGGACTAGAAAACATTAAACAAGAGATTAGTAACGACTTCAAGATTAGGTACATAAAATAACCGACAAACCAAACTTTAGCTCAAGAATATCTCATCTTAATATCCCAAGAAATAACAGAGGAAGATAATGCAAACTTGACAAAGCAGGTGACTAAGGAGGAAATAAAAGCAGCACTGATGCAAATAGGTTCTGATAAATCACCTGGTTCGGATGGTATGACCGCAGAATTCTATAACAAATATTGGGACATTGTGGGTCCTTCAGTTTCAAGGCGGTTAAGAGTTTTTTCCACTCAGGAAGGATGCTAAAACAAATTAACCATACGTTTATATCTCTAATCCCGAAAATAGAAAACCCTAGTTCGATAAACCATTATAGACCAAAATCCTATTTTGGTCGGATCTAAAAAAAATCCACGCGCAACAATTTATAAAATTATCTCCAAAATCACCACTGAAGGACTTAAGAAGATAATTAGTAAAATCATTCGCCCACTGCAAGGAGCCTTTGTAAACAACTGAGCCATTCAAGATAATGTGCTTATTGCCCACGAAATATTTCATTCGTTCAGAAGCAACAAGGCTAGAGATGGATGGGTGGCAATTAAACTGGATATGGAAAAAGCATACGATAGAGTAGACTGGGAGTTCCTTTTTGCAGTACTACAAAGGTTCGGCTTTGACAATAAGATTATTGGATGGATCCGAGAGTATGTATGTACGGTATCTTTCTCAATTCTTGTTAATAACGGGCCAACGGATCCCTTCGTGCCAGAGCATGGGTTACGTCAAGGTGATCCGCTTTCTCCCTTCCTTTTTGTTATGGGTTCCGAAATACAAGCTAGGAAGTTGCAATACACAAGCGACTTTGATCAGAAGTCTGTCGGCTTCCCCATTGCTCGTGGAGGAACTAGAATCCCGTTCTTAGCCTTTGCAGACGACATTATTATTTTTGCTAAAGGAACGCAAGGATCATGCTCAAAAATCAAGGAAATCATAGAAGAATATAATGCAATATCAGGGCAGAAAGTGAACTATCACAAGTCAGCTTTCCAAACATCAAAAAATGTTAGTAACCAACAGAAACATCTAATTCAACAAGCACTGGGCATTACAGACATGACAGACCTGGAAAAGTATTTAGGATGTCCTATTATTAATGGTAGAGCAAACAAGGAAACCCTTAAGGATACAATTGGAAAAGCACAACACCAACTAACTAAATGGAAGACGAATAATCTATCCCAAGAAGGAAGGGCCACATTGATTAAAGCAAACTTGGCGGCAAAACCAAATTACATAATGTAGAGCTTTATGCTCCCAAACAAGATACATGAAGAAATGAAAAGAATAAATAGATGTTTCTTTTGGAACAAGGACCAAAACTACAAACCGCTAATTGTGTGGGATAGAATTTGCAAACCAAAGGACTTAGGAGGGTTAGGCCTAAGGAAAACAGAGCATATGAAGAAGGCATTACAAATGAAATTTCTCTAGAAAATTCTTGCAGAACCCGATAACATATGGGTTAGGATAGTAAAAGAGAAATACATGCGAAATGAAGATTTGCTCACTTATAAACTAAAACAAAATACCTCATGGCAATGGAGACGATTGATAAACTTACATAAGGAGTTCGAAAAAGGACTAATATGGCAAGTAGGAAATGGGCAAACAATTAAATTTTGGGAGCATAATTGGGCGCTTGACCAACCCCTGAAAAATGTGGCTTTGCATCCCTCATTCTATAATGAAATGACTAAAGTTTCCGACTTCATTATGGCAAATCATGAATGGAATATACAAGGATTGGAAGAGGTACTCCCAGATGAAGTAGTCAAAATTATCCAAGATATTGTGATACCAGCACATAACATCCAAGATCGCCTCTACTGGGCTCGAAGTATAAATGGGTGGTTCTCTACAACATCCGCCATGAAATTGATTACACAAGAAAAAACCCAAAGCCCATCTACAGTGAACTGGATATGGAAACTAAAAACACTCCCCAGAGTGAAGAACTTTATTTGGAAAATTAGTGAAAATGGATTACCAACCAAAGCTAGACTGAAAGAAAAACATGTTCCAATTCTAGGAGGTTGCATTTTATGTAACTGCACAAATGAAGATACCACACATCTATTAATGGAATGCCCCTATACATTGATGACAATTAAAAACATCAACCAAGCAACGGAACAGACAATACGAGGATACATCTTAGGAAATAAAGATATAAAAACTATATTAACAGACCTATTTCATAGTTTGGGAGGAAATGAATTTTATTGAATTCGCGGTCACATGGTGGTGTATTTGGCATCAGCGAAAAAAACTAATTTTTCAACATACGACAAATGAGATTATATCGGACCATCCAATGTGTAACACCTCCTTACTTACCCTGGAGGTATTACCGCCAGTAACCCCGATTAAGACTAAACCGAAGCTACCCAAGGCTTTAAACTGATTGAACAACCAGAACAAGGTAAATGAAACCATTTAAAACCTAACAAAATTAAGTAAAACTTTACAGCGGAAAAGAGAATAATAGGTCTTATACAAGTCTTAACTTAAAAAAAATTAGTAAAAAAATAGAACAACCTTCTATTTAAACAAAGTCTTTATCAAGTCTTCCTTGATTTCTTATTTCTGAAACTCAGCTTCGCTTTGAAGTAGTTGAACCATGATCTTCACTCAAGTATAGCCATTGGAAACCTTTCTTCAACTTCTGGAGCTTCAAATCTCTGAATCCGCCTCTTGAATCAACTTCCAAGAAGAACCTGATGTGCCGTAAACCAACGGTGGACACCAGCCGACCATATAAAAGAAAAGAAGATGGACGGGTTAGTCTAATGAAAGACTAGCAAGCGGAGAATCTAACTTGGCATCCAAATCCGATTAGACTCGGATTATGATCCAACATTTAGCAGTCTTATGGAGAAAAAGAAGGAGACTTGCACAATCAAGAGAGAGAACACCACCGAGAGCATAAACAATTGTTGGGAACTCAAATTAATTACATAACATTTTGAAAAGCCTCCATCGACTATTCAGATTAACTTTAATCAAAGTTTGATTAAGAATCATTCATAATCGGGAACAAGAATGGCCTTCCGACTGGACGAACCATTCAGGTATATTAATGTGCCTAACGCACATATCTTATATTTCTTTCAAAACTTTTCACAACCAAGTTGGTGGCTTTTAATCGGCTCGAACTACTGTCGAAATATTCTGGTATTGTAGAGATCATCGGAGTATTTCATCCATTGTCATCTACCCTGTACCAAGATCACAGGACTTAAGCTATCCTTGATCTTTCATTTTACATGTGGTGAGGTAGAGATCAGAGAGGCCTATTACCCTGTCGTCTACACTGCACCGTGCCAATTGCACTTAGCTAGAGTGCGCATCACCCCTCTCACACGAAGAGCAGGGGAAGAGTCATGACCCACCATTAGGATTTGGCCCCTCCTAATGTAATATTGTTTTAAAGAGAGGATATGGAACCATGTTCCCCTCCCTGAAACTACCTTAATTCAATAACAATGTCTCAGCGTGAGACAGCATCCAAGGTCACCCATAACGGACCTAAATCCAATTCTACCGCAAAACTGAATAAACAACATGGTGATTATTTTTAACAAATATAACAACCTATCATATTTTACTAATCACACAAGTTGTTCCCAACCCAAATATTAAATGGGATTCAATTCCTCATTTAATAACCGTAATGCAAGAGAGAATCGTCCACTTGCCTTAGAAGGTGTGCTCAACGTCCTTAGCAATTCCAACAGTAATCTTTATCATCCTTCTGCCAAATATAACGAAAGGATTTCTCAACAACGAGATCACGGAAACACTTCTTAGTTGTATACTAAAATTCTACAACTTCCTAATCGATAAACGATTTAATTTCCGAATATCGATATATAATAAATCCTTAATTATCATGCTTTAAGGAGCCATCTTGGCGGAATTATAACAAATTATCCGCTTCACTTTTGAAATAATTTTCTAAATAAAAATTGTTCATTAGCAACAGTTCTTAAAGGTGACCAAATCTCGGATCAAACGTATTAACAACGAATCCCGAGTAATTATCCGAAGTCCTTTACCTTCCAATCGGTGTCAAAACTTGTATTCGCTATAACTGAAGATCCTGACGTCCGTTTCTCAAGCGGTTTGAACCTGTGGAACCGTATCAATGTCAAGATTATAAAAAACATAAATTTAATTAGCAAAGTGGAACCAAAAGGCCCTTACGGTGGTTCCGCAACCAACCCGCTAATTAATTTATATCGTATATACCTTCACTCGAGCCCATGGCTCATTTGGCTCGATAGTGGCTCGATCCCCGAGCCCAAGGGTGGCTGGGCGTTGCCCGGGAGTAACCCTTGCGGTGGTTGGTGGTCGGAGGGACCGGTGGTTGCCGACGGTAGCCATAACGAGGTAGAAAGAAAGTCGGCGGTGAAGCGTTCTCTCGCCCGAGCCCGTCGCTCCGCCTGATTCTCTGGCTGGTTCGGGCTCCTTTCTACAACAGCTCGAGCCCACATATTAGAGAGGAAGAAGATGATGATGCGGTGGACAGGGTGGAGGAGATTAACGCCGGCGATGAAGGCGTTCAGCTCCCCGAGTCCGTCGTTTTGTCCTTTGCCCAATTCTCTTCTGTTTTTGCTTTCCTTTTGTTTTGAAAACAATGATAGACTTTGACGAGGCAAGAAGATATGCCTTCAATTCTATCCTGATCTCTCTCTCGGTCCCTTCATAATTAAGAAAGGAAAAGGCGGTTTATAAAACCAAACCCGTCTCGGAACGGGACTCGCGTTAAAGCGGTAAAATTATGTACCTCGGGTGGAAAAACTTACTAAATACAAAACGTGCCGTAAATTTTGTAGACCAATAAAACCAATTTTCTATGATTTTATCTTGCTACCTTCAATTTTTAAGACTTCCGTTTTGCATTTTAAATCCTTTCCGGTACATATTTAAAAAGACGGCTTATCCAATAAATATTCTTTTTCCACCGAAAAATCCTAGAATTCACACCGATCCATAAAATCATTTCTTTGTGATTTTAGGATATCACCAAAAAATTTCTAGGATTTAATCTCCAACAAAATATTGAATTAAGCGTTAAATCCGACCAATAAGGTTAAAAGGATATCCGAGAAAAATTCAAAAATATCCTCAAAAACCACAGTTATTACACAATGTACATAAGAACACAACTAGATCAATGGACAAAAGCACAAAAATGGAATGAAGATGAGGAAGAAAGAAGACAAAGAAAACGAAGACCAAAAACCAAGACAACTAAACAAAAACCATGGAAGAAACCGCAAGTTGAATTTATTAAATGTAATTTCGATGGTTCAAAAATAGCGAATGGTCATGCGTCGAGATGAGCTATTTTGCGGGACCATAATGGCAACATGTTTGATATGATATCAAACAAACTAGGAAAAATTTCAGCAATAAATGCAAAAGCCTTGGCTCTTAGAGATGGGATTAGACTAGCAAGACAATGGAAATGCGAGAAATTGGAAATAGAAGGGGACAATATACAAGTCATGAGAGGATTGAGAGCAGCCCAAGGCTTTAGAAATTGCCCTTGGGAAATTGAGATGATCATGGCTGATATTTTGTTTTCGCTCCTAGACTTCCGGAATGTCACCATCTCCCACGTTAACAGGGGTTCGAATGATCATGACTGATATTTTGGTTTTGCTCCTAGACTTCCGGAATGTCACCATCTCCCACGTTAACAGGGGTTCGAATGCTGTGGCCGATAAAATTGCTAAGCTGGGCCACAACCTCCCTGTTAATGATATTAGGAACCACCCAGAACTTCAGGTTTTTATCCGCCAAGATGCTCTAGGACGCCCTCCTTAATGGTGGGGCTCCTAATCTTTACCTAATAAAAAAAGACACTTATCTATCATATGAGTCAGGCTCTGGTGAAAACATCCCTTACGCTGAGAAATGAGAACATATAGGAGCCATTAGATTAATGCTTTGGACGGTGCGAATTAGAAATAGCCAGTTTAGTGGAAAAACAAAAATAAAATAGACGGTTCTTTTTTAGTGGAACGGAGTGTAAATTTACTAAAAATTAAAGTGCAAGACTAAAATACCCCTCACCCTTCTTTCCCAAACTCACAAAGCCCACAAAAGCCGCAATTGCTCGCTTCTTTTTTGTTTGATCGAATTCAAAAGCCGCCATCTCTCCAAGTCTCTCATCCTTCTCTCATTCTCTTTCAAAACCTTCAAATCGCTCGAGTATGCTCGATCTTTCTCGATTAATCTTGATTATGCTCTATCTCACTTGATCTTGCTCGATTGTGCTCGATCTCACCCGTTCTAATCTAAAATGGTGGAACGCATTAAAAAGGTATGGACAAATTTCACTTTTCTAAGATTTAGGGTTTAAAGCTCTCAATCTTACTCTAAGCTTTTAGATTGAACGCATTAAAAATGTATGGACAAGTTTTTTTTATTAGTGTTGCATGATTTAGTATTTTTTATTTGTTGTTTAAGATAAAAGATAGGATTATATTTGTGTTCCCGAAGTTGTGTTGATAAGATTATTGCTTGTTTTGTTACTATACTTATTGTTGGTATATTCATCAGTTCTTGGTTCATGGTAATGTTTATGGTTCATGATTTTAAAGGTTGTGGTTCATGACTTATTGGGTTGTGGTTCATGATGTGAACTTGGTTGATTTTTGTGGTTTGAACTTGGTTTGTTGTTGTTTAAATTGCATATTTTGGAGGGCCCGTTGAAAAAGATGACCCAAAAAGAGAGATTACTAGTAAAAAATACTACATGGCAAGAGCAAAATCCATCTCCCACACGAAAAATACTACATGGCAAGATTACATTTGTGTTCCATAAGTTGTGTTGATGTAATTATTTCTTCTTTTGTTGCTACACTTATTGCTGGTTTTTTTATCAGTTCTTGGTTCATGGTATTAATGTTTGTGGAATTGTGGTTCATGATTTTTAAGGTTGTGGTTCATGGCTTCTAGGGTTGTGGTTTGTGTTGTGAACTTGGTTGATTGTTGTGGTTTGAACTTGGTTCATTAATTGTTGCTTAAACTTCATATTTTGTAAGGCCAATTGAAAAATATGACCTAAAAAGAGAGATTACAAGTAAACATATTACATGGCAAGAGCAAAATACATCTCCCACACGAAAAGGTTTAGCTTCTTAAACCAATATCTATATGTATACTGCTTGTATCATGTAATATGGATGCCATAAAGGCTTTGTGCATATTGGTACTGTATGCTATAGGTGCATATCATCAATTGAACAGAGCACTAATTTATGGTTTAGAGAGGAAAGTCTAGTGAAATTATATCCTTTTTTTATTATTTTATTATTGTTCTTAATTAATTGTTGGTATTGTGCTTTTTTACTATATTCATCTAGTTTTGACAATTTGAAAAATCTCATTAAAACCAAAATGTTGGATTGAGAGGAAAGTGCTTTTTAATAGTATATGATCAACTATCATTTGATGAATTTTATTTGCTTGTTTTCAGTTTACGGGTTTCAGTTCCCTATATTTCTTTCATTCTTTCTTATGATACTAGTAAATAGACCATATAGTTGAAATGAATTATTAGTGTCATTACTTAAAGTTCATAATAAGTACTCTATTGGTATTTTGTATACTTAGGTTCATAATAAGTGTCAATACAATTTATGTCATTTGGTAGCCTATTAGCTCAAATGGTAGAGCGATGTGCTTGTGCACATAGATGTGGGTTCAAATCCCACATAGACTAGTTCATCTTATAGTTGAGGTATTTTGGTTCATATAAACTAGTTGTTATTTTGGTTTCATAATTCATGGAAATAATTTGTTTGGTTTTTGCTTTTGAAACCTTAAGTTCATAATAGGTCTTTTTACGGTTCATGTCATTAGTTCATACCAGTTATGTTATTTTAAGTCTTTTGGTTCATGTCAATTGTCCTTTTGGTTCATGTTATTCTCAGCAATGGTTCATATTAATTCTTCTTACAGTTCATGTCTTATATTATATACATGATTTTATTTATTGAGTGTTATGATTCGAGAGGCAAATACAAAGGAGAGAACATGATTTTACTTCCATAGCCTATGTGAGATTCGAACACACATCATGTGTAATGAACATATTGCTCTTCCATTTAAGCTAATAGGCTTCAAAGGTAATTTTGCATATACAATATGACTTGTTTTTTGTCAACTAAATAAAATCCAACTATGAGGAAAACTAAATAGAATCCAACTATAAGAACAACTAAGACTTGTTGATCAAACTCAACAACAAACCTTAAAATTTAATCCATGATTTGTTTTTAGTCACTTCCTCCCCAATTAACATTTTTCTCAAATCGTTAATTAAAACTTTTTCAAATACTTTGTGATAGACCTCACATACAAGCAACTTGTCAAAGCAGCTTGAACACATGTGTCAAAAGAGAAGATAGTGCATCCTATTCTATTTCAACTAGAGTCTGCTAATATGCTAGAGTGGTCAATCGGTATTGATAAAGCATGATTAGGAAGAAGAAAGTTGATTAGGCATCAAGTGATAGTTAGTACTCATGAACTACAATTGTTAATCAAACCATCCATCTACCTCATAAATCACATTTAATAGATGCTCTAGCTACCTCTTGAATATCAATTACTTTGCCAGGGGAGCAAGACAATTGGTAGTGCAACCACTGTTCTAAAAGTCCCTTCTAGGCCCCGCCTAGGCGCTAGAAGATCCTAGTCCGCATATCCGTCCAGACCGCCTGGCGCCCGTCTAGGACCGCCTAGGCAACCGTTCAGGTCGTCTAGGCGTTAGGCGGTCCCTCTCCGCCCAACGTCCGCTTAGCATTTTTTAGAACATTGAGTGCAACTGGCGTTGGTGACAATGTCAATCTCAAGCTTGCACTCATGTTTGTTAACACCAACAAAATACATAAGAGTGTCCATGCTAGGAGCGGAAGTGAAGACCACCTTCTTGGTACAACCCTACACTAGTCAAAGAGCATACAATTAGCCAATTCATGCCAGCACCAAAGCATTAACTTAAGGAACTAGCACCCTTATGAATTGAAATTGCAAATTAAACCAGTAGGGAACACTGTTTCAAAATCCGAAACATATAAATCCAACCAAAACAAACCCAAAGAAAGTTGTTTTATTTGTTCACAAGGATTCCCATTGTGGTTCATAGCTTTAAATTGTAAGGTACATTAAAAGTTATAATGCGGTTCATGTAATTTAATGCACTAGATGTGTTAGCTATTTTATCGAACACGTGGTGGGCATCAACCATATTTTAAATTGAATCAGACTAAAAGCTTTTCAACCAATGTGAGTACCAAGCATAATCCTCTTAACTTAAATTCACAAAATTTCACTTAATTTGATCAGGAAAAACCTATACCTAGATAAGCATAAGAATCAATAATCAATCAACGACACTAGAATGAAAGAGCATAAGTTCATGGGATTAATTGTCCAGAAATTCACTAGAATAAACAACAAAGAGGCAAATCGAATTCATGGGGATTAATTGTCTAGAAATTACAAACACAATGGAAGAGTATAAGTTCATCAAAATCCATACTGAAACCATAAATCCAGTTTCAAAAACCAAAATCGTTCAAACCTAGATCCATAAGGAGGAGATTTGAGGTTTGTGAAAGCAGATTGAGGATCGAACATGAATTTTATAGAGTTTCCATAGCAATTAGAAGGTCACTTTCATAGACCAAATGAGATGAGGAGGAGGCTTCAAAAATCGCCGAAGTTGCGTTGCAGAGAAGAACAAATGAGTAATACAATTTGGGAATAGGGTAAAAGACCAAAATACCCTTTGGGGTATTAAAATAACTAAAAGACACGCGTCTAATCCTAGCCGTAGATTTGCTTCATGCAACAATTTATAAATGTTGTCATTTCACACGTTAACACATATTCTCATATGATCGCAAATCTCTATCCTATACCCTTAGACTATCCACATCCCAGACTTAAAATCTAACCTTTTGCATTCTCATCTTAAAAGCCCCCCACATCCCTTGTATTTTAAGAGTCTAAAAAGTTAAATTCATTTCCCCTCCGTTCAAATACCCACCCAACTTTAGGAGAGTCTTAAATTTATTTGGGCCCACCACTTTATTGATGAGCCAATTGAAAAATTGATTTTTACCTCTTTTTTTTTTAAATCACACCAACTTTTTGAACCCAAAAGCAAACAAACATTAATCCACCAACGGTCCTTTTTTTTGAAATCAAACGGTAATTTTTTTTGAAAGGTAAGTTTCTTCTATAAATATAACTCTTTGGTTCATTTTCATAGCATCAATTGTCCAATTTCTCTCTTTTCTTCATACATTAAAAAAATATATATCATGAGTTCATCAAAAAGAGGCTTTAATTGGAGCACTAGTGAGGATACAACTCTATTTGAAGCATGGGTTACCATTTCTGAAGACGGTGCAATTGGGATCAATCAATCATCGAAGTCATTTTGGAATAGAGTTTATACTTTATTTGTTGAGAAATCAATAGTCGGGGTGACTCGTACCAAAGATTCAATTGAATCTCGTTTCAAGGTTATTAATAATCAATGCTCTCTTTGGAGGGCAAGCTTGAGGAAGGAAAATGCTAATCCTCCAAGTGGTGTTAACCAAATCGACGTGGTTAGTATTTATTTACACTATTGTTATATCATATATTCTTATTTACATCTTTTCTTAATTATATGATTTTCAAATAATATATTCTAGTGATTACATACTTATTCTTGAAATATATGTGTAGTCTCAATTAGCACGTGCAATATTTACCAATGATAATAAGGGAAAGCCATTCAAGTTTGATCATGCTTGGTCCGTGTTGGAAGGATGTGCAAAGTGGAACAACCAATTTACACCCCTTATTTCTACACCTCCTTACCACAATGAAGACTTACTTGATGATGGATCTCCTAATGGAATCGAGAGTCCTAGCTCGCAAGCCGGAAGTAGTCATGCTAAAAGACCCGAAGGTCGTGATAAACAAACAAAAGGGTAAGAAAAAGGCCAAATCTACTAGGATTGATCTGGTTACTTTTGAAAGTTTTATGGATAAAATGATAAACGCGTCTGATGAATATAATGTACAAGCACGTGACAAAAATGAGCTTGAGCGAATGAGAATCCAAGTGGAGAAAGATAAGGTCGAAGTAGAGAAGAAGAAGATTGAGTTGGATATCATGCAAAGAAATGTCGACTTAATCACCATGGATCTCTCAAAGTTTTCACCAGGAAAGAAAAGTTGGTTAAGACACCAGCAAAATCTTTTGTTGGAACCACAACATCCAGATTTGTCCACTCCTTATTTAAGTAACCCCAACAACAATGATGGTTACTATCCCGAACTTGGTGACGATGGTGACTTCATCTAGAATAGTTTTAATTTATTTTAATCTATGTAATGTAGAATGGTTTAAGTTTATTTCATTTAATGCAAATTTTTATTTAAGCGTACAACATTTATTAATATTGAAAAAAACACTTAACTCGTATGCCTAAGCATTTACTACAAAATGCACAATCATATACTATAAAATGCATAGCCATTTTATAAAATGCACACTCATTCTACAAATTGCACACTTATAAATACTTCAAAATGACAAGCTACTCATAAGTATAAAATTGAACATATAAGCTAGCATTAGCACATTGATCAATTAACTCCCATTGACCAAACATCCATGAAAGAAATAAGGTACAACGCTTTCAAAATACATTTAATTTATAGGATCTAAAGTGCTCAAAGAAGCTACACGCTATTTCCATAAAGAGTCCAGAGATGATTAATTAGATCGTTCATAAGAGAATGATGCATCGGAGTATCCCGAATCCTATTATGGCTAAGCATATACTCTATAATTGTAGGGCTATCACGATGAACATCGAAAGAAACATTTGGATCTATTTCATATTCACCTACATGTCCTACTTCATCATCTTCAACATCAACGTATTCATCTTCTACGATCATGTTGTGGAGAATAATGCACATGAGCATTATTTCACCCAAAGTTTGTGTATCCCACATTTGAGCTGGACCAAGAACGATAGACCATCTTGCTTGTAGTATACCAAAGGCCCTTCAACGTCTTTACGGTATGCCTCTTGCTTTGCTGCAAATAACTTTTTCTGGGGGGTGTTTGGATGGCTAATGGTCTTTACAAATGTCGCCCATGAAGGATAAATTCCATCAGCTAAATAGTAATATTGATCATAATATTTGTTGTTTACCTAAAATTGAACTGTAGGAGCTTTTCCTGCAACAACATCATCGAATAAGGGGGAGCTCCCTAGAGTGTTGAGGTCGTTATTTGATCCGGCTGTTCCAAAGAAGGCATGCCAAATCCAAGTGTCATATGATGCAACAACTTCAAGGACAATTGTTGGTTTCCTTTTATAACCAGTGTATTGTCCGGTCCAACTAGTTGACAATTTTTCCACTCCCAATGCATGCAATCGATGGACCCAATCATTCTCGGGAAGCCTCTTTTAGATGCCTTATTCAGCAAGCGGTGGAGATCGCTTGGGTTTGGCGATCGCAAGTACTCATCACCATAGACATTGATGATGGATGTACAAAATTTCCTCAAACACTTTAATGATGTGCTCTCTCCCATTCGACAATACTCATCGACCGAGTCCGCCGAACAACCATTTGCCAACAAACGCAAGGCACTCGTGAGCTTTTGATGAGGGGAAAGAGACAACTTGTTGAGTGCATCTCTCGTTTGTTGAAAGTAAGGATCATGAGATACCACATCATTCATGATACGGTTGAATAGTGAAGGTTGCATACGATAACGCCTTCGAAACATCCGAGCATCATAGGTTGGGTTGGGATCAAAATAATCCTTCATCAACCTAAGATGTCCTTCTTCTCTATTACGATTTATGTATTTTCTTCGTGAATGAGAACCACCACCTCGTGAGGAACTTGAACCATCATTCTCCATACTTGAATCTTGCTCCATCATCATGCCCATCACACCCACCATGATAGTTCTCATACGTTTAAAATGAGCGTCAATCTCATCTTCTTGTCTCCGAGATGAACCCATGACTAATTTGTAAAATGAAAAGAGAATGTGTGGAATATGAAGAGAGAAATTTTAATGTGGTTGCTTGTTCCAATTTTGTGATTTCGTCATGAATAGAAGTGGATTTATAATGAACCAAGGTAAAATTGTAAATGTGTTTGAATTGTTTTCAAGATATTCATCATTTTACTTGAATAGTCAAGAGAGAATATTCGATTTTTGATTTGAAATATCACTATAAGTTTTGAAAGAGTACAAAAATTAAAATTTGATTCCATTTTGATGTGAAATATCACTTAGTTTTTTGTTTGATTCTTTTTGACATAAAGTATCACTATTGTTTTTGATAGCAATCAAGTAAGAATTGACCTCAAAGTGGAATATCGATATTATATTCAATTTTTTATTTTTTTTACATCGAAATGTGGGTATTAAAAAAATATAATCATCTATAATGAAATTACAATCTTATTAATAAATAAATTATAAAAGAAAATTTAAAATTTTACTTATTCGTCACAAAAATAAATGAGATGAAATGTAATATAGACGGAGCATGGGATGTAGTAAAAATGCATATAGATGGAGTGTATATGCAAATAAAGTGTATAAGAGAGTTCATAAATAAGATTATATACGGAGTGGGATGTGGATAGTCTTAGGATATAGGTTAGAAAATCCATATGAAAAATAAGAGTACCCTAGTATAAAATTTAGGAGTACTTCCCTAGTAAGGAAATTGATGTCGATGAGATTTGTTTGGAATCCATTCCAACCGAAGGTACTCACGATGAGTCACACGACTTCACTGACGGACGTCTATGGAACCTTGATAGATATAAACGGCGTCAGCCAACAAAGGAGGGAAATGAAATTCGTTCAACTTCAAACCCCAAATTGAAATTTCCCCTCTTCTCTCTCCACTATCACTTTCACCCCCAAATTCTCACTTCCGCTCCTGCATCTGCATCCATTCTCTCTCTCAAATCTCAATCTCACACATATGCAAGCACAGCCAAAGAAACGCACAATAACGCGCGATTGATTCCTTTTCGATTTTGCCCTAAGTTCCTCATTTAGGGCAAATCGATTTCTGCAGCCACTCGCGGTTATTGATAAAGAAGTGTAGTGGATTGCTATTGACTTGTTGCCTCTCTAAATCTATCACTATTTTATCAGGTACATCTTTGAAATTCCAGTTCCCCTTACTTTCGTCGGTGGAGAGTGATGCTGCTGCCGCCGCTGCCGCCGACGTCGTCAGTCATTTCTTGTAATCGGATTTTTCTCTTTCTCCGAACTGATGTTCTTCCTCAAAGTTACTCTCCTTGCTGTTTGCAGCGTCAGTGGCCGTGGCAATTTTTGGTGATTGTCTCGTATGGCAAAAGTTGCTACCCCCGGCTCGTTGGTTGCCGAACCGGCTCATCTCCGCGGAGGAGGTGCTATGAAGCTCAAAAGGAAAACACCGTCCGAATTAAGAGTAAGTCTCTTTTCACTTGGAAATGCTTGATTTACTGCACCCGGTCCGGATGTATATCGAGTACTCGTTACAAGTACTTTTTAATCTTTGCAATAATTTTGTTGAAGTTTGTCACTTCTTAAGATGTCAGCTTCTGGTGTTAGAATTGTAGTGGCTAGACATTTTTAGATGAATCATAGGATTAGAAGTCTACCAGCTTGGCCTTTATAATTTGGAGTTTTCTTGTAATATTAGATTCTGATGAATATAAGTTTCCACGTATGGCCAATATGAATTATCCAAAATCCCAAATGTGAAAAACGAAAGAGTAGCCACTTTATCAACTAAAAAATGATGTTTGTTAGAGTTTGTCCAAGTTTGTTCCTATGTGTGGTAGCTTTATTAGTTTTGATTTGCAGCATCTTTCGTAACTTATATACTGGTGCCACTCTTCACAACCTGATTTCGTAGGAAACTGAAACTAAAACTGAAACATGAGCTTTTTATTAATATTCTCACTTATATTTGAAGATTGAAAATGTAAATTAGCTTTGAAATGAATTTCCTGCTTGGAATGCATTCGAGAAGTTTAAATTCTTCATTTACAAAAGCATAAATCTAAGAGAGCTTACAAAATGATGTGGCAGTATAGAAGTGGAAAATCCTATAAGAATGTGTTGGTCTTCAGCTTCCATTACTTATCTTCTTAGACACAGTCATGATTCCCATCTGATATAATTTTCCTCTTTGCTCGACTTAAATGGGAATACATGTTGAAACACTAATGTTTCTTTTTCATTTAACAGGGTGAGCAGTTGAAAAGAACTGCCATGGGGACCATGGGTGAATCATCAACACTGCTGCAGTAAGTATTGTCAGACCCAATTTGAACTGCATTTGCTCCGCAATATTCTTGGCGTTTGGATCTCAAGTCTACAGAATTGATTAAGACTTAGGTTTCTTCTGTTTCACTTTCAGAAACTCAGTTCTTGTGGATTGTGTATCGAAAAGAATTGATTCTTCCAAGAATACAAGATATGTAGAGATGCGTTTGGATGAAGTATACCCTGTCAAAAAACCTAGCAGCAGGCTCAGGTTGCTGTCTAGCAAAGCAAATGCTAAGGTCACTACTAGCTTCCACACTGTATTTTTAGCTGGCATACTGTCTTTGTCAGGTCCTACTCCTAGTAAAGCTGATAAGATTGTAAACCTTGTGAAGAAGAAAAGAGTAAATAGTTAATTAACAGTATAATACCGCTGAATTTTAGATTCAGTTCATGTTAATGTTCACTCTTAGTATGAAAAGATGGACATCATCTTGAATAGATTGACAAAGACTGTTTCTGGTTACAGGAAAATGTTTCTTCTGAGGGGAATGTAAGTGTCAAGTTTTCTTCAAATTTGCTTTCTAAGGCTCAACAAGAATCTAAGAGGTAAGCTCTGCAGCATGTTTACAGCCTTCACTATGTTTCTCTATTTTCTATTAGGTAATGATATCCATCTTCATTTGGCAGTCCAACTACTAGTTGTGGTTCAAATACAGTAACCAAAAATGGGAAGGAGCAAAAATGTAAAGAAACTGAAAAAGTTAACCAGAAAAAATTTCTTAGTGTGGCTGAGCTCTCCCTGGGCAGTGAGAGATTTGCAGGGTCTGGGACAGTTGATATGGTAAACTTTTTTTTTTTAATTATCGAGGTTGCACGTATGTCTGTAGTTAGCTTTAAGCTGCATGTAAATTCTAGTTTTTATAATTTAATTCCTTGGTTTCTTCTCTGTAGGATAAGGCTTTGAAAGGACTGGTGTCCCAAGAACCTTCCAATGTGCCTCACCATGCTGATTCTTCTGGATGTGCTGCTGATATGAAGCAGACCTCTCCCGGAAATATTTGCTTTGAATTGAATATACCAGGAAGGAAAGTTCCTGTTGATTTTACACTGAAAACATCTATGCGTATACTATCTTCTTCTCCTGTGACTTGGTGAGTTGCTTTATCCCTCATATCTGTTCTTTACGCTATATATTCTAATTTAAATATCTAGATGTATGCATTACTATAAAATATATTGTACTCTTGTTAAGTAAATTGGCTGCAAACAAATATTTGTGTTTCAGTGGTGTATTGAGATTTGCATTCTTATACTGCTGGAAGTGCCTTGCAGTTTTTTTCGATACTCTCAAATATGAACTTGTGGTGTCATATAAAACCTAACTGCTTGAATTTTACATTTAATTTTATTATTTGTATGTTGCTTCTGCTTTACATTGCCCCTGCTACTTCCATTCTTTGGAATGATTAACTTCCTGTCTTTGAATGCTAGGTTTCATAAGTTACTCATGTCTGGTACTTACAATGGAATGTCTCAGTCATCTTCTCAGCATGGTACCATCATGCCACATTCATGGGTTTATCCTCAGTCTTCTCTACCACCGTTTGTAATATCAACATTAAGCTCTGTCGGAGGAGGTACTTGAGCCTTTTTCTTTGTACAATGTTTTTGTTTTATTGTATGTTTTTGGCCTTGTTTAGTTCTTTACTATATCTTTTCTGGTTTTAGCAAGCCTATGCTGATAGAAATCTTTCTCCTTTTCATTTCAGAGGCAGATTTCTTGAGCCAACGCCAAGTTGCTTGGGAGGACTCGTTTCGAAATCTTTATTATTTACTGAGAAAGAATATCTGTGACATATTCTATGGTAAATATTACTGTATTGGTTTGCCCATACCTTCATATTTAAATGCTAAAGTTGAAGGCTGTGTTTGTATCATGAAAGAATGAGTGCTACTTTTGTGTAACTCATCTGTTTTTTCAGGCATAATAGACTTGCGGTCATTGAGGCTAATTTTGAATGATTGTGCTTTGTACTGTTTTGAGGCATAGCAAATTCAGGAATGGGATATATGTTATTTCTCTAAATTCTATTGATGTTAACTGTTTTAATGTTGAGTGCTGGTGGCACTTTCAAAGCAATTAAATTTTTTATTTTATTTTTCAAGTTTGTGTTTCTGCTATGTTTATTTGATGTGATTTGAAGCTGAATTAATTTAAGGTCTGTTTGGCAATGTGCAGTTTACATTGTAAGGCTTCCATATCACCACATTATCATATAACGATCTAAATTCTGGCTTAGTCTTTTATTACTGAGCTTGCTTTTGTTTTTTTATTTTTATTGTGTTGGGTGCTTATGTCATTAGTGATTCATATTTTAAATTCTCTAGTTATTTAGCTATCTTTTCGTGGATGTTATATTAATTAATCGTTTTCTGCTGGGAAAATCCTATACCAGTTTGTACTTCTCAATTTGTGGCAATGTTTACTGCTGTTGGTGGTGCTGGGAAGAACAAACGTAGCTGCAGTGCATACATATCTCAGTCAACAAGAGGTGTAAGGTCATTGTTGAGAGAACATGTGAGTCTGGCCATCTACTTGTTTTGTCTTGAACTCTTGTCTTTATATTTTAAGAAGTCTGAGGATACAGTATATTTTCCTTATAAACAAAGTGTGAATATTTTCACAAGTGCAATCACTTTAAGACCAAAAAGGTAAACATACAAGCTCAAACCAATCTCTTATATTTAATAATGCTCTATATGGAAGAATGCTAGCACAAAAAAAGGGCAAGTTGCAGATGTATTGTTTACTTGTCCTTTTGTTTAACACACACAGGCATCATATCATTATGTTTTAAATTTTGTTGAGTTAAACTTTGCATCCATATAAAGTCATTCAAGTGTCCTTATGGCTTAGCCACCATTATTTTTCCAATTTAAAGATAGCAATTGACATTTGATAACCATAGAAATCACGTGCTATACTATAGATGGTCTGGACTTATCACATTGTTTTATATGTTTCAGCATTGATTTGGCAATTTCTTTTGTGATATTCAATGTAGTATGAAGATGGTGGATGCCATACTAGTGAATGGTAAATGATAAGCTTGCTTTACTGCATGTACTAGTTCTATGTAGGAGAAAACTATAATTTGCACATTCAGCAATTCCAAATAGACTACTCCAATTTAGAACTGAACCTTTACGTAAGAATCTTGGCTTCCATGTGAATTGTCAAGATTTGTGCAATTTTGGTGAGATCTCTGTGCTGATTTTTAATATCCATCTTTTTTTTTTTCATACAGGATGTTTCCTTTTCAATGCCTCTTTGCTCTTCTAAAGTGGAGCAGATAAGTAGGGAAGATCTGGTTGAGCTCTCAGAGATTGAGAAACATAATCTTGGCCAGGTTTGATGATTCTTCTGCATCATTATCCTTTTCTGGACCATGATTTGGTTCCACTGATCTCTATCAATGAAATCAAGCATTTCAATATCTTCAAAAAATTCAAATGATGAAAGTTTTGGGTAAACTTGGTTAATTAGCTTTTAAAAAAAAATCCGAACAAGTTGTTTTGATCGGGAAACAAAAGTGAACATTGTACGGTATATTTTGTGTACAAGAAACAAATACATAGGAACATTATATGGTATATTTTATCTACAAGAAACAAATACATAGGCAGACTATTGTGACTTGTGAGGCCTAAAACTTATCAGTTATCACCCAAAATGCCAACTTTTAGTGGTTGGAGACTTGGGTACTCGTACCGTTGTATGCAGATAAGGAAAACCATGTGCTCAATCTCTATTTTTGAAGATTATATTGTTTCATTTGCCTCTAAATTTTATACACTTACTTTCCTTTGTGCTCCATATGTGCAGGCTAAACGTGCAATATCCATGTCAGATGTGGATAACACCTCACAGTCACTCCTATCATTTCAAGGAAACGAAAACGTGCACAGTTTATATGATTTTATGCTAAATTATAAGTAAGCAACATCATTTTGTTACAAAACTGTTTGAATAATGACCTGTTCTATTTCTCTAAACAGGCCCTTACTTTTCAGGTCCTTTTTAACTACTTTGGCTGGTCTTGATGTTCCTATGCTGTACTCCCCTGTCCCATTTCAAAATGCATCTCTTTTAGCACCAGAGGTTGGTTTTTTCTCTTTCTCATAAGCCTTTTTATTCTTTTTTCCCCCCTAGATCTTTGTGAATATGCAAATTCTAGAAGGATGTTCTTTTGCACAATAATGGATTAGTTTTTGTCCTCAGGTCAAGTGCAGGGAAACCAAGACAGCTGAACACTATGCTATGCAGTTTCAAGGCTCCACAGGTAAAGGACAATCTGTTCCTGATTCTTCATCAGGTGGCATCAACTATAGCATTGAAGTAAAGGGTGATTGTCTTCCACCATGGATAGTCAGCTCTGTATGTGCAGCCATGGTTTCTTCTGAGAGTAACTTTGAAGCGAGGTACAAACTCTTTACTTCATTTTTCTCCCTTTGGAAATGCTGGTTTTAATTGATGAATTAATGCATAAACTAAAACTTCCTGTGTTGCAGTTTCACAACAGATCTTAACTCAATAGGCTTGAACTCCGTCCTTAAAGGATCGGATCTGAATTCTGAAACTCAAGAGCATAAAGATGGAGTAAAAGAAAGCAGCAATGCTTACGGTATCCCAGACGCAATAATCTCTCATGACCTGCATTTTGCGCCTCTGAAGGCCCTGAAATACTGTGATGGATCTTACACGGTCTCTCTGATGCCTTCTTGAACAATAATTTTCAAGTTGCATTTTGCTTCTCATGAAGAAGTTGAATTGGTTTCTTTCTGTCAGGAAAACCTTCACCTTTTTGGTTGTGTATAAGATTATTATTATTATGTAACATCAGTCAGTATTGTTCTCTGACCGGCTTAATGGATCAGGAGCAACTTTCTAAACTTATATACTTCTTTAGCCTCCTGCAAGATGCAAGGATTTCCATTGCCTTTAATCAGAAACAGCCTTCATTTATTGCAATGTAGCTCTATCTATATATAATAATAAAAAGTTGTGTACATGGTGCATTTATTGCACTTGGTACACAAATTTTATTATATAAAATTTTTTGTTTGATATGTTAAGATAAGTTCCTTAGTTTAATGGTTGAAGCTTTAGCCTTTGTAGTGGTGATCTCAGGTTCGAGTCTCTACACACTTTTTTTTTACCAAAATAAACATTATTTATAGATGTTGTAGGAAATAACGAAGCCAGTTTGTATTCGAATTTGAGATTTTTGTATTTTAAAACTACCTTAATTTTGTAAGAAATTTATTTCTTTTGCAATTAAAATATTAATGCTCCACTAGACACGTATAAATTTATTTCTTTTTCAATTAAAATATTAATGCACCACTAGACACGTTATTTTAAATATTCGACTTCAAATTGACACGGTTTTAATCGTACATATGCTATGGTTGGCACATTATTGACCTATTGTAATATCCCTCATTTTTACAACGGTAAAAATGTAATCTCCTTTTTATGTTATAAATATTTGAATAATATTTTACAATGTAACTTTCTCTGATGATAAATAAAATATTTGTATATTTTATCTCATAAGGTTATTATCTTATAACATTTAAAATGTTATAAAGTTATATTATAAGTTTAAGAAAAATATTGAAAGGTTACAAAAATTATTTTCTTATATTATAAAGTGATAATTATCAATTATGAACCATATAAGCTATGGTATAAGTATTTTAGGCCTTTCTTCTTGGTAAAAAGTTATAAGAAAATATTTATAAGCAATATGGCTTAACTATAAATGTTATAATTATATTTTATAAAAAAGTGTATGAATGGTTTAACTAAGATTCTAATCAAATAAAATGGAATAAGGTTCATATGATTTTATTTGAAGTACAAAAGTTAAGATGAAAGGGCATTTTCATCACTTTTCCAAAACAAGAGAGTTGTTTGTGCAATTATTCGGAAATGAATTGAACCCGAAATGGGTTGTCTTCACTCTTCAACCTTCAGCCCGAAACTTCAAATAGCTATAACTTCTTCGTTTCTTAATGGATTTTCGATCCGAAAGAAGTTCCAGAAAGCCCATGACCTGATCTATCAAACCCCTCAATCAATTGTTGCAAAAAATACGAGTTTTGGGATCGAAATTTCTGCACATGTTCGAAAACCTAAATGCTCGAATTAGACATTGATGGCTCGAATTGGATGGATATGCTGACGTGTATGGGTAAGGACGAGTAAAGGTGATTTAATTGTGTGGTCAAAACATTTAAAAAGCCAGCAACAAAGGTGTAATGAGTGTTTTAAAGCCTTAAAACGTTTTGTTTGAAGTATTGATAATACGTTTTAGATTAAATATTTTATTCTATTAGTATATTATCTTACCATCCTTAACTAGGAGATATTGTTAGTATCAAGGATATTGCTTATTTTTAGCTACTTGTTATTCTAGATAAGATTCTATCCTAACTAGGGTTTCATCACTTGTATAAGTAGTCGTCTTGGTCACTAATAATATTACGCATCTTCTTTACATAATACATAACTCTATATGGTATCCGAGCTTTTTTCTTAACAGCTTTTCGATCCTCAAATTTTTTTCCCTTTCCAATGGCTGCCGACGTTTACAATTGACTGCCAATAAGCTTTCGCTAGCCACTATTACAAACTCATTTTTGCAAACCATCCAAACCTTCTACAATAAAAAAAAACCACCTTCAAACAATTCCGAACTTCTCAAAAAAAAACGTGGGCAACTTTGACGAAGCAGGATTCGATTCGGGCAACTCCGATGAAGCGACGAAGCAGGATCCGATCTGGCGACTCACAAAAACCG
This sequence comes from Fallopia convolvulus, assembly GCA_964016875.1. Classification (NCBI taxonomy): domain Eukaryota; kingdom Viridiplantae; phylum Streptophyta; class Magnoliopsida; order Caryophyllales; family Polygonaceae; genus Fallopia; species Fallopia convolvulus. The sequence continues at coordinate 8,488,179 of OZ024725.1, forward strand.
AGATCGCTTTGGTGACTCAAACAAACCCAAGATCGCCTCCGGGCTACTCACACAAACCCGAGATCGCCTCCGGGCGACTCACACAAACACGAGATCGCCTCCGAGCGACTCACACAAACTTGAGATCGCCTCCGAGCGACTCACACAAAGCCAAGATCGTCTCTAAACTAGTCGCACAAAACCGAGATTGCCATTGCCTTCGTCTCCAAGACTCCAACACAAGATCGCTTCGTTCAAATTCACTCCAACAACAAGTATAGACTTTCTCTTAGAAAGTCCTACTTGAGGGGGAATATTGATAATATATTTTAGATTAAATATTTTATTCTATTAGTATATTATCTTACCATCCTTGACTAGGAGATATTGTTACCATCCTTGAGGGGGAATATTTGATTTTTTTGTTGTTGTTGGCGAACAGGAGAAAGTGGTACTTTGTATATTCTTTTTGGATGTTGTTCGGTTTGATCTTGGTGATTTTAGAAGTGAAAATTGCATTGGTTATGCGGTTGTTTATTGTTATAAAATATTTGTACATGACCTTTGATGATTTCGCCATATTATCAAAATGTGAATAGTTTTTTCCCTTTATATCTCTATTTTTTTATATCAATTATTTACAAATGTATGTGTCCATTTATATATATCAATTGCTTAAACTACATTTTTTGTTAAAATATTGTGTAAATGTTGTAAGTATTCAAATGTATAATATGGATTAACTACACATAGAGATTCTCTTAGGATGTTTATTCTTTTATATTTGTACTTATTGCTCACCACTAATTACACCCCTATTTATGTATATATATGTTTGACCAATATAATTAAATTTCATGAATTGACCTATATGTATGGTAAATATTTAAGGTTCAAGTCTCATGGTGAATATTATGTCTAATTTTTATAGTCTTATTTAAATTGCTTAAACAATATTTTTTGTTAAAATATTGTGTAAATGATAAGTATTTAAATGTATAATATGGATTAACTACATGTAGAGATTCTCTTAGGATGTTTATTCTCTTATATGTGTACTTATTGCCCTTGTAACACCCCGTTAGCGGATACCTGTGGCATCACAAGGCTGTAGACCTCACAATGGGTCTACTAGAACAAACTTGACAACAAACGGCTATTTTGGGACCTTGCAACAAAAGCACTGCGAGTAAATTCACGAAACCATCCAATCTAGAAGTTTAAACTCATTTCATAAAACTCATGCATGCAAAAGCCATAATCCTATCAACATGACAAGAGACGCCAAAGCTAGTCAAAAAGGCAAACACTCAACACAAAGTCTCAAACAGAATCATTGTCAAAGCATGGTTTCATAGTCTAAGTAACCAAAAGACTAAAATACTAAAGTCAATCATCTACGACTCGACACGTCAAGACCGAGCTCCACCATCCGGGATGCAACCTCTTGGCACATTTTCCCTGACGGAATCCTTACCTAAAAACGCCACAAATTGATCACATTAGCCTACGGTCTCGATATGGGCTAAACAAGTAAATCAAATATGTAACAAAACATTTTTAGGAAAAATAAACTTGCATACATACATATATTTAAAGATGCACACACAATTACAGTTACAATAGAATATAATAGTAGTCAAACAAGTATGGCCAAATGTGAAATCATTCATAACAATGTCAATAAAGATGTCAACAAGTAAAGGTATATTGTCAATACATACATAACCATAATATACATTCTCTAGGGTCATCACTCAAGCATTTTAGACATTTCAAACAATATTCATCAAATGCAATAGCAATCCAACGTCATCCTCCATATATGGCACCCTCCGGCCTTTTATCTATGGCGCACGGTCAGGGCGCATAACTAAACCGTGCCCATTTTCTCCGTTCATTCTTCTTTCCCCGGCTAAACTTCTACTAGAGCGTTTGCCAAAACAAGTTAGCTTATTTTTAGAAGGGGGTTCCTTCCAGCCGCATGACCATGCCCGGGGGCCACTTCATCTCCAACTTGTCCCGTGCTCCATGATCATACCGGTAGAACCCAGCGCACGCATAACGAAGACATTTAAAAGCGATTTCTATAATTCAAATATATATATATATATATATATATATATAAGCACGTAATATGGAATCATTCCAAAATAAGGGCTACACATTCAATTTACTCGTTCAACGCATAACGAGTCGTAAACTAAGTAAGTCGGCGAGCGACTTACCTCGAGGGCGAGACACAAACACGTAGCGGGAGAAAGGAAGCTCGAACAAGTCACACACGAACGTTTTCGAATCCTAACAATTCAATAGCCGAAACTATAACATTCGAAGAGAACGAAACATAACTTAACGCCCCAAAAGCTAAAAGCTCTTTCTAAGCGTTAATTATTTGACACTATCGAATTTAGGCAAGTACTTACAATTATCTAATTTTAATCAACTAGTTAAGTAAGATGGGTAGGTTAAGGACCGATTAAAAGGATTGGAAAGAGTAGTATTTTGACCCACTATTCCACTCATCAATCCATTTAATAAACCAATTTAAAGGTTTCATTAAACAACATATTATTGGAAGGGTCGGTGATCATAATCACATGACTAAACAACATCTCTTTAATCAATAAGTAAACAGAACTTGGAACCGAAATACTAATTCTATCTGCTGGAACAAGCTCATCAACCATTCAAAAACATAGTATATTAATCATTACACCACTAAAGAAAACGATAGTACATTCAATACCCCAAATCAGTAGCTTAGAAATTTTCGTATAGATTAAAGTCGGTCACTATAATTCAATTGTTCTAATCATTATAAGAGAACATCATTAATGACCAAACCCCTCAAAACCAGTACACCACAATACCAATTCTTATTGTAAGAACATCATCTCCCTAAGAGGACCCAAATTGTTCGAGCAAATATCTATCCGTTTTATTATAAAGATCAACATCGACCTTAACTAGTCAAACATCGATCGTGTCTTCTACTAAGCAGCAGCAACAATGACATGTAAATGGGTTCGAATGAAAACAGAACTAGACAAGAACGCAACCTCCTGTATGCAGGTCGACCTCGAACTCGATCGAAGGTGGGGACGGTGCTCGGCGACGGTGAACGACGAGCTTGAATTCGGGAGTAGCGCACTTGAGCAGAGGTGCTCTATCGACGACGACTTCCAGGAGAGGGAGCTTGCAACAGCAACCGACTCTTCCGTGACTAGCAACGACGGTCGCCTTCGAACAGGGGCGAGGAGAGCGGTGTGTAAACGACGACGACCTTGGCGAACGGAATTGGGAAAGGACGCTCGCGACAACGACTGGATTCTCCGAGGTTGACGACGTTCAGAGGAGGGGTCGACCGCTTGAGTGCGCGCTAGTTAAAGAGACAGGCTCGCGGTGGCCCTGGCTTCGCTGAGGTCGACGATGTCTTCTCCGGTTTGGGAACGTTTGACCAGAGGCGATAAACGAGACGAGCAAGGAGGTCGAAAGTGGAGATCGGGAGAGGAATAGAGAAAGGAAGCCAGCGAGTTGGGTGAGCAAGAGAATGAACCAAAGGGATCCGTGAGAGGCGGCGGCGAGGGGTTGGAGAAGATGAACAATGGTCTTCTCCCAAATGCTAAGGATTGAAGGAAGGAAACGGAGGAAGGGGAATGGGCCTCGGCCCAATGGAAGAAATCAAAAGCAAAAGAAGGAGAAGGAAGTAAAGTTGCCCAATTTATAGGCCAAAAATTGTTCATAAAATCTATAGCGCTCTAGTTTATAAATATGACCGGAATACGGACTCGGGCATTACAGCCTTAATTACACCCCTATTTATGTGTATATATGTTTGGCCAATTAAATTTCATGAATTGACCTATATATATGGTATTGTACAAAGAGATGCAATTGTAGTGTACATATTTTCCCTCTCTTATGTCTACTATTCTCTCTATGCTTACAATTATGTTTATAAACTAGAAGGCTTGACCCGTCCGATGGACGGGATAGGATTTCGTGTTTATTTTTATTTATTTTATAAGTGGGCATAGGTGAATGTGTATATTATTTGAATTACAATAGAAATTGTATGTTCAAACAGTTATATCTTTTGAAATTAGCCAATTAATTATATGTTAGCTCTCTCTTTTGTCAATTACAACAAATATAGTGCAAAAGGAAGTTCAAACAATTGTTCTTATAACATTCAAGAAGGAACGTAAGAGGCTAATACACATGATATGGTGCACTGATTGTGACAACTTGGTGTGCCCATTCGTATTCCAAACTCCAACTATTTGTTAATGATATCTTCTATTTTAAAAGACAGATCATTTATGCAGTTATTTGTTAATGGTATTTTTTTTTATTTCAATACATAGTTGTTTCAATAGATAGATCATTTATTGGTCTATTGAGGGAGAGTTTTTATAAAGAGACTAGAGTGTTGAACTCGTCCGTTAGACGGGACAAATGTTATATTTTTTATTTTTTTTATTATTTTTAAGGTCTAGATTTTTGAAAATAATAACATATGATTAAGTGTAATTAAATTCGAGTTTATTGAATTGTATTACGAAATAAAATAATAACTATAACAAAATAAAATGTTGCAAATAATACATAAATAAACTATTTGACTATTTAATTAGTGTACACTACTTAGCAACTTAAAATATAATAAATTTCTTTTCCATCTAAATTTGGTTGATATTTCAAGTATTATTTTGATTTTATTTGCTCAATCTACCATCGATTTTCAAAGTTTTTTATACTTTAATATTTTAAATTTAAATTAATGCGGTTCTCGTACATGTGAAATTGTGAATAGTCAACAATATATGATATTGTGTCTTTTTTAATAAAAATGATATTATGTCTTCGTATGTTTTTATATCATATATAATGTTCATATTTTTTTCTAAAAGAAGAATCTCAATTCTCAAGTTTTTGAAAGAAGAGAAATAGTCATTTTATAAATATGTGTATAATGTATTTCAAATAAATTTTTAAATACTTATTATATTTTAATATTGATGAAAATCAATACATAAATGTGGATCATTTATTTGATTTGAGAGGGATAACTATAAAGATTTATTAAAGCCCTTTTGTATTTCACATCATTTTTTATTTATTTATTTCAAAGTAAAGCATTTATTTAACTTGAGAGGGACAACTTTTATAGTTGTTAAGATAAGATGCAATTGTCGTGTACACATTTTCCCTCTCTTATGTCTACTATTATCTCTATGGTTACAATTATGTTTATAAATAATTACCAACATATTCGAATAGCTCAAGGCAGGTATAAATTATTTTTTCTCTATGTCTTGTTCGTTATTGGGGTCTTAATACTATCATTATATACGTATTTGTGTAAATCTCTCATTCAATATTATATTGAAAGTCTATTCTCATTAAATATAAAAATAGTATATTGAATGTTTTTAGTTATATTACTATTTTTTAATATCATATTGATATTGCTCTTTATTATCTAACTAAATTATTGTCAATTTAGATCTAAAAAAAATTTCTTCAAAACAAAAACAATTGTTGTCAATTAAATTTCTCCAAATTTGCATTGTGATATAACTAAGTGTGCACATATTGTATTATAACTAATAAAGTGTGTATGATCATCTAAATGCATAGCAAAGAAGACAACGATAACACTAAACAACAGACCGTGAAATCAACACACTTACAACTCCAAATGTATAAATATATTCATAAAATAAAAGCAAATTTAAACATAAAAAACAATTGTAAAATACATGTCCCGTGCGTATGCACGGGCCGTTTCACCTAGTTTTATGATAAAACTGTTAACATTCTGCATTATGCTATAAGAAGTTATAAGCAGGCGTGTAATCAAGGAGGATGTATGCATCTTGTATTAGTCTTCCACCCTTGTCGTGCTAACATGTCCAAATTGAAATTTTCCATGTCGCAAAAACCAATCTTAGGAAGATAAAGTCGATTTCAATTCAAGCAATGAATTTTGTGTTTGTCGCTCCTGTCTCCCCACTAAAATTTGCATAGAAGTTCCTCAATCTCACTACTCAGTTTCAATCTTTTGAGATTCACTCACATTCTTGCTGAATGATAACTTAGACTTTGTTTGCATATATACCTAATGGTCGAACATACATCTCTCCGCATGTTGTTTTTTATGAAGTAACATTTCCATATTCCTCCATCTCCACAGAGGTATGTTGATTTTATTTACCCCACTCATGTCGTCTGCAAGCTACAAAAAGCTCAATATGGCCTCAAAGAAGCCCCCCCGAGCATGGTTTAACAAGTTTAAATTCTTCTTTCTTTGACACGGTTTCTCCATTTGTCACTCGTACACGTCTTTGTTTGTCCGACGCTCATCTCATTCGACCACTTAGCAGCTTGTCTATGTCGACAACATTATTATCACATGATCTAATGAAAGCTTTACTCGTCAGGTCACTGCTCAACTTGATCATGCTTTCTCCTTGAAAGATCTTGGTAATCTCGATCACCTATATACTTAGCATCGAAGTGACTTATACAAGCTCCTCATCTATTCATCTATTGCAATACAAGTATCTTTGAGATCTCTAAGAACATTGTGACATGCTTCAAGCTAAGCCTATATCATCTCCGGTTGATCCTAGCTCTTTCATGCCTCCTGTCATGCCTCCCGTCATGCCTCCACTCTTCCTGATGCTCCTTTCATGATCCTCCTATGTAGATTTTACTTTTTAGGATAAGTAGAATAGCATATTTGCAAGTTAAGTTGAAGTAAAGTCGGCTCCTTGTAGATCCAAAAGGATAGTCATAGGTTTGACACTCATATGGAAATCAGCCTTCACTATTCAGGATCGTTTGGATGCAATATTAATCCTCTCAAGGCGTGTTATGACTAGTTGGAAAGCTCTTCAGGTCATGATGTTTGGAAGTTTCTCCAAATCGTCCCATAATAGGTACAAATTTGTTGTTCTTTTCAGACAATCCAAAGCGCTTTCGTGTTCTTGAATTCAATTTGTTTGTGAGTTTCATTCGAGTGTTCGTGCATTACCAAAGAAGCAGTTTAACTAGTGCAAGATCATGTCACAATTCATATACTTGACTTAACAAGGATCATTGCGTCACGTATCGTATCTGATTATATATGAGCAATTGGCTCAAGAGTTGAAGTTTTTTTTTTTTTGGTCTTGGACACTTCCCCGTAAAAGTCGAAACGGAAACCTTGTGATACTAGCATGAGGTCTATTATTATATATATGTGGCCTCTTTCAATTATTGCACGATGTTTTTCATGAAAGGAAATTGGTGTGAATAAGTCTGAACTCCTCCTCAATGTCAAATGCTTTCCCTCCTAAATCCTAATTCATTTATTATTGGTGTTTTTTAATAATCTGTAATAGGATGATATATATGCTCCGTATATAAAAAGATTTAAGACATGAAACTAATTATGCATACATTAATGGAGTATACAATATTGTAAGAAAACGTGCATATGCGCACTAATTTCATGTCATTTAAGTACAAGCTAGAAATTGTCCTATACCAGTCTCTTAGATCGAAGAATATTGTCAATCAATTTGCAGAAAACCAAATGCAGCAATAAACATAGACAAGCTACAAACAAACTAACAACTAACTAATTCATGCCAGTTAAACGCTGGATGAGGGCCATAAACTCATCTGGCCTAGCGTGAATAACTCTAGGAGACCTCAAGTATATCACCACCGGACATTTCATCTTCCTAACATCATCAACTCCCACTAGCGGAGATGGCGCTTTTCTCTTCATCGTCTTCCTCCTCACACGGGTCGTGTCGAAACGTTCACGATCTTCAGCTAGTGAGGAATGCATATATAGAGTTAGGGTTTAATTGATTGAGTTCAAGGTTTCGTTTAGGTATGTGAAGCTGGGAATTGATGAGAAGGTTGGGGCGTCATATATATATATATAATAGAGGGGTGAGATTTGAGAAAGCTTAGAAAAATTTTGTTTTTTTTTAAATAAAAAAAAACCGAGTGCAAAAATCATTTATGCATCATGAATGGTCAGAAGTCAGAATGGACTGAGTCAGCTTCGGAAGGAATAATGATATTTTTGGTAGTATTAGGGTTCCTGATAAAAAGGGAAACATATTAATTGGATATTGACTAGAATTCAAGTTCTCTCTCTTTTTTTTTTTTTTTTTGAATATGGAGTCCTCTTTTTATGCCTTAATAGAATTTTTCGAATATGGAGTTCTGTTAAAAAAAAAAAAACTAAGTCCCCTTTCTCAAAAGTCAAAAGTTTTCCACTTTTCCCTCTTAAGTGTGGCTTAATTTTTTTTAAAAATGTCTTTATAGGTTTGTTGTAATTCAATACTGGTAGAATCAATGCATGTGTTATACTTTAAAAACAACTGATTTCTTACAATATTGCATGTGTTATACTTTATTAAGATGCATGTGTTATACTTTAAAAACAACTGATTTCTTACAATATTGCATGTGTTATACTTTATTAAGATGCATGTGTTTTACTTTAAAAACAACTGATTTATTTCTTACATAAAAATTAGACATATCAAATGGGTCGGGTTTGGGTTCAAGTTGAAAAAACGGGTTAGAATTATCGGGTCCTTTAAGATTTGGTACAAGTTCGGGTTGACCTATTGGGTCGAGAGCATCAATTTTAATAGGTCTAATAAAAATTGATTAACAATTTTGATAGAAATGTGAATCGGGTTTGCGGGCCAATCTTCTTCCTATATAGTAAAATTATACTTCTTCCTATATAGTAAAATTATACTTTTTCACAAATAAATGTAGATAAATAAGTGTAAAAATAATTGCAATGGATCTTATTATTAATTAATTAATAGACCTTTCAAACGGGTCGGTCAGGTCGGGTTTGGGTTTAGTTATTTCGGATTCGAGTTGAGTTAGGTTCGGCCGTAACTCGTAACGGATCACACGGGTCAAATTTGGTCGGGTACGTACGGGTTTTCGGGCGGATCGAGTCGACCCAATGTGTTTTGGGTATATCTGCTTTCGAGTTCAAATTTTCGGGTCTGGACACTAAAATTTTTGGACAGTTCGAATCGGGTTTGCGGGTCAGTTAGTTTTGACACCTTTATTATTAATTACTAATAAGTAAAATAAAAATAATTCAAGTATAAGAATATGTTCATCTTCCTAAAACTCTCCATCTTTATTATATTTTCTTAACAATCAAACATTCAGTTTCTTTAATCTGTACATTAATTAGGTTTTTTCCACCCAAATAATTATCTTAAATATTGTAATTATCAACTTATTGAATTTAAAATATTATGAATATTTTATTAAATATTTAGAGGATGAACTCTTTTATTAAAGATTTATGCAATACATAGAGAATTAACCACATATTTACGCATAGGAAACGTGAATCCGGAAATTAGTGACTTCAAAGTCTTTTTATATACATTGATTTATAGTTATACTAATGGTATTTTTAATGATTTTTTTATATAAAAGGAGCTTTTCAAAATTTTGAATTTGTGATTTTAAGCTATGCAACATACCTATTATCATATATATGGGTTTGGTTTATTTGAACCAAACTCTTATCATGAAACGTACAACGAATGCACTTTTTCTAGTTTGTAGTGCACTTTTCATACAAAAGTGCATTACAAAATACAAAAAGTGCAATGCGAAAAAGTACACTACAAAAATTACGAAAAGTGCACTGTAAAGTAAGAAAAGTGCATTACGAACTAGAAAAAATACATTCGCTTGAGGATAAGAACTCGTTTCAGGATAAGAGTTTGTTTCATTTGAACCAAACTCTATCATACATTTGTCTACATTTTTCTAATTTCTCATCTAATTTTTTTTAATGACGTTAATTGATGAATATATTAAAGTAAAAGATTACCTACTTCTAGTTTCAGTTTTGACATTTTTCTCAAAATGAGACTTACTAAAATAATTCAACATTCAATTCATGACTAGCTGTTCGATAAGCCCTAATTAATCAAGATTCACGACTAGCTGTTCAAAGTCAAGTCGATCATGAATATTGCAAAAGATAATAAGATGACTGATCATTCATTGATTGTGTGGTTATGCATTTTTAGCAAGGAGTAATATTCTAGATATTAAGAAGAATCAAGTCTGCATAATATTTCCATTTGACTGCCCACAACAAAACAAAATTCAAGTCGCTTGACTTTGCAAAAGCGCCCCAAGGCCCGCTGACCCAAACAAAACATCAACAATTGAATCCATGCATTATTGATTTGAATTAGTTATACCCGTGTAGACCCGAGTTCGGTCATTTTGGGTTCGGGTTAAATCGGGTTCCGGGTCGTTATGGGTCACAGGTCAATCGGGTCGGGTTGTAGCGGATTTTCGGTCGGGTCGGGTTGACCAGCGGGTCTAAAATATCATTTTTTCTTATGATTATTAAAATACGAATTAATAAAATAATAATATTTAATTATAATATGTTATTTTCATTTATTTTAATATAAGTATCAAAATAAATTTAAAAAATTCTATAAATATGCTAAATCGGTCAACCCAAGGGGTTCGGGTTTCAACCCAACGGGTTCGGGTTGTATCGGGTTCGGTTTATTTCGGGTTTCGGGTTCAAATTTTCGGGTCTTGACCCTAAATTTATCGGGCGGGTCGGGTCGAATTAGCGGGTTAGGTCAGTTTTTGACAGGTCTATACCTGTGTCATACACGACTACGAATCGAATTAAGTATAAACATATTTATTTTAATATAATGATACATAAAAGATAAAAATAAATTATATTCACATTCACATACGATAGTTTTTTATTTTTAGAATCAAATAAAGTTCGAATTTGAACAAATTTTATAAATATATATAGAGATTTTTTTTTGAAAAACATAAAGTAATATAAATAAAAGTTGAAATTTTAAAAATAAAGTTGGGTCAAAGTCAATGTGGTAGATAAAAATTAAAAAAGATACAACTTTAATATATAGTTATAGAAAGATTTTAAACCAAAATTTAAAATTTAAAAAATCTTTTACATCATAAATGGATAAGACATAGATAATGTAATTTTTATCATTTTGTAGTTTTTTATTTTTTATTTTTATCATAATTTCATTTAAGAATACTTTTATAGAAATAGATATATAGATAAAGATAATGTAATCAATTGATAATCTTATGTACTCAGAATCTATCATAATATATAATATATAGTTTATTTTATGTTAGATAAAACCTTTTCAATATATATAAATTGTGAGAATGACATGTACAAAAAATCCTAGGTGGCACATGGTAAAATCCTACGTGGTATATAACTTATATTGTGATGGAAAAATAACTTAAATAAATTATTATAAATAATATTCATCAATAATATCTTACCAAATATTTAATGCTTTTATAGTTTGTTTTATTTTAGATATAATCTTTTTAAGTTAAATAAATTATCATATCAAATATTTAACATTAACAGTTAAGATTTAACATTAGATAACATCTTTATTTTAGATAGAATCTTTCCTAGATTAATTTATCCTATTTTTATATTATCCTAAAATAATATCACCATATATAAATTCTCAAAATAAAAATCTTATGTGGCGAAATCCTAGGTGGCTTAATGTGGGAACGACACGTAGGAAAATCCTAGGTGGCGCAACGTGGTGGCCTTATTCCTTATTTATAAATAAATAGAGAGAATTTTTTTTGAAAAAGATAAAGTAATATAAATAAAATTTAAAATTCTAAAATTAAAGTTTGGCCACAGTCAATGTGGTGGAAAACTTGTATAGAAATAGATATGTAGGATTTTAATTTGCTCAAAACGATAATTTTAGCATATAGTTATACACAGATTTTTTAACCAAAATTTAATTTTTAAATTTTTTTTAGATCATAAATGGATAAAAAGACATAAATAATTTAATTTTTATCATCTTGTAATTTTTTTATATCATAATTTGATTTAAGAAAACTTGTATAGAAATAGATATATAGATAAAGATAATGTAATCAACTGATAATCAATTATATACTCAAAATCTATCCTAATATATACTATAGTTTATTTTATATTAGATAGAATCTTTTCAATATATATAAATTGTGAGAATGACATATTCGAAAAATCCTAGGTGGTACATGATAAAATCCTACGTGGCAGATAACTTAGATTGTGATAGAAAAATTACTTAAATAAATAATATTCATCAATAATAGTTACCAAATATTTAATGCTTTTATAGTTTATTTTATTTTAGATATAATCTTTTTAAGTTAATAAATTATCATATCAAATATTTAACATTAATACTTAATATTTAACATTAGATAACATCTTTATTTTATTTAAAATATTTTCTAAATTAATTTATCTTATTTCTATATTATCCTAAAATAATATCAACATATATAAATTCTCCAAATAAAAAATCCTATGTGACAAAATCCTAGATGACTTAATGTGGGAACGGCACGAAGAAAAATCCTAGGTGGCGCAACGTGGTGGTTTTATTCCTTACGTTTTATATATATATATATATATACATAGATTTATTGTGCATCTTGAAAGACAGTTGCTCTCATAATTAATTCATCTACAAAGAAATTAAAATTCTTCAAATCCAAAAAAAAAGATCAAAATTGTAGTAAAACAATTTAATGATATTGTATATTATATACACATGTTTATTGCTTTGATGTATCCCGGCCCTATCTTTCTTGCCAATTATTTGCAAATTAAAAATCCTTTGAATGAGTCAGCTTTGGAAGACTGATTTTTTTTTGGTAGCATCGGCCTATGAGCTAGCTAGGGTTGGTGCATGTTTATTTTTCATGAACTACTGTCGAAATAAACTATTGTCCTCTTTAACTAATTACATAGAGAGTTTTTCATGTGTAGAATGAAAGGTCATGAGTTAGAAAAAATTGACTTTATATAATTTGCATGTGGCTTGATCGGATGCAATTTTTTTGTTCCACATTTGTGTTTTACTTTTATGTTCCACAATTTGTTTGATTGTCTTCTTATTTTGACAATCAAGCTTCCTCACTTAGAGTATTACTTTAGCACTCTTTCTCTTATAATAATTTTGTTGCCATTTAAGTCTAACTGACTAATGCTGATGATATTTGAATTTAATTGAGGAATAAAATAAACATCAGTAAGTGGTATGTGCTCACCTAAGATGCTAGATAATATGACATATCCTTTCCTTGGATGTTAACAATTGAGACATTGCCAAATTTCACCCTTCAACTAAAGTCCTTTTTGTCCAAGTCAGTGAAATAGTCTTCACATCTTGTCATGTGATTGCTGGCGCATGTATCAAGATACCATTTACAGAATTCTGGATTTTCTTCACTTTCCAGTTTTTTATTCTTCAACAAATTCATTTGAGACAACTTTCAATTTTCATTAGCTTCCAACATGAGTAAGACTGGCTCCTCTCCATCTTCACTTCTCATGATCGATTAGGTTTGCCTTCTCATCCTTATCCTTGGAGTCACATTCAGAAGCAAAATGGCCCATGTTTCCACATGTATAACTCTTGATCTTACTTTTATGAAATTTTCTTTTCTGCTTTTGATTTACGTTTCCTTAATTTGTGTTGTGAATCTGCCTTGCTTTTTTCTTTGTAGGGTTCCGGAACTCTTGTCTTCACTTGAATTCGATCTGTTTATCCTTTTAAGACTTTTCTTTTGTCTTCTTTTTCTCCCGGGTTCTCCACTCTGCTCAAGTAAATTCTTTTCTCCAAAATCTCATATCCTTTCCTCATGTGTTTTCAATGAACCGATTATTTCATCAATTGTTTTTGTTTTCAAATCACATAATTCTTCAATGGTTGAAGAGATTTGTATGAACTTGGAGGATGTTGATCTTAGGAATTTCTTCACAACTCATTCCTCTTCAATTTGATTTAATTTCCCAATCCTCTCAATTTACTTACAGTAATATTGATTTTGCTTGAAAAATCGTCTACACTTTCACTTTCCTTCATTGTAAGTCCCTCAAATTCTCTTAACAAGGTCCGTGTCCTCACTTCCTTGATTCTCTCAGCCCCTTGATTCATCATTTTAATAGAATCCCACGCTTCTTTGGCACTTTTCTTGACTCCCAACTGCAGTAATATATCTTCTGGAATGGATTGATAGAGACTCGCCAATGCCAATTTGTCTTTCTTTGCATCAAGGGGTGGTGTGTCTTCAATTGCCTCCCAAATCCATTGAGCATTGAAAAAAACTTCTATCTTCATTGCCAAAACTCCATAATTGCATTTTGAAAGAATTAGATATTGGATGTACATGATTCTTTCTCCATTAATCCTTACATCATTGAGAGCCCCTATAGCTTTTGTATGCATAGGATTATTTCCACTCGTTCTGATCTTTCTCAAACACTCTGTTACCAAATGTAAGATTGATGAACTAATTCCAGATTCAAACATACAACGATTGACAATAGGAATTCAGAGTTTCTGAAACAATACAGTTGCAATCTTCTATATTGTGAATTTGTATTATCCAAAGTAACTGTTTTACAATACTCGGCGCGCGCGCACATATATATATATACACGGTTACTTCTAGTAACTGCCATTAACTAGATTCTAAGGCAGTTATATATACGACTAACTTACAACTTTCAAATACTAACAAATTAACCATAATAACTACTTCTGCCACCTTACAGAATTACACACATACAATAATTAATAAAGTATATTAATATATAACGAAGCTTAATATTAATAAACTCAATATGATGAAAATGGTGGAGGGCGTTTTCCAGTTAAACGCTGTACGAGGGCCATGAACTCATCCGGCCTAGCGTGAATAACTCTAGGAGACCTCAAGTATATCACCACCGGACATTTCATCTTCCTAACATCATCAACTCCCACTAGCGGAGATGGCGCTTTTCTCTTCATCGTCTTCCTCCTCACACGGGTCGTGTCGAAACGTTCACGATCTTCAGCTAGTGAGGAATGCATATAGCTAGCTTTGGGTTTGAGTACTTGAGTTGATGAGAATGAGAGTGGCATTGGTGCCCCTTTATATATAGGGATGAGATCGAGGCAGAAAAAAAAAGTACGAAAAGGCAATGGTCATATTGGGTATAGTATATTAGGATTGCTGGTAAACCGGGGAAAATGGGCAAATTGGTTGGAGAGAACGTTCAAACAAATTGTATATAGTTGATTTGTTGAAAAGGCAATGGTCATATTGGGTATAGATTATTGAATAATGTTATATGGAATCTTTCTCCCTTTAAGCGACTTTTAACATGAGAGGGAATGGTCAAAAGCTAGAAAGGTTGACGTTAATTTGCATGAATATGTGGGTTGATGTAGGTTGATGTATGTGAATAAGAACTCCTTCTCCAATTGTCAAACGCTTTCCCTTTTACTAGTGAATATTAATAGGCCGATTTCTTATGCACAGGAAAAAAACGCCTCGCGCACACAGTTTCACACGCTTCATGAAACGTATGACCCAAAGGGTGCCCTCTGCGAGGGTGGTACCCTGGGCCCGCTTCATGAAGCTAGTGAAGGCTTGCGCTTCACAAAGCGTACGCTTCATGAAGCGGTAGGGTTTGCGGACAACGCCGCCGTGAAATTAGGTTTGTTTACGTAAATTTGGGAAAAAATTATTTTCGTATCTAATTTATATCTTTGTCATTTAAGGCCTATATATATTCATATATGAAAAAGTTTATAAGTTAAGAAACACAGTTTAACAAAATACAATGGCATCCAATATCTCATATGAAGAAAATTCATCGACGGAATCGCTTTTTTCAGATGAACCGTATGAAGCTGAATCATCATCATCATCTTATGAAGAATTATAATCATCTTTTGAAGAAGGAGGAGGAGAAATAGACGTTGATGAAGAAGAAAACGATATAGTCGAGGTAAGTTGTTTGAAATATAAATTGCAGTTTATAGTTTTATATTCTGAACATTGCTATCGTATTTGTATTTGTAAATAAAAAAAAAATTAAATTATTAATCTTGTACATTTGTACTGATTATATACCTTTAGAAATAATATTATTGTTATTCAATACAGTAGAGTTGAATGGAAAATAATAGTAAAAAAGATGTTATTGTTAAAAACATATTGTGTATTTTTAGTTTAATTGAAAGTAATTATAATTTATAAATAGGTAAACGGAAGAGATTTTTCTGCTGACTTTCATCACGATGGGGTGTGGGATAGTCGAGATCAAATGATAGCCTGGGCTAGGCAAGTTGGGCGTAAAATATATATGGCGTTGCCTATAAAAACGTCAAATGAAAATTTGGTCAGGCTAGCATGTCATAGGCATGGTATGTATAGACCTGGGAAGAAGGGTGATTGCATCCCTACTGTTACACCGCCTCAGGTGCGAACCCTTTACACAAAGTGCAAATGCAAATTCGAGTTGCTTGGCGTTAGAAGTAAATCGACCGGGAAGTGGGCACTAACGGTTGTGTGCGGAGTTCACAACCACGACCTCCCCACTAGTTTGCTTGGCAATTCATTTTCAGGCAGAATGACGGAAGCACAAAAATTGCTTGTGAAGGAATTGAGCTATATATATGTGCCACCTGCTCGTATAGTGGAGCGGTTGAGAAATCTTTACCCCGGAAACGTGACATCAAGGAAGCAAGTTTCAAATTTGAGGGCACGATATTTGAAAGAGGATAGTGCAAATCTGACAACCACCCAATATGCACTGCATTTTCTACAAAGAAACGATTACAAAGTATTTCCGAATAGGATAGGTGATTCAGATTATATTGATATCCTCTTCTTTGTGCACCCCACGCCGCTGCATCTACTGAAGTTGTTTCCGTATGTCGCCATTATGGACATCACATATAAGACCAACAGGTACAATCTGTTAAGTTTTTTTCTATATATTGAGGCAAATATTGTTTTTTATAAAGTTGTATAATTGTTTAATGTATTGACAGGTACGACATGGCTTTGCTGCAGATGGTTGGGTTTACATGTACTAACAGATCTTTCAACATCGGTTTTGCATTTCTGTCAAGAGAAGACACAACTAGTTACACATGGGTGTTGAAGCGTTTGAGGCGTTTGTATCAGGAAGTGGGAGCGATGCCAAATGCGATTGTCACAGATCGAGAGAGGGCAATAATTAACGCAAAGGACGCTGTGTTTGGAGAGGAAGTCAAACATCTTCTATGTTGGGTGCATGTTAAGGGCAACATATTAGCATACGCTGTAGGTATCCTAAGGGACCAGGAAAAGGCGAAAAGGTTTGCTAATAGATGTTGGGGCATATTCATGTCGACAACGGAGGCAAAATACGAGGAAAAGCTTAGAAGAGTCAAACAACATTGGCCAGGGCTGATGAAGTATGTTGAGAGGTCGTGGCTCGGGCCTTACAAGAAGTCGATTGTTAGAGCATGGACCGATCACTATACCCACTTCGAAACGAGAACAACAAACAGGTACACACGTTTTAATGTTTTACATATTTTTGGTTGTTCAAATTATGTGATTTACACATTTGTAATGTACATAATACTAACATGTACGAAACAGGGCAGAGGGAATGCACAACGTGCTTAAAAAAATACTTGACAGTTCTCGAGGAGGCTTCAACACAGTGATCGGAAGGATCCACAATCACATTCAGTCTCAAGTTAATGATATAAGGGGGGATCTGGAGATGTCACGTAGCAAGATTCCAACTGAGTTGAATAGTATCCCTAGTCGAGTTAGGAAAATATTCATGCGCCTATTTTACAAAGTGTCAACTTTGTGCATTATGAAGTTGTTGAATATGTACTACGACCTGAACAAGGATGTCGCTGAAGGAAAATTAGAGAAAGAGTGTGCTGATTTTTGGGTACGGGAGTGCATGGGTCTTCCTTGTCGTCATACGATTGCCCAAGCCATTCTAACTAAGCGGCCGATCCCGCCAGGTGACATACACCCATTTTGGCATCAGGTTGTATGGGATGGAGTTGATCCGAAGCGCATGCCCATAGAAGACAAAGAGGCAAAAAAACTTACCGAGATCAGATGGGAAGATATGGTGGAGAGGAAGCGTCGGGGTGAATTGACATATGACCATGTGTACTCAATCATAGAGTCTTTTGTAGACAATGTGCTTGGCAAAGAGTCGTCTTTGATTGAGCAGATAGATGCTATGAAGAGGGGACGACCAAAGGGGTCCACTAAGTGGTCAACAAAGAGGAACAATACTTTGCTTGAGCATCGGATGGAGGCATATGAAAAGGAGAAGCAACAGAAGCAAAAGGAGAGCCAAGTAAAAACTTCATTGCCCGGCAAAAAGCGTGGAAGGCCAAAGGGCTCAACCAACAAGGCCCCAAAAAAAGTTGCGACGGGGTCAAGTACACAAGAAGAGAGGGTCGACATGATGTGGTTGGATTTCAACTTTGGAGTTGACAATGTTAACGACTTCTTGTTTCCTTACATTGATCAGGTGCAGGATGTAATGGCAGATGGGCATTGCGGTTATCGATCACTCGCCGTGTTGTTGGGACAATTACAGGGCGAGTACCACAGAGTTCGGTTGGAGTTGACAGCCGAATTGAGGAGGAACAGATATGTATATGAGCCTATTTGGAACAAATCTCCTATTGATGAGATGTTTGATACTATGCCCTATGTGGTTAGCCCTTGTGCTCAAAGATACTGGATGGAGATGCCCATAGCCGGTTTGATCTTTGCCACAATACATCAGGTTGTAGTTGTTTTGTTGTCGTGGGATGGATCGCATACATGCTTGCCGATGCAGGCGAGAGGGGAGAACCGGTCACCTCCAACGAAGATATATGCCATAGCGCTCGTGGGAAACAGAGATCACTTTATACCTGTGAGTCATACATTATTATCATGAAAATAAATTAGCACGTATAATTGCGCACACGGTAATATATTATGTGTTTAATTTGCAAGTCTGGTTGAGCAACGACTCCCCACTTCCTCCTCCGCCGAGAGATTGGACAAGAAGCCATCAACCTAGCGTCAACGGGTGGGATGAGCCGTTCAGACAGAGAATGGTAAAATGGCGCGAGAAGCGGATTAGCCATAATCTTGAACCAAATGTTGCTGTTTGAAGTTGATGATATATGTCATTAGTTAGAACTGTATTAGTTTTAGTTGTACTACATTTTTGGGATTAGTGTTTGCTTCTTATGCTAAATATGATTTTGTGCTTGTATAATTGTTAATGGCTTTGAATTGGTTCAAATAATTACAAGTAACCATGAAAAAAACACTACACTAAATAACATATTCAGAGAAATCAAATGGTCAAAATGAAAATTGATTGCCACACTTTGAGAATAACATAACTAATACACTCATTGATTTTTCTTCTTTCAATGTAAGAATGTGTTGGACAAAAAGTGTCTTCCTATACTTGAAATACATAAGATAAATCACTAGCATATAAAAGAGGGTGAATTCCTACCCATTAGTTTTAGCTTTTGGTTTAGAAGGTTGATCCCGACTTTATATGATAAGTGGTAAAAGATCCCGAGACCTTTCGGTCCTCGGAATCTAACAGAAGCAAATAGATGGATCTATGAGGGCTTGAAGCAAAGAAACATATCAAAGTATTTGATACGATGTCGGGTTATTGTTTGGAAGGCTCCTAAATTATAAAATAAACCCTAACTAAACCCTACCCTACCCTAAACCCTAAACCTAACCATAAATCGGAACCTTAAAACAAATTATGGTAATAACTGGTCCAACATGAAATTTCAAGAACCGGAACATTTTTTATTTTTACAGTTTATTTTAAGGTCGGTTCGGTTATATTAAAATGTTAATACGATTAATAAGGGTTCACACCCTAAAATATACATAAATTCATTTATTATTGCTCCATAAAATTAAATAAAGTGCAATCTCTTAGGAACCGGTTTTATTTTTGTAATTCAAACCCTAAAAATAGGTGAATCGGTCTGTTTAATTTAATTCCGGACCAAACCCAATCGAAAGTGGGTTATTTGAAAATTAAAATTAATCCTATATAAATCGATAGCCAATGCGGCACACTTGGTCCAGGTACACGCGTTTGAGGAGTATGTCTACGGTTCGAAACGGGGGACGAGCGAAAGCCACCCCTTTTTTTCCCCATGAGCCTTACGCATCATGAAGCGTGCGCTTCATGATGCGTATGTCAAGCGGGACAGAATAAGTATTCCTTCCTGTTGTATTGGATTCGTAGCTGGACAAACATCGTTGCCATTTTCTTTGACATATGCAATCGGATAAAAACCACGGGATAAAGCATAAATTTAGACAAGGTAACACAATTGGTAAAACCATGAGAATCAAATTTCCATTAAACAGAGTGCAACATAATTCATATTAGAAGCCAACAAGTGCATAAACTACCTAGTCTAAAACAGATTACTAAATCGTAATCTAGGCCTAAACAAATTACTAACATAAATCTAGTCTATGATTATTGGATTGTTTGGATCGAAACCATCATCCTCTTCCTCATGCTTCACTAGGCGCAAATCAGTGTATGACGGGACTTCAATCTCAGGGTTGTCGTTGGCCCTTGCTTCGGCATTGAAGAGAGCGATTTCTTGGAGTTCCATCTCCTCCTTGAAAATTCTCTCTAGTGTTGTGAAGTAACCGAGTCGGGCAAGGTGTTTACCGACATTCTTCAAGCCTACTTCCTTGCTGTTGATTAGCTCCCGAATGAAAAGACGGATCTCTTGTACATCCGCCAAGTGCTTGCGAAAATCATGCCATTGATGGAGATATAGCAGATATGAAGAAGCTTTGAAGAGAACTGGTTTTAGAGAGGTGGGGTGAAGTTTTTATAAGAAGCGTGGATTTGATTGGCCATGGTTTAATTTTAGCGGGTAAATTTTGCGCCAAAACTACAACTTATCAAGGCAACTTACGGAAATCGCAGATCTTTTCCGTAAATATAGGATCATGGCTTCATGAAGAGTTATCTGCAACCGCCCGCGGAAGATTTTCTGGATACTGGAACAGAGAACTTGCGCTTCATGAAGCGTACGCTATATGAAGCGCAAGCCTTAAAACAAGTAAAGTACAATGCCTCACGCATCATGAAGCGTGCGCTTCATGAAACGTAAAGCTTATGAGAAAAAAAAGGGGTGGCTTTCGCTCTTCCCCCGGATCGAACCGTAGACATACTCCTCAACGCGTGTACCTGGACCAAGTGTGCCACATTGGCTATCGATTTATATAGGAATAATTTTAATTTTCACATAACCCAGTTTCGATTGGGTTTGGTCCGGAATTAAATTAAACCGACCGGTTCACCTATTTTTAGGGTTTGAATTACAAAAATAAAACCGGTTCCTAAGAGATTGCACTTTATTTAATTTTATGGAGCAATAATAAATGAATTTATGTATATTTTAGGGTGTGAACCCTTATTAATCGTATTAAAATTTTAATATAACCGAACCGGCCCCAAAATAAACTTGAAAAATAAAAATTGTTTCGGTTCTTGAAATTTCATGTTGGACCTGTTATTGACATAATTTATTTTAAGGTTACGATTTATGGGTAGGTTTAGGGTTTAGGGTTTTTTAGGTTTTAGGGTTTAGGGTTTAGGGTTTACAATTTAGGGTTTGTTAGGTTTAGGGTTTACAATTTAGGTTTTGTGATATGCTTAATCTTATTGTTATAGTTTAGGGTTTAGGGTTTATGGTTTGGGGTATAGGGTTTAGGTTTTAGGTTTTAGGTTTTAGGGTTTTGATTAATATAATGAGCATAATGTATGGTTAAAGTGTTATATAATTGGGGTGAAGTTGTTGTTATTAATATGGTTTAGTGTAAACCCTAAACCCTAAACCCTAAACCCTATACCCTATACCTTAATACCTTATCTTACAAGCATCATCCATCAAAACATATTCACAATGACAAATATACAATATATCAATAACATATACAATATCCTTAAAACCATGCCATTGTAACCAACCATGACATCTAAACCTTCGACCTTGTAACATGAAATGTCAAATAGCGGTAGTATTTGTAATGGATATTTGTCGCATTGTAGGAGTGTAATGCTAAATATCGTTTTCTGTTAGTATTATATGTAAATGATTATGAATATTAAACCAAATAACATATTTGCATCTAAATCCTAAACCCTAAACCCTAAGATTAACCATATAGCAAAACCCTAAACCCTAAACCCTAAACCCTAAACCCTAAACCCTAAAACCTAAAACCTAAACCCTAAATTTATAAACCCTAACTAAACCCTACCCTACCCTAAACCCTAAACCTAACCATAAATCGGAACCTTAAAACAAATTATGGTAATAACTGGTCCAACATGAAATTTCAAGAACCGGAATATTTTTTATTTTTACAGTTTATTTTAAGGCCGGTTCGGTTATATTAAAATTTTAATACGATTAATAAGGGTTCACACCCTAAAAAATACATAAATTCATTTATTATTGCTCCATAAAATTAAATAAAGTGCAATCTCTTAGGAACCGGTTTTATTTTTGTAATTAAAACCCTAAAAATAGGTGAACCGGTCGGTTTAATTTAATTCCGGACCAAACCCAATCGAAACTGGGTTATGTGAAAATTAAAATTATTCCTATATAAATCGATAGCCAATGCGGCACACTTGGTCCAGGTACACGCGTTTGAGGAGTATGTCTACGGTTCGATCCGGGGGAGAGCGAAAGCCACCCCTTTTTTTCTCATAAGCCTTACGTCTCATGAAGCGCGCGCTTCATGATGCGTGAGGCATTGTACTAGAGACGATTTCTGATAATATATGCGCTTCATGAAGTGGACGCGTCATGAAGCGTAAGGTAAGCCTATAACAAAACACCAGTGACAGAATCACCACAAACCAGAATCAGTAACAGCAACAGAAAATACACAATGCAACAATGTGACAGAATCATCCAGCTAATCAAAGGTTTGGGATTCTGAATCAACATAAGATTTCCCAAAAGAATGCACTTTCTTCACAATTGGTGTCTGTACATCACTGGATTTTGAAGCAGCCACCAGAAATGCCATGCAATGGATTTGAGTTAATTGCTGAAGAATCCACCAGAAATGCGATTAGATGGCCACTGAATCTGGAAAGAGGGTGTCTCTTGAGCAGACACATGGTGAGCCAGAGATGATGGAGCCACCAAGGATGGCAAAGGTGTCAACTGCGCTTCCTTCAGCAATGTTGCAGAACTTGTGCCTAAACCACATGCTTGTTAAATTTGTTAAATTTGTCTAAACCACATGAAACCACCAGCTGGTATGTTAATATGCAATAGAATCATTTATATAACGCTACAAATTTTAGAAGTGTACTCTGTATTGAAAGCAGCATATGGTGTCCAAGTCTATATGTACCCAGAGTGATCCAAACATTCGAGAACTTAAAATGAAAACCTTCTTGAATTGAGATAATGTTGAACTATAACCAAATTCCTTCATTTAAGCTTAACTCCTTTGACAAAAATAAACATGTATCCAGAGGGATTTCTCCACTTAATGTCATGTGCAGTTGGGCACTCATAAAATCAAATAATTTACAACAAAAGAAACACCCTACTTTGTGTTTTATGTTTTCAACTCTAAAGCATTGGGATTTTTTTCACATCAGTAACATTATTGGCTGGAGATTTTGGACTTATTCCTTATGGCTCTCACTGGCTGGAGATAATATGTCAGGCTTAATGTTTTTTTAGGAGTTTCATATCCCTGACACTTGCATCGTTTGCATCATTAAATGTAATTAAACTAAAGGTAGGAAGTTCAACCAGTGCTTCTGGTGTAAGAGGCAGTCCACGAGCTGCTAACTAAAAAGTTAAAAGCAGATGTTATGATGATTGTGAATTTCTAACAACATCAGTAGTAAATTGTGGAGAGCAAGTCATACTCTAGTAGACTAGTACAGCTATGGAGCAAGTCATACTCAGTAGTAAATTATGAATCTGATCAAGCTGTGAAGAAATGAGCAGATAAAAGGATCAAGACCTTCAAATGCCCATGACAGGAGGATATGTCATTATCAGTTGTTATTATAAAAACTAATCAGTGATTCTATTCCTGACATGAATGGAAGAGAAATTTACCTCACTCCTGTATGAATAGAAGTCATTTGAACCAAGAATTGTGATATCAAGACCTGCAGGACAAAGTTAATTTACATATCAGAGCACTCATAAAAGGTTGCAATATGTCATACACAGCCAAGAGCCCAAAAAAAATTGTTAAGCTATATTACCTCTTAATAGTAGTTTCTCCAAGACGTCCTTCTTGTCCTTGCCAAGTCTTTCATGTGCAGCTGTTGATTAGCTCACTGCACAGTTTGTTCTACAAAAGGATTCCTTGGATCACTGAAACATAAAGCAGCTATTTCTCTCAAAGAAATCAGCAAAGGCTCCAACCCAAGAAGAATTTGTCTAAATAAAAGTACAAAGAATTTGTGTAAATAACAGCTTGTTGTACAAAGGGATTCATTAGGCGGCTTGTTAAATTTGTCCAAAGAATAAAGAATGAAACTGTACATACAATTCTGAAACTTCCTCCAGGAATCAGATACAACAATTTAGGACTTGAAAGAAAACATATAAACACATTAAACCAGCATTTCCAAGACAATCAAGCATTTCCAAAACATTTATCAAGGACCCAACTTTACATAAAGGAAAATGTCACATTCAAAGCATTCTTACAATATCCATCTAATACATGTACTTATAATATAAATTCGCAACAATCAGCGTGCGACACCTCCAGACCCACTCCCCGAACCGGGATCATATCTAGAATCCCGAAACGGTCTGCTCAAAGGAGGTGGCATTGGCGGACGATCATCCCCTAATATGCTCAGCATGTCCAACAAGTACAACCTAGCTGGATGATCAGCAGCCATCGCTGCCAAAGCGTCGTGAGCATATCCAACGAGTTGCTGTTGTCGCTGCATAATTTAAGACACATTTTAGCATAACCCTAAAAAATATCAAAACGATTAATCATTGAATGATTTTTTTTTTATGAACTTTCACTTACAATGGTAGCATCAACTACAGCTGATGGGTGGGTGTGTGGCTCACGCGGGCGGTCCTGACGCTTTGACCTCGGATCTACATACGGATGTGTCACGTCACTAAACCAATCCCAGTACGCGAGGTCCGCCTGGTAAGCATACCGAGCCAAAGGGTGCTGTTCAAGGTCAATGAGGTGGTCGTACCGCTGGTTCCAGTATAGCTGATCGTCGGAAAATTCCACCTCATACTTGCGCCAAGACATGCTACGAAACTCTGTAGCCGACACAATCGGATCAAGAGGTATACACTGGACCCGAAAGTACTGACGCAGCCACCTATCGGGCATGTAAGCCTCTCGAATAGTAAAGCACTCAAGCACGCCTCGAAACCTCGAAACCCGGTAACGCTCTGACTCGAAATCTATGCCTCTCCATGGCTGCCACTTAATCTAAAATAAAAATACATATGTTAAGAAAATATGATATCAAGTGTTTAGAGTTATTTCATTCCAAATATTTTGACATTACAATTTTTTACCTCATCAGCGCGAACCTTATCTAAAACTTTACGAATCGCCTCCAACCGCTCTGGCTTCTTCGGAGGAGCGCGTGTCTCAACTCTAGATCGGGCACCCGCGTACGGGTTAACCAAAAGATCTATCCTCAGTATTGGATGCCCGCCAAAAAGCTGCATATACTCCGATATCCAAGTCTATGTCATAAATTAAAGTTAGTTTCTTACATAACTAAAAAATGAAATGACATACAAAAGTACTACTCAAATAATTTTCTTACCCTTAGAAGGAGAACACATCCAGCAATGCCCTTGCTATCACGTCGTGATGCAACACCCAACTCTCGGTACATGAATGTCAGAACCGCATCACCCCAAGCAAATGTACTCGTGCGGTCGGGGTCTAAGAGACAATGCAAATACTCAATGCTGACATAGTTGGTGCTCTTGTTGACGAATAGTGCTGAACCAATGACCCACAACAAGTACGCAACAACTATAAAATTAGGTGTTGCCCCCTCTGCAATCATCCTAATGATATGTGCCTTGAGGTCGTCAAAATGAATGCCACGAGAATCATATATACGAAACGTCCGCACATCAATCGAGAACATCTGCATGACCTGCGTCTGAAACTCCATCTCAGAGAACTGCTCGCCCACACGCTCCCCGTCGATCGGCAAGCCTAAAATGCGCTCTACATCATGCAACGTGATGGAAATCTCACCCCATGGAAAATGAAAGCTGTTAGTCTCCGGATAACAACACTCAATAAATGCAGAAATGATGGCGTGGTCCGATCCTCGATAATCCATATCCCCGATATGCCTCAATCCACTACGCCCTGCAATATGCCACCACGTACCCGGCTCATCAACTCTGTGGGCCTCAATATCAGTCCAATCCAACGTCCTTGAGTATGCCTTATACAGCTTCCTCCACTGTCAAAATTAAGAAAAAAAAATTAGATAAGTTCAATTATGTCAATACACAGAAAAATTAATAAAATTCAAAAAAAAGCTCACCAATACATCCTCGATAGCTGGTGCAGGAGCAGCTGCATGCTCGACGGAAGCAGGAGGGGCTGGATCATCTCGAGGAGTCCACCTCCATATCGACTCCGCAATATGAGTGGGGTAATGTCGAAGGAGGACGGCCAAACGTGGTCCTCCTGGCTGCCACATGGGTACGTCGGCAACAGGAGGCACCGGAGCGGGAGGTGGGTCAACAATGGGAGGATCCGGGGCAACTAAAGGCTGAACAATAATAGGCGGATGAAGTGGAGGCTCAGAAACTGTAGTCTGTATGATGGGTGGGGACGGGATATGAGAGGTCTGTGAAGGTGAAACCGACGCAAGTGCAGGAGTCATATCGATGTCCCTAGAAAGATCCTCTCCGGTGCCAATCGGAGTCCCTAAACTAAATGAATCAATCTGCTCGGACTCCCGTCGAGGGGTGGGATGCTGGGTCGGGGAAGACGGAACAACATCCTCTGCCTGATATGTCCCAACAACGTAGGTCGGAATCTCCTCAGCAGTCTCACCTGGAGCAGACGGACCAATGTCATGCTCTATCTGAATATCTGCACCATCATGCGCTGCCTCGTCCCGCTGTAGCTCAGATATCAACGTCTCAGCCCCTAATCTCCTGGCCCTCTTTTTCGGCGGAGGGGCCTCAGCACGAGCAGACTGCAGTATACCTCGTGCCTTCGCGTTCCTAGTCCTCTTCTTCTTCAGCACATGAGGTGTAGTCGAGTCGGGAGTTCGCAACTCACGACTCAACTCCTGAAACGCCTGTTTACGATTTTCATTCTTTCATTTACGTACTCCTTTATAAAATTCGTACTTTGTGCCTTACCTTCAATTTCTATATCTTTTTATACATAAGTGTGATTTTAACTAATATTACTATAACAAAATCAAAATAGTTAACTTCAATCACTACTGTATATGCTAAAGGAGAACATAAATCAAATTAACCTCCAGTGAACAAGTGCTACCAAAACATAAACTTCAAAATTTTTACATTTGTGGAGCCAATTACATTTAAGTAGGTGGAAAGCAATCATATGATATGAATTATGGTTATTAACTTAAGATGACCATATAATTTCATTCTTTCCAAGCACATAAACAAAAAATACACAAATTCGGTAAGCCATAAATTCAATTTTCAATTTTCATACTTTGCATACTAATGTACATAATACGTACCATCATCGTTTCCTCGCCCCAACCACCCCTCGTATCGCCCTTGCTCGTATCATCAGGAGTTGCAGAACCCCCGCCAAAAGTACCATCATTGCCAGCTCTACCACTAGTCTCAACAATCATACCAACATCTGCATCGATCGTCTCGTCCCCCCTAACAACGTCAACCACTGTCCAATAAAACAATTTAAACATCACATCATTATTTTTCAAACCATTAAAGCTCAGATTTTCAGTTTGTATAAACATGATATCACTTTCAATTAACTCGCTAATCTAATACTCCAAATGTCAATGAAATGCTCGTGTAGAAATCAATAAACAAAGGAATTGCAAAGTGAAGCCTGAGAAGTGCGTATTTGCATGAAAATAAATACACAGCTCACATGAGAAAGTTGCAAGGATGCTAAAATATGCCTATCCATCCATCCATGGATAGGATGTAATTTTGAGTTTCAGTCCTTCACAAATGACTTTCTTCCACCTAATGTGTTGGACAAAAAGTGTTACCAAATTGACTTTCTTCCACCTAAAATAAATACACTCAGAAGGGATTACATTATCCTAAGTGTTACCAAATTACCAAATTTGGTTTTACCAAATTACCAAATGATATTCCACCTACTTCTGAGTTTCAGTCCTTCATAAAAAGTGTTACCAAATTACCAAATTTTGAGTTTCAGTCCTTCACAAATGACTTTCTTCACAAATGACTTTCTTCCACCTAAAATAAATACACTCAGAAGCTACTCAGCAGACTCAGTTTTGTGGCAGCAACCAATCTAATCAAACTCTTACCAAATTGCCTTTCTTCCACCTAATGTTGTCTTAAGCTTTGTTAGCTGAAATTTACATTCTTTTGCTATAGGATAACTATTAACATAACACAAGTTGTTGCAAGAATGTCAAAGAGCCTTAAACTAATCCTCAGGGCACATCCTAGAGGCCAGAATGGATAGTCTACTCCTGTACTTAACATTTAGCTTGAAAATCTAGTTTGGACTCTTGTTGACCACAGAAAAAAGAAGTCACTTCATATTATCCAACTAGTAAATCCTTCCTTGCAGTTATGCATAAGGCCTAACAAGTGAGGAAAATCATGATGTTTCTGATGAAACATCATGAGGCCTAACAAGTTATGCATAAGGCCTAACAACTAGTAAATCACTCCCTTTCAGATGAACTAAATAATCATGATGTTTCTGATGAAAATCATGTTGTTGACCAAGTTTTTACTGCTGAAACCCCAAAAGTTTGTGAGGAGTATGAAGGGGAATCGAAGATAGAAGCATCCACAGTGAAGAATAATTGGCTAGAGAAGAACTTTGATGAGCTCAAGCCAGTTTTGGAGAAGATGGGTGCTGGATTCACAAATAATTATGAGGTGGCCAAGGAGAAAGTGAAGCAGGGAGATCGAGGTTCAGACTTAACACAACTTATGTCTGCTCTGAATGACAACACTGAACTTGAGTGGATGAATGATGATAATCTCAGAGAAATTGTGCTGCAAGTTTGCTGCTTCATGTAAAGAAATCTACACAATTGTATTCAGAGCATATAAAATTTGTTGACATTTGATAGTTAGATGAACAAAAAAAACCATCAAGCTCAGCATTATGCATTATAGGGAATAAACAAGATAATTCTACCCACACATTCATAAAGAGAAACAAAGGAATTGATGTGTCTCTATCAAATCACAAGGTCAAAATCAAAAACTAGATCAGGAGCAGTTTAGAAATTTATTGCTACGAACCAATCAACAAGGACACGCATTGATACTGATGAAGATCAGAATTGTAGGTGACATCATGGCATGAATGATGTTCTGATGTTAGGTCAACAAAAGATTATCACGAAAATTAAGGCATGCCATGTTTTACATTTTATCTTAACATTGACGCAAACAATTATTAGCACAACATTTCAGTTTCCAAGGATTCTATTTACTAGAAATGCACAAGATCACTTTGAGGGAGGTGAAATTCTAAGGGAAATTCTTTGAAGGCAAGACATTCTATAACATTCATATAATGTAGCAGACCATAGTTTTCTCTGAAAACCTACATTATCCAGTGATACTATCATGAGAAAGGACTAGGATTTGTCAAACCAGTGAGCTGCAATCCAGGATTTCAGGGAAACTATGTCTCAAAAGCTTAGGTGTCTTACAATTGCTCATATAATCAGAGTTGTGTTGGTATATGGGTTGTGGATATCTCGGTATGTACTGCTGTCAGGGGATTTAGAGCTACTAATGGTTGTTGATCTTATAACTTCTACAATGCTAAACCTCACTTCTCTTTTTTCCCTAATGTTTTTGCTCAATACCTTAAACAGAGAATCGAACCATATGTTGTTCATACACATTCAAATGCTCCTTCAGAAACCAAGTCCTCTTCTGGAAGGAACTCATCAGTGCCAACTGAAAGCAACAATAAAGTTGGTATAGGGCGATTCATACACATTCAAATGATAAACCTATCACTTTTAGTTGTATGCAATGTCTCTTTTTTTTTCTGTTTGCTAACATTCAGCAGGAGCATATCAAAGAAGCACAACTAACAATCAACAGCAGCAATATAATAGGAGAATTCAATGAAATCTGAAAGCACAACAAACCCCAAATCTCAATCCCTATATTATCATTGCCAATCAAGTACCTCATATAATGGGAGAGCGAAGATAGGAGTTACCAGAAACAGATCTGAGGAGTTGAATTGAGCCAACAAGTGAACAATTTCAGAATAAAGTGGAGCTGTGAAGTGGGTTGGATTAATTTGAACATGAAAACGATGGTTCATAGCCAGATTCTTACAAGATTTGTCAACCAAATAACACTAATTTAGCAAAATCACCCGATTTTCCATCAACCCTAATTCAAACTTCATATCCCAAATCACTCACTATAACCTAGATTGAACTATAATTCCCCCAATTCGTTCAAATTCAATACTAAACCTTATCTGACATTGTTATTTACCTGGTGAATGGCCGTCTCTCCCACCATTAGCCTCCACACCAGCACGCTGCACATCGACGCCGGCGTCTTCATCTGTCAAATCACGACCTCTCCCACCACCAGTAATACCCCCACGTACACGCACCATTTCCGATTAACTGTGTTCCTAAACGAATACAATTTCGCCTCTGGTTTCACACTTGAGACGGAGAAGGTAGAGAGGAAGGAGAAGACATCCGCTTTTAAAAGCGTTCAATTTAAATCGTCTAGTACGTTTCATGAAGCGGACGCTTCGTGAAGCGTATGACCGGGTATGACCCTGCGGGAGGGCACCCTTTAGGTCATACGCTTCATGAAGCGTACGCTTCATGAAACGTATAATCTCGTGTGCGCCGAGGCTTTTTTTCTTGTGTATAAAGATTTCCCGTATTAATAAGAGAAATTTGCACTAAACCCCCCGTTTGAATAGGTGAATTTACACTTAACCACCCATTATATACGAATTTATTTTAAACCACCCAAAACTTCGATTCCGTTAACAAATAGCCACCCATGGCGTTATTCCGTCAAAAATTCCGTTAGATCGTGTACAATTACTACTTTGCCCTCAATTGTTCCAAATATTTACGTGTTAAATAGAGAGAAGACATTTTTTTTGGGTCAAGAAATAGAGATGAGACATGAAAAACTTGGGTGTAATATTTAATATACATGAAAAAATAATTATGTATAATGTTTTTTTTATAAAAATTTAAATAGCTCAAAATAATTTTTGTGTCATAGGTGAGATACACATCCGTAGAAATCGGAAATCATGTCGTATCCTCGTTCCATCAACCTTAACTTTGACTTCAAGCTAAGTAGCTCAGTCGCCGCCTGTGTGACATCACATCTAGGCTACAACTGTCTATTCGCGGCTGCCAACATGTCATATATACGTTGTGCATCGGGATTGGGCGCTTCAGGATAATAATACTCTCTCTTGATTCATACATCATCATATTGTACGGGATCAATGTAATGAAGTCGGAAATTAAAACTATCATAAACCATCTACTCCATTTAATTCTCATACTCAAGAACTGCTGGCGTCGAATCAGTGGTAGTACAACCTTCATGCTATCTAGACTCAACCATCAATGCACTAAACATCTCATCTGTCTCCCCATGAGAACTCCATTGGTATTAGTGAGGAGCAAAACCATTCGAAACAAGATGATACCACACTCATCTATAGAAATAAGTTTCCTATTCTTGTATTTTTGACAAGGACATTGTAATTCTTATAGGTTAAAATCTTGGCATCGACTTGAAGAAGACAACAAATTGATCAATGTCAGCAACAAACTGGTCGTTCAAAAATCCGTCCATAATAAGCAAATATATCCATTCACACATTTTTAATTGTAAACCAATATATGCTTCATATTTCATTTAAATTCCTATTTTGTGACCACATGGTCGCTAATTAGCAACCACCTGGTTGCTTTTCATCTTTCAGGACAACATGGTTGCTAACTCCATCATAAACATCATTTATACAAGTACACAAATTTGGCTAGGTTCTTGAATTTTTAAGCATTTAGCGACCACATGGACACGAAATCAGAAATAGTGGCCACGTTATCGCTAATAAAGCTTAAATCCAGTTCAACACTTTGCTAATTATTTTGCGGGGAGACTATTTTGCAGGTCTTCAACGACCTCTTAGAAGCTAAATAGCGTCCATTAGGTCGCTAAATTGTCAAATTACGATCTTAAACAAAATTTCAACTATACGAAAGTAAATTAATCTAAATATGTATAACACACTTTTCCGATAATTATTTAAAATAAGAAGTACGATTAAAACAATATCAACGTAATTAAATAATATTTTATTATATTAAACGAAAAATCTATAAATGAGAGCAAAATTCGACACAAACCTTCTCCTAGACAATGCGGACAAAATCGTTTGTGGCAAAAATCCGCATTAACGGAATGGTGGAGTAAAATGAGATTGATTATCAAACTAATAAAAAAATATAATATATGTTCTTTTACTTTTATTTTTTAAATTCTGTAAGTGCATGATAGCCGAGTGGCCCGAGTTCTTACAAAAACTGTACAGTATTGATCGAATCCCGACCAGAAGAAGTGACGCATTTTGTATATATCGTACACAGGAGATTTAAGTGTTGCCATGACAATTTGAAGATGCTCGTTTCGTTAAAAACATATATATGCCGGCTAAAGATTTTTGTCGATCTATATATTATTTGTTAATTTTGATTTTTTTAAAATAGTTCATTAATTTTAATTTAGGAAATAGTTTTGAAATAATTTTTCAAATTAACACTTTTATTGTGGGTCCACATTAGCCGAACCGAAATCATTAATATATATGTGTGTGACTTCGAAGTTCAAATATGTCGATCTATCTAAATATACAAATCAATTTGACTTTTGATGCGAGTCTCTTTCAGATAGCTGGATGAATATGCGAGCCTCTTTCATATATGGCATAGCATAATCTTCAAATAAGATGAAAAAAGAAGTTGCTTAAACTTTTATATTTAGGGGGCGAGTGCACTAGATGAACACTGCTTACAGAATCTGCGCTAATAATTAATGAGATTATCAAACTTACACTTGTAGTTGAAAGTGATGGGTGTGCCTGATTGTAGACATAGATTAAATTTCTATTTTTGAGAACTACAAACTTAAATTAAAATTAATAAAAAAACATAAAAATCAAAAACTTTAAAACATCTAATAATAAAATTTAAGAAAATATTTTTTAGAAACATGTGGATAATTAAATTTCTATTTTCTGAGAGTTATAGACTTAAACTTTAAAAATACTATAAAAAAGCTTTAAATTTATAAACTATAAGAAGTCTAAAAGATTAAAAAATTTAACAAAATATTCTGTAAAAACAAGTAGATAATTACAATTTATGAGAATGTTTTTGACCTAGCTTCTTTAACTTAATTAGGCACACGTAAAAAGAATGATACATGGTTCTTAACGAATGTTCTTAGAATATATAGGTTACACTCTCTTTGAGAAAACTGTAATCCTTACTACTATAAATGCAAATGTAACTTTTAATCGGCGTCGTTTATTTTTATAAAATCCCTTCAGCCTATCGTGCGGCTCTTATCTTTCCCTCCCCTTCTCCTGTAAGCACTACACCTCCTCCTTCGTCTTCACACGACCTTTTTGACTCTTGGTCTGCTCCAACTCCACTTCGAAGATTAGATACTCGCCTTCCACCGTCGGCCATATCCGATGAATCGGAGCTTCAAGTACTACAGCGTCCCCGGCATCGCTCCGCCCTCCCGATCCCTCTTCCCGACCACCGCCTCCTCCTATCACCATCGCAACAACAATATCCTCTCCCGCGACTCCTCCGAGGACCGTG
Source organism: Fallopia convolvulus (assembly GCA_964016875.1). Lineage (NCBI taxonomy): Eukaryota > Viridiplantae > Streptophyta > Magnoliopsida > Caryophyllales > Polygonaceae > Fallopia > Fallopia convolvulus. Next base: position 8,522,275 of record OZ024725.1, read on the forward strand.
GCTCAAATCTCTTCTCCAACAACCTCCGCATCTTCTCCTTCGCCTCCTCCGAAGAATTCTGCGACAGTACATAGCTCTGTCGCTACTGTATTGAATAATTTGATTTTATTAGAATTCCAAATCGTCTTTTTGTTTTCCTCTATTTGGTTGATTTTGAGGGCTAAAATTTTTTGTTTGTCTGAAAATTAGAAATTGTAAATTGATACCTCTTCAAATCTAGGGCTATGTCTTTCGGTTGATCCGTTCGTTGCTAACTTCGACAACCCATTACTAATTTTGTTTAATTTTATTGGTAATTTGAGGCTTGAGGTTTCTTGTTTACGTAATTTGGGTATTTTGATTGGTGATTTAATATTTAGGGTTATGGAACTATGTTCCATTGTGTGTCACCTTCAAATTGGCTAATTGAGCGGTAATTTCAGATCTAGGGTTAGAAGTTCTTGGAAGTTAGGTTAGTCTCTCATTTCTAATTCTTAATAATGTTCGTCATTTTAGTACGAAATTTGTGCAATATCGACTGATTGTTAGCTTATGTTTTGTTTTTTTTTGTTCAAATTGGATGATGTAAGCGAAGGAGCTCGGGACTGACAGGTCCCATGGCTGTTGATCCTATTTTGAGTAGTATTGAATTTCTTTTGAATCGTTTTTGATTACATGTTGATCATAACAGAAGTCTGACGATATGAATGTAGCAACGGGTAATCGGTAGTGAACGATAGGACGAGGAAGGATGGTCATCGATTCATTCAGCCTCTAGCTTCGTTTGTGAATGTGATGATCGAGGATGCTACATGGTTGGCTATTTCTCCAAGGTAATATTTCTCTGCTTTATCTGCATTTATGCTCTGCTTCCAAATTCTAATATTCGTGTCTGCTGTATTGAAAAAAAATCATGTAGAATGACTTGAACTTTATGCATGAATTCTTCATACTAAGGTCACTTATAAAGTGTGGTTGGTAATTGCATCTTCAGCTTGTAGTAGATTGAATAAAAATTCAATTCTCTTTTTGCTACCTGAAAATCTGTACAATTTTAATTTTTTTTTGATGTCTTTAAATTTCCATGCACTAATGAGCAATCCACTTAAACATGTGCATCTAAAAACCAAATTGGGTGTGAATAAATTAATAATCAATCACTTGTGTTAGCAAGACGGTGGAAGGGAATAATGTAAGAGCGTGATGCTATAAAGCATCTTAAAATTTTGCTTAGCATAAAGCTTATTCAAGGATTGCTTAGATAGTGTTATGCAACTCTTTGTTTTTTTTATTGTGTTGCATATGGCATTAAAAAAGTGTTCAGCTTCAAAGGTATTTACTCTTAAAACCAATGGCCATGTATATCATATCTTACCTTGCCCTAATGTATGACTGATTCAGTGCTGACACATGTCTACTCACAAATTTTTTGGTTTCAATATGGTTAACGAGGTGCCAATTCTCAAAACTAACTCAATTCTAGGTCTAGCATTTGGTTTGTGATGAACAAGAAGACTAATTATCAGTCCCTACAAAGAGGGCTATAATTATGAAGGGTGTGTGCTAAATAAAGCCAAATATGGTAGGTGCTAAAATGTTGAAGAATCGGAGATCTTGATCTTGTTCTGCTCACTCTATCTTTGCATATATTCTCCATGATTAGGTTTACTCAACAAAGTAAGAGTCCAACAAAGAGGTGATCATGGTTGATCCTGTTGAAGAGAAGAGGTTGGTTACAAAATAAATGGAGCAAAAGAGAGATTTAAGGTTTGGAACATCGTCCTGTCAGTTTTGGTTGCACGCCTGGTTGCTTTAGATTATAGTACTAATTTTCTCATCAAAAGGTTGTCTCTTCCTTTTACATGTGAAATGATCACAATATTTGTGGTAAGTGAACGCTTTTACAGGAAAGATTTCATGCTCTATGAGGATGAATAAAGCTTTTCAAGAGTTTTTTGTCTGGCTACTTTCTGATTATATAGAAAACACTATTTTACTCCGAAAACCATGGGTTCTCAGTGATTAAAATGATATTGTGATATACATGAAGCAGGTCTCGTTTTGGATTGGGTCAAATGTTGATAGTTTCAAACTGTAGGCTGATAGTATTACTCGATCCCTTGAGCAGATAGAATGTATATTGCTAAGGCTTTTGGGTTAAACTAATTCCACTGAACAATGTGACCTCTCCTGTTATGTGTGATGAGATGAGGTCCTCGTTATGAGAAACTATTTTAGTCTTGACACTTTATAATTTTGGGATGCGCGTACTATTCTACGTGCATTATGCTTTCATTTGTGATTTTTTCTTCTTCTGGCAGTAATAGCTTCAAACGGAATTTCTTTAGATTACAGAGAAGGTGGAAAATTGAAGCCATAAATGGAGCACGGGCAATGATTGGCCTCACTGCAGGCTTACTCATCGAGGAACAAACTGGCAAAAGTATTGTTGACCATGTAAAAATTAACATTCATCTGTGACAAGTATTAGGTGAACAATTTTTTTACTGAGTTTAGCCTGTCTTTCTTCGCACCTTCATGGTTATATCCAAGCAATCATCGACTTCTTCCCTTGGTTAAAAAAAGAACCTACACCCAATTTTCCAAATGGAGTATGTATTAACAAAAAAGGATATTCTTTCATCCCAATTGAACTCATCTTTACTATCTTTGTTTGGTATGTTCTCTCTGCACAAGTTTAGTCCTTATAATACTGTACTAAATATTTGGAAAGGAGAATATATTCTCATTTCAAGGATCATTTTGTATGTATACCAGAAAATCATTGATTCTACTTAATGCTCATGATTCATGAAACATAAACTAATTAAACACTTGATAGCAATTTTCTGGGTGCCCAAAGAAGATTCGTATGCGAGTGTGTGTAATATAACCAGTTGTTGAAGATTCCTTCTTTGTTTTCATATTTAATTAGTTTATGCACTCTGTGTCTCTTTTACTTTGCTCTTTTGATAAGCTTTTCCTAACTCTTTTATATGAATGAGTTAGTAAGTAGCTAATTCTAGAAAAATGTCTTAACAAAATCATCTTATGAGTTATGAGTTCAAATTTCTTTTTAGTATCATTTTGAAATGTTTGGCGGCTTTATCCAGGTTCCAGGAAGTGGTTCCATTGAAAGCTAGAGACGTATTAGGAGCCAAAGCTAACAAACCAGTTGCAAATTTATGGGAGATATTTATATCATTGAATGGAGCTTCTGAGGGAGAATCAAATTACAACAGCTTCAGCAATTTTTCATCTCCAATTATCAAAGCAAAATCTGATACTGATGCTCTTAATATTACCAAGGATAGAAAATCAATTATGCAGATATATGGGATATAGGTTGTCAATAGATTAAATTGGCCTGATCATCTCTTGGATACACCTCAAATTCTGCCTTCTAACTCAAAATTACATTGCGTTCTGAGCAGCTTAAATATTTGGATTTGACTGGATGGAGATTCCTTTATTTAATCTCTTCTTTTTTACCAACCAAAATTTGCATTATGAAGAGATCATACAAGTAGTCATCAGAAAAAAACACTTATCTACCTTATTACAGCACAATCTAACTAAATAATCACCAAATAAACAGACTGGTCCATTAAACTTACCTCAAAACTTCACAATAGGCCTCCATGCAAAGCATGGACCCAATGCTAGTCCTAAAAAAACATAGCTCTTATACAAAAATCTAAAAATTCCCAAGAAAATAAAATCCAGCATATTATTTTTTAATCCGGGTTCTTACAAAATCATATATATGTATACATCATTTATTTTACAGAAGAAGCGAAAGACTTTCATGATTATGATAATATACTATCCATACTTTCTATAATGATATTTATATATACATTTAAGCTGCAAGATTCATGCCTTTTTTCTTCTGTTTCGTGCTCACGGCTCACCAGCAAATGACTTCTATATATACATGTTTAGCATTAAGCTATTCCTATTAATCTAATTCCATATCTAATAATCATTAGCTTCCAATTAATAATCACAGAATGAGCTCCCTTATAGTGCTAAAGATGGTGTCGCTGGTGGTGTTCCTTGGGTGGATTTTGGTTTGGCTCATCATCCCCACTCAAAGTTACATGTCCACATGGTCTCCCAAGTTAAACAACAAGCTCAATGGCATATACATTGGCCAACAAGGTTCATTATATCTTAATTCTTCTTTTATTTTATTTTTCTTATTATGATCACTATTCACTAATTAAGATTAATTTTATGTATGTATCTCCAGGAACAAATCTTTGGTTACTTTCATTCCCCATCATTCTCATATCTGTTCTTGGTTGCATCTATCTCCACCTAAAGAAAGGAAAAACTTCCAGCTTCAAAAGGTTATCTTAACTTCATTAATGATCTCCTGCCTCACTTTTGTAATCAACAGTGATTAAGATCGATTACTGATATCATTAATTAATGTATTTCAGAAGTAACAAACATATGGGATTTGGTAAGCGTCCAGCGTTTGTGGTGGCACCTCTTGGGGTTGTTACAGGCATGGAGCTCATATTTGGGGTCATGTTCGCGTTGCTCTTAGTATGGTTTTTGGCCAACTTGATGTACATGAGCATCAGCCATCCTTACATGCCCCTGCCTCAAATGTAAGCACATAGATTATTTTGCGAAATTTCATGGGCCACGTGCATACGTAAGCCCAGTACACAAGTCCGGTGGTTTTCCATCTTAAAATCAATTGGCAATAAGATGAATAACTCAAGGACTTATATAGTAGGCCAAATGTGAAAAAGGATTCTCAACATATTTCAAACATTTTTACATCTATCGCCCTGAAATTTGAATTTGGAATTGTAGCTGGAGAACCCATTTTCGAAGCTTTTGGTTAAGAATCGGATACGTTGGGAACGTTTGCTACGCCTTTCTGTTCATCCCTGTAGCTCGCGGATCCTCCATCTTACCCTTATTTGGGCTCACATCCGAATCCAGCATCAAGTATCACATCTGGCTTGGACACATCTCCATGGTACTCGAAGCTCTCCACAGCCTCGGTTTCATCGTCTTTTGGATCATGCAAAATCAAATGTACATGGTAAGTAATTAATAATCTCCAATAATTCTTACTAGATTGTCATAATAATCAAAATTAATCAATTAATCAATATAACGCAGGCTTGGGAATGGAGCAGTAGCTATGTATCGAACCTAGCAGGCATGATTGCATTCATAATCTCGATCCCATTTTGGGCGACGAGCTTTCCCCAAGTAAGGAGGAAGATGTTTGAAGTGTTCTTCTACACACACCACCTTTACATCCTCTACACTTTCTTCTACATCCTCCACGTTGGAGTTGCCTACTTCGCCATGATCCTTCCTGGGATATTCCTTTTCGCCATTGATCGCTACCTTCGATTCTTACAATCGCGCAATCATGCTAGGCTTGTTTCAGCTCGCCTCTTGCCTTGTGACACCGTCGAGTTAAACTTCGCCAAGATTCATGGTTAATAACTATGAACATTAATTTAAACATAAGATCGATAATTAGGGGATTGAACTTTTTTTAAAAATTTTTGGGTTATTCTTGGTTGGCAGAATTGCATTATAATCCTGGGAGCATATTGTTCGTGCACATCCCGAGCATTTCGAAGATGCAATGGCACCCGTTTACGGTGAATTCGAACGATAAGATGGAGCCGGAGACGATAAGCGCCACCATCAAAGCAACCGGGAAGTGGAGTAGGAAGTTGTATGAGCATATTTCTTCCCCTTCATCGGACAGTCTTCAAGTCTCTGTTGAAGGACCCTATGGCCCTTCTTCAACTCATAATCTAAGGTCCATTATAATTAGCACTCCATATTGAACTGGATTTATTCAGTGTCGAATGATGCAATTAATGCTTAACAAAGAGATAGTTTCTCTTATATACTATATTAATTAGGGTAGATATATTATAGTATGTAGATATGATATGATTAGTAAGACTCCACTACAGCGAAATCTGGGGATCAAGATGGGTGTCCCTGTCCAAGGGAAAGGGATACGTCCGATAGATCTAAAAAAAACTGAAATTTAGCTATTTGATAATAATAACTGAATTTACTTAGAATACACCAAAATTGATATAGAAACTAAATCCATCTCACGGCGGTGTATAAAAGCCAATGAGCTTGAGTATGTGCCCCATATGATATCGATACTATATTATCTCATAATGTATACTACTAGCCGTGATGTATATTTTACATTATGAGATAACATATGGAAAAACATCACAAGAGAAGTTTATATATTCTAGCTAGGAAGCTAGATTGCCTAATTGCTCCTCCTAATTCCAGGCATGAATCACTAGTGCTGATTAGCGGAGGCAGCGGGATCACTCCATTCATATCCATAATCCGAGAAATCATCATCCAAACCAACACTAACACCAACAACAACAAAAAACAAACTACCCCTATTCTCCTAATCTGTGCCTTCAAGCACCACTCCGATCTCTCAATGCTAGATCTCCTCCTTCCTCCAGAATCAGGATCACCACTAGACCTCTCCCATCTCCAAATCCAAATCAAAGCCTTCATAACCCGAGACCATAATCCACACGAATCGGACGACAATAACCAAAACCTCGCACTCCACACAAAATGGTTCAAGCCCAACAAACTCGACTCCCCCATCACGCCTGTCTTAGGCCCCGACACTTGGCTCTGGCTATGCGCCATAATCGTGGCGTCTTTCGTCATGTTTCTTGTGCTTCTCGGCCTCGTGACACGATACTATATCTACCCGATCGACCACAACACCGGGTCCATCTACCATTACAGCTACCGGTGTCTTTGGGACATGTTTTTCGTGTGTGTCAGCGTCGTTGTTGTTACGAGTTGTGTGTTCTTGTATCATAAGAGGAAGGCTGCAGGAGTTGTCGGAAACCAGATTCGGAATCCGGAGGCATCGACGACGAGTTCGCCCGGGTCTTGGTTTTATGGTGTAGGGGATAGGGAGCTCGAAAGTGTTCCGCATCAGTCGCTTGTACGTGCTACCCAAGTACAATATGGGGCGAGGCCTGATCTTAAGAGTAAGTTTCATCATATAAAAAAATTAATATATATCTTTAGCTGAAATTTATTTACTGATAGAGTGAAACATTTTGGGACTCGATCGATATATCGTGTGCAGAAGTATTGTTGCTAGAATGCAAAGGAAACGACGTCGGAGTGATGGTTTCGGGGCCCCGAGAAATGAGGCATGAAGTTGCAAGAATATGTTCGTCTGGGAAAGATGCACAACACTTGCATTTTGAGGCCTTGAGTTTCCAGTGGTAATCCATCCCATCCATGTCTTAGTCTAATGTGTGTAACCAATTGTGTTTTACTTAATTAAGCATCAAAGTGCTTTGTGACAAAAATAATTGGAAGGGGGTCACAAAATCTTCAAGGGTGGTCCATGGGTTAGGATTGGGGTTGTTTGTGACCCTTTTGTCTCGTTTATTTAAGTGTTGTTGTGTTGGTGAATGTTGTAAATCTTCATGGGACTTATTTGTTCTTTTTTAAATAGTTGTAAATTAAAATGACTAGTATTAGTCTTAAAATTTCATCAATATTTTTAAGTTTTTATTTTGTTAATCTTATAATATTTAAGTGAATTTTTTTTACTGTATTTAAGTTTATAACATATACAAAAATAATCAAAAAATAATTCTAAACCCCCTACAATAAGTCAAGTTCGACAAAAAAAAACATAAATGCTAAACATCATCCGTTTTTTACTATTCCATCTCCATTTTTTAGACTCTGACTTAATTACCCTCAATACATAAATAAAATTAAAAAAAACAGAACAAAAAAAAGTGAGGGGCGATCTCCAATTTCATCATCGTTCTCGTTCCCCCGCCTGTCTAATTTTCATCTCTCCTCTACATTTTCTCTACTATATACTTTGATTTCAGTCTTGCATTACAATTTTATCTCTCTATCAAATAGAATCGTCCAAATTTCCAAATTCCGACCTCGAATTGATTCATTGCTAGAGTTTTTTGAATTTCAACTTCAATGGAAAAGGATACCAATAATAAGCCCGATCGATTGTATCGCCCCGGGCTTAGGCCTCCTCGTATCCCTTACGAGCGTGATCTCCATGTAGACGGACTAACCCGTCACGGAGGCGAAATGCTTGGCGTTGTTGATGGCGTCAAAGACGTCTTCCCGACAAAGGGAGGAGTTGAATTAGACCTGGATCTTCGACTCTTCGAGCCATTGTGTATATGTTTATGTTGACGGATTGCCATCGTTGGGCTGCTTTGCCTGCTTAGCAGATGTGGAGATTTGGTTTTATTGTAATTATTGTATAATATTTGGGGGTATAATTGGAAAATAAAATTGGTGATGATTTTTTTTTGGTGATGTTTAGCATGCCCCAAAGAGATAAAAATATTGTGTATTGTATTAGGAAATTATATTTTAGTTAAGGATGAGAAAATATCAAATCCTATCTTGTATATTCATTCTATCTTGTGTAAGCCTTGAGGTCCAAGGATCTCTATACAATAAATTCTTTCTGCTTGAGTCTCTCAGTCTTATACGGTATCAGATCGCACATCTTTTTTTTCCAAACACAATTCCGATGAGCTAATTTTTCACCATGTAAACGTCCTCATCTAACGAGTCCACCAATGCCGTCAACACCACTCCTTCGGGCAGCGAGTTGATCACCAGAGGATCTTCTCGGCTATCTTCGATCTACAAGAGGAACAATGCCTCCTTGGGGAATCTGAGGTAGCGTCGTCTCAATTGACGACAAATTATGCAAAACAATGTCGCCAACAGCTTGATCAAGGCCCTTCGCGACCGACCGTTGACCAGTCTTCTCAGCGCTCCACTCATGCATTACCTCTAGAACAGTCTGAATCATCCTAGTCCTCTCGCTCCCCCGACAACAATGGCCAACGACCACACTGCTAACTCTGTGATCGGCCGGGCCATTATGTTTCAATCGGTTCAACCTTCAGGCAATTCCATCTCGACATCCTACTGATTGGTTCCACCGCCCATCCTCGACACCATCTTCATCTCAACCGGCCTCCAACAACGCCTACACGATGCCTCAATCTTCAATCATGTATCCATTTTCGTATCTTGACACCGGCGTAACCGATCACATCACCGGGGACCTCGGCAAGGTATCACTTGAATCAGATTATGCAGGTAATGACCGATTAGCCCTTGAAATTAAAGGGCATCTTTTTAATTAAGGATGCCCTTTATTATCGTTACACTCAATTTAAATTCCGCCTTTAAAGGAGAGAGGGATGAAATTTTGCAAAAAAAATTATTTTATAAATAATTTAGCAAATTTTAACATTTAATATAGACGAGTATGAAGCAAAAATAAGCTGAGCAAGCCAATTTAAAAATTAATCTACTCAATCTTTTCCACATTTCCAAGCCAACAAAATTGGGCTCATCCCAAACCACGCGTCCCAATGGAGGCCTCCTACTAGCCTTACTTGATAAAAAGGGAGAAAAGAAGGGCCTAGGGGCTTCGAACCCTTGACCACACTTGCACAAGCATCCAAGCAGGCTTAAGGCGCCTTTCTAACTCCTCCATCTCGTCTTTCTTATTATAAAGGAGCCCAATTTCTTTTATTCCCTATCTGAACCAACTAGACCTTACCCAAAAGAATGGCGAGCGTAGCCTTAGCCGCGTAGATGGTAGCTAGGGCTAGGCCTCAGATTTGCGCTCGCCTGTCCATTGTCCCATCTCCATCAATCTCTTCATATCCCCATACCCCTAAGCTTAGGTTTTGACTTTGATTTCAAAATTTTCCTATAAAAGGGATGATTTGGCCACGAAAAGAAGCACAAGAATTTCCTTCTTTCTAACCCATTGTTCAATTCGAAATTTACACAAGAAAGACTAAATCCCAATTCAATCTCAGTTTTAATTTTATTTTCCCCATTTTCAAAATTCTTCCCAAAGCAATTTTTTTCTCTCCTAGTTCGTGGCTACTGGGTGATAGCATGCATTTTAGTCTAGGTTAAAGCATGTTTATTTTCTTAGTTTAGTTGTTTTTCTTTTCTTTTCCTTTGTTTTTATTGTCTTTTTTGTAGAGTTTGTAGTTTCGGTTTCTACTCTTGCTTTGTTCGGTTTCAGGATCATTTTGGAGGTGGATTCAAGGAGTTTTGGCATCAACCAGGACAAGGGCGAGAGAAGCAACCCGATAGGAAGTGGCTAGGAGTCAAGCGGATGCAAGGAATTGAAGAAAAGATGGGCAAAAGCTCGATGGAAGGCACGGAAGGAAGCTCATCCAACATTTTTACGGAGTAGTGCACCAGTCAAAAACTCGGTCCAGGTCAGGACCGAGTCTTGGACCGAGGGTTACAAAACTCGGTTTGAAACTCGACCGAGTTTTGGACCGAATCGCGTCTTTTTCCGGGATTTCTCTTCCGCGTGTTTTATTTATTAATTTCAGGCCTTTTTATCTTGTTTTTTTACGGTTTCATATAAATACTTTGAGATTAAGTTTGGATGGATTATTAGGTTTTTATTCTCTTAGCCTCCCTCTTTGAAGAACTCTAGATTGGAGAATTGTGGATTTTTGCAAGACTTGATTGGAGTTGGATTTACATCTATTGAAAAGACACTTGGTATGTTTCTCTTTGATTTAGATTTCTCTTCTCTCCATACTATGTCTAGCTAATTTCTTAATTCCAAGGAAGGGTGAACCCAATGGTTTAGTAAGTAGATCTAAGGGTGATGTTTGGTTGAATTGAGATTTGAATTGTTGTTTGATTCAACCTAGGATGCTTAATGACTTAATTTACTTGAATTAGGAATCTTGTTATGATTTGAGACCGAGAGGAGATAAGAATAACAAGAGGTTGATTGAATTGAATGCACAAATTGTTAATTCATGTTAGATCCCTAGGTTTGAACTTGTTGAATTATTTGTGCGAGAGTGACTTAATTCACACGTGGAACTTAACCTATCCTAAAAATTATTGATTGAATAGTATTAACGGAGCGCGAGAGCGGATGTTATTTCTATTGATTCAATGATCTCTAAAGAACTTAAAGGACCTAAATAAGACTTGCTTTGTGCGAGAGTGACTGCTAGTCGAGTCTAGGTACATGCATTAATCGTGTGAAAAGAGTTAATGTTGACTTTTGAGATAGTTAGTCCTTCAAACAACATTTGAATTAAAATCCAAATAAATATCACCGGTAATCTACTGAATAATCATTGTGGGGATCCTGACCTTGGAATGCTTTTCTCCATCAATAGTTAATTCTTAATTTCGATTTTAGTTATTTCTGAAAGCAATTACAACTCCTTTTTTCTTAATTTTGGCTTAGTCTACTGAATCGTGCTATAATCAATACTACAAAGTTCCCTGAGTTCGACACCTTGATACTACAACCGAACCGTATACTTGCGGTGTAGGAAAATAGCATATCACTAGGGAAGAAGACGGGCCACTGCAACACTATTGGATTGTTGTGTTTACCTCCATGTGCCGTCCGCTCCTTGTTGCACTACTAGAAGTTGCACTGGAGCTGCCGTTGCTCGTACCTACTCGAGTTGCCCTGTTGTTGCCTCTCCTTGTGGTTGTTTTAATGTGAAAAGGAGGAAGAAGAAGCTTTCTTCTTGGGATTCCTTTGTTGGCCTGAAGCTAAGATAAATAATTAGAGAGGCCTATTTAGTTAAGACCCACTAGTTTTTGAATTAAGGTGGTAAGGAGGAGCAAGATTCGGCCCATCTACTTCTCTACCCCATCTTCTGGTGCCTCTTTCTGCTCTTGCCATGTGGCCAAGAAGCAAACGACTCTTATCATCTTTAGGAGACCCTTTTTAGCCACTACTAGATCTAATCTTGATGTCTAGAATGACAAAATTTCACTCATTATTAGAGAAGAAAAGATAGAGTATGAATATCTCAAGGATAAGTTCCTTAAAATTCACTATGATCCTTCCCAAGGGCATGTCAAAGTAGCATGCTCTAATATTGAAGTCAAGCCTACTAAAAAGGACACTCTTGTGTTCCTCGAATCCCTCAAGAAACATTAGAGGTTAAAAGCCTCATAGGTGGTGATGCTGCTAAGGACATGAAAGGTAGGGATCCCAAGAAAAAAGAAAAAGGATCGAGCAAAATCTGAGATTAAAAGAGGAGACAAGGTGATGCTATTCCATGAAAGATCTAACATGTTTCCTGAAAGCAAAGGGACAAGATGGTTAGGGACATCCATACTCACTCGAATTTTACAACGAGGAAGAATTAGATATGCCACAAAAACTCAAGATGGGTACCAAAGACCCTCCTTGCCCGAGTACTTAAAAGAAGATGGAAGGTCAAGCTAATGACCTTAAACAAGCATTGCTTGGGAGGCAAACCAAGGTGAGTCATTATTCTTGTCCCTCTTTTATTTTCTATATTGGGTACAATGTAGTTTTTTAGATCTAAGGTGGGAAAACTTTTGCATTTTTTTCTCATGTTTAAATATAGTTGCATTTATACATGTTTCCCTTCTTAGATGTTTTTGCATGCTCTGTTTGTTCTTAGTTGTTTGTGTTTTATCTTTATGTATTTTGTAAGTGTTCATTTTCCTCTAAGTAGGACCCTTGTCCTCTAAATGATTCTACAAATAATTCTATCCCCTTTGCGTGCATGAATTATGGATATATTAATTTAGGAAAAAAATGGCAAGACTTTGACTTATTTATTCAGCAAGATGATTGAGCAAATATCTATTTTTGTGGCTAAGTTGATTACAAAAATTCACATTTTTTACCTTGGTGAGATATTTTTATTGGCCTTATGACGAGCACTTTTACGTCGCTATAAAAGCACTGTCAAAGAAAATTCCTAACTTCCTAACCTAAGTATAGTGGAAGCAAGGGTCGAACCCACAAGGACTCAAATTATTCGTATTTATATAATATTACTAAGCAGAAAGGGTTTTTTTATGGTTGTAAGCTAAAATCTAAGAAATTAAACTAATTAAAGCTAAGCAAGTAAAATAAGTTGAGATTCAAATATGGAGAAAAGCGTCCAACTAGTTTTGTATCCATTGCATACATGAGTTTTGATCATCGATAATCCTTATTTCAATTTCCTTGACTAATCTATTGTGAATTTATGAATTCAAGCTTATTGTGGTTGTTAATATACACCGTCTTTAACAACCTTTTAATCAATTAACCTAGAAAACCTTCTATGTCAAGTTGATCATGCAATTAAATTCAAAGCATTCAATAGAAACAATATTCATGAATTCCACCGTCTATTCACGAAGTCTTGTGATTAAATTATCCGCCTTTGATTAACCTTATTCCACCGTCTATAAGTTTAATCAAAGGATTCATCCATGAATAATCAAATTCCATCATCTATTTAATTATTCTAGTTGTAATTCAACCTAGAAGTAGAATAGGTGATCAAGCTATTATAATCCTAAGTGAATTTAATCAATTAAGCACAGAGAGATTCAATCTAGTCAAGGCAAACTAAAATAATTCAAATCTCACAAACAATCATGCATACAACTTCAACTAACTAGTTGGACATGAGAGATTTAGCTAGAAATCGACATTAAAGAGAAATCAAACTTACAAAAGTCAAATTTATCTTCAATTGCAAAACTAGGGTTTGTCTCCCACAAATCTCCAAATTGCATAAAACTCCAAAAGATAGCATAATCCAATCCAAATAAAACCCTAAGGAAAGTATTTATATCAAGTCTAAAAAAATATCTAAAAGAAATATTAGAGTCGGCCCACAAGATCTCGCGGAAGCCCAAGTCATCGCCGCGTCAACCGCCGAGCGCGGTTTGGTGCACTTGAGAGCGCGGGGGCGCTCTGAGGCTTTTGGCCGCGCTCTGCCAGCAGCAACTTTAGTGACACTTCAGAGGCTGTTTTGACCCCCTTCGAGTTGGAATTTGGACTCGGAGTAAAAATATGAATTGTAGCTTTTCGCGTTAGCTTTCCAGTGATACCAAATTCAGCTTCATACGAGCACTATAGCTCCCAAACCAAGCATTGCAATATAGAGGTGTCAAAATAAGACTCCTATGCGTGACCCGAGTTTAAGCGTTTTTATCCCTCAAGCTCTTGGGCCTTAGCTCTTCCAATCTTCACTTGCACCACTTTAAGCCTCATCTTGATCCTCCACAATCATCTAAGATCCATCTCTTCCATGCTTGTTTACCTAAAGATATGCAAAACCGAACAAAACAAGCGCAAAACCCGAATTTCCTAGAAAACCTAAAAACCTAGAAACTAAGCTAAACTAAGCTAAAACCATGCAAATTAAACATAAATATGCATCCTAAACACTACCTAAATGCAAGCTATCACCTTAGGACCAAAGTGTCCTCATTTTTCATGTGTGATTCTCACTTTGTTTGCTAACTCTAAAACTTGCGTTTAGAACCTTTTTCAAGACCACAATTTAAACTCTTGTGCATGAAATAAAAAGGATTAAGGCATTATTTTCATTGGCCTATTATTCCATATCTACCTTAGCCCCAATGAACCTTTTTATAGCCTTTCTTCTTTGGAAGCTCCACAAAAGAAAATCTGAGCCTAAGATCTATCCTTTTATACATCCAGGAATTAGGAATTATAATTTAATAATTTTTTGAATGTGATCGAAGCTTGGAGTAGCTATATATTTGGTGTGTTGATAGTTTTGTTATAGTTTTTTTTATAAATAAAGACGAATGAGGGGGGGTTAGAGCAAATATTTGTAAGTGAAGTGAAGAAAAATGGAGTTAAGTTGAAAGAAGTGGTTTCGAAGGAAGAGCTTAAGCTTGGTAGTTAGTATGGTTAATTTCTATTTCCTGGAATTAGCACCGCATGACCAAAATATTTCTCCACCTTCTTCTCTTTAACTTGGCCCTATTACAACCTAATAAAAACCTTTTGATTTATGTCATGTACTTAATTTTCTGTACCAATCTGTCAATCAAAGTGGCGGTTTCGATAGTTCAAGATTCCTAGGACGTTCCAGTCAAGTTTGTTACACAATACTAAATCAAGGCAAAAGGATGGTTCCTTTACGTACAATTGGATTAAACAAGAAGTCGTTTTGTTTAATATTTTTTTCATTGGGAACTAACTTGTATGCTATAATACAATAAAATGAACTAGGTTGTTTATGATAGTATTAATGACCACCATGTTATTATAGTAGTATATTATTCCTTCAATTTTGAGTTAGAATAAATCTAAGTCCATTGTTTGTGACCATGTTTATAAAATACGTCTCGTTGAAGACTTTTTATGAACTAGGATTAGTTCCCAAAAGGGGAGCTCGGACTCTAGAACCTCTCTTTATAGTATTATGTTGAGGATGTTTCATTTATTAAGATCCTAACACTCGAGGTTCATGAATTTGCTCAACTTCCATCTTTAGAATGAGCACTATAGCACTCTGATTAGTGTTCATTTGGCATTCTACAACGCATTTGATCATGGGTAATTGATTCTCCTCTGATCACAACTTTAGGTTAAGCCCGTTAATAGTTACCAAGATGTATGCAATGTTTTATCGCTAAAATAGATAAATGGGTTAGGCACATTAATTAACCTACTAGGATGGTCGGTAGGACATGGAAAATTGTTATTTCTCCCAACTATGATCAATCGACAAAGGCTTTTCTAAAACTTGTGTGTTTAAATATAGTTCCCCGCAAACTTACATATCTTCCTGATAGGAACCACTTTTAGTGGTGCCTTATGTTCTCACAAATATTCATGTCTCATAAATCTTTCTTTGACGAGATTGTTCATTGCTAGATCATCGTCGGCTTTTATTTGAAATACGATGTTAATATGTTCAGTCACTACCATCTGAACCTTTCATTTTGTCCTTACTTGCTAGTCTTTCGTTAGACTAATCTGACAACCTTATTCAATTGTATTAATTGTCGATTGGTGTGCACCATCCCTAAATGACACATAAGGATCCAAAGGCATAAACATCGAAAGTTGAATACATGAGGACGAAGAAGACGGCATTCTTTTGCCAAAAATTGCATTAGCCTACTTAGGATTGATATTTTCCTTAACTTAAGAAGTAACCAAATTTGTAAACCTTAAAACAAAAGACTAGATTTGTTGTGTATATTTGTCTATTTGAACAAAGGATTGTATTAAATTTTCATTGTCGTTATATGATAACCTTATTAATTGCAATTTGTTGTAATATTTTAATTTAAGCTATTTGAATGCATTTTTGTAAGCCAGAGACTAGAGTAATATCGAATTAGGTAAATTCCTGATTACTGGTGGTAATACCTCCCGATAATTAGGGGGTGTTACAAGCACTTGCAATTAGAACATGTTTTTGAACTTAAGGGCAATTATATTGACTTAAATCACCCTTTATGATCGACTAATGGAAAGTCGCCCGAGATATTGGTTCGAATCCAATTCATAATTGAAGTTTAGAAGGACTTCAACTAAAGACTGCTAAAAGCATAATTTGCTTAAAACTGCATCATTAATCATACGGAGGGTACTTTTTCGATGTGTTTTGATTTTTCCAAACAAGAGAGGTTTGATGCTTTTGAATCCATTGTATTAATTTCACTTCCTACTCGCATCATGCTCTTTTATTATCGCGGTGCATGATTCAATTGCCACCACATCAAAATCCACTCACTAAACTAAAGTCGAATAAAGTCCGTAGGCTTGACTGAAGCCCCACCTCTTGCACTTTTTAATGTTACAGCCCAAAAAAATGAGGAGGGGTCTTTATTACTATAAAAAGCACAAAACATACAAAGAGAACTAAGCTCTTCCAATGAATTATTGCAGCTTTCCCACTCTCTTAAAAGTGTATGTGGGGATATAATATTAAATTAAATGAGCTTCCCACAATCATATTCAGCCATCGTGAGTGAGAGTCTAATGTTATAAGGTGCCAAAACATTATCCCTTAACAGTTGCAACGCCTTGGAGCTTCCTTGCTTTTTAAAAAGCCAACACTATAAGCAGTTGCCATAAGAGAAAAGGCTCTCCACTTCCTCTCCTTGGCGTAATCCTCCAATCCATTATGGACCCTCGCATAGTACTCTTCATCATCATCATCATCTCCATCTTCGTCTCGTCCTTGTAGCAAAGCTCGACCAAGGCAACGAGCCAGAACAACTCCATCTTCAAGAGACGAGCATGCGCCCTGACCAAGATCCGGAGTCATGGGGTGAAAGGCATCCCCCGCCACACATACATTTTCTTTTGTAATTGCATCTCCCAAAAGGATCTCCCATGGGAGCCTGAACTCGAGAGGAGTGCACATGATTTCGTCTTCTCCACGACCTCTCTTAATTTCTCTGATCCCTTCCCAATATTGTTTAGCGTAAATTGCTTCATTTTCTTTGGGTTTCGCTCCAGTTCTTCCTTATCTAGATCGAGCAAGGGAGAGGTTAATCCCATTCAATTAAATCATACTAATTAATTAAGCGACAATTTAACTAAAATGTAGTGTACAAATATATTTGTTATTGGGATTTCTTATTTGCTTCTTGATGATGTTAGGGGTCGGGCTATCACCCGTTTGCTGACTACTTAGCCCACTTTTTTATTATTAATAAAATGCCCCCTTGAGGGGCGGAGAGTATTGTCTCTCCTACTACCAAAAAATATATATATTTGTTATTGATATTATATAAATTAAGAAAGGATGGGATAAGCTAGTGCATGTATGTGCACATACGTACCGGTGTATCTAGAAGGGATGAAAGAACAAAACCAATAGAGACTATTATCAGTGATGGGTGCAATGCTATGTTTGACACCATCACCCAAAAATTGCATCATCTTAGGTTTAATTGGTGTCTTTACGAACCCTCTAATGGTTGATCTTCCAACACGACACGGTTTCTTGAGCCCCATCCATCTTCCCACAACCGAGTTGATCCCATCACACCCGATTAGAACCTGCTTAGTTATATATGATCGATTAAACTTGCATGATTTAAGATGTGCAATGAATTAATGTACCAACTAGTTGTACGTATAATATGTATGTACCTTGGCTCTGATGGTGGAACCATCAGCCAGATGAAGGAGCTTCGAATGGTGATCCGATTCTTCAATGTAGACCACCTTAGAAGAGAACCTTATGCTTCCCTTTGGTAGTTGATCGGCCATGGTTTTTACCAACACCTTTCTTTCCAAGCACCTAGTTTCATAATCCCTATGTACGTACAATTTTGTGTTCAAGGATCGACAATTAATCAACGTACATACGCCACCTAGGTAAAACCATTAGTATGGTACAACCTTACATGTGAACAATCTATATTAATGACTTTGAGTTGCATATACATACTTTTGAAAGATTGTATTCATGTTTTTTAGTTGCATATTCATTCTTTTCATATTGCATTATATTCATATTTTTAAGTCACATGTTCATATTTTTATATTATTGTATTTACGAAGCTTCCCTGATCTTTTATCTCTTTATCATCATGCTTATAGAGTTACATATCATGTTTTTAGGTTCCATATTCATAAAAGTAAGCAAGTAAGAAAATGAATATGCAACTTAAAAACACGAATACAGTTATTTAAAATCATGCACATGCAATTCAAAATTATAAATATAGATTGGTCCACACAATAGTACACATAATAGTGATTTTACATGAACTTATATCTATATATCAGCTAATTAAATAACTACGTTCCCTCTTAAAAATATATTTATGCTCAATTTATTTAATTACTCTCTATATATATATACTTAAGTACCTTTCTTCTTTGTTGGACGATACCAATGGAATTTTCGAAGAGATTTTGCCAGAAATTGCAGATGTGAAAATCAACCTACAAATTAATTAAAGTAATAATTAATATCGATCAAATTTAATTATGATATACAAATGAATTTATATGTATGCATGTATGTACTATGCTTACTGTTGTTGCCTTGGACGTTGATGACGAAGCAAATCACCAATGCCAAGAGCGTCGAGTGCCTTCCATCCGTTTTTCCATGCAGTGAATGCAAATCTCGTTACTCTCAAATCCTCCCAACTTTTCAATACTAAGCTTTTAATCCCCAACCTAAAACAAACAAAAATTAATTAATTAATTACAAAGAAGATTTCCCATAAAATTACAAAATTCGATGGCTAATATATTTAAGACCCAAAAAAATTATACGTATACATTTATATAGATTTAAGTTCAGGGAAAACACTATTATGATTATGTGAACCAATATATAATATATAGTTTTGAGACATACATGCTATTTAAACATTGAATTTATGTTTTTGAATTACATATTGATATTTTTGAATGAGAACCCAAAATTATACTCCCTCCATCCCATATTATATAGGGGACGAAGCTAAATTATTTCTCATAAATGTCTTTTTTTTTTCAATTTCAATTATGTTCTTTATTTTTATCATTTACTTTTCCAATACTATACAACCCTTGTCATGGGGTGAATGAAACTAACTTTTGAGCTAAAAATAAATATTCATTACATTAGTTAGAAAAAGTAAATTAAACACATACATTTATTCGTGTGGTGGGAGATATGATTTTTAATAAGTATACATTAATTACCCTAAAATCCATATATTTAATATGGGACTAATTGAAGGGAGTATATATTATGATACGCTACGTAGGTTGCAACACACACTAGTCACTGAGTGCTAGTACTTAATTAGTGTAAAAAATAGAAAGAATACCTATGAAGGCCTAATGTTGTACAAAGACCAGAAATTCCTGCTCCCACAATAACAATATCTGCTCTCATCTCTATTTTGAACTCTTAATTCACAAGATCAATATTCTGTGTTAATTGTATTGGTAGATCTATATATGAGACTCAATTAATTGCATGCTTTTATAGGCAATTGATTACAATTCATATACATCTAAGGTTGAAATTGTGGGTCAAATATGTGGCTTGGATTAATTAGTATATGCATGTGGACGTATATTAATTGTTGTATGTTTGTTAACCCTTAATTTGTTGTATGGTAAAATCATAAAAATAGTTGATAAAACTATTTGATGGTTTGACTTTGTTGTATGTCTCTTCAGCCGCAACACTCCACCACCACACACCTTAGAATAATACATATATATGGTCACAAACTGTTTTTCTCTTACAAACAAAAAAGTTCGATTTGATGTTTAATTGCCCAACTATGTTTCACTAGCTAAGTTAAGAACCTTCTAAATACGTGACTTCTCTTATGTTATTATGTAGGACTATGTTAATTGGCTATTAATGACCGAATTACTAAGTACCAACTTCTTCCCTACCACAAAAAAAAGTTTGGTTTAATGCCAATATATATTTTTTCTGGTCCTCAATTTTCTTCTCGATCTCTCTTTTTATGGTTTTATCAAACCTTGATGTTAGGTATCTATTTATTAATAATAATTAAAGCGGTAATAATTTCTACAACCATGTTGCACTACATCACCCTATATTAAAATAATAATTTATAATAATTAATTGATTATGAAAATATTAACAAAAAGTTGGGCAAAAAAAATTATTCCCAAATAAACGTAAAGATAAAATAATTGAATAAAAATAAAGTATACAATGTACTAAAAATAATTGAAAATAGATATTGTACACGATTTATACTATACCCATAAATATTTTACATGATTGCATTATCTTTATAATATTATTTTGAACTTAAAAAAAGAGTCACACTTAGGTGGCTTAATTTCATAGGGTGAGAGATGCTAGCAAATTTGTACCGTTAGATTAAATAAATTAACGGCGCAGATTAAAACAGATGGGTTTTGGTAGAAAATAAAGAAAAAAGGTTGGTTCATTTAGAGTGGCACACACAGGTAAATAAGGTAAAATTTTAATTCTACAGACGATATTACCCTTCTATCATAAAAAGCTCATTTTGCCCCAAAATACCTAAAACACGTTCAGTGCATACGCTTCTCTCCCCATAAGAATCCTACATAAGAGGTTTCACCCCTAAACTCTCTTGCAGTCAAATCCATCAAAAACTATGAAATTCCAAAAGAAAATCAAGAAGAAAGCACAACAAGGCAAGTGTGATTTTATTCCTATTTCAATTTGAATATTATGGTTCATAATTCTACTTTAACTGACATTCTAGAGTTTTTATGAATGTATTGTTTAAATTCAAAATCTAGTTCATATTAGGGTTAAAACTCACATATTAATGGATTTTGTGCTCAGATCTAGGAAAAATTGATATTATAGGTTCATATAAATTGTTGATGTATAATTATTATTTGTGGGCTAATTTGATGATTGTGGGTTTTGCCTCTTGATATGTTCCAACTTGTTGACTCAGATGGATGAATTTGGAATTGACACAGACGCCGATTCTTACAAATTGGTGCTTAAGGCATGTATCAAGGCCAATGAAAAATGAAAGTGTAGGATTCGAACATTTGCATACCATGGTTCATATTAGGTGATGTACTGGTTCATGATTTATTGTATGATACGATTCATGGATATTTTAGTATATAATATTTACTGTAATGACAATAGGTTCATAGTATATAGTTATGTGTTTTGACATAGTTTGATGTCTTTATATAGCTAGGTGTTTTGACATGATTCATGGGTTTATTTTTTTAAATAGTTGGGTGTTTTTGACATAGTTTGATGTATAATGATAACCTAGGAAAGTTCTCTTTTTGCATGAGCAAAGATATGTGAAAGGGTATGGTAATTATTTTCTTTCTCCGTAACATACAATCTTATTGTAAAATCTTGACTTGATTCTTATTTTGTAGTCTATTAGCTCAAATGGTAGATCAATGTGCATGTGCGCATAGATGTGGGTTCAACATAGGCTAATTCTTGATACGGTAATGTCTTTTGGCTCATACCATTTGTTATGTTGATTCATGTCTTTGTAAAGTACGATTCATAATATTTCTTCGTAGGGTTCATAAATTGTGTTTCATGCCTTTTTGTTTTTAACAATTGTTCTTTTGGTTCATGTGTATGTAACATTAGGTTCATCAAAATTCATCTTATGGTTCATGTTTTTTTTTCATACTAGTTATTGTTTTATTTCGAGACCTTTGGTTCATAGTACTTGTTCTTACGATTCATGTTTTTGTAAGCTAGGTTCATAATAGTTCTTATGGTTCATGTCTTTTAATTCAAAATAGTTTATCTTGCAAATTATGTCTTTTAAGTTATACTAGCTATTTTGGTTCATAATATTTCATCTTACGACTTTTAGTTCAAAAAAGTTAGACTATTGGTTCATGTCTTTATATGGATAGGTTCATACAATTGTCAATAAGATTTATGAAAGTTAATTCAAAATAACATGTGTTATAATTTATAAATGGTATTATGTTGGTTCGTGTATTTTTACGGTTAGTTTCATAAACAATATCTATAAGGTTCTTGAAAATTATCCTCAAAGCACAATATTGTACTACGTGAAGTTGGACTTGAAGTTAAGACTAATTTCCAAACACATAAAAGAAGACTAAACACAAAATGAACCAAGATCTCAAACTCATCCATTCTTTATGCAATTTCGCACATACATACTCAAAAACTTTATTCATTGGTTTTTTCATGCTAGGTTCAAAATTTTTGCCCTTACATTTCATAGGTTCCGAACACTAACAAACCACATTGATAAAAAATTAAATAAAAAAATAAGAACAATTAGCAAAAAATGCTCTAAGCTCTAAGTTGAATATTTGGGTACTTTATCGAACACATGGTACGGTGGGGTGGTGGGCGATTGATAGAGAATTGACCATTAGCCTTTGTTTTAATCAAAAACTTGAGATTTTAATGCAAAACATACACAAATCTTCATAGATTTGATTAAAATCAACAAACATCAGTCCAAAGAACACAAAAACATGTAAATCAAAGTACCAATATTCTAAATTTGAAATAACCTCAAATGTGAACTTGAATCTATCTCAAAAGAAATTTATGCCAAAATCCATGAAGAGAGAATATAAATTAGCGTTAGAAGTAACAAAAAAAATCGAATCAAATAAAAAGAAGCAAGAGGCAACAATTATGGAGAAGATTCTATAATATCCGTTATATTCTAAATAAAATAAAATGGGTAATTATCCCAATAAATTATTTTTTCTCTAAAGTAGAGAATTTAATAACTTTTATAACCTCATATCTTATTATAAAGGATTATAAGAGTTTACTACAATAGAAATTAAGAATTTAATTTAAAATATTAAGCAAGTCGGGTATTCATTTAAATAATCCTCCTCCTCTTTAAAAAGAGAGCTTAAATATTTTATTTATATAAAATTAAGAACATACTATGGAGGATCATTAAAGTGGTAAAAATCTCAAATAAAAATAGATTAAACATAAATTTCGGATTTTATTAATAATGGAGTTTTACAAGGATCAAAAATAGTACAAGGTAAAATAAATAAAAAGGAGGGGCAAGAGCCGAGACTCAAACCCGAGACCTCTTGCGTCTCCCCCTCACACACACAGTCCAAGCCGCTATGCTATTGCAACTTAACTACTCATAATCCCCCTCTTTTAATAATATACTCTATTATTCTTCTTCTTCTTCAAACAAGTCAAATTGATATATGATTGAATTGACGCTTAACCATTGCATGTGAAAGAATTCAACCATTCTCCTCCATTGCTTCAAAAACCTTCTAAGGACTTGCATCATCCTTTGTCATCAACAAACTAACGCACATTTAACCAATCCTCATCTTTCTCCTTCTTCCTCAATGGTCAATCTTCATGAATAGAAGCTTCAATTTTGCCTATTTAAAGGCTGGGATTTTCACTTAAAATTCACACAAACACTTCTCTTCTCTCTTCTAGCAACTTTGCTATTCAAATCCTCCAAAAATTCAGCCTAAGTGCACTTTCTCCTTTGCTGATTTTTCACAAAAACACCATTAAAACACCTCCTATCTTCACCGGACCACCACCGAGCCACCACTGGACCCGCGAGCGCCGCCCAGACCCTCGCCGGACCACCGCCGTCCTGCTGGCTGTCCACCTGGTGTGCTGCCCCTGCTTTCCCCTGGCCCTGGTGTCTCTCTGTAACACAAGCGTCAAAATTCTTTTACAGAAGGTTTAAAAATCCTTTTAATTTTTGTTAAATCCTTTATTAAATTAATTAGTAAAATATTGTTAAGATCCTATATTTTAGTTAAGAGATAAAATTTGTTAGAATGAATAAAATAAGAATTTATTTGCATATATAATTTTATTATACATAAAAGGAGTTAAATAGCTTGCATGATTATTCTATATGAAATGAATCTTATAGACAAGGAAATTTTTGTAAATAAATTTATGGGACTAAAATATGAGTTTATGCTTATTAAAGTATAACACAAATAATATTACATTATTTAGAATTTATTTTAATAAATAAAGAAACAAGAGCAAGTTGATGGAAAAATATTATCTTAAGACCGTTTTATTAAAGAAGAGAGTTTGCATGTCATTTAAAGTTAAGAAATATATTTTATAATAATAACCTAATTTAAATAAAGATATAAGATCTTGTTAGTTAGACAAGATAAACTCAAATTATTATTTTTCTTGTACATGGATAAAATTATTATCATACATGTTATTTTTAATATAAAATAAATCTTATGACATGAGCTTTCTTAAATAAAATAATGGACTTTCATCATTATTTTCATACATGGATAATAATATATATGTATAAGTATACTTTATTGGAAGTTATTATATAAATAAATAAAAAAACCTAAGCTATTAAAAAGAAAAAGATAAATTACTTTTTTTTAATTAAATCCTTTGCACTTTAGTAAAATACATAGTCATGCATGTTATATATACAAAATAAAATATATCTTATGACATGGAAATCTCTTAGACAAAAGTAATAGAATTATTGACATTTTTCTTATATTCATGGTTAATAGTATAAAATATCAAAGTATATTTTATAAGGTCATCTCCAACAGCTTCCCAAACTGTTGGAAATTGTACATTTGGAGAATTTTACCCATTTTTTTACCCCAACAGCTTCCCTATCCAATTCTCTATAATGGAGAATTTTCCAAAAGATTAAAGTATGTTCCCTATATTTAGAGAATTCTCTAAATTTATTTGGAGAATGCATTAATTAAAAGTGTATACATGGAAACTTGTGATTGGTTATATGAAATTTTATAAGAAAATTATACATAAATAAAACTAATAAATGTAAGATTCTCTAAAATGAAGAAGTTGTTGGAGTTAAAGTAAATTTTATTTGAAGAATATGACTTTTGGCTCTTCATTTTGGAGAAAAATATAGGGAAACTGTTGGAGATGGCCTAATAAGAAGTTAAGTTGTTAGAAAAGATGATATCTTAATATTATAATGCTTGCATATAAATAAAATAAATACTTACATGCGCATAATGTATAAAATAAGTATTTATAGTTTGGGAGAACCTTTAAATTAAAATAATAGAGTTTTATTGTTATCTTTCATATATAAAAAGTATTTTAATAAGATAAAGAAGTCTTAAAAGATATCTTTATAAAGAAGGTATTGAATCAAATGAAAACGTCACATAACGTGAAAATTGGAAATTAATAATGTCCGTTCGATTTATAGTATGAACGGTCGAGATACAACGCGCGTGATATGTTATATTTTTAATTTGAGGGGCAATTTAGACTTTTTACGCATTTCACCTTCTTCCCCAATTCACAATTCATTCCCCCGATCTCATCTGCAGAGCGATTTTTTATTTCTCTTGATTCTTTTCTCCGCATTGATCAATTGCTTGCTGCGATTAATATAATTCATCCTTCCAATCATCAATTCTTTATTTTTTTATTTCTTATGGATCTAGATTTAGGTATGCTATAAATGGATTTCAACTTGGATTTGGTTTGTGAATGAATTTGTAATTTGTAATCTAAAACACAACAAACTAATTGATCGAACTTCATAAGTGTAAGCACTTGAATTCAAACTTATCTTCATCTTGTTTTGTTATATTCAAATCTTTCATTGCTTTGTATTGAAATTTGATGGTTACATTTGTATGATTTGTCAAAAATGCCTACATGTTGCTCGATGAAATGCCTAAGACTCAAGGACTAAGTTTCACCATCAAATAATCATGTATGTACGAATATGAACTTGAGTGTACTATTTTATGAACCTCCTATGCTTTTGTGTGAACCTTATAGTGTTATTTATGAACCTAACATGTGTTAGTAACGAGCACTTTTACGTCGCTATAAAAGCACTGTCAAAGAAAATTCCTAACTTCTTAACCTAAGTATAGTGGAAGCAAGGGTCGAACCCACAAGGACTCAAATTATTCGTATTTATATAATATTACTAAGCAGAAAGGAGGGTTTTTGTGATTATAAACTAAAATCTAAGTAATTAAACTAATCAAAACTAAACAAGTAAAGTAAGTTGAGATTCAAATATGGAGAAAAGCGTCCAACTAGTTTTGTATCCATTGCATACATGAGTTTTGATCATCGATTATCCTTATTTCAATTTCCCTTGACTAATCTATTGTGAATTTATGAATTCAAGCTTATTGTGGTTGTTAATATACACCGTCTTTAACAACCTTTTAATCAATTAACCTAGAAAACCTTCTATGTCAAGTTGATCATGCAATTAAGTTCAAAGCATTCAATAGAAACAATATTCATGAATTTCATCGTCTATTCACGAAATCTTGTGATTAAATTCTCCGCCTTTGATTAACCTTATTCCACCGTCTATAAGTTTAATGAAAGGATTCATCCATGAATAATCAAATTCCACCGTCTATTTAATTATTCTAGTTGTAATTCAACCTAGAAGTAGAATAGGTGATCAAGCTATTATAATCCTAAGTGAATTTAATCAATTAAGCATGGAGAGATCAATCTAGTCAAGGCAAACTAAAATATTTCAAATCTCACAAAGAATCATGCACACAACTTCAACTAACTAGTTGGACATGAGAAAATTAGATAGAAATTGTCATTAAAGAAAAACAAAACTTACAAGAGTCAAATTGATCTTCAATTGCAAAACTAGGGTTTATCTCCCACAAATCTCCAAATTGCTCAAACTTAGAACACAAGTAAAAGATAGCATAAGATCCAAAATAAAACCTAGAGAAAGTATTTATATCATGCTAGAAATATCCAAAAGATCTAAAAATATCCAAATAAACATTAAGAAAGTCGGCCCACAAGATCTCGCAAAGCCCAAGTCCACGCCGCCTCGACCCGCCAGAGCGCGGTTTGTGGCACATGAGAGCGCAACCACGCTCTCCCGGGTTTGCCCGTGCTGACGCCGCAGAAAGTCGGCTCCTCTCGGCGCGGTCTTGGCTTCACTCCGCGATTTGGCCTTCACTTCTTCCCTTTGTAATCCTTCACCTCGATCTTCATTTCCAATGCTTCCTACGCGTCCCGAGGTCCGTCCTAAGCTTTTCATCTACCGTCTTCCACCATCCGACCTGCAATTATGCACAAAGACGCGTAGATTCCGAATTAAACGAAAATAAAACCTAATCTAAACTTAGAATGAAATCCTAGCTAAAAATGCATAAATCAAGAATAAAAACATGCTCTAAAGCCTATACCTATATGCTCTATCAGTTAGCTGATTTTTTTCACATTCTTTCATTGTTGCATGTTGTTTTTCAACATCAGATGAGATGAGTAGAAATTTGTCTCATTCATGTTGTATTTGAAAGTGTTGATGCCATTAGAGGTGTATGCTTTTTTTCCATGACCTTTAGACACGAACATCCTTGTTTGCTACTCTTGTTGCATTGTTGGATTTTTTTTCTAATGGATGAAAAATAGAGTTTACAGTATCAAATATGATGACACCAAGGAAAGCAAAGCTACAAACTTTTGAAAATGTATAATATAAGAGGCATTTGATCTCGGAAAAGTTTGTTGGTTTTAGTAGCATTGACTTGACTTGGACATAAGAGTGACAAGCTAAGAGAAGAATCACAAAAGTTAAGAGCAACGTTCTCAATGAGACTTTGAACTAGGTTAATGTAGCAAGGGAGGCCACTATGAATGCCAAGGCTGAGAAATTGCAACTTAAGGCCTAGATGCTAGTACATGGTTTCTTAAAACATAAGAACCTTGTTTGAAAATATGTGAACACATATAGTCAATATGTGAACATACACATCCAATATGTGAATGTTAAGAAATATATATGAACATGAATGAATCGTCTTATAAAGATCTTAATCTTTTTTTGAAAATAAACAAATATACACATTCAATATGTGATTACAAAAGTAATATATATTTATGAGCATGAAAAATAGTTAAATTTAACACAAAATGCACCATTTTAAACTTGTATTGAGTATGTAAATTGCAACAAGGGAGGAATAAGCTAAGAGACATTCTAAATAAGACTTTGAAACGAGGTTAATGTTGCAAGGTATGCCACTAAAAAAATCAAGGCTGAGAAATTGCAACTTAAGGCTTGAATGCTAGTAGATGATTTTGTAAACATAAGGATATTGCTCAAAAATATGTGAGCACACATAGTCAATGTGTGAACTTTAAGGTAATATATATGAACTTGAACTTGATACAAGAGAGCTCAACTTTGAATTGAAACATCACACGCATAATATGTAGTCGTCTATAAGGGATTCGAACCCACATCGATGTGTACAAACACATTACTCTAGCATTTTAGCTAATAGGCTATGACAAAATCATTTATTTGTACATATAACACATGAATCCTTGTCTTTTCTATTGAGCTAAGTAATTTTATTATCATGTGAAGAAACTAGCAAGCATTACACACAAAAAAACGAAGTAGTGACCAACAAAAATATAGTAACAATTAGTAGAGAAAAGAACCAATAACATAAGTAAAAGAGGGGCAACAGACGTAGGAACATGAACATTTTCAAATGGCTTTATACGAACCTTCTATGTATATATATGAACAGTCTAATGTAATACTTGAACCCAACCGTCCACAAAGTCTATTAACCATCGTATGAATCTCAAATTGAATCTAGAAACCAAAGTTCGAACTTCAGAAATTCTTTCCTAAAAATTAGAAGGAAAAATCAACCAAAATTTCAAAACTAACAATCAAACAACCTCTCAGTGGTTCACACAACAAAACGTGAACATCATAGTCACCGCACATGAACATATAGATAAAATACATGAACTCTAACAAAAAATAACATAGTCACCACTCACGACACATAACGAATCACGAGTCTCATATCCAAGATCCAAAATTCAACTTATTGTCAATCCTAGAAAATATTTCATCCTTTTATGAACAAAAATATGATACAACAATGCCTTGTAAACACTAAAAAATATGATTAGATACCTCTTCCAATCACTAAAAGGATGGAGGAGTCTAAGCGTCTAAGGTTAAATGCCTTGTAAATTTAAGCAATCAAGCACATCCCTAAAACAATGTCATCTAGAAACTTGCTTCTAGAGTTAATGGTGCATTTTTGGTAGTGCTAAGCCAATAGCTTTTGATGCTTTAACATTAAAGGCGTATAACATTGAGCATAAACATGCTCGATGAAAAAACAATTCGATTGCCTTGAAGTTGGTGAGGCGAGAAGTTGAAAATGGCAAGAAGCCAAAGATAGAAAGAGAGTCAATAGTGACTTTCGTTGAATTGGGTGGTAAACCCTTTTTTATCACCAACAACTTCAAAGTTAAAAAAACGGGGGGGGGGGGGGGGGGGGGGGGGGGGGGGGGGGGGAGCCAAAGAATCTTCAAGAAGGCATCCTCTTCATATAAAAGACAAGAGAAATGCTTATTGATGACAAAAATACCAAGGATATTTGAAGAGTTGATGTATACCAAATTCATAAACTTTCTAGAACTGAGAATTCTAATGAAATGTACAAACAGACTATCAAGAGTACTGTTTCGTACGATCGACTTGTTAGTCATGCAACACAAGATCAATGATTGTGTCCTTACAAATATAAAAGAGGACATAATGAAGAAAGATGAGAATAATATCGAGGGGGTAACATAAACAAAACCAAAAGCTTCGTCAAAAACCAATTTTGATGGTAGAGGTTGCGAAGGTAGTTCCCCACTCTAAGTGTCTCTTGAAAGACCCAAAAGATGACCAAGGGTAATAAAAATGAGGATATTCTTCTCGCACTTTGATTGCCTTCAATGGCGAAACAAATGGAGTGCATATTAGATAAATATCTAAATTGAATAGTACACCTTGGTATGCCAATATATAGACCAAGGATGCCATTATATGAGATCATGAAAATCTCAAGTGTTAAAAAAAATTGTTTCCATATAAGGATGATGGAAGCAAGGATGATAGTACCTTAGAGTAACAAACATGTACGAGTAAAAAAAACTCGACAAACACTCAAGGTTTAAGTCCTCCAAGGCTAAGCAAGCCCTTAAAAAAAGAGCAAAGACTAACGAGGAAATAATTGAATGACCAATCTCAAAGAAGAGTACATCTAATCCGATTGGGTAATCTTAAATTAAATAAGATTGTGTTTCCCAGGAATTTCTATAAGATGGCTCTTCAAATAGTAACATGGTCATTAATGAGGAAAATTCTCGAAAATATGAATCTTACAAAGAAGGTTCAAATCGAAGATACACCCCAAAAATAAAAGAGGGTACAGTCAATAAGAGGTATAAAATATCTCGTTTAAAATCAAAGACGAAGCTCACTCTATGACTCGTTTTCAATGGATAATCCTCTAATCCAAATGAGGGTGCCAATATTTGACTAGTTAAGATTCAAGTGTTACAAAAACTCTTGATAGAAAAATCTTGGAACTACATCAAGACTTGATCCCAATAAGGGTATGTAGGAAGTTCGATATCAAATTCAATATATCGGATTCAGTCACAAACTAAAAAAAATTTAATTGAAAACCTTCGTGCAAATGATAGTCGAAATAATTTGAGCAACCCTTCCTAGAAGGTGGGTTCAGGTTATCTCATTGATGCACACAAAAAGGTTAAAAAAAGGCATGCACATGATAGTTGGGTCATTCTAGACAACCCTTCCTAGAAGGTGGGTTTAGATGGTGCCTTCCGATGCATGTAAATAAGAAAAAAACCATAAAATCAAATTGGTTCATTTAAGAACTACGGTCGGCTTGATCCCTCACAGGGGGTACGTAGGCAATCTGCTCAATTAACATGCATGATGCAACCACATTAAAAAAACAAGACTTTTTCTTCCCTAAAAAGGAATAAAAGAAGAAGTCAAACTCTCTAATCTTATAGTCATTTGATCATTTTATTGACTATATAGAGATACAATATGGTCCGAAGATTTAAGCGCTAACGTGTTAGCTTTTGATATGAAGCAAATTAAAAAGACCGAAGAATAAACATACATCTATGAAAGATGTTCTCAAAAAGAGAAAAAAATTCAACTACCATATGCCAAAATTTCTTGACCTAGGATCGCTATGTCAAAACTCAATGACCGATCCAACTATGTCTTTTCAACCACATTTTCTTCCTATGGAACCATTTGTTCAATACCTTAAACTTTGACAAAAATATCTTTAAAGTCATTATACTATCAAAATTTTCTTCTCTCTCAAACCAAAAAGGTTCCTATCTCCCTAAACACTCATGTCCTTGATACAGGGACAGAAAAATTAAGTGACCTCCTTCGTATGTGTGGTCATTCAACGCCCCCCAAAAAATATATAAACACCAAGTTTCTTAATCTGACCATAAAGTCATTTTCCAAGGTAGCCAAAAAAAAGCACAAACCTTTTGACATTAAGACCTCAAAACAAATTCTTGTCCATCACAAGAAAACCCTCAAACACGACCAACTGCCTTTAAGCCATAGCAAAAATCATATTTCGATAGAACATCCTTTCGAAATACTATACCCATACCATATCATTGGTCAAATCTAAATCCTTAGGGGATCACTCTATACATGACCATATATAAAAGGAATGATATTAAATATTCCTACACACTTCGGACCATATATATGAATAGACTAAAGTTCTTCCTTGATCACATTCCCGGGAAGAAAAATGTGGTGCTTTTGTCCATTAAATATATAAAGCACTTAAGTTCGAACTTTGTACGCGTTCAATTCATCACACGCACAAAGTTCGGGGGGTATCTGTTGACGACAAAAATTTCGTCAATTTAAAATTATTCATGAATTTATATGAAATGGTAAAAATTAATCAAGATAATTTAGTTAATTAATTTATCTTGAAAATTTAGCATGAAAATCTCATTTTAAAATTGGGCCTATGTGTCATTCAATTTAGGCCCAAATTGAGTTGCTTTGATGGGTTAAAATTAGCCCAAACAATTAATGAAAAGAAATGAAAATAAATTGCGATTTCTGATGTGGTGTGTATGTGGGAGTTACAATAAGTTCAAAACAAATTATTGGCGGTTAATTGTTAACTTCCCCAAATCCCATTTATAAAAGGCCTGAAGACAGTTGAGACATGGGGGAGAAGATTTAAAAAAAGGGGAAAGTGGCGGATTGCAGAGGGGGAAAGCAGGAAGAAATTAAAAGCCCTCTCGGTGTGGTAATCTCAATTCTAAAATATTGAGTCCATGTAAAAAAATGGTTTCAAAGTCTCTCAATCTCCACTGAATTCCTTTAAAGAAAAGAGAGAAGGGAGGTGTTGATGGAAATCACACCAGTAAATGCCAACTTACATGGTCATAGTGGAATGAATTGATATAACAGATTTCTTTGATAATAAGGGCAAGCCGAGCCTTTTCGTTCTATTAAACCCAATAGGGTTCCATCCTAAAACCAATTGGCAATAGGAGGAGTAACCCAAGGGTATATATACTAGGTAAGATATGTCCCAACTTTAGATGTGGGAATGCATTCTAATACGTTCCTCCTTTTAATTATTCTTTCCCTTATAAATACATGTGGCTGGAGGAACCGAATGGATCTAAACACCACATCTTGATCATATATTTTGTCATATATATCCCATTATATATTGATTTTGTTATATATGTATATATGTTAGTATATATATCTTGACATGTGTATATGCAATCTGTCATATTTATAATTATTATATATATATATATTATATTCATGATATATATTGTCATACATATCTTATATTATCATGATATAAATTGTCGTACATATATTTTGACACACATGTGTAAATATATTGTCATCAATATAGTTTGTTATATATATAATGTCATTCTATTATATATACTTGTGACCCTTGAAAATGAATGGATCCCAACAATCATAAAGTAAATCCTTTCTTAGTTGTTATAATGTCCAATTAATTTTTCAAATTTATAAAGGAACTAAAAAGGGTCAAAACGGTGGACTGTTGGATAAAACAAGATGATGATCGG
Organism: Fallopia convolvulus; assembly: GCA_964016875.1. Classification (NCBI taxonomy): domain Eukaryota; kingdom Viridiplantae; phylum Streptophyta; class Magnoliopsida; order Caryophyllales; family Polygonaceae; genus Fallopia; species Fallopia convolvulus. The sequence goes on from OZ024725.1 coordinate 8,555,604, forward strand.
GATTTATATGACATGATCGGATGTAAATGTAAGAGACTCGATCATACATTCCTCATAAGTACTTTACAGTACACGAACATTTATCTAATTTGGTGTAGAAAAATTAAAAAGAAAGCATAGAAGAGAAGTGGCAGGGGAATGTTAATTTGCAAAGTCTCTTAATTAAATATATAATGGCTTTGCTATATAACACCGGAAAGTTTTTTTTTTTAAACAATGAGTTACTAGCTTATTACAAGGCAAACATTAGGCTTCCCTAAAGGAACAGGGCCAACCTAAATCATCACAACGGATGATATTTAAGAAATGCAACAAAAGAGGATACAGAGAACAATCGTTCCTAATATTACAAAGATTCGGGTCTAAGAAATCAGAAACTAGAGATGAATATAATAGAGCACTTCGGAAACGAACGACATTGACATGTCTTCTGGCTAAAAAATCAGCCGCAGAGTTACTTTCCCTGAAACAATGGAAAAACACAACATTATCAAACCCCCTGACCAAATTCCGAATATCCTTAATTAGAATATTAATTTCCCAAGGAATTTTCCACACATTTTTTAACGAAGTTATGAGAACTAAATTATCCCCTTCAATAACAATATTTTTAATATTCATACGAATCGCTTCTCGAAGGCCATGAATAAGCGCTAAAGTTTCAGCCTGGAGTACTGACATTGAGGAAACTTGTTGACGATCAAAATTTAGAATTGAACTGACATGATTTCTTAAGATATAGCTTAGAAAGGTATTTGAGTTACTTTGTTTAGATGCATCAAAATTTAATTTGACCCAATCATCTTGAGGTCTTATCCAAGCGAATTATTTTTCCTCTTTCGCCTTTGACATACTTGAGAACTAGTGTTATTATTTCTAACTTGTGTGGATATCCATAGCGAATGCTCCCGAGCAGCAAGTTCGCTAGGTAATAAATCAGACATACGAGATGTGTGGTTGAAGATAATTTTATTCCTATGGTTCCAAACAAACCACCAAAGAAAACATAGAACATTACTATTTGCATTTACTTTGAGAGTAGAAACAAGATTATCATAGAAATTTCCGGAGCGATTTATCTGAAACGATATATTTAATTTCAACTCCAACTCCGAGATCATTTTCTGAGTAAAAGGACACATGAAGAAGAAATGATTAATATGCTCATCATTCATATCACAAAGAGAACATGTATAAGGAACTGAATTATAAAATCTATTAAGCCTTTCTGTGGTTGGCAAACAATCCGTACAAGCTTTCCATATGAAATTTTGTATTTTAGGGGGCAGGTTAGTTTTCCAGATCCAAGAAAGACCGAAAAACTAGAACGTTCTCCCAGAATTTATCAATTCTGAGGTCGTTTTTACCGAGAATTGACCATCACTGACAGGACTCCAAATAATTGTGTCCTCAACACTAGACGTCGGAATTGAAATGGAAGTAATTTTGTTCACTACCCAATGAGGTAGCAACTGGTTTAAACCCTGTACATCCCAAGTTTTATTACTTGTAATGAAATGCTGGACTTTTAGCCTTGCATCTCCATTGTCGAAAAACTCAAGCAAATTTTCGTTTTCAATCCAGACATCAGAACAAAAATTGATTTTGCAACCGTCTCCAACTAACCACTTAACTCCTTTAGAAAAAGAATCCCTAAGGCTTAGGAGTCGACCAAACTGCCAAGAAGTCGTCTTTTGTTTATATGAAAAAATATGCTCCGAGTGGAGATATTTTTCATTTAAAATTTTAACCCAAATATTAAAGGGTTGAGTTAAAATTTTCCATAACAGTTTCATCTGAAGAGCAACATTATTATTATAAGCAATGCGCAAACCAACACCACCATTTTCCTTTGGGGAACATATTTTATCCCAGCTGATGAGAGGATGATGATTAGGAGTAAATTTATTCCAAAAAAAAGATTTATTGACTTTATCAATCTCCTCACAAACCCCTTTAGGCAACAAGAAACTCTGCATTAGGTACCCAATTTGACCTAGAAGGTTTGACTGTATTAAAACCGTCCTACCTGCTTGAGAAATTGAATTTGCCTTCCACTGTGATAATTGTTGTTTAAGTTTCAAGATTAGATCATTAAACATGATATTTTGAACTTTTCCTTTTAAAATAGGAATGCCCAAATATTTTTCCATGGAAGTGGTAATCTGAATATTGAGGATGCTAGCAAGAGATACAGCTGTAGGGCGAGAAATGTTCGACGACGTTTGAAAAGAGCTTTTATTATAATTTATAGAAAGACCAGAAAGGGTGCTAAATTTTTGAAGAAATAATTTAATAAAATTAAGATTATGTTGTGTTGCATTTGCAAATATAATTGTATCATCCGCAAATCTCAAAAATGGAATACAAGTACCATTTCTCACTAAACGGATACCAACTCTAGAAGAAGGTTGAGATTATTCATATTGTAAAGAGCGCGCAAAATATTCCATGGCTAACACAAAAATGAATGGCAACATTGGATCCCCCTGACGAATACCACATTCTGGCGAAAACTCTGGTCCTGGTTCGTTATTAACCAGAACAGAAGAAGTCGAGGTGGTAATACAAGTCATTATAAGGTGAACCCATTTCGAACAAAACCCAAATTCCAATCAATTTTATCATAAGCTTTTTCCATATCTATTTTAATAGCCATCCAACCCTTCATACCGTGTTTTTTCTTATGAAAAGAATGAAAAATTTCATGTGCTATTAAAATATTATCTTGAATTAGTCGACCCTGGACAAAAGCACCTTGTAAAGGATGTATCATAGCTGGTAACAAATGCGACATTCTAGAAGATATAATTTTAGTTATTAATTTATAAATTGTATTGCACAGACTGATAGGACGATAATGTCCAATTACTAAAGGATTTGTGTTTTTAGGAATTAAAGTTATAAAGGATTTGTTAATAGACTGGAACATTAAACCTGAGTGGAAAAAAGCATTAACTGCTAGGATAATAGAAGAGCCAACAATATGCCAATAATGTTGGAAAAATTCAGCCGTGAAACCATCAGGACCAGGCGTTTTGTCTAGAGGCAAGCTGAACATCGCAGTTTTTATTTCCGCATGAGTTGGCGATTTACAGAGGAGATTATTATCTTGAAGTGTTATTAAATTAGGAATAACGTCTAAGTCGCCCACCTCAATAGTACATAAAGGATTATGAATAAAACGAGAACGCATTTCCTGTGAAATATTATCTGAAATTGAAACATGATCAAAGATAACCAACCCTTGCGAGGTAGTAAATTGTGTTATTTTTTGTTTAAAAGATCTAATTTTAGAAATAGATTGAAAATACTTTGTATTTTTATCCACATTTTGCAGATGTTTTACTTTCGCTCGTTGTTTCCAAAACATATTTTGGAATTGCAATAAAGCATTGTATTTGTTTAAATGTCGCTGAAGTTTAGTAATTGTGTTAAGATTATTCGGATTAGACAGTAGCTCATCTTGTAATATTTGTAGTTGATTAGTAGCTATTTTTAGTTGTTCATAATTGTTATTGACATGATGTTTTGCCCATACTTTAGCATATTTTTAAGTAAATTCATTTTCATAGAAATTTTGAACATAAAGGATCCACATAACTGGTATTTCCGGACTTTAGAAACTAGTCTTTCGAACTCCTTGTTTGCTAGCCAAGCATTTTCAAACCGAAAGGGGAATTTTTTGAAGTTATAGAAGTTGTTCAATTTAAAGGATATTATACAATGATAAGAGGTCGTAAACGGATGATGATGAACTGATATAGACGGATAGTGTGAAAGTAAGGATTGGTGAATTAACACTCTATCTAATTTTTCAAACGTATTTTGTAAAGAGGTGGAACTTTTCCTCCAAGTAAAAAAACGTATTTATAACACCGGAAAGTTGAATGGTGTAGAATGGGCATTATTTATGAACTTTTGGTTGATTAAAATATATAAATTAATCACAGTTCATTTAAATACTTAACTTTAATTAAATGGTCTAATTATATACAAGTCACAAAGGATTTTAAGCTCCACTTGTACGTTTTTTTCAACTAGCACCCTGTACTTTGAAATGTTCAAATAAACACCTACATTTAACTATTTTTGTTCTATTAAATACTCACACGATCAGACTCTTTGTCGTGTTTTACACACTCGCTGACGTGGAAAAATTTTCTGCCACATAGGTGCTATATAAATGCCACATGTGCAATTTTACTTTTAATTTTTTCAATAAAAGGACACCTCATTTTTAATCCCACTCAAAAATTGATTTAAAAACAAAATCAAGTTACAACCATAAATTGTTTACCAAAAAAAATAAATTTATTTAAAGGAAATAAACAAAACACAAAATACATCTCCAGTGGCGTAAGAAGAAGGACGAAGAAGCGAGCAAGTCGGTCGTTGCCATAGTCACCGTCCGATCTCTCCACACCGCCGATCACCTCCATGGTGACGACAGTGCTCTTCCTATTACCTTCCTCCCCCATTAGTACCATCCTTATTATCAAGCCAAGTCAAAAACCCTAATTCCCAAATTGGATTAAATTGAACGATCTCCCTCTCAATCCCTTATCTAATACCCAAATTGAGGCTAGATTTGGATTTCTCGCCACCAAATTTGTCAAAACCCTTTATTTTTCCGTCTCAAATCGCCCCGAATCGAGTAACACCATTAATGGCCATCTACACGTCTCCATTCGTGCAGACCGCCGATTTGGGTGGTGGGCGGTAGACGGTATCGGTCGGGATGGCAATGGGCGGTGGGCAGTCGGTGATGTTGCTGGACTGTGACGGTCGCCCACCATTAATAGTCTCCACATCCCTTTACGTTTTTTCTCTGTGTTTTTTTTGTGAATGAATTCTGAGCATTTTTGTTTGCATCTGTATTGGATGCTTGTTCATGTAATTTTACAGATATGGCTGAATTTTAAAGATGCTTTTGTTGGATTTTAATCTTCACTTTGCTCCCTGTTAATTCCTCTTGCTATTGTTGTGGACTTGTGAGGAAGACGATGTATTAAAGAAAAAAATACAATAGATTTTTATTTAATAGGAAATTTGTAATATTTTGACTTATTGTAATTTTTATTTAAAGAAATTTCAAATCAGTCTTTTATAAGTTTCCCACTCGCATATAAAGTGTGTGAATCTCACTCGCTTGCCACATCATCGCTCAGTGGTTAATAGAACAAAAATAGTTAAGTGTAGGTGTTTATTTGAATATTTTAAAGTACATGGTGCTAGTTGAAAAAAACGTACAAGTTCATGGGTCTGTTGATATATTTTGCCGATGATGAAGGATTTAAAATGTGCAATCAAAATGGTACATGAGATCCTGATCCTTAAATCATTCATCATGTATACTAGTATATATATACATGCATATATATCTGCATCTGTATATGGGCAAAAATCGAATATATATGGCATGCCCCGCATACACATGGATATGTAAAAATAAAACGATGGATATAGACTTCGTTGCATGTGCATTGTAAATTTGTAATTGCATAAAGCAAAATTCATTACCCTTCGATTGGTATATACGAAACTGGCAAGGTGAAGGTCTAATGTATTTGATAATTAATTAATTATCCCGGCCCAAATTAATTAACCCGGCCTATAGTCATATGTTTATGCGGTGTTAAATTTGAATTTGGTCCATCTTTCATATTACTGACCAAATCAAGATAATTGCACCCAACGTGGAAATATATTTTTAATTATTATCGGCTTTTTGACTAATATGGTAATGACCGTATATATTTTGATAGAATTACGTATGGTTAGATTCCTTTTAAAATGATACGTAGGAAACTCGACATAAAGTAAATGTTCATCGGGTTCAATCTCAACTTTCAATTAAAATTAAATGAAGATCATATACCATATTTAATTGGTCTTTTATTGAGAACTACGTAATGACTTGACGCCTCCATAGGCTATGTAGGAACTCGATATTAAATATAATATGTATTGAGTACAATCGCACACATAAAAATTAATTTTAAGATACTTGTTCTATTTTTTAGAACTATGTATAATTTGATGTCTTTTATGGGCTATATAAAAAGCTTGATTAACTTATAATATCGAGTTGACATAAAATTTAAGTTGACTTTCAAACATAAGATGAGGTTGACGATAAAATTAACTAGTTCTTTTTAAGAACTAATGACTTGATATCATGCAAATGATAGTTGAAAAGAGATTGGGCAACCTTTCTTAGAAGGTGGGTTCGAATTCAATTCTATGATGCATGAAAATGAAAATAAACAAAACTTAATGTCAAAGTCTTAAGTTTTTGAACTACGATGACTTGATTCTGATTCGTCAGATACGTAGGAAGTTAAATATAAAGCAAAAAAGCTCATTGAGTTCAGTCACGATCAAAAACAAAAATCATATTTTAATGGAACCTTTTGGTTCTTTGAAACCTACATTTTGACTCGATCTCTTTTAAAAGAGTCATATAGGGGACTCGACATGTATAATGTTGAATCCAATCTTAAACTATAAGTTGACTTTTAAATGTAAATATAAAGTCAAAATTCAAACCATATTATTTGATTCCTAGAACTACGTTTGACTTGATTCCACGTCATATAAATGGATACGTAGGACGTTTGACATAATATATACATGTCATATTCAATCATAAATTAAAATAAGAAATATATAAACTTTAAGTCATATGTTTGATAGTGACGAGATTAAGCAACTCTTCCTAGAAGGTGGGTTTAATCTTATTCACATCGCGTAAATTATAGTTGGTATGAATCGGAGCAACCCTTCCTAGAAGGTGGCTTCGGGCTCGTTCCACTGATGCGTGAAAATCAAACCAAACACAAAAATTAAAATATTCTGAACTACGTAAGGTTTGATTCTCTTTAAAGGGATACGTAGGCAACCCATCAAAACTGGGTGAACCCAAATCGTAAAAACCACCTTAATATTTTGTATCGATATTGCTTTTAATCAAAAGAGTAAAAAGAGAGGGTCGAACTAAAATAAAAATAATATAAATGTTTTTTGCAATTTTGTTCACATTTTTGCTCAACAGTAAATGAAAGTTTTCATCACGATATAAGATAAGTGCTAAAGCACAATTAAAAGAAACCAAAATCGAGTTGGAGTAGTACAACTTGAAAAGACCGCCCGACCCCCGGTTCTTGAAAGGATCGTCCTTCCAATCTGAATGCTTATTTGGGCTTGTCTAAGGTGGGCGGGTACTTAGCCTTTGGGCCACCTCCTCTATCTGGAGCACTGAATAAGATGAGGTTGGTTGACGTCCGACAAGGGCGCGGGAGGCTTTGAAAACTTGTATGAATTGATAACGTTCCCAACATACTTTCTACTCTAAGAAGTCTACAATCTCGTAGTTCTTCTCTCGATTAACGAGTTATCTCCTCTCGAGATACACTCTTCTCCGTTCCGATAAACCTCACATAAAGACCTACACCTTAAAACACATCCCGATAATATCTCTCTCGAATATCATAAATTATCGAAATACCCTTGAGAAGTTCCGTTCTCACTTGCTTAGTCTTCTTAGACTAATTCCGCTTTTCCGCATTTTTGCCTGGTATTTCTCGCCCTTCGCGACAAATGCCAGACTGTAGGAAGTCACACCGAAGTGTTCTAGAAGGCTCGAGAAGCGTTATGCAAGGATAGGAGGTCAAGGCAAGACGACGTTAAAAGAAGGAAGGAATTTTCATAAGAGCAAAGCATTCCGAATATAGTGCACCAAGTCTTCTATTTTAAACCAAGTAATTCATCATCACATGAGTTGTCTTGGGTAAATATACTTGTAATTTCAACACGTCATTTCAACCCTTTTTATATGGGCTTCTTTTTCCGCTGCTACATCATTTGTAAAATGACTTCCAATGTAATGAACCGGTTCTTATAAATAAATAATATTCCGCTTTTAGTCAATTTCATCTTTAATTACCTTTAAGTCTTATTTGTGAGCATCCGTTTATTTATGTATCGTTTATGTCAATTTTCGCATTTTTATAAGTTTTAATATCATTACAAAGCCTTGGGTGACTTTGGACGGTAACGTCTGAGCTCACTGACAATAATACCCAGTGTTGCAAAAAATAGGGGTGTTATAGATTCGATCGAAAATATTAAATGAAATCTCCACATTCCAAAGAAAGAAGACCATATAGCTAGTGTTCTACACATAAAACATGGAATATTCAAGCTCTTACTCTACTTTTACCTCCTTGGTTAATAAATATAATTTCATCTATTAGAATCCCTTTTAGAAATGTTGATGATACAATTATCTTGACTTTCATCTACGAATTCATCTTTATTTTTGTAAAATCTGCTTCTTTTTTTATTAACGATTCACTATATTTTTTTTGTTAGAATAATAATTCACTACCTTTAGGATTAATAGATTTTTTTTGATAAGGAAAGAAATTAGGGTGGCCACTAGCAAGTTAGTGATCGCCCTAGAGCATCCTGACGGATGAGGGCAAGGAAGTCTGGATTAGCTGCAAGTGGGACGGAGGAGACACGCCTAAACGATCCAGTGATAAAGTCCGCCGTACACTCCCGCATAACGTGAGAAATGCTCCAATCCTGCAAACGAGTCAACAAGCAATGAATGTCCGCACGTAGCAACTCAATCTCCCACGGACATCGTCAGTCAACAAGCAATAGAATTTTTTTGAATTTGAAAAACTAAACTATCTCCAAAAATTTAAAATTTCCTATGAAAATGTTGGGTAGGTTATTTACTAACTACGAAAAGATTAAATAGATATTGGAGCAGCCTAATATTTTTCGTATAAAAAAAATCTCGTTTAGTCGTTTTAAATTGTCCCGCTTATTTTTTCGCCGGTAAGGCATTAATCTGATAAATACCTGATATTTGATATTTTAGAAATAAATATAATATTCAGAAATATTATAGGGTTTGGATTGCCCTTTTACTCAGTCAAAATCTTCGGCGTTCCAGAGCTCGATCGTTTCCCTCTCCGTTCTCCTCCATCTTCTTCTCCTTTCCGATTTCTGTCGATTGTTTCCTGTTCAAATCTTCTTCATTTTCATCTTGTTACAATTCATTCTTTATCTGTTTGCTTTTTTTTTTCTTCTAATCTTGCCGACAAATCCAATAGCCGGCGAGCCGGCTTCTGCACAGCCGTCATCCATCAGATTATGGCCGGAGAACGGTGAAAGACCAGCAACTTTGTGTACTCAGTGAAGATAAGCCTTGTTCAAAAGCTTAACTAATCTGGATATGGCAAGCATGAGACTGAGCATCGAACCCTTCAACAAGTAAAATTGGAGTCTTTTGCTTTAATTTGTGCCGTTCTGGCTGCATAGTTTCTCTGCGCTTTTGATTGGTTCGATTAATTTGATGTTTTTGCTTAGATTGGTGAAACTTGCTGCCCGGGCGTTCTATGATGACATCACAACCAAGGGGGATAATTTGCCAAAGACGAGAAGTGATAACCGAGGGATTGCGGTCATTGTTCTCGATGCTCTTACCAGGTATTTGTTATGATACCTTTGTTTCTATCTTACTCGTCCATTAATAGTAGATTGATGGTGTTGTGATATCCAAGACTCTCGACAGTATAATGGGAATGTCTGTAAGAAGTGATTTTTATAGGATCATGTTTGTGTAATTATGTGCATTTCACAATTTCAGGCCTCGGATTTTACTCTCCCAAATTTATCATGCTTATTTCCAATACACTACATTTGCTCTAGGCTTCCAGCTGACACACTGTATCCACTCATTCAAAACTGCAAGTGCAAAAGGCGGAAATTCAATTGAATTGTTACTGTCTACAATCTATTGCACCTTGAAGAGTAATTTATTATCTAAAAAAAATTCGTCCCTTATCTGAACCAGCAAAGTCTCAGGAATTTCATGAAAAGTCTTAATATGTGCAGTTGTACATAGCCAGAAAAGATGCATTTATATTCCAGGTTTCCAGCATAAGGATGTGAAGATCTGGAATCAATTGGGAAAAGAAAATCCAGAAAAGGTTGCATATTAACTACAAATTTGGCTTGATAGTGAGCAGGCAAGCACAAAGTCAAGTTGGCAAGACATCCCACAGTCCAAAAATATAGACCAGAAATGGAAAGCAGTTGAGCGAATATTGTTTAGGCTTTATGACTTAGCATTTTTTTCCGTGAAGACATGAATTCTTATTTGTTGCATAAGAAACATAGAAGTGAGGTGCTTCAATATAGTATGCATATCAATGGAGGCAAAAGGAGTTCACTATCTCCATATATTTTCCTTGAATGATAACGCGCCTTTCTATGGTTCCCATATCAGACGGCAATGGGTGAGAGAAGAAGATTTGGCCAAGGATTTGAAAATTCACACAAAGCAACTTCGTCGGACCTTGCGGTTTTTTGAAGAAGAAAAGCTTATCATGCGAGATCATAGGAAAGAGGTCAGTTTGTTTCACCAATAGATCTTGTAATGCAGATATTTTGTTGTTCATATTATGCAAGTAAAAACTTTGTTTTTTCTGATATTCCCTTGTCTTCTGTAGTCGTGTCTTGCTGTCTTTAATATAAGAAAAAACTATCCCTTTTTGAGTTGTGGGATTTATTTTGTCAATGAGGATATCTTTAAAGGAAACCTAATACTTCCAATTAATTTGATTGAATTGCTATTCTTACAGACTGCCAAAGGTGTAAAGCTTCATGCTGCTGCAGTCGCAGCAACAGCTGATGGTCAGCCACATAAAGAAGGGGAAGATAAGATAAAACTGCACACTCACTCATATTGTTGTTTGGATTATGCACAGGTGCTTGGTGTTGCAAAATTTTGTCTCAGACTTTGCATCCACTATTTCATTTAAATCTTTCTTTATATTTAAATCCTATAGTTGTTGAGCTTTAAATCTTTGTTTTGTTCACATTTCCTTACCTGTTGCCCTCTCTTTGTTTTACTAATCGCTTCTTGATTTCCATCCATCTTGCATACTCTTTGTTAAAATTTTAAATTCCAACTTTGAGGCCATATAGGGTGCATCCTCATGCTCATTGGCTTTTATACAGTGCATTTGAGATGGATATAGCCCATATATCAATTTTGGTGCATTTTAACTAAATTCAGTTATTATTGTCACATAGCTGAATTTCAGTTTCCCTTGGGTCTTTCGGGCGCATTCTCCTGACATGTTCAGGCTATGGGTGCCCCCATCTTGACCCCCCAGATCAAGCGCAACTTTACTCGGCGTTGATGTTGATGTTGGAACTTTGAGGCCATATTTTTGTGTAGATTCCTGGAGCGTTTATTTTGTGAACAATCTATTATACACTCTTCCATCTCTTTGCTTCGCTTGGGCTTGTATGGAAATTAATTACACTATGCTCTTTCTTTTGTGCCTGCAAATTGGTTCTTATTCACACAATCGTATTTTATTTTTTCCTTGCTATAACTCGATCACATATTACGGTCTGGTCTGGTCCTCGCCTCTTCGGTCCATATTTCAAAAATAATGACATATTTCTATCTTTTGTATGTTTCCTCTTACAGAAAAGCCACATATTTCCATGTAAGCTGATCAGATCTTGTTTATAAGTGATACTGCATCAGTTAGTGTAACATTGCTTTTGTTTACAAGTGGACCAGTGCATGATTCTAATGTGAAAACATAATGGGTCACTGCTGCAATGCTGTATTGCATCATGGAAATTTACTCTCATTACCACTTTTGTTTCCTTTGTAGATTCCTAATTCCTATTGTTCCTTAAGATAAATTCCCCAACTAACTCCAAGAATTCGACAATCACTTTGGATAATTGGATTGTTCATTGAGATTTATTTACTCGCTGTGTTGCAGATATATGATGTTGTGAGGTACAGGATCCACCGCATGAAGAAAAAGCTAAAAGATGAAATAGAAAGCAAGAATACAGTTCAAGAGTACATATGTCCCAACTGCAGCAAAAGGTATAGCTTATAGCTCCTGTTGTTTTACCATGTTTTTACTGTATTTATCGCTGTTAGAGGTAACATATCGAACAACACTAGATGCTTCATTGTGTTGCATTTCCAGATATAATGCTCTAGATGCTGCAAGGCTGGTTTCTATGGAAGATGAGTATTTCCACTGTGAAAATTGTAATGGGGAGCTTGTGGCAGAGAGTGATAAGTTAGCCAATCAGGATTTAGGAGATGGTGATGACAATGCTAGGAGGCGGCGGCAGAATAAGTTAAGAGTTATGCTCCAAAACATGGAGGTGTGTAAACATGTTTTGAGAATGCTCATGCGTGTATTTATATCATTAGTATTGATTACTTTGGGAATGGCTGAGGTGCTACATCATGGTTTCGTGTTTCCTTATTTAGTATAAACATCTTAGGAATATAGGATACTGATGATGAAATAATTGACCCTTTATGTTTGTTTTTTGATGCTATGGCTTATGTCTTACCTTTCTCTTACCTTTGCCATATCTTACCTTTCTGTTACCTATGCCACATGTGGTAGTGAGTAATGTGAAGTCCTTTATCTACATGAAGTTCCCTTTAGTTTAGTACCTGTGTCACCACTGTGTACCAACCTAATTTCCCCGTGTTGGTTAATGCCCATAAGATCCTATAAAATAGGTATTTATGATGTGGCCTTTTGGCTTGGCTTGGATGGAAGAATGTGATGACCAAATAATTAGGAGTAAATAAAACTTGAAGCTGAAGCATCTGACTGAACATAGTTTATATAACTTCACTTTGTAGGTGTTTCTGTACCAATTAACTTTCTTGCCTCGTTGTTGATGGTTAAACTTGTTGCTGTCAAGCTGTATTCAGATAAATCAGTGATGTTATTTTGCTGGTTTTTCCTGATGCTACTCTTAGAAGGCCCAAGGAAGGGTGGTATCAATATAGGGGTTTTTGTTGCTAAATATGCAAGAAGATCACTTAAGGCTGATATTTCTTTTCATGCACTCATAGGAGTCTTCTTGATTCCTTATCCTCACTGACGGAGAAATGTTTGTGTTACTGGCCCCTCCCTCCCTCCATCTACTGATGAAAATGAGTAAAGATGCTGTTGAAGTTCTTTTGATGATGTTTGGCTGGCCAATTGGTCTTTTGGCCACCTTTTATCAACATGTTTAACTGGCCTATCTCTCATCATGTAATGCATAACATGAGCAAAATGAACATACCATTGTGACATGCTATTCATAAATACTTCTTGTTGTCAGACTATTAAAGAAGCTTATAGGGAGTTATAGATAGCAGAAGTAGTCCATCAAGTCAATTTATTGCTTTCTCTTGTATATTCACCCATCGTTTTATTTAAACTCTTGAGAATTTTACATACTGTTTCATGCAGGTTCAACTGAAGCCACTCATGGAACAAATAGCTAGAGTAAAAGACTTGCAAATTCCGGATTTTGGAAGCCTGCAGACTTGGGAGGCTAGTGCTAGTGCTGCAGCTCGTGCAAACTCGAATAACGATCCCTCTAGGTCATCTCAAGGACTGGCTGGAACACCGATGCCATTTCTTGGGGAAACAAAGGTGACTTTAAATCAGTTCCTTTAGTTATTGGAACCTTGTGACTAAAAATCGTTTCTTTTTAATATTGCAAATGATCCCAGAAATATTTATTGTTAATCTTTTATGTTGTAGATAGATGAAAATATATTAATGATGCTCATAACTTCACATTTTTTTTTTTGTTACTGCATCAAGAAAAAGGTGGATGAATTCAACTTAAATGATATCTTATCTTCTATCTGCCTTTGATCTTGCACCTTTTCCGGTTAATTACAAATTGAGCCAAAAGATTGTTCTTGGATTTGAATCTGAGTGTGCATAAAATTTTATTTTTAAAAATTACTCTTATCAGGTTGAAGTCGCACTGTCTGGTGCACAAGCAATGGATGGGGACAGCAAATCCGGTATTGCAAATGAGCCGATGAAGGTTCTTCCTCCATGGATGATCAAACAGGGTATGAGCCTTACAAATGAACAGCGTGGAGAGATGAAGCAAGAATCTAAGATGGATGGAAGTTCAATATCCGGTGAACCTTCTGACGATAAAAAGTCAGCTGTTGGAAAGGATGAGTCCCAAAGTTCACTTCAGGTTTGGCAGATAATACAAACTCTACAAATTTACTATTGAAAATCATAAATCTATTGTGTGCTACGGAGCTTTGAGCATTTTCTGATATTTGGGTTGCCTTTGATATCATATAGGATGAATACATCAAAGCTTATTATGCTGCACTTTACCAAAGGCAGCGGGAGCAAGAAGAAGCTGCCAAAAAGCAACTAGAATCTTCAAATGGTACTACTAGTACTACAAATGGTCCCCCCTCTAACCGCCAAGTTGGCATAAAGTCTAAACGCGAAAAGGATGATGATGATGATGATGAATGGGAAGACGATACTCCAGCAGGTAATTTAGGTATGGTTACGTTGGTTTTACTAATCTTATGAACCTATGATACTATGCTTGTATTTTATGGGTATCGTTGCAGGAAATGCAAGCGGAAGAGTGAAGTACAATGTTGACTTAAATATTGAAGCCGATGCTATTCCAAGTAACGACGAGGATGATGAAGATGACGTGGAATGGGAAGAAGGTTGAATAGAAGATTAACTGCTCTATCTATCCCAGTAGTGTTTAGAATCAGAAGCCTGGCTTTTGATGTTAGTGTATTTTTATTGTAGTTTGTCTCTGATGCCCACATGTTTGTATCCGCATTTTTAGTCTTGGACGGATTAGATTTTTATTGGAGTATAAGTATAGATGGAATTAAGAATGGGGTGAATGTGTATGATTTCGTTTGGTTGAGCAGGAGGTTAGACGGTTCTAATTTCAATCGAGTTTAAATGATCAAATCTCAGATGAGACCATCATTTCAAGATTTGATTGTTTAGGGTCTCTGTAATTACGGGAGGGACTAATAGTTAGACCAATCAAATGCCAACATAGTTGGCAAATTGAAACATCTGCAGTTGCCACTAGAAAGGAAAGCAAAAACGACCGCAGTAGTTGTCACGAGCGGCGATCATTGAATTTTTAGGAATCAGCCTAAGCGTTTCAGAAAAACTAGGACTAGTCTTGATATGTATTTTATGTAGTTCTACTTAGAGTAACAAATTTATTATTTCATTCTACTGCCTCTTTTACTAGGACTAGTCTTGATATGTAGAATATGGTCTTTAGGAGGCAAGTAAAATGCTCCATATATGGGTAGGACAAAGAGTTAGGGGCAAGGAGATCGCCTTGTCTCGATCAACCCCCTTCTTCCCACATCTTCCTTCCTCAAGTTAAACAATGAACGTAAATGCTAGAATATCTAACGAAGGTAACACAGTAGCGAATCATTGATCAATCTGAAGATTAAATAATAATTAAAAAAATACATAGATCAAGTATACATAAATTAAATACAGCAACACTCTCCAAGTACGTATAGTATTCTTAATTATTGTTATTGCACCACCCAAAAAAATCAAATTATATATGATCACCTTACTTACTTAACTATAGATTATTATGCTTAAATAAATTTTAAAGTTTTAGTAATGACTCTTTAATGGTCCACGTACTCAAAACTTGGATTGGAGGTACTTGACGATGTTGGCGTCGAGCTGGAAGGCCTTGGAGAGAACATCGACGGAGATGGGTGGCTCGGCCCCGAACACCGCATTGGCAACGGGAGTAACGCCGGGGTTCTGGCTGCTCAACCCGGAGATGGCGAAGGCGTTGGTGTTGCCGGCGTTGAACTGGAAGTGGATGAGCCCCTGCGGGAACACGAACACGTCTCCGGGGTACAGCACCTTCGTGAACAGCTTGTTGGCGCCGCTCTGCGGGTTCGACGTCACGAACCCCACGTAGAGGGTGCCCTCTAGGAGGGTCAGAACCTCCGTGGCGCGGGGGTGGAAGTGGGGCGCCACCAGCCCGTATGGGGCGAAGTCGAGGCGGGCCAGGGAGATTCCGAGCGTGTTGATTCCCGGGAGGTTGGTTGTGGTCACGGCAGTGACAGCCGAGCCCAATGGGTTGTTGGTGTTGCCGGCCGCCTTGAACAAGCCCTTGGCGAGGAAGTCGTCTGCTGTAGCTTGCATCGGGTTTTTACAGAATAGCCCGTTCACAAACACTGTAATAGAATGAATATGCATCTCAAAAATGTGAATACGGTCATACAAAACTATGAATATACAACTCAAAATAATGAATATAAACTGGGCATACAGAGACACTATATATAAGAATGGTTTTACCTGAACTCGCATATATGATAACTGTTACTTCATTGTATGAAAAAGAACCATTTTGATTGTATACTAATCTTGTTTAGTTTCAATTTTCAAAAATTGATGTGTGACGTACTTTATATACTCAACAAGCAAGTAGTAATCTTAAATGCGATGGAATGCCCGTAATCGAAAGACTAGACTTACGTGCAGAGCTGGGATTGTTGTCGGCGACACAGAAGTCTTGGAGTTGGGTAGGATCAGTTGCATAGGCCATCAAGGAAGCCATTGCCGCAAACATGGCGAAACAAGCGAAAACCCTAGCAGCTGCCATATTGGATATTTAGTACTAAATAGAACTATTGTTTGCTATGTATAACTCAGATGTGTGTTGATTGTAAGTTGGGGATGATTTCTGGGGTTTGAGATGATGGCTATTTATATAGCGTTGTATGCAGTGTTGATATATGATATACTACGTACACCTCGTCAAACTTTGAATTGGTCGTAGTCGTATGCATATGGCGCTTGATTTTCATCTGCAGGTGTACAAAGTTCAAATGGGTGTGGTTAGGTTTATCATTAAATACTATATATTACGTGGTGCCACTTTTTGAATTGGTTTCTGAATAATGAGTCTTGGGCTTGAATATATATATGTAGCTATTAAGAGATCATTTCCATACATTTTCCACTTTTTAGTAGGTAATTCATTAATGACTATTTTAGTCTTTATGAATAAACAAGTATATAGTACACCTAGGATGACCTAGTGATAGGAGGTATTTATAGGAGGTTTTAAGTTCGATCTTTGCCTCCGACTTTTCATTTGTGTGCATGAAAAACTAACCATTCTTTCTTTCTATTAGGTTTAGCCGGTTTACCTAATTCGTGTGTTTTACCTGCTAATTTACAAACTCGGGGTTTGGTCCCTCATAAAAAAACAAAAAAACAAATATGTAGTTTTCCATGGTGCACCTAATGCATTACTCAACAAGAATTATATAGATTACATGTTTTCTGCATAAATGCTTATGTCTTCCGAGTAAACTTATATTCTGAAAAAATTACAAAATGTAAGTATTAACCATCAATATTTTAGAAAATTCTAGACGACTCTGTAGTAGAGAAAAATTGAATAGCGCCTAATCAGTTTAGACGGCTGACTATGCAGTTGAGACGGCCGCTTAGTTTTTAGGCTGAGAGGTTAGACGCGATAAAATCTTTTTAAATTATTGACAAGGGTTAGACGATATCGAGACCGAATTTTAAGGACTGTGATTATGAGAGAATTGTAAAAAATTTCTAATCCCGATTGATTTCATGTTTTCTGCATAAATGCTTATGTTTTCTGACTAAACATTTTTTTTGGTAGAAACATACACTTATAAATATCATCATTTATAAATGCAACGGAATTATATAGATTACATGTTTTCTGCATAAATGCTTATATAATAACCAAACATACACTTACACATATCAACATTTATCATTTAAATTAATTTTTCCTGTAGTTATCATTAGTTGATTTTTTCCAAGATCATAGTCGGGCCATTGATTTGTTTGAAACAAATAGGGATTTGGACCAAGTCCTCACTTAGTTTCTTATTAAAGGAAAAACAATCACACTTAGATCACACTATAAAGGAAAAATGCCATAAAGACTTGGCAATTAAAGTATCTAGAAGAATTAGGTACTTTATTTAATTAATGAATATAGACAACAAATAAACGAAGCTTATAAATTCAGTTCTGAATTTTTTTTAAAGTATTGGATGATAAAATCGGTACATTACCATAAACATGCCTTGCCATTAATTATTTAAAAAACGAATTGTAGGATCGTTAGTATTTTTAAGTCGTCGATTTTAAATATGCAACAGAAAATAACTTTAAAAAAAAGATACTTGACTCGTGCATTTTTATAGTGGAACACTTAGTCAACAAACTTAGTTAACTAAGCGAAAACTACTCCATTCCAAGTTTTATATTTGGTCGGATTAAAAGTCATAACTTACTTTATAGATATCTTGCGTATAAAAATAAGAGTAACACAGAGTTAACTAGAGTCAACTACTACACATCTCTTGTAGTTTGAGACTTGTTTGCTCTATATATGAACTACTCTCTCACACACAAAGCCTAACTCGAGCTTTTTTTTTCTATCAAACAATGAACACTCAGACTTTTTCTTTCATGAATATGCAACATAAGATCATACCTTTCAGCTTAATTCTAGAGACTTAAATAGGTGATACTCCATAGGGCATACCCTTAGGGTTTAGAAAGTGTTAAGGCAAAGTTCCCTTGTCTCTTTGGGTTTTGATAATAACAAACCCTTGACATTTGATATGTTCTATGAAGTGTTTCAGAAAAGGAATTGTCAAAGGGAATAATGAAAGGACCTGTTCCTCTAACTAGAGGGAATAGTAATGGGAACTGTGAAGTTAAAGGTTCCAAAGGAAGCTAAATAAAGAAGGTAGATTCAAGGGAACAATGAAAGGAATTGTTCATCTAACTAGAGGGAACGGTGATGGGAACTGTGAAGTTCAAGGATCCAAGAGAAGCAAGACAAAGAATGAAGATTCAAGGGAACAATGAAAGGAACTGTTCCTCTGGATAGAGGGAACAGTAAAGGGAACTCTCATGTAATAGGATGACACTATTCCCTTGACAATTCAAAAGGAAAGAAAAACCAAGAAGGAACGCTGAAGGGAACACTAGTGTAATATGAAGGAATTGTTCCCATGTAGGGAACACGATGGGAATAGTGAAGTTTCAAAGCTCAAAGGAACAATGATGGGAACGCTAGTGTAATTTGAGGAACTGTTCCCATCTAGGGAGCATGATGGGAACAATGAAGTTTCAAAGCTCAAAGGAACAATGAAGGGAACAACAATGTAATGTGAAGGAACTGTTCCCATCCAAGGAATAGTTCCCCAAGACCAAAGCTCCAGGAGAAGAAAGACTCAAATGAACAATGAAGGGAACTATTAGTGTAATATGAAGGAATTGTTCCCATCCAAGGAACAGTTCCTCAAGAGAAAAGCTCCATGAGAGGAAAGACTCAAAGGAACAATGAAGGGAACTATCATTGTAATATGAAGGAACTGTTCCCATCCAAGGAACAATTCCCCAAGAGAAAAGCTCCAGGAGAAGAAACATTTAAGGGAACAATGAAGGGAACTATCAGTGTAATATGAAGGAACTGTTCCCATCCAAGGGAACTCACAAGCCAGTCCAAAAAGCACATCAGCGAGAAATACGGAGACATGTTCCCAACAAAATAGAGGCACAGTCTGTGCATCAGACTGAGCACTGAGCCTATTCATCCAACGGCTTGATGAGCTTCAAGAGTTGACCAAATTCAAACAAGAGTCACATGTTGAGAAAGTACATACTTGGGGAGCAATACAAGGGCAATCTTGACATTTCCAAAGTTGAGGATTGGGGAGCAAGGCTCTTTAGATATAAATAGTGACCAAGCCCAAGAGAAAAATTCACCCTTCATAAATCCAAAAAGGCAAGAGCATTAAGAGAGAGTGAAGGTGGTCGACGGCAAGTGTTTGATCTCAGCGACGGCGAGGAAGAAGTTCCCAGGAGCAAGGGAACTGTGATAGTCAAGTCCAGGTACAAGGTTTGGTTTACTTGTCTTAGTTGAGTTGTTCGCTTAGGAACTTGGTTGAGAAGACTCATTAGTGTTGCTAGAGTTAGGAAGAACTGCTAGGAACAAAGAAGCTTGAGTATTGCCTGTTGTAACTAAGGAACAATCAATAAAACAAGTAAGTTATTCAAAATCCTCCAAGGGAGGTAGAGGTTTACCCATTCAACTAGTTGGTTGAAGTGGGGTTCCTCTATAAGGAACTATGTCCCTTTACTTATTTTATGCCTTTAGTTTATGTTCATTAAAATTCCTTGAATTGGTCCCATAATACTCTTTGTTCCTATACTTCCCATATTGTTCTCTAACTTGTGCTTATCACCTGCATATTTATTATTATTCCGCTGCCCAAGGAACAGTTCCCATAACTGTTCCTTGTCTCTATTCTAACACACAACTTTCCAATAGAAAGTATACCACTTCTAATTCAATTAAGAAAGATAATACAAATCTAATCATTACAAATCTTCATAAGGATAAAGAAAATACTATTATAAATCTAACTCCTTAGGGCTTAAGGCGCATCCACACTCTTCTTATACTCCTTTTCATCTTAAAATTTGCTTCATGCTCCACATCTCACCAACAATCTTGTTTCTGTCTATCTTTTTTGCAAAGATAATAGCATCTTTTTTGAATTCCATTCCAATTTTGTTGTTATGAAGGATATCAAGAGTGGGTTTAATTTGTATGTCTTTCCTGCTTCCACCGATCCGCCATCGTCGACGTCAACCAATGCCACCTTTGGCACAACCAATAAACCATCTAGCACGACAAACTAGGACATCCCACCTTTAGAACGACAAGTTTAGTTCTCTACAAGCTTCAGATTTCCAACCCTAGCACTCTCAAAGAATGCCTTTGCCAATCTTGCTCTTGGACCAAGGCCCATGCCTTATCCCTCCTAGCAAGCCCATCCAGATCTTCCCATGTTGTGCAATTACTATTCCTAGATGTATGGAGCCAAGCCCATCACATTTCTATTAATGAACATACAAAAAAAATTATCTATTGTTGATGATTTTTCCAAGTTTACTTGGATTTTTCCCTTTGCTTAAAAAACCCTTGTCTCAAATATTATCCAAAATTTCTTCAAACTAGTCACCACCTTTTTCTCCACAAAAATAATAGCGGTCCAAACTGACGACGAAATTGAATTTAAACCCTTACACTCCTTTTCCAAGCCAATGGCATTTCACACCGCCTTACATGCCCATATTCTCATCAACAAAATGGAAGTGTCGAATCCCGACATTGTCGCATAGTTGACATCGAACTCACCCTTCTCAAACATGTCTCCTTACCCCTCACCTTTTGGGACTGTGTCTTTGAAACTGCTACTTACCTTCATAATCGGTTACCCACTCCCGTCCATGAAAACCAAACCCCCTTTGAACTTCTTTTCCATACCTCTCCTGAGAACAAATTTTTAAAGGTCTTCGGATGTTTATGATTTTTGAACCTACGACCCTACAATAATCACAAACTCTCCGATCCTTTCGCTCTACCCCCACCATATTTCTTGGTTGTAGCTCTCATTACAAAGGCTACATTTGTTTTGATTGGTCAACCAATTGCACTTAAATATCTTAGGGTGTCCTTTTCCATGAAATTGTCTTTCCTTTTTCAACATCCATTACCTCGGCCAAAAACATTCTCCAAACATAAGCTCTCTTCCCATAATTCCCTCGCTTTTACCTTCCCTTCTTGGGCCTCACCCCTCTTCGACCCATTCTTCCCATAACCAAACTCTTGACCTAAAAGCATTTCATGACTTTTCCTCCTTTCCATCTAGGTCGTCCACTCTTAATGGGTCGAGAACTCCATCACCCAAACTGATCACTGACCAAAATAATAATGCCCAAAATAATGGTTCATCACCTCCAATTGAACCAACTACCTCCCACCCCATGCAAACAAGGGCTAAAAACCAAATCCATAAGCCACTCATCGAAAATGAAGGCAGTGTTTTGCCACCATGCAAATCCCAGAAGAACCATCCTTTCACACTAAGGCGTTAAGCATAGTGAATGGAGAGATGCAATGCAAACCGAATTTCAAGCCTTAATCTCAAATGGATCTTGGTCCTTTGTACCACCCCCCACCTCCAATAATGGTTTAGGGTCAAATGGGTGTTCAAAACCAAACGACATTCCAACAACACCATTAAAAGAAGAAAAGTGAACCTAATAGCAAAAGGGTATCACCAATTACAAGGTGTTGAGTACGAAGAAACTTTTAGCCCGGTAGCCAAACCCTCCACAATCCGCCTTCTACTCTCCCTCGCGGCAATGAATGATTGGTCGGTGAAGCAATAGACATACAAAACACTTTTCTCCATGGCACTTTAGATGAGGATATTTACATTGCTCAACCCCAAGGTTTCATTCACCCTGAATTTCCTATCTATATTTTAAAATTACATCCTTCTTTATATGGTCTAAAACAAGCCCCTCGGACTTGGTTTTCCAAGCTTAGTGATGCACTTATCGCCATGGGATTTTCTCCATCTTTATCCGATTCATCACTTTTTATTTTTTGCTCTAATTCTCAATTAGTTTTTATATTGGTTTATGTTGATGATCTTTTAGTAATCTCCCCCACCTCTCAATTGTCTTACTTGTTCATTAAATCCATGTCTAACCTCTTTCTTGTAAAATACCTTGGTTCTGCTCAATACTTTTTAGTGATCGAGATTTCCAAGGATTCACAAGGTTTCTACCTCATCCAAACCAAACACATCCGAGAGCTCATCTCCAAAGTTGGCATGGATAAATACAAATCAATAGCAACTCTTATGGTAACTAGCTTTGATGAAAATGTTGACATTGGGCAATTCCCCGACTCCACCCTCTTCTAGAGCATCATCGGTAGCCTACAATATCCTACTTTCACACGCCTGAATATTGCCTTTGTCGTTAACAAATTTGCCAACATATGCATGCTCCTCGGACGATTCATTGGTAGACTGTCAAAGGTTACTACGCTACCTAAATGCCACAACTTCACTCAAATTCCATCTCTCATCCGTGTGCCAGAACACTCTTGTATCCTACATCGACGCTGATTGGGCGGGTGATCCATCAGATTGGCGATCAGTTGTAGCCTACTGCATATACCATGGCCCAAATCTCATTTCCTAGAGTTCAAAAAAACACCCACCATGTCGCGCTCCTCTTTCGAAGCTGAGTATTGGCCACTTGTACAAGGCACCCAAGAGACCATTTGGATTCAATTTTTGTTTTCTGAACTTGGAATTCCACTCGCTCAACCGCCCACCTTATGGTGCGACAACCTCAGGGCCACCTATTTGGTTGTCAACCTCGTTCTTCACCATAAGATCAAACATTTATCCTTGGACTTTCACTTCGTCCGAGAACGTGTTCACTCCAAAAATCTCAATGTCGCCTTCATCGCCTCTCAGGATCGACTCGTCAATCTCCTCACTAAGCCATTGTCGACCACTCGTTTCTTACATATTCGACCCAAACTCTGTCTACGAGACTTTGGTTTGAGGAGGGATGGTGCGAAAAATAAATAATGACATCAGCACTATTAGGATAGAATAAAATTATCTATCTCTTTCTTATAATACTTTATCTTACGTCTTAGCATATATTATCATAATATTCTTTGTATGGTAGTTACTAAGGTTTTATGATACTCTTGTATAAATACTCCCTAAGATCAATAATACAATTCACTTGACTCTTCTACAAATATTGTCTCTCTATATGATATCATACTCTCTAAGATCCTAGGCCTCTCACACAACCCACACGAAACCCTAATTTCACGCCATGGCCACCGAATTTGCTACTTCCTTCGCCAATCCTCACGAATACTCCAAACCTCTTACCATTGTTCACTTTACAAACATCATCAAACTCACCCCCTCAAATTATCTTACATGGAAAACACAAATTCAAGCTACTCTTGAAGGCTATGATTTGTTCAAGTTTCTTGACGGATCTCACCCCATTCCGGCTGCTGAATCGGTGGTTCAAGACAATGCTACTATCACAAATCCTGCGTACCTTACGTGGAAACGCCAAGATCGACTTCTCTATGGATCCCACATAGGCACGTTGTCCTCTCCCGTGGCCAACCTTGTAATGCAAGCAAAGATGCGTCAGGCCGTATGGGACACGCTCAAACAAACGTATGGCACTACATCACAGGGCCACAAACGTCAAGTACAACAACGTCTTCAAACGCTCAAGAAAGGGTCTTGTACTATCTCGGAGTATATGCAAGCCATGAAGACCGGTCTGATATTCTGGCGTCCTTAGGGTCACCTCTTGCTCAAGAAGACTTCATCGACTATATTCTCACGATTCTACCTATCAATCGGTTATCGATGGTGCCAATATGCGTGACAAATGCATATCCTTTGAAGAACTTCATGAAAAACTTATTCTCAAAGAACTTGAATTGAAGACGGAGAACACAAACAATGCCCCGGTGACGGCATTGAATGTGAAAAAGCACAACAAAACTCGTGCATAGGGCTCAATAGTTGACCCGCTTTAGGAATCTGCAAATACTGACGATCGACCGTCCTGACAGTCCTCCGCGCCCCCGCCTCCACCTCCACCTCCACAAAATTGGCTTCCCCTTAACCAAAACCCTAATCCGAACTACGCACCCCGTCCGCTGAGAAACCCTAATTCGACTCCCATGCAATATCACCAATCCAACCCTCCACCGCAACATCAACCGAACACCCCTAAACCCTTCCTCGACAAATGTCAGTATTGCAAAGGCCCTGGCCATGTTATTTCTCAATGTGCTAAGTTTTGTGAGGATTACCCTTACGTTCAATTCCCGCCCTCGAATCGTTTTCCGCCAACCCAGCCTCAAGCTAACATGGCCTCCACTTCTAACCCTAACTCCGGCTGGCTAGTCGACTCAGGTTCCTCTAACCACCTCACCAATGACCTTGCTAACCTTGCCCTACATTAACCATACTCCGGTCCGGATCAAGTATATGTCGATAATGGTCAAGGTTTGGCTATAACGCACTCTGGCTCTTCTATTCTTTCCACTCCTTCTCAAAAGTTTCGCCTTTCTAATGTTCTCTGCGTTCCATCTATTTCCAAAAACATTCTTTCTGTGTCTAAGTTTACTTCCGATACCCGTTATGCTATGGTTTTCTTACATAATTGCTTTCTTGTGAATGATATCCATACGTGTTCAACCATCCTTAGCGGCCCTTGCATCGATGGTGTTTATCATTGGTCGTCCTCCTCTCCAGTGTCTTTTTCAGCTCGTCGTGCTCTTTCTCCGGCGTCTTGGCATCACAAGCTAGGGCACCCGTTTTCCGTAGTCTTTCAATTCATTAATAAACAATTTCGTTTAGGTTGTTCTTCCTTTTTACAAGTTGACTGTAGTTCTTGATATATCAATAAAAGTCACAAGCTTCCTTTTCATAAATCTTCACTTGTTTCTAAATCGCCTCTTGAGATTATCTATTCCGATGTTTGGACCTCCCCTGTGTTATCTTATGACGGATTTAAGTAGTATGTTATATTTGTGGATCACTTCACGAAGTATGTGTGGCTTTATCCGCTCAAACGGAAATCAGAAACTCAAGGTGTTTTTATTCAATTTCGGTCTCTAGTTGAAAACTACTTCAATCACAAAATCAAAATCACGTATTCTGATAATGGCGGAGAGTATCTTGCTCTTCGTCCCTATCTTAGCAACAATGGGATCACGCATCTCACTTCCCCTACTCATAATCCTGAACATAACGGCATGTCCGAGTGGAGACATCGTCATCTCGTTGAAACCGGTCTCCCTTTACTTACCTTTTCGGGTCTTCCCCTCGATCACTAGCCTCATGCCTTGATCACGGCTGCTTATCTCATCAATCGACTTCCTACTCCATCCTTAAATTTTCAATCCCCTTTTCATAAGCTAAAAACCCAATTATTCTAAGCTCAAGTGTTTTGGTTGTCTCTGTTTTCCATGGCTTCGTCCATACATGTCTCTCATAAAATTCAACCTAGATCCATTCCATGTGTGTTCATTGGTTATCCTCTTCCCAAAGTGTCTATCAATGCCTTGATCCAATTACCCGACATATTTATGTTTCTAGACATGTTCAATTTATTGAAACGGAGTATCCATACACCAATTTTCCGCCTAAACCTACACCTGACGCCATGTTGGGTGATGAATGGGCCGATTTTCAACTCCTCATGCAATCTACGTATGCGCCCATGCAAAAACCTAGTCCATCTTTTACTTCTCTCTCCAATTCTAATTTAGGAGACTCTCAATCTTCTAATTTGAATCCCATATCTTCCCCAAATCTCTCCCAATCTTCACCACATAATTCCCCGGGCCCACCCTCTCCAATCGCCGCCACTCAACACTCGCCAGCTCCCTCACACGCGCCCTCACGCGCGTCGCCCAACTTTAACCATAATTTTGACTCGCCAAACCCTAACCCTAATTTAGTGCCGCCAAACTCTAATTCTACCGACCCTTCTTCTAACTCGGATTCTGGCTCGACCAACCCTAATCCCAGCTCGCCCTCATCCGAACCCACCTCCTCTAATTCTCCACGGCATGAGCCCAAACCTGATCATGCATCATTACTCGCTCAAAGAACAATATTTTCAAACCCATCCAAAAACTTAACCTCCATGTCCAATTAAACCCTCCCACCGAACCCAAAACCATAACTCAAGCCGAGTTCGACGCTTTTTGTGTGAACAAAACTTGGTCTCTTGTTTCCCCTTCTTCCAATCAAAATATTGTCGGTTGTAAGTGGGTGTTTCGTATCAAATATCATCTCGATGGCTCCATTGACAAGTATAATACTCGCTTAGTTGCTAAGGGCTTTCATCAAAGACCAGGATGGGACTAATCTGAAACATTCAGTCCGGTTGTCAAGCCCGTCACGATTCGACTCGTCCTTACATTGGTTGTGTCTCGTGGCTGGTCCCTGCGCCAACTTGATGTTAACAACGCATTCTTGCAAGGCACATTGCAAGAGGATGTGTTTATGAGCCAACCCCCGGGTTTTTTGGATTCGGCCGCTCCCTCTCATGTTTGCAAGTTACATAAATCCATCTACGACCTTAAGCAGGCTCCTAGGGCATGGTATAATGAGCTCAAGACATTCTTGTTCAAGCTTGGTTTTCGTTCCTCAGTTTCGGACGCCTCACTCTTTATCTATCGTCGGAATTCTCAATTGGTTTATCTTCTAGTCTACGTTGATGACATTATTGTCACCGGTAGTGATTCCGCTCTTGTTACATGGCTTCTTGACACACTTGCTAAACAATTTTCACTAAAGGACCTTGGTGAGTTATCATACTTTCTTGGTGTTGAAGTTTTACGCTCTTCTTCGGGTTTGTTTCTTTCCCAACGCAAGTATATTTCTGATCTTCTTGGCAAAGCTGGAATGGAGTCTGCGAAACATGTATCCACTCTGTTGGATGGCAATGTGGCTTTGTCTCGTTATTTGGGCAATCCACTGCAGTCTCCCTCGGAATACCGAATGTTTGTAGGCAGATTACAATATATTGGGCTCACTCGTTCGGATGTTGCATTTGCGGTTAACAAGCTCTCTCAATATATGCAATGTCCTACAACAGTTCATTGGGAACCTCTAAAACGCCTTATGTGCTACCTCAGTGGTACTATTGATCTTGGTATTCTCATTACTCCTCAATCATCTCTTCAGTTGCATGGTTTTTCTGATGTCGATTGGGCTGGTGATAAGGATGATTATGTATCTACTACTAGGTATTTTCTTTACTTTGGTTCCACCCCAATATCCTAGAGCTCTCGGAAATAGAAATCTATCTATCGGTCCTCCACTGAATCCGAGTACAAGGCACTGGCTGATGCATGCTCCGAGCTTCTCTGAATCACTTTTCTTCTCGCTGAAATGGGCGTCAAGCTTCCTCAACAACCGATGGTTTATTGTGATAATCTTGGTGCCACATTCTTAAGCTCCAATCATGTGTTTCACTCTCCTATGAAGCATATCGCATTGGCCTACCATTTTGTTTGGGAGCAAGTTCAAGCTGGTACACTTCGGATTGCACATGTTTCAACCAAAGATCAAATGGTAGACATTTTAACTAAACCTCTTCTTCGACCTCAATTTCAAGTGTTACTTCACAAGCTTGGCCTCTCTACTTGACAGTCTAGCTTGAGGGGAATATTAGGATAGAATAAATTATCTATCTCTTTCTTATAATACTTTATCTTATGTCTTAGCATACATTATCATAATATTCTTTGTATGGTAGTTACGAGGGTTTTATGATACTCTTGTATAAATACTTCCTAAGATCAATAATACAATTCACTTGACTCTTCTACAAAATATTGTCTCTCTATAAACACAAGTGCATCAACAATGATATCCTTTCTAAAAGCAGAATGACTCATCACTATTCTAGAATTATCCTTGCTAGAATCTTGAGATACTTGTCAATAGGTTACTCTTCAAGAAATCATGTATGGTCCAATAAAAAGCCATGTACAATGACCTGAATTTAATGATGATAAATCTCCAACCAATTACAAATTAATAACTTTTTCATTCTTCCACTAGTTATCAAGCCATTCTTTGCGATTTAGATCTTCATATGTAGTAGTAAGTCGAAGTTTTCATATCTAATTTATACCTAAATAGATATCAAAGACCTGTAAATATTCAATAAACTAAGGAGTTGTTTGATTTCCAACTATTAAAAAAAAAACAAATCCATAGTTTAGGAAAACTCATCTCTCATATAAAAATGAATTTGAGCTCATCTACTTTCGTAACATAAGTTTTCTTTACATATCAATGCTATCTAATAACCTTTTTTTTCAAGGAATGCTACTTAAGTACCTAAATCCTAATAATACTATTTTAAAATCATAATGATATTTTTGCTTTTAAGGATAAAAGGAAGAGAATAAAAGTCGGAGGTGCCAAAACTGTCAATTCAGGGACAAACACGGAGGGGGAGAGAGCGGTGCCGGCCTATGGAGGGTAAGCCACGTGACAGCTATGCAACCTTCAAACAGGGAGCCCCACTAACGTATCAGCCCTACTGTCATTAGAGCGCCACGTGTGACGACAATATCAATTACTGAATCGAGCTGTTTCCACGTAGCGCACACTAGTAGTAAGTTGAACCCAAGTATGTATGGGTGGAATGGAACGTCGTTAGCTCGAAAGAAAAAGGGTTTCATACGTTTTTGCTAGCTATTATTATTAATAAAATAAACAATGTAACATAGTGTAATTAGTAGTATATTGTGTGAGCTAGTCACGCATTTGTCATGTGCAAGATAAGATGCCTACAACTCCCCTCTCAAAGGCAAACTTTTGCCTACTTGTCTTGCACCTGTGTGTTCAGTGTGGAGTTAGTCACGCACTTGTCATGTGCCTACAACTCCCCACCCTTTACACCTAAAAGAAAAAAACGTCCTATCACACTCCCCCGTTGAGGGCCAACTGTTGAAAGCTTGAAAGTGTAGCCTTTTTGTTAAAAATCAGGCAAATTTTCTGATTCATGAATGCTTTTGAGTTTGGTACGTAGAAATTATTTTTAAGGTTAGGCTTACGTGGTAGTGGGATTTCGAATATTCTTTGAGATGAAGGTGACATTTGATAGCGCAACATAACAGTATAATCAATGTGTACAAAACATTTAATAAATTCAATCCTTGCTTTGCTATCCAATTTGAGATAAATATTAAAGTAATTAGCTTGTATTGGCCGTGACTTGGTTAAAGAGTGAGAATCCAAGCATGGTGAAATTATAACTCAAAAAAAAAAAAACATTGCTTAATCGTTCAAGTCATTGGCCCATTGCGTATTAACGGGGTATTATTAGCTGTCTATTTAATCAATATAACACCCACAAAAACGTCAAATCATTTGCTAAAACACCGAGGTTTAAGGTGGGTACTTCCCGGGTAAAACGAGTTAACATTCAATGAGGAACAGTACATCCATCATCATCATCATTGACCCAGTGAGGCTCCACCGCTCCACTACAACGGAATATGAGGGGTCAAGATGGGAGTACTCCTGTCTAAGGGAAAGGGGTACGCTCGATAGACCCAAAAAACACTAAAATTTAGGTATGTGACAATAATAACTGAATTTGGTTAGAATATCAGAAGTTATATCATTAGTCCTTTGACAAAAAATCCAACCATTGTATAATTCTGAACTGTTGGTGAGCTACTTCTCATTTGATATCTCACAAGAAGAATGTGTCGGCAGACAAAATGTGCATATATAATTGCCAACTGTTCAGGATGTTACCTGATCATGTAATTGTTAAACTTGCAGAAACCTTATGGCAGGAACAGCATGTTTTTGCAACAAAAGATTGCACAATGAAAGTATTTACTGAGAGTTGACCAATAGCCGCAGTTCAAGTTCACAGCCTAATTAAGATGCATTTAAGAGTAACAGAAAATATTTATAACATTAACTTCGCAAATCATTCATTCCTGATATATGAGAACCGGGGACCATCCCAGCTTAGTATTAAATGTTTCAGGAGCATAATCAACTCCTCTATAAGAAATATCACTAGCCCTATAAACACTATTCTTCAAGTACAACGAGTATGTATTCTTAATTGAGAATGAATCGATGTGACTTTTACAGTACAATGATACATTTATTAACAAAACAAAACTCAAACCATTTTTGTACTTGTTTTTACCCAACAAGTGTTTTTGGAATATAATGCTTGTTGGTTGGAATCATATAACCAGATATAAGAAACTCCTATTCGCAGAAAAAATAAGCTCTGAAATGTTCAGAAATAAAATTAGCCAACTCAATGTGGTATAAAAATTAGTACAGGTCATGTTGAGCAAAGCATGGCATCAGCACATTATTCACTCCATGATTGCCTCACCATTGTATTGGTTCCACATATCATCAAGATTCAAGAACAATCCAAACTACGTAAAGTTGAAGTTTGACTCTATTCAATAGAATGCTATTAGAGGCTATAATGGAAGCCTAGACTATATGCAGCCAATGAAGAAGACGACATTGATCATAAATTGTAGGCTGGCAAAAAATCACTTTTTCTTGCTTCCAACATGATCTTAGCTCAAATTGATATTGATGTGAACATGAGGCATATCTATAAATGTCATTACTGTATAGACTATAGAGGATATAAAAAGAGGAAAAGTTGTGAAATTTTGGATTCTAAGAAAAGTTCTAGGAATCTGAATTACCTGGAAGAAGGGTAATCTTTCAATGAAAACCAAGGCCTCACATTATCCCCACCACTTGGGTTCAGCAAGCCAAGCCTTCTGTCACATTGTGAGGACTTAATTACACGGCAAATCCAAACCTGCATTAAATGCTAAAAGCTTTCAGCTATTGGCTTCTTGAAGTTAATCCAAATAGAAATTTTGAGAGGCCATCCCTCTCAATTGATCATGGAATTATACAGCAAAAAGGCACTGCACACAAGCAAATCAAGCGTGATATGCCAACCACGTGTATGCCAAAAATACGCCCGGACTAACGAATGGTGATTAGGAACTGAAGGTAGGGTCACTTTGATAATGTCGTTGTCATATTTTCTTCTTTTGCCATCTAATCTTCTAGCAATACAGTTAAACAAGTAGAATTTTCAAATGCCAGGGTTTTGTTATGAGTTACAGAAAGTAAGGGTACTTCTGTAAAACCCTTTCTTTGTGACTCACCTCAGATGCTTCTTTATAAAAAGCAAGGATTCGAGATGTACCAACCCACAAACACAAAGCCTAACACAACTTCTTGAGAGCTTTTGCCACTCCAGTGTTCTTCTTCTATCTCCTCTCTCTCACAGACAAACAATCAAAACAAGGTATGATCCAAAACTTAGTTATAGTAGCACTTTTCCATATATCACCTTGCTGTTATTGTTCTATGTAGTCAAAAATTTCCCATCACATTTGTATGAAAAAAGAAAAAAGAAAAATGATCCGCTACTAAAGATGCCACACGGTTTTGGTAAAATGTAGTACATGTTTGGCTAGAACTGTCTCATTTGAGCACTCATCGTACGCACCACCGTTTCATACAAGCATGAACACATTCATGGAGAGTGTTCCCCCTCCATTGCTAGCAACAATGATGTGCATATTGAAATCCAAAATTCACACTATGTTAGTTCAATCAATTGCATCATCCAATGACCAAAAATCATTAGAATTATGGATTTTTTTTTTTTTTTATAAATTTCTTCACTTTCTGGTACCTCTAAAAGAAAAGGTCATTTTTCTTCAATTTCTGGAATGGACAGGGATGGAGAAGGTGAATTCAACGCTAGGTCTGGCGCGGACGAAGTCTGAGCCAGATTTAACAAATTATGTCTTCAGTTTATGAAGATTTAACAAATTATGCCTTCAGTTTATGAATTCAAGCTACAAATCCTCTTATGGTCATTCAATCAATTGCATAATGTCAGCATCCAATGACCAAACTTCATTAGAATTGTGGATTTTCTATTCGTAATGTTAACATCCACGTACCTCGCGGGAAAAAAAAAGCCGTTTTTCCTTCATATTTCTGGAATTGACAGGGATGGAGAAGGCGAACTCAACTCTAGGTCTGGCGCGGACGAAATCTGAGCAATTGGCGGAAGCCATGGCATCACTGAGGCTCCCACCAAAGGCGGAGCCGACGGCGGCGATAGCGGAGAGCAGCGGCAGCGCGAACGTGTCCCGGCGTTCGAGCCGGAGGACAATGTCGTCGGCGTCGCCGGGGAGAGGGAGGAGCAACTCGCACATAAGGAAGTCGAGTAGCGCGCAGATGAATTGGCAGTTGGAT
Source organism: Fallopia convolvulus (assembly GCA_964016875.1). Classification (NCBI taxonomy): domain Eukaryota; kingdom Viridiplantae; phylum Streptophyta; class Magnoliopsida; order Caryophyllales; family Polygonaceae; genus Fallopia; species Fallopia convolvulus. The sequence goes on from OZ024725.1 coordinate 8,588,290, forward strand.
GATCAGCTGAGCAGCGGCGCCGCGCTGAGCCGAGCTTCAAGCGCCAGCTTGGGCCTCTCCTTCTCTCTCACCGGCTACATTATGCCTCCGGAGGAAATCGCCGACTCCAAACCCTTCAGCGACGATGAAATTCGTACGCCTCTCTCTCACTCCCCCTCCACTTCAGTATATATATACGCGCTCTCCAAAAACAAAATATTTAAATATCAGGTCTTGAAATTATTAATTTTTCAGAAAATGCCCCTAATTATGATGTTGATATCAATTTAGTCTTTTTCTATTGAAAAAAAAAATGAATAGAGATATCCCACCAAAGTTTAGAAACTTGAATCAGCTCAAACATAACAAGTTTAGAGAAATGAATTAACGAAGATTCGAAGTTGCTAAAAAAATCTAGGACTTGTGCGTAATTTTTCTTTGAAATGGTTCACATGGAAAATGCATATTCTACTTTGTAGCTGAGGATCTTGAAGCTGGAATAAAGAGGAAGAGAATTGAAGCAGAACCAACATTGCCCATCTACTTGAAGGTAACATACTAATCAAGGAAGTTTCCATTTTTATTGCAGGATTCAACTCCTCCTCACCCTCCTCATTTCACTAATGCAAAATGCAAACTCTTCTTCAATGTCAATCCTGCATTCATCAAAGAACAAATAGATTGACTTGCTTCTTATGTATTTGAAAAGGCAGGGACGACGACTTCTCATTCACTTCTCAACGGAGTCCCTTCCATTTAAACATGGCTTTTCATGGTCAGGTTCAGTCTTGTGCAATCTTGTTATGAAACACAAAATACCAGTTTACTGAAATGAAAACAACACACAAATTCAAGATTTCATCAACCGATTTAACATGCTAAAAAATATTTAAAGCTTCAGAACGAGTAGCTAGTTTAGTTCCCTGTCTTTCTTTCTTTCTTTCTTCCAGCTTTAAGTTTCACTTTGTCTTGCAATGTGCATCCTAATGAGCCATTAATCAAGAACTTAATGTATTTGGAAATGTGCAGTTTGCTGATGTCACATACAAAGTGATAATGAAAGGGATTGCTTCTACAGAAGAGAAGCATATACTTCATGGAATTACAGGATCAGTTAATCCAGGAGAAGTCTTAGCCTTGATGGGGCCTTCAGGAAGTGGAAAGACAACATTGCTGAATCTGCTTGGCGGGCGATTGACACATCCTAAACCGGGAGGTTTAGTAACTTACAATGACCAGCCTTACTCTAAGACATTGAAAAGCAGGCAAGGTTTTAAATTTGTACCTAGTGAAGTACTTTATGTTATGAGACAATATTAGCAGCATATCTTGTATGTATCAGAAGATTCTTTCAAATTTACTACTAGTCATTTAAGATGATTTTCTCATTAATTTTGCAGGATAGGATTTGTGACTCAAGATGATGTACTATTTCCACACCTTACAGTCAAAGAAACGCTGAAATATGCAGCGTTCCTTCGTTTGCCTAAGAGCTTGACCAGAGAACAGAAGGAGAAACGAGCCACTGATGTCATCTCTGAACTAGGCTTAGAAAGGTAAAAAAATATGAGCAACCAAAACTTTGATTGAATCATAGATCATAAACATATTGGTGATAAGAATATTTGTAAAAACAGGTGTCAGGACACAATGATTGGCGGTGCCTTTGTCCGTGGAGTCTCAGGTGGGGAAAGAAAGAGAGTGTGCATTGCAAATGAGATTATAATAAACCCTTCTCTTCTTCTCTTGGATGAACCCACCTCAGGCTTGGATTCCACCACTGCTTTGAGAACAATTCAGATGTTGCAAGACATAGCTGAGGTAAATGAGACTGAAAAATACCTTGAAATTTAAAATGGAAAAAAGAAATGAAACTTAGGATTTTGGATTGGTTTTTGAATTGGTGGCAGGCCGGGAAGACGGTTATAACTACAATTCATCAGCCATCAAGCAGACTATTTCACAGGTTTGACAAGCTGATCCTTCTAGGAAAAGGGTCTCTTTTGTACTTTGGAAAGGCATCAGAAGCAATGGTCTATTTCTCATCTGTTGGGTGTTCTCCTTTGATTGCAATGAACCCGGCAGAGTTTCTTTTAGACCTTGCAAATGGAAACTTGAATGATATAACTGTGCCACCAGAATTGGATGATAAAGTACATCTGGATAACTCTGAAACTGACAACAGATACAATGGCAAGCCTTCTCCTGCAATAATCCATGAGGTACTTGTTTACATCCTCCTTGACCATTTAGTCATACGTTCAAATCCTGATGATTGATATTGAAAATTTTCTTGAAATTTGGGAACAGTACCTTGTGGAGGCCTATGAATCACGAGTCACGGAGGAAAAGGAAAGGCTTCAACTTCCAATCCCACTTGATGAAGAGGTGAAGACAAAAATGGCGTCTCCAAAACGAGAATGGGGGGCAAGCTGGTATGAGCAATATACCATCTTGTTCTGCAGAGGTATCAAAGAACAGCGTCACGAATACTTTAGCTGGCTAAGGATAACTCAAGTGTTGGCTACTTCAATCATATTGGGCTTACTTTGGTGGAAATCAAGCACTAGGACTCACATGGCGCTGCAAGATCAGGTAAATCTCTTGTCATTATGAAAAAAAAAATCATGGAAAATTATTTTCTTATATAGAAAATATTTCATTATAAAAAATGTATCCTGATTGCAGGCAGGATTGCTTTTCTTCATAGCTGTATTCTGGGGCTTCTTTCCAGTGTTCACAGCCATCTTTACATTTCCTCAACAAAGAGCTATGCTGAAGAAAGAAAGATCAGCTGACATGTATAGATTAAGTGCATATTTTCTTGCAATGACAACAAGTGACCTTCCACTTGATCTTGGATTACCAGTACTTTTCCTTCTGGTCGTCTATTTCATGGCCGCCCTGAGGCTCAACGCTTCAACGTTTTTCTTCACAATGCTCACAGTTTTTCTTTGCATTGTGGCAGCCCAGGTAGTTTTTTTTTTTTATGTTTATAGATACCACAATATTAAACCAAGAAAACCTAGTATTATTCCCTAAGACACAATTCATTGATGGATATGATTGACAGGGCCTTGGATTAGCCATTGGAGCTTCTCTGATGGACTTAAAGAAAGCAACAACTCTAGCATCTGTCACTGTTATGACTTTCATGCTTGCTGGAGGCTACTTTGTAAAGGTAATAATTATCTTCACTTATGGGGAGGTTGTATTTTAGTAAAGCTATAAGAAACATCAGAACAATCTATGAATATGATAGTTGAATTATTAACTTCTTTAAAAAAAAAATCTTTTTAATTGAAAGTTTGCGCCATGCCTGTTGATAATTAAGTTCTATTAATGATGTTTCTGATGATGCAGAATGTTCCAATATTCATAAGTTGGATGCACTATCTGTCCTTCAACTACCATACCTATAGACTTCTACTCAAGATACAGTATGAAGACATAGCTCCCGTTATAAATGATGTGAGGATTGACAGTGGGATGACAGAGGTCACAGCTTTGGTAGCCATGGTGTTTGGCTACCGTTTACTGGCTTACATGTTTCTGCGGAGAATGAAGCTAAATGGTTAAGTACAAAGATTTCAGCAGGCCACAAGTATGATCTCTAGCTGGAGCAAACAAAATGTTCAGAACCGAAGATTACTACTAACAAACCATGTGATATGTTACGAGGAGGAAGCCTTGCTTGTTTCGTTTTCGTGTGTGTAATGTGTATGTAGAAGAAGTCTGAGAGATCAGTCTAGGGGGAATTTAGCTTACTATTGTAGATGACATATGTGTGATACTGAATTCAGTTCTGAAGCTTAAATAATCAAGCATTTTAATTGAAATGGGTGTTAACTGCTAAGTGAATTCAGTTCTGAATTTTAATTGAAATGGGTGTTAATTTTTGGAACTTGGCAAGAAATTGTGCACTTGGAGAGTAGTATAACTGAAATCCACATGATCAATGTGAGGAATAAAAATATGCCCTCTCAAAAAAAAAATTTAAAATTTTAGGGCCCAACCGGGATCGAACCGGTGACCTCTTGATCTGCAGTCAAATGCTCTACCACTGAGCTATGGACCCTTTTCTTGTCCATTATCTAGAAAAATCGGTTAAATAGACAATGTACTGTGAGTTTTACTGACTTATATATAAGTCGTTGATGTTCATATTTTATTGTCTCAAGTTTATACTTGATTATCTAATTTCACATATATACCTAAAGCGCTTAATTATTTTTGAACGGGTCGAGATTCGTCCACAATTTACACCCTAAGAGGCATTTACATTTAATTAGTAACCATTAGAGCATCCCTTAAGGGTATCAAAATGCGTTTTTCATATTAAAGAAATAAAATAAAGTGCCAAATGTATCGAAATGTTTCTGAAGATGGGTCTTACTCTTACAGAGATGGTGAAAGGGACCATTAGCCTCGGCATAATAACTTACGAAAGGAAGATACATATAAAAACAAACTTGAAATTGATATAGCAGTGGCCTTTAATTGTACTCCATGACATTAAACAGGATAATACTTATGAAGGTTTTATGACGAGCTAGCTTTTTAACCACGTATACACGTGGATGATTAGAAGCTTCGCTCATTTGAAAGATAAAAAAAGCATATAAAAATGAATTGAATGTTAAATTATCAACATCTTTATATTTAAGCAATTTGTAGTGTTTACATTAACAATTTCCTCCTCGAACATCACTTGAGATGTCCCCATCTCTGATCTCTATGGAAGAATGCAATCCAAATGAACATAGTATTGACAATCTGTGCAAGAGTAAAACCAATTCTCTAGCTCCTAGAGCTCCAAACACTCGTCACATATCGGCCTTATGATTCGAGAACTTGAGTAGCAATTGGCGATGGTACCCACCGTGCTGATGCTTGACATGGCTAAACCCCCATGTACATGGTGATGATGGTGTGACCATCTCTACAATAGTAAGTACCCTTTCTGCCTTTCCTTTGTTTGGCTACTTTCACAAACATTACAAGTTAAAAAAAGACTTTGATTGCCATTGACGATACACCACCACCTCAGGAGTCAGGACCAAGACTTTTCGTTCTTGTCAGCAGCTAATTAATTGCTTCCATGAACAAAGGGGGCTCCAATTCTTGTAATGAGTGTACCAATTGTGCATAGAAAGGGGGACTATAGAAGCAACCCAAGAGAGGATCTAGTATCAACTTTGAGACTTCATATATTCTCCTCATCTCTCCATGTCGTCGTCATGTTCGATTGTTTCCTTTACGACTTCATCACAGTTTTTGGCCCAACACTACTTGTGGTTTAGATGAGAATGTTTATTATTAGATGTTGCTCAAACTTCATATACCACATAAGGCTGGGCAAAATCCGATACGGACCGGATTTTTGGACCGGACCGGGGTGGACCAGACCGAGGCATATCCGGTCCGGTCCTCGGTCCGCAAAAAATTAGATCAACTAAATAAATTAAAAAGGATAATACTGATAATCAAAAGACTTCCAACCAGTGCCCTTGGCAAAGTATGATTATGGTAAATTCTACTCTGGGAGATCATAAATACAATGAGCACGCTTACCCATTTACCAACCCGCATCTAGTTTATACAAAAGTGGATCTTACCAAGAAGTATCTCACTAACTGGAGGGACAATTTTAACTGCCCATGAGATGTGCCCTAGTAGCTTGCTTCAAAAAAGAGGGTATAATGGATCAGTCCTACTTACTATCTTACCAACTGGAGGAAGGCTAGTCTTTTAGGGTTAACTTCCAACAAAATACAAGGGGTCAAAAAGCCAAGCCAAGATAGATATATACGTGTACATTCATCGAGCTCCTGTGAACAAAAACTTTAGGTCATGGAGACTAAGACGAGATGCAGAGACATCGCCATTTTCTTCACCAAATGCAGATGCAACCAACTTCCTCTTTTGTTCCTGCAATAAATTGTTACTACAATGAGCCCACGCAAACAAGTACCTATTTCGCTTTGTTTGGCATACCATATTATTGCCAAATAAGACCTCATTAAAATAGAAACAGTCAGAAATTAAATCATATTATTAACAAACTAAATATTGTGCTAATGGTTTTAGCATTGCAAATTATAATTTAAAAACCTGAAATTGCAATTTGCAAGTTCATGGTGTACCTGGAGTGCTAATATTCTATCTTCCACAGTGTCTTGTATAGTGAGACGTGATACAGTAACAGCACGCATCTGTCCAATTCTATGTGCTCGATCCACCGCTTGATCTTCAGTAGTCGGATTCCACCAGAGGTCCAAAAGAATAACATGACAAGCAGCAACCATATTGAGACCAAGATTTCCCGCCTTGAGTGACATCAACATAACTGTCACCTGCCACCAAGAATTAGATTATAAGTTGGGTCTGTATCAATACTGGTCTGAACTTAAATTGAATGCAGAGACGTTAAAGGAAGTTGAAACCTCGGGATCAGAACTGAACTCTCTGACAGCTTTGTCTCTTGCAGCCAGACTCATTTTCCCATCAACTCTACGGTACTGAAAATCAGACCGTAGTAATGATGACTCCATCAAGTCCAACATACGAGTCCACTGGGAGAACACGATAGCTTTCTTTGGTCCTTCAGAAGGTACAGAATGCATGGTTTGTGTTCTCACACAAACAGTGGAGTCACCATTGTCGTCTGTTTTGCCATCATCCAATGACTGCAATAATTTAAGTGCTGCCCTAATCTTAGAAGAGCAATACTCACTGGAGAACATGAATGGGCTCCTATCAGGTTGATCGGCCATTGATAGGCTACTTTCACTGCCATCTGAGAGCCAGCTTCTTAAAGTAGCTTCAGAATATATAATGTCATTGCCTAATTGTTCTTTGCATCTGAAAGCAGGGCATGTTATATCATCGCCGTTGAGGTGATCAGATAAACACGCATCACAAAACACATGGCCACAGATGGCAACTACAGCGTCTTCAGGTGGGTCCTATCCAATTATCAGGGCACACAAAGTAATTAGTCCAGACTGTTAAGATTAGAGAAATCACAGGTAGGGCAAGAAGTGATACATAATACCTCTAGGTGGATGAAATAATCACAAGAAACAAAAAATACTTGAATGGATCAAACTCGAGAAAAACAAAGTCCTTTTCATGAGATTTTAAAGTGCATAAAAACTAACAAAAGGGAAACTCATGCCTTATTTACCCAAATTTCAAAAAGAAAAAAAATTGCATAGATGCTGCACAGCATACAGCATACTTGTGCTTGATCGAAAAGGAAAAAAAAGTATGCATCAAGCAGAAAGATACGACTATATGAGACATAATCATCAATTATAGCTAGATCTAGATGCAACTGATGACCGGTATTTACTTGTCCATTGTAAATAACTATAATGATCACAAACAGCTTTTTTTCTTATAACGATCCAATCAAGAGCTCCAAACAAATCTCAACATCCCATCCAATCAGAAGACAGCTCCATTAATGAAAAAATTAATACATCAGAGATGCAGTAAAGAGAGCATACAGCACAAAGATGACAAATACGTGAGCGCTCCAAACAATTCAATAGGTTCATCAGCTTGTCCTTTGAAAGTTTCTTCACCGTCTTTAGGGAAGATGTTTTCCTGACTGAATCAGAACCAAGTCGCCGGGCAAGAAGCGGGTGATTACAAGCCAGGCGAAGGCGCAAAAGCATCAATAAAATGTTTGCAAAGTTCTGACGCACTGTGCCAGCAAGAGCATATGCCTGCATCATAAGAGCTAAGATTAAGTACTAGAAGCACACAAATCCAGCAGAATAGAGCCAATTAAAATAAAAGCTTAAAAAGAAGGTTAGCACAAGACCTTATACTGTGACCGTGACTCAGCTTCTAATTTGGCATAAAATTCTCTCTCCTCCAAACTGAAGTACGTCCTTTTCAGGTTTATGAACTTTTCTGGCAAGTTAATTACAGGATTCCCATCAATGAATGTGCCTGAACAACTCACATTCATTACAGTCAGCAACACATACAATACAAAATGTACACCTCACATAGTTATGTAAAATTAATCAACGACAATTTAAAATCATAAAAGTAATGAAAAAGGACAGAAAATTACATAAGAACAACAGACATCACAACTCACCTTTTGTGCGACGTAACATAACAGTTCTTAAAACTGCTTGAAGCTTTTGGTAACCATATTGTGGATCTCGGGAAATTGGACCTTTTATTCCTTCACAAAATGCTTTATACGATGAATATGGATCATACTTCAAAAACCTAAAGTAGCTGAACAACTCATCAATTGTATTCTGAATTGGAGTTCCAGATAAACACCATCTTTTTTTCGCTCGCAATCTCCAGCAAGCTCTAGCCGCTTGTGTTTTGTGATTTTTTATAGTTTGAGCTTCATCCAGTACAACCCGCAGCCAACTAACTCTAGCAAGTGCACTAGAGTCACCATCAGACAAGCAACTATCAGTGCTTTTCCTGCCTTTCTTTCTCTTCTTTCTAGAGCTAGATGGATCTTTTTTCTCCCTAGCTTTTGATTCAGCATCATCCTTATCAACTAAAGGCTGCTTAGGGACTTCATTAGCAACAATAGTGTATGTAGTAACAACCACATCATATTTTGCCAATTCTAAAGGATCCTTTGTCCTACTGCTTCCATGATACATTAGAACATCTAATTTTGCTGCCTCAGTGACTTTATCATTCAGCTCCCTAATCCATTGCCTGAGAACTGTAGCTGGACACACAACTAGGGTTCCTGCAGTTGCTCTCTGTTTATGGGGTGAACATGCTCTTGAACTAGAATTCATACCTTGAGAATCCTCTGTCAACTCAACAGCATCCAAATTTGTAATTTCATTATTATCATCGTCATCCAAATTCAGAGATTCAATTTTGTGAGTGTGTTGGTCTTCAGATTTAGACTTCTGCTCCAAATGCTTGTGCGTCACTATAAGGGCAATTATCGAGACAGTCTTTCCTAAACCCTATGAAATCCAAATAGATATATAAGTCGACAGAAAAACAGAAATGAAATTTCCACAAACATAAATAAATAGGTGAACTTGATACGCAGAGGAACCTGATCATCGGCCAGAATCCCACCCACACAAAAAGGTCTTGCTTCCTTTTGACACATCCATGCCAGAGCAATTTTCTTGACATAGAAATCATCAAGTATTAGACAGCATACTCTATATATATGTATGTATGTATGTATGAAATGTTCAAGACACAGAGAAGAGGGTTCAAAATGATTTACAGTAAGCTAAAAAGGATTAATGAAACTAAGCTAGTGGATTCATACTAAAAAATGTGAATAAATTAAATGAATTCAACCTGGTGTCTCAAAAGAGGAACTGACAAAAGGCCATCAGGTATATCAACTTCTTGTTTTGGTTGATTAAGATCCTGCATGATCAACAAACAAACAAAATTGATGGCATGTCACTAAGTCTTTCAGCATTACCCTTGGAAAGTCTTTCAGCATTACCCTTGGAACCATATAAGCAATGTAAAAGCAGTTCAGTTCAATAAACATATTGCATCATCTGAAGCACATTATCTCTTGTAAGTCTGTTACTAGAGCTTAATATGTAATGATTATATGCAACTAATCTGTATGCAACTTAAGGAAGAAAGACATCTAGAATATATACTTATGTTCATCTTGTACAGACCGATTTAACCTAGAGGTTGTGTATGAATACCACTTAGAGAACTACCATAATTACCATGCAACTTAGCAAACATTTTTAAAAGAGGGAATTATAGGTAACCACCCAAAATCTGTAATGTTCTGTATGAGAACAACAGCAATACAAATAATTGCAACCAGCGACATTTTCTACATTAACAAACCATCACTTAACCCAAAAAACCCATCAAAAAATATATCTGGAAAAAGAAATGTGGGAGGTTGACGAGTTGTGTGGGTTGGGCGGTGTTTTGATGGTGGAGTAATGTAATGGGTTGTTTGTTGTAATTCTTTGTATTACAAGTGGTTTTTGCAAAAAGTCCCATTTCACGGGTGGTTTCCCATTGTTTTACCCCCAGCCCTCCCCACATACACACAAACACAAAAAAAATATGTATTTCATGCACAATAAAGAAATGGAACTACATAAAACACCATTGTAGATATAAGGGCCAACAAAATGCCTTCGTGAAATTTCCTTAAAGCCAAATTGGAACCTTCTTCGTTTAAATTTTCACAGTTTATAGAGAATCTAAAATCCTTATAAAAGCAATCAAGGTGATATAGAAGCAGATTTTCATTGTATAACCAATCAGATTCATGACTTGACAATTTCATATATTGTCATGGCTTGAAAGTGAAAAGAAGTGGAACTTTAATACCTGCATCACTGCTTGAAAAACAGAACTTTCATCGGGCCCTGCCTTCTTTTCATCACTAGCTCTAAAAAGGTCAAGTAGATCAGTGGAGCTAGCATTGCGTCCAGAAGACCATTTTGGAAGAATCCTACTTCCACTTTTATCCAGCATTTTAACATCATTGCACATTCCTCTTTTGATGTTTTCTTCTCTATTGTTCTTGTCTTTTAATAAGCTAGTTCCAGGTCCTTTGTTAATCTGACTGAAGCGGTCAACATGTCTAAAACTATTAGGTTTTGTTTGGGGTACAGATGGATGATAGTAAGCGGGAAGTGCTCGTCTGTCAAACTTCACAACTGAATGATTTGGCCTTGCAGAATTTGAGGAGTGAAAATCAGACTCACTATGAGCAACCCTTTTTGGAGAAGAAACCTTTTGAGAATTTCCTCGGTTACCTGGAATTTGAAGGGTTAACCAAAGGAATAAAGAATTTTAAGAAGTAACCAAGTCCAGACTGTCCAGTTACAAATGCTGACCTTGAGTTCTTACATTCAATTTAGAAGTAGGTTTCCAATTAGGAAGCCGCCTTGTTCCGCTGGAAGAAGCACCAATTTCTGCATAATCACAAAGAGCAACCCTTTTAAGAGAGAACTTTTCAAAATTTTCCTTTCACTACCTGGAAATTGAATGGCTAACAAAGCTGTAAATGTTAAAAAGTGAAAATCTCCAGTTACAAATGCTGACCTTGTTGAGTTCTTGCATTCAAGCTAGATGCCCAAGCAGGAAGCCTCCTGGTTGCGCTGGAAGAAACACCAGTTTCTGGGTCAGGGGAAGGGATAACTATGGTGTCCGAATCCATCATCACTTCCATTTTGGAACAGATATTTACCCTTCACTCAATTTTGGAAAAGAAGCTTGGATGGAAAGTAAAGCTGCAAACTTTGCACAAAATGAAGATATTAATGGAGGAATATATCACATAAAAACGTTAAATTTAACACAACTCGCATTTCGCACAAGGTGGGTGGAACCAAATGAAAAATGGGCTTGAGTTTATTTTACAAGGGTACTCATCTAACAGTGGTGTCACAATTGTCCGGGTAAACTCGCATGTTACCAGTCAAAGTGTATATCAACAAATCTTGCAATAAACATGAACATGAATTCAAATTCAAACAACAAAACAGCCCAAAATCAAACTTTTCAAACAGCAAACACGAAAATTTCAGACAAAATTAGGGTTTTCAACGAAAGCAGACAAGCAGTACGCAAAAAATGGGTCTTACCAGTGAAAGTGTAGGATAGAACTTGCTCGATCGCAGAGAAACGTTAGAAGGGGCAGATCAAAGCAGGGAGCTTGAACTCCTTCCACTACTCAAAATGGTGTGATATTTTGCTAAGCATGATTTTCAAGTCAAAAGGAGGAAGTAGTATATAGTAAATGAGTGTAAACCCTAATGCATCCAAAAAGCAGTTCCCGCAGAATTGAGAAGAACGTAGAAACTGAGCGAGGGAGGAAGGCAGAGGGAACTTCTGTCTCTGTGGGTTCAGCATAATACAGTAGAAAAAGAAAAAAGAAAAACTGATTTTAAGGTTATAACAGAGGATACCCGTTTGGTTGGCCAATTTTTTGGTCATCCTATTAAAAAAATATATTTTTTTCCTCTCTTTTTTCCTTTTTTTAGAAGCCTCTCTTTTTTCTCATCTGATTTTTTCCTTTGAAAATGCTATACTTCTTGTGTGAAATGGGTGAAATGGGTGAAATGGGTTTTTGTACCTTCACGAGCCCTCTCTCCGATCCTCCTTTTTTTCTTGTAGAATTCGAACTTCACCAGTCCAGCCATACATATTTGTAGATCGGCCGCCCTTGTTGGTACCGCCATCACTAAGGATGCATATTGGGGTGGGGTGGGGCGGGACGGGGAATGCATTCTTCGTCCCATCCCCGACCTACTATTATGCCCCACATCCTCGTCCCCTCCCAGTCTAATCCCCGTGGAAAGCGGTGCGGAAAATCTCCGTCGGTTATCACATTGTTAACGGCCCCATTTATTATAAAAAAGAATATTTTAATTAGTAGTTTAATATTTTAAACTTTAAAATTATTTACAAATATCAAATTAAATAGCTTAAATTTTAAATTTCATTATATAATTTGTAGATATATATATATATATAAACTTTTAAATTAAAAACTAGAATTATATTTAAAGTTTATTTTTATTTTACATTCTATAGATTAAAACAACAACAAAAACATACCGGTATATATAGCGGGGATTCGAGGCGGATAGTACATTCATCGTCCCTGTTCCATTTTAAATCGGGGATACAAAATTGATCCCCGTCCCCGCCTCGTTCCCCACCAAGTCGGGGAATCCCCGTCCCTAACGGGGCGGGTCACCGCGGATCCCCGTCCCCACGGGTTTTTTGTGCATCCCTAGCCATCATTGCTCCGTCTACGTTATTGCCCATTTGGAAGGTGAGTCTTCTTTTTAATTAAAAATCCTAAATGGTCGATTTGTGATTTGTTAAACAAATTGATAGGAATGTTGTATCTGCCACGTCAGCTAGTCAACATAGTCAAAGTTAGTTAGATAACAAATTGTAATCCAGATGCATTGTATTGAGACGGAGTTCTGTATATAAGAACTAGCATTGTAATATTTTTCAGTTCAATGAATGATTACACAAATTCTCTCTCTTTTCTTCCCCTCTGATCTCAACATGGTATCAGAGCATCTTCATTTTCTTTTCGCTACAATTTTCATCTGATCTTTCTTCAAATCAAAAGTTGAGTTGTTTCTCGATTTCAATCAATCTGAAATTCAGAGATGACTCAACCAGAAGGCAATCCGAAGAAAGACGATCGACCAGGAATGGATCGCACAGATCCTCTTTATCTTCATCCAGGCGATGGACCTGGTTTAGTGCTCATAACTCAACAATTTAATGGCCGCAACTTCGGAGAGTGGAGGAGATCGATGCGTGTTGCCCTATCAGCCAAGAACAAGTGGTGTATAGTGAACGGAAGCTTCAAGAAGCCCAAACCAGACGAATCAAGCTATGCAGTTTGGGAGACAGTAAACGATATGGTCATCTCCTGGCTGATTAACCGCTTGAGCGTCGAAATCAGGAGCTCCGTCATCTATAATGATACCGCAGAAGGAATTTGGCGAGAATTAGAGGCTCGTTTTGGTCAATCAAGTGGAACACAACTGTACTTGATTCAGAAGGAATTGCTCTCGCTAAATCAAGGATCGAGTTCAATCCAGACCTACTACACCAAAATGAAATCCCTCTAGGACGAGCTGGCAAACCAACACCGATTTCCGAACTGTTCGTGTGGAGCGATCGCAGAAATTGTGAAATATGAAGATGACCAGAAGCTAATCCAGTTCCTAATGGGGCTAAACGATAGATATGGAGTCATCAGAGGCAATTTACTTATGCAAACACCTTTGCCCCCAGTATACCAAGCGTACTCAGTTCTTCTTGGAGAGGAGACACAAAGAGAAGCACGTAATGCAACAAAGATATCGAACGAGTCTGCATCTTTTCATGTAGATTCCAAGAAGAATCAAGACTCTCAGAATTCTACTTCTTCACAAAAGAAGAAGCTCTTTTGCACAAATTGCAAGAAAAGGAACCACAATGTTGATCGCTGCTACTTCATTATTGGATTTCCTGAAGACAAAAACAAGAAAATTGTGGCACATGCTTCAGATTCTCACAAAGAAGGGGGATCAAGCTCGGGATCAAATGGAAAAGCGCCAGAGCTGACTGCAGAACAATATGCACAGTTGATGTATCTGCTTCAGAACAAGGAAAGCAGAGTTGCTTCTTTAGGCAATGAATTCGCTGGTTTTGCAGGTAACACTCTTGATCATATTGAAACTTCTTTTTCCTGGATAATCGACACAGGAGCTAGTAATCACATGTGCAATGACAAGAGATTGTTTCAAAAGATGACAAAGCTGGGAAAACCTTTTTCAGTAAATCTGCCTAATGGAAATTGTTTGAATGTTTCTGAAACTGGAATTGTGATGATATCTGACAAGTTAGCTCTGAAAGAAGTGCTTTATGTTCCTGAGTTTCGGTGCAATCTGTTATCCATTGGAAAATTGGTTAAGGATCAACAGTGTAATGTGGTCTTTACACCCCAACTTTGTCTCATGCAGGATGGGAGCATGAAGAGACCTATGATCCTTGGTAAAAGTGTTAAAGATCTTTATTTTTTGTCAAAGGATTATGATGCTAGTAAAGTGGTTTCACCTGTTTCAAACTCTAGTCATATTTCTGGCCATGTTGATATTAATACATGGCATAAAAGATTAGGCCATTTACCTTTCCATAGAATAAAGTCTTTGTCTGTTACTGTTGATCATGACAAAGATGTAAGTGGTATCTGTAGTATATGTCCAGCAGCTAAACAACACAGGCTGCCTTTTCCTCACAACAGCATACAGACTACTAGAAGTTTTCAATTGCTGCATGTAGACACTTGGGGCCCTTTTAGGACCTCAACCTATAATGGATTCAAATATTTTGTTACCATTGTGGATGATTATAGTCGTTCTACTTGGATCCATTTGATTTCTTGTAAAAGCAATGCCTTCTCAGTACTGAAAACCTTCATAGCTTTAGTAGAAAGACAATACAAGTGCTCAGTAGATGTGATTCGCACAGATAATGCTTTAGAATTGGGACTTAGCTTTGAGTCATCTGAATTCTTTGCTTCTAAAGGGATAGTTCATCAGGTTTCATGTGTTGCTACACCTCAACAAAACGGAGTTGTTGAGAGGAAACATAGACACATTTTAGAGGTTGCTCGGGCTTTGCTTTTTCAGTCCAAGCTACCACTTGAATACTGGGGTGAGAGTGTATTGACTGCTGTCTACATTATCAACCAGATTCCTACTGATGTTTTGAGGGGAAAGAGTCCTTTTGAAGTGTTACATGACAAGAAACCAGATTATGGTCATCTCGGGGTATTTGGAGTCTATGTTTCATTTCTACACTCAAGCAAGGAAGACACAAGTTCCAAGCTCGAGCTCATCCTTGCATTTTCCTTGGTTATCCCTTTGGAAGAAAGTCCTACAAGGTATTAAATCTTGAAACTCAGCTTATTCAGTTCTCCAGAGATGTAGTATTCCATGAACATATTTTTCCCTATCATCAACAACAAGATAAGAATTCTTTTCTGTTCAATCCTTCATCATCCATAAATTTTGATGATGATGCCTTCCCAATCATACATTCTCCTACACACTCCTCACCAACTATCCTTAGTCCTTCACCAAACCTTCATACAAATCCTTCTTTTCCTATTCCTAGTCTTCCTGATGTTCTTCCAAGAAGATCTTCTAGAGAACATCGTACACCATTATACCTGCAGGATTATGTATGTAATTGTGTGGTTCAAGATACAGCTTTCTGTTGCCATACTCTTACCTCTACTATCAATTTTCCTCATACCAATTTTCCTAGCCAAATACAACCCATTACTGAACTTGATTCCTTCTTAGATGCTTGTCGTTTCCCAGCATGGAAGGATGCTATGACAGTTGAGTTTAATGCTCTAGAAGCAAATCATACCTGGGACATAGTTCCTTTGCCAAAGGGGAAGAAGCCAATTAGCTGCAAATGGGTCTACAAAGTAAAACATAGAGCTGATGGGAGTATTGAAAGATATAAAGCCCGATTGGTAGTCAGAGGTTTTACACAAAAAGCTGGAATAGATTACACAGAGACGTTCTCACCGGTGGTAAAAATGACGACAGTGAGAACTTTGGTGGTTGTTGTTGTAAAGCACAAGTGGACATTGGCTCAACTCGATGTCAATAACGCTTTTCTTCATGGAGATTTACATGAAGAAGTTTACATGTCCATACCTCCTGGTTTAGAAGTTGAAAATGGGAAGGTATGTAAGCTGAAAAAATCCCTTTATGGGTTAAAACAGGCCAGCAGGCAGTGGTATTCCAAATTATCACAAACCTTAAAATTCAAAGGGTTCTCCCAATCTTTGAATGATTATTCTCTATTTTCAAAGAAGAATTGAGAATTTATTACTTTCTTGGAAGTCTATGTCGATGATGTGATTGTCACAGGAAATGATATATCTGAGATCGATTCTTTGAAGTCTTTCTTAGATCAAGAATTTAAAATCAAAGATTTGGGACAACTTCACTATTTCTTGGGCATTGAGTTCCAAAGGACAGATCAAGGGATTTATATGAATCAGAAAAAATTTATTGATGAGATAGTAGCAGAATTTGATTGTACAGATTTGAGCACAGTGGTTAGTCCACTTGATTCACAAGCTAAAGCTATGTTTGATGATAGTCCTTTATTGCCAAATCCCACTGATTACAGAAAGTTGGTAGGCAAGCTCAACTTTATTTTGCACACACGGCCTAACATTGCATTTGCAGTTCAGTTTCTCAGCCAATTCATGCAGAAACCGACTGAATTCCACATGATCAATGCCAAGCACACTTTGAGATATTTGAAAGGTACTTCTCATCGCTCCTTGCTTCTTAATGGTACTTCTTCTTTCTCCCTTCAAGCTTTTTGTGACGCCGACTGGGCATCCTGCCCTCTTACTCGTCGCTTTGTGAGTGGGTATGTTATCTTTCTTGGAGGGAGTCCTATAGCTTGGAAATCGAAGAAACAAACCACTGTTTCATTGTCTTCAACAGAAGCAGAGTACCGGTCTGTTCGTCGTGTTTGTGTGAGTTGGCTTGGTTGAGCAGGCTTCTCGCTGAATTTCAAGTTCCAGGAATTTTGCCTATACAAGTCCGGTGTGATAATCAAGCTGCTATTCACATAGCTAAGAACCCGGTGTTCCACGAACGCACGAAACATATTGATTTGGACTGTCATTATGTCCGAGAAAAACTGATTGATGGTCTCATTTCTTTGCATCACATTGACACTCATTCTCAGTTGGCAGATGTGTTGACAAAACCGTTGGCAGGACATCGTATGCCAGACATTCTAGACAAGCTTGGAGTTGTCAGCAACATCTCCAGCTTGAAGGGGGATGATAGGAATGTTGTATCTGCCACGTCAGCTAGTCAACATAGTCAAAGTTAGTTAGATAACAAATTGTAATCCAGATGCATTGTATTGAGACGGAGTTCTGTATATAAGAACTAGCATTGTAATATTTTTCAGTTCAATGAATGATTACACAAATTCTCTCTCTTTTCTTCCCCTCTGATCTCAACACAAATTGAAGTTGGGATATGCACTGAGTGATGAATTTAAGGTTCATAGTTTGTTAATTTGTGAGTTTAATTGGCCTTGGTGAATATTTAAAGAGTGAGTGCATTTGTGGATTTAGGGTAAAATTCTATGGTTTAAATCTTTAGTAGGTTAATTGATTTTAATTTTAGATTTGGTTCTTTTGATTGGGTTTTTCATTATAAATTAGTGGAAAATGGTTGATTATTTGCTTTGGTTCATTTTAATTTTGTTTCTATTATTTGCAAGAAGGGATGATGGATCTTCAAATTCAAGTAAAATGACTCTAGTTCTAAAATGGATGTAGTTGATGTTGTGCATGAAAATGTAGCTCAAATGAAGTACTTATTCTTGAGATTAGTATGAAATTTGAGAGTGTTGAGGACATGTTTTAATGTTTTAAAAAGTATGCGAAGTACAAGGGGTTTGCAGCAAGGAAGCAAAGAAGTAAAAAATGAAAATGGGATCTTAAGGTCTGCGACATTTGCATGTTCCCAAAGTGATTACTGGATGATTTAATAAGTTTGTTAGTGTCAAACATTGGCTATGTCACGTGTTTAGTTTTTATTTGAATTATTTTGCTTAGTTGACATTTTGTAAACAGTGGGATAATTCAAGTAGAAACAATAGCTATGCAAAATTCACTCAGTTTGTTGTTGTATTTGAAAGCAACATTACTGTGGTGATTAGAGAAAAACAATGGGCTTTGTAGTGTAAGCAGCAGATTGTTATTCTCCCACAAACTATGATTAAGTTTTCCAAACTAATCAAGACATTCTACACAAGGAATAATAGTCGTACAACCTATGTCAAAATTAACAATACATATCAATCCAAACAATAACAAACACATAAAAATGCAAAACAGTGGAGCTAGTTTTTTCCCATGAACATTTACAGATTATTGCTTATTTTGATTTAATAAAACAAGCTAATAAAAGCCAACATTCTTGTAAGAACAAGAAACATACAATCTTGTTCAAAATATAATCAAACACATGAAGCTAATAAAAGTCAAATCAATTCTATACTATTATAAGGAAATATAACCATCTTGACTAAAATTAATAAAAGACAAGTCTAACAGATAGGATTCGATGCATATTGGCTAGCCTTTTCCTGCTATAATATGTGGACTTCATATTCAAGTTCCACAATCCTTGTACGCAACTCTTCTTGGGTACGTTCAAAATCATATTACAACGCTTTCTTCTTTTCCCTCCTTAAATTTTTTATAATAGTTTAGAACCGATCTGCATTAGAACTAGGGTTGCTCACTTTCATAAGGGTGTCCACATAGAAATCTAAGTCGACTTCTTTTTTCGTCTTCATTGGTATAGTTAATCTCATACCTCCTCGTGTCCTCACTTTCATAACTAGAACAGTCTCAATCAAAAAGAGACATCCTAAACTGCACCAAATGGAATTAGAAATTACAAAAGAAATTACAATATCTCACAATAACAACGGTTTCAAAGGATGAAGCATAATGTCAATAACCAGTAGACGTCAATATGGAAAAAGTGGTAATTTCATAGATTATCCATATTATTCTATTGAAAATATGGTAATTTCATATTGGAGCACGATGTCTCAATAACCAGTACACATCCGTGTTATTCTATTGAACATTTATATTTTCAATTTCAGATTGGAGCACAATGTCTCAATAAGATTTTGGATGAATTTTTAACACAAGTAAACTCAATATAGGTTCTTCAATTTTAGGTTAATTATCACAAATATTGAATTGAATCACAAGTAAACACAATATACGGTTATCACAAATAGGTTCTTCAATTTAGCTATAAGATTATAGCTATGTTCGGTGGCATGCACATTTTCTCTAATAATATATTATAATGTATTAAAGTTCATAATCTGCGTTTGGCCATCTATCCTAAATTTCATTCCTCGTTATCACAACTAGGTTCTTTAGTTTGGGGGTTTATTAATTCTCTTAAATATGAATATATAACTACAAAATCTTCAACTTAGGGCTGGATATTTATCTGAATGTAGGATAATAAGTACTAAATTTAAGAGATTTATCGACGAAGGATGACAAAGGAGATAAGTACCAAGTTATTGCCCAAGACTGAGAGATTTGTGGACGGAGGAGGACGGAGCGCCGAACAAGAGATGCGTGGATGGAGGAGGAGGCTCGTCGAGCCCCGCAGACGTGATGGTGGCGGCGGTCTACGGGAGGAGAGCGGCTCACCTAGATGGCTAGATCTGGTCGACTTCCGGATGCGGGCATGGACATGGACAGAGCAAGGTGACTAGATGGAGCAGGTGCAGTGGTGGCGGCGGTCAACGGAGGTGTTTAGCTGGATCTGGTGAAGATCCAAGAGGAATGCAATTTAAGAATGTTATGAGGAATGTAAACTCAAACTCACCGGCATGTGTGAGAATGCTATGAGATCGGAAGGCGACTACAACTTTGAGTTTGTTTGTTTTCTTTCCCTTCCTTTGTTAGGGCTTTAGGGGGTCTTTGAGTCTGGTGTTTTCTGGTTGCTTGTGGTTTATCCTTTGTGTGTGTTACTGATAATTTTGTACTTTTTAGTTGGGAAAAACAGCACTGAAGGTAATGCAGTTGAGTTAGCAACCTCTCCAATATGTTTTTTTAGTTGGGGCACATGGAAGACTAGATGGATCCTTAAATGACTAGAAAACTCCAGTTTGTATACAACAGCTCCACACTTGTCAATAATCTTTTATGGGCCAAATTACTTAGGTGACAACTTGTGATTTGTCATGAGTGCCACACTTTATTGCCTGTATACTTGCAATTTAAGATACATAATAAAATCATTCATTATTAAACATATATTTCTATGCGTATTGGCCAATTGCTCCATCTTGTGTCGTGCTCGAGTGAGACGAAACTTTAACAGTTGAATCATATCGTCCATGTGTTGTAAACTTCTTACAACAACAACCACTTTTGACTCTCCGGGTAGATAAGGTAAATGCAAGGGTGGTAATTGACCATAAACCACTTCATAAGGTGTAAGTTGAATTGAAGTATGGCATTTAGTGTTATACTAATGCTCAACTAAAGGGAATCATTTGCTCCAAAAAATGAGGCATGCTACTAAACTTGCATTTAAGAAAAGTTTCTTGACATCTATTCACAATTTTTGCCTGACCATCTATCTGTGAATGGTAAGTAATGGACAAATTCAATGTAGCCTCCTGAAGTGTAAACATTTCCTGCCAAAATTCACTTAAAAACACAACATCTCGATCGCTAGTTATATAATTAGAGAATCCATGTAATTTGAAAATGTTGTCAATAAAGCATTTTGCCACAATTATAGAGGAATAAAGATGAATAGTTAAATTATGAACTACAATTTTATGTAAATAAAAATATTTCACTTAACAATTTTTTATATCATTTTAAAAGAAATACTATTAAATTATAAACTTTTTGCTAAACCACCTTATATTTTTTAAAAAGTAATCTAATTATTTTACTATTTATTATAAATGAATAGTTTAAAAAAAGAATATAAATTTAAGAAAAAATTACTTAAAATAATCTCAACTGTTACTCATTTATTCAAAATAATACGAACTTTTAGTTTTACTAGTTTTGGTACCAACTTTCACTTATTTTCAATGAAACATTGGTGATGTGGCAGTCGGAGTGTGATTGAGATTAATGAAAAGAATGGTCAAATTGATGACTAGATTCTAAAATTAAAAAAAATAAAAATAAACCTTCTATTATACTTGAATGGAAAAGGACGAAGCTTTTTATGAAGTCCAAAACCTAGACTCTAGATGTGAGTTGGCGGTAAACATCAAGAGCGACAACTAAGAACGATTTAAGAGAACATTCATACCTCAGTAGGGTTGCATATTGGCTCCATCAATTCAAACTCGAACTCGTCATCATGTTAGAGGCAAATCAACTCCATAAACTCTTCAATTTTCCAAGGCATGAATCATTCAATCGTGAAATTGTAGAACGTTCAGTTCAACTTGCAGGGAGCGAAGTCGGACAATCGACTTCATGAAAAGCTTCCTTTTCCATTCAAATATAATAGTAGACTTATTTTTTATTTTTTTAAAATCAAAATCCTAGTCATCAATTTGACCATCCTTTTCATTAATCACAATCACACTCCGACTGCCACATCACCAATGTTCTCACCGAAAACATTCTGTTATTAATATTTAAAAATATAATAAAAGTTGGTATCAAAACTAATAAAAGTAAAAGTTGGTATTATTTTAAATAAATGAGTAAAAGTTGGGATTATTTGATAGAGCATATAGATATAGGTCTTAGAGCATGTTTTTATTCTCGTTTTATGCATGTTTAGTTAGAATTTCGCTTTAAGTTGTAGTTTAGGTTTTATTTCGGTTTAGTTCGGAATCTACGCGTTTGTGTGCCTCATTACAGGTTGCAAGGTGAAGCATGGTGGATTTCTGAGGCTAGGGACCGGACCTCGGGACGCTTGGTGAGCATTGAAGAGAAGAACCGAAGGAAAAATCAAGAGTTAAGGCCCAAGAGCTTGTGTGAGAAGAACGCTTAAATCCGGGTCATGCATTGGAGTCTTATTTTGACACCTCTATCTTGCAATGCTTGGTTTGGGATCTACAATGGTCGGATGAAGCTGAATTTGGTATCACTGGAAAGCTAACTCGAAGAGCTACAATTCATATTTGTACTCCGAGTCCAAATTCCAACTCGAAGGGGGTCAAAACAGCCTCTTAAGTGTCACTAAAGTTGCTGCTAGCGGAGCGCTGCCAAAAGCCTCGGCGCTCTCAAGTGCACCAAACCGCGCTCCGGCAGTTGACGCGGCGATGACTTGGGCTTCCGCGAGATCTTGTGGGCCGACTCTAATATTTCTTTTAGATATTTTTAGACTTGATATAAATACTTTCCTTAGGGTTTTATTTGGATTGGATTATGCTACCTATTATTCTGGTGTTCTAAGTTTGATTGAGTTTGGAGATTTGTGGGAGACAAAACCCTAGTTTTGCAATTGAAGATCAATTTGACTCTTGTAAGTTTGGTTTTTCTTCAATGACAATGTCTAGCTAATTTTCTCATGTCCAACTAGTTAGTTGAAGTTGTATGCATGATTGTTTGTGAGATTTGAATTATTTTAGTTTGCCTTGACTAGATTAAATCTCTCCATGCTTGATTGATTAAATTCGCTTAGGATTATAATAGATTGGCCACCTATTCTACTTCTAGGTTGAATTACAACTAAAATAATTAAATAGACGGTGGAATTTGATTATTCATGGATGAATCCTTTGATAAACTATTAGACGGTGGAATAAGGTTAATCAAAGGCGGAGAATTTAATCACAAGACTTCATGAATAGACGGTGGAATTCATGAATATTGTTTCTATTGAATGCTTTGAACTTAATTGCATGATCAACTTGACATAGAAGGCTTTCTAGGTTAATTGATTAAAAAGTTGTTAAAGACGGTGTATATTAACAACCACAATAAGCTTGAATTCATAAATTCACAATAGATTAGTCAAGGAAAATTGAAATAAGGATAATCGATGATCAAAACTCATGTATGCAATGGATACGAAACTAGTTGGACGCTTTTCTCCATATTTGAATCTCAACTTATTCTTTCTTGCTTAGCTTTAATTAGTTTTAATTACTTAGATTTTAGTTTATAATCACAAAATCCCCCTTTAGTTTAGTAATATTACTTAAATACAAATATTCCGAGTCTTTGTGGGTTCGACTCTTACTTCCACTTTGCTAAGGTTAGGAAGTTAGGAATAATTCTTTGATAGTGCTTTTATAGCGACGTAAAAGTGCTCGTCATTATTTTAAGTAATTTTTCCTAAATTTAAAGGGCATTTCTGTTGCATAAAATTTCGTCGGAAATATGACTTGTGATTGAATTTGGGTGTTTGTATTATAAAAGTTGTTTTTAATTTACTACTATCTTCTTAATATATCTTTTTTTTACTTATATGTCTTCTTAGCCATTCTTTTTAATCATATTATTTCTCTTATTTTATTATTTTAGTAGCAAATAGCAATTGTCATTATATATTTAATAATTTTTTAATATATCATATCACCTTTTTTGGTATTCATCTTTTTAACATTTTATTCTTATTGCTTCTTATCTATTTATTTAAAGAAAATTTAAATGTCAAATTTTGATTAAAAAAGTGTAAACATTTACATTATATGTGTAATTCAATCTTAAATCAAATTAGTTGAAGTCTTAAATTGTGACAAATTTGATTAACTAATTATTTGTGAATGAATAAACCAGATAGAAGTTCTAGATTGCACAAGTGATGTTCGTCCGTCGTTCCCAGAGGGTAAACAACCTCTAGGGTTTTTTGTTTGGCTTATGACCAATTCGTTTGTTTTTTGGCGGTTCGTGCCCGTTATCCACTTCTCTGGTGTTTTCCGGATTGGTATACGACGGACCTATCTCCTCGTTTCTTATGGTTTTCTATCTGTCCACCCCTTCTTGAATATGTCTCCCTCTGTTAGTCTCTACACAAGCCAAGTTGTGGCTAATACTTTAATTTCATACAATCTTGTTGTTCGTGATGGTGGTTCCGATATCTTCATGTTTTAGTTTTTCTATCCAGATGATAGGAAACAGATCATTCATGGTCGACCATTGGTATCTGTTCATCAATTTCAAGATCTCGGTGGTCTTTTGAAACTTGCGGCTTCTGATATGTCAACATCCCTCTTTTGGATTCCAGTCCAAGATTTGGCACTCTGTCATGCCTCTACTACAGATGCAATTAGGGCTCATCTTGGTAAGCTTCTTACTTTTGTTGATTCTGAGTTGCCTTCCCTTGATTCGATCTTGCGGATTCGGTTCGAGATTTGTCATTTCGGGGCTCTTTCTCTTGGTGTCAATCTCTCGGTGGATGCTATTGTCTTTTGTTTTGATGTTAATTTTGATTGCTTGCCAATTTTCTTTTCTCTATCGTGGAATAATTGGGATTTTTCAAGTATTCTATAATTGATAAAGTAAGAAAGGGTATCGCGAATTTCCATCGAGTTCGTTCTTCCGAGTCCAACGGTATTGTAGACTTGGGTTTGTCCCGCTCGTCCATGGTTGGGTCCCGACATGATGAATGTAATCCTAATAATGACAATTTGTTTTATGCTAAGGCAAACTTGCATGAATGCTCAACACTAACTGAAATTTTCAATACTTATGATCAAAAATCTAGTCGAAAACTTTATATGGCAAATTCAGAAGTTTGTTTAAGTTATAATGTCTCTCTTCATCTGGATTCTCTTATTTTCGAGACGAGGGCTACTACTTCTTCTTCAAATGTTTATTACTTTGTGCTTTTGTAGAATATATTAAAGTCATCTTCTTTTGTAGATACATAACTAGACATAGGAATATTATGTTCCTTTATATAGCTCGTTTATTATATAAACCTTGAAAGTTTTATGACAAATATATGAATTTATATTCGTAAATTAAGTTGAGTGTAAATTTTATATCGTTTGCTTATAATTGTGGTTATTTATACCAATCTCAAAAGCAATCTAATTTTTTTATTAAATTATATATATACTAAATTATATTAAAGTTTTAAATCATATTTTTCCTATATTTTCACCAAAAAACATGATTTAACTAGATACATTTGAAAATTTAAAAATTGATGCAATCCCTATTTATGAGAGAGGTGAAGAAATCACCGGATGCCACACATCCAATTTTACCAGCGCCCCATTTACTCGAATCAAAAAATTGTTCTTCACCATTCTTTCTTCCTTTTATCGAAATCACCGTCCCTAAACAGATAATGTACTAATCTCACCCGCCTAAAAATAAACGCACAAATACCAAATTCGCATTCATCAACTTGGTAAATTCCTCATGATAATCTCTTCCTCCTCCCTCCTCGCATACGGATCCTCCCCGATCCGCCTGTGAGGATTCGTCTTCTATGCCGCATCTTCGATCAATCACACGCGCTCGCACCTCCAGTCGAGATCTAGCGTTCGAGATTGGAGGGGTTCAATTCACTAATTCCTTGTTCAATTTGACTGATTCCCTAAATCTATCAAAATCGAGACATCGAGCAGTAATTCATCAAATTCCAATGGCGACATTGAGGGCGCAAACCACCCGATGCAAGTCGTCGTCAGTGAGCCGCCGGCAAGAAGCGGAGCGTAGGCGGATGTCTTCGACGACGGAGGAGGTGGTAGGAGGCGCGACGGCGGGGTTCGCCGCGATCGCCTGTTGTGCGCCTTACGGCATAGCCAACCTGGTGGTGCTCGTCGTCTACAAAGTCCCCGCAGGCCTATGCCGGAAGGCGTTCAGGGAGCGCCAACGTCGAAGGCTTATGAAAAGGGGAATGATGTCGATGCGTTCGACGTCGGCCGACAGCGGAGAATTAGCGGATTTGTACGCGACGCAGGCGGTGTTTCGGTGGTCCAGGGAGGAGGATGTGGAGGTGGAGATTATAACAGAAGAGGAGTTCATGGATCTAGATGAGGAGATGTGGGACCACTTCTCCTCCACTGGCTTTTGGAGAAGTGCTTCTAGAAAACATGCTTGAACATCATTGGTTTAGGCTCAATTAAATTTGATTGAATAAATATAAAAGAAGAAGAAAGAATATTTGGAGTACTAGAGATTGGAGTACAGGTTTTTCTTCTTTTAATTATTTTTGTAAAGTATATTAATGTGATTGATACATAGTTGTTATATCAAACTCTATTTTACAAATCGAAACATCAGTCTCTCGGGATAGAATTAGACAAACTAAACAAATAGAGATACGAAACATAAGATCGAGGACGACGATCTTACAGTCATTTACGATATGAAGGGTATGGGTAAATGCCCTTGAAAAATTAAAATATTGATCTCGAACAATTTGGCTTCGTTCTTGTGGTTTGAGATTGTGCTTGTGCGCATTGTCCATGTGAGTAGATAGTGCAACGTTGTGCCCGATAAAATTGCAAAGTTGGGTCATTGTAATCAGATGGATAGTATTCTAATGCACCCTAAAGTGCAGGTTCGCATCTGAAAAAGATGTTCTAGGACGTCCCTTATAAAAAGGGGACCTCCTAATTTTTATTTTTTCGAAAAAAGTTCATAAAAGAGAAGTTTTGTAGCGAAGGGTCTCCCTTCTCTCTAAATTACCATTCAGAATACCCTCATAGCCCAACAAGAATTATACATATACCTTTATTCTCTTCTGGTGTTAAATTCTTCTCTTCTACATCCTCCAATTTTCAATGGTTAAGGAAGTTGAAGATCAGATTTCTTTTAACTATCTTCAAGGTTGAGAAAACAAAAGACACTACTTTGCTTGGAAGCTAAGTCTAGAAAAAAAAAATTATTAAGGGCTTTGTGTCTTTGGATCTTGTATTGATGTTTGAGGAAATACCGAAGCTTAATCCGGATTCTAATAAATTGAATTTCATTTGGTCTTTTTAATTAAGCCTAGAACTAAAATTGTATGGAAGGCTTCCTATTTGAAATATTGGTGTGATTTTTAAATCCTGTTCGATTCGGGCTTCGATCTTGAAATTTCGACCTCTTTTATGTGAGTGTTGTTTCCTTTGGTAGTTTTCACGCAAATCCTCTGGTGGTTTTCTGGCGTTGCGTGACTTGACTTCGTTGAGGTCGGGTTTGTCGTTTTTCATGTTGCTTTCCTTGGGCTTCTATTTTGGGAGAATTGTCCAATACACATATCTTAGTGTGTTTTAAGATCTTTGGAAAATTTTAGAGTGAGTTTCATTTTGAAGTCTTTTGGTAGTCGATAATTTGTTCAAAGACTAGAATAAGAAGTATCTTTAATATGGGGTTTCTTCACTATTTTTTTCATTATTTTTCAGAGGTCAAGATCGGTGATATCCTTTGTTGGTTTGCTTAATTGGAAGATTAATATGTCTTTTGTAAGGAATGTTACTATTAATCGGTTAGATTTTCATGTTGGTGGGAGATTAATTCATAAACATATATGTATTTTTATGTGTACTCTATATATGCGATTGTTTAATTGTTATAGTCCTCCAACTAATCTTGGACCATTTACATTCTTGGCCTTTTCCGATCAGATGTATGCTTGGATAGATTCTTTTGTAGGCCGCCTGACTTTTTTTTTTCTGTTCATTTAGTGGAACTTTGATTCATTGTTTTTTTTCTAATGGTAGTCTCTTTGCATGTTATGCCTATTCTGATCTTGTTTTTTGGGAATTAGTATAGTGGCCTCGAGTTTATGTCCTTTTCTCACTTTTGGCCCTACTTTGTCACTCCTTACCTTTTTAGGCCCTTCTATTTGGGGCTTGTTTCACTTGTAGGTAAAAATTAGTTTTTGGATGAAAAGTTATTTTTTTGTGTCTTGAAAAACGTAAAAAATAGAGAGATGTGTGAATTTTAAGAGTATTAAAAGTAGTTTTTTTTTGTGAAACACCCTTGCTTGTTTCTTTTGTTTTTTTAAAAATTTAAAGTAAATAAAAAATAAAGGAATAATCCATATTACATATTATGGGATAATATTACAATTATCATAAATAAAAAAAGGTCTATTCATTGTGCACAC
Source organism: Fallopia convolvulus (assembly GCA_964016875.1). NCBI lineage: Eukaryota > Viridiplantae > Streptophyta > Magnoliopsida > Caryophyllales > Polygonaceae > Fallopia > Fallopia convolvulus. The sequence continues at coordinate 8,616,396 of OZ024725.1, forward strand.
CAAAAAAATCCCCATGGCAAACAGAAATTCACTCTTCATAAAGAGTGAGTTTTATAGATACCTAGTGGACAAAAGATATCACGCTTCATGAAGCATCACACTTCATGAAGAATGTCTCTTCATGAAGTGTGCCGCTTCGTAAAGGGTGCGAGTTTTACACAAAATCAACACTCACCACTGCCATACCCAGATATTGTTTCAACAACTTAAAATTTTAATTTTGCAACAAGATTATATTTTCTTTCTTATTTATATCTTCTATCATGGTCTAGATGGGTTAGAGAGCAAGCATTCAAAATATTCATTCATCACTAAATTCTTTAAAAAAACACAACATTCGCATAATCTCAAGTTACAATGTCATCCAACAAATCGTCGTTGTCAAATCCACCATATGAAGAAAATTTATCTGCCGAATTGTTGACAATGATGATTGTCAAAACAATATTCGGGCATGGCAATGGGGAGTGCGGAGTTCACGTTAAACCCACACGCTTCACGAAACACCACTCTTCATGAAGAGTATAGTGATATCTTTTGTCCATCGGGCATCCATAAAATTCACTCTTTATGAAGAGTGACTCTTTGTGAAAGTGATTTTTCGTATACGCGGGAGACTTTTCATGTGTGCATAAAAATTTCCCGTTTCAAAAAATAATATGCTTTTCCTATATATAGTGTGTGCACATTATTTTTATGTTTTCGATAGCATGAGAAAGATTTCATGGGTGCACCCTACAAATTCGCCATTTGAGAGGCAGTCGTAGTGCATGGACAACTATGCTAGCCGAAACTACTCTTCATAATCCATAGAGCAGGATAAGAAGGGATGTCCAAATATTGAATTAAACAAACATCGGATAGATGACTGCGTTACATCCAACGACATCAAAACCCAAACCAAGCAACCTAAAAGAAATTCACACACCTAAATTGCTGCTCCTCAATCAAAAATCCAATCGAATTCCAAACAATGCACATGGCAATCATTGGACTTCTCAAATCAAGAGAAGCTTCAGTCACATCGAATCATCATCACCATCATCAGCCTAATCCATGGTGGACTCTTCAGAATCATCATCACCATCATTCATGCTCCCTTATTCATTTCGACGGTGGGCTGATAGGTCAATAGTCAGAGGTAACTATCGAGGCTATTGCCTTACGCCAGGGGTAGGGCTGTTCATTGGTTCGGGTAATTTGTTTTTTACTTGAAAATCGAGCCGAACCGAACCAAACCGATCCAAGGTACTTCGGTTCGGTCCTCGGTTCAAGATTTTTGCTAGTTTGGTTTTCGGTTTGGTTTGGTTTCGGTTTGGTTTCGGTTCGGTTCGGGTAAACCGATTTATTTTAATATAAAAATAAAAAATAAAAAAATACCCTACTAAGCCTTAAGGATGTAACCTTAAATCCCATTTTGCAAGTTTTGTATTGCTTTGTTTATCATTTTGCAAGTTTTAGTTCGAATGGTTTGAATGATTTTAGTTCAAAATGATAAAAATAGCATATGTTAGTTCGGGTTTTTAGGTTTAGTTCGGTTCTAGTTCGGTTCGGGTCAAAATTGGTTCAGTTCTAGTTTGGTTTAGGGTATTATGTTCTATATTTTGGATAGGCTTTGTACCTAATCTTCTACTTCGGTTCCTACCTGAACCAAACCGAACCGAACCGAACCAAAACCGAACCAAACCGAGCTTATTCAGTTCGGTCCTCGGTTCCAAAAATTCCGAAATTCGATTTTCGGTTCGATTTTCCTCGATTCGGTTCGGTTTTGGACCGATGAACAACTCTAGCCAGGGGATACTTGAGGCCACCTAACGTGACATCTCCTACATCATGATTGAGGGTTGCAACTAGTCAAGGCCTTACTTGGCGACCCGATGTTCGTGAGAGATTGAGTTAATCCGGTCTAACATCTATTGCCTTCTTGTTCGTTCCAAAGCTGGAGCATATCCAATGTGTTCCAAAAATTCAACTTCGTGGTGAATTTCATCGTTGGTTCCTTTTATTATATTTTTTCTGTCTTACTTATAGTTGATCTAGATTTTATAACCTTATCTACGAGAATAGTCTAAGGTGATCGGTCATCTGAATGGGCTCCTAATATTTGGGTTTTGTTTTTAGAGAGCACGAGAAAGATTTCGTGTGTGCACCATACAAAATTCGCCATTTGGGAGGCTGTCGTAGTGCGTGGCCGCGTGGGCAACAAACTACTCTTCATAATCATAATCTATAAATAGACCAGGATAATGGATGACCAAATATTAAATTACAAAAAAAACAAAAACGGATAGACGTCCTCGTCATATCCAACGGCATCAAAACCCAAACCGAGCAACCTAAAAGAAAGCCACACACCGAAACTGCTTCTCAATCAGAAATCCAATCGAATTCCAAACAATGCGCAGGGCGATCATTGGAGTTCTCAGATCAAGAGAAGCTTCAGTCACATCGAATCATCATCATCATCATCATCATCAGCCAAATCCATGGCGGACTCTTCCTATGGTGCTTTCGTCTTCGATGTCTTCTCTCCAGCACCAGCAAGCCAGGGGGATGTGCTTGGGCGTTCTTCCCGACGGCGTCGACCGCAACTCCGACGCCTTTACGATCAACTCCGACGCCATGGCCGGCCTTCTCTCCCAGCTCCAGTCTCACATTAAGAAGGTGCTAGCTGGCGGCGGGCCTGATGCTGTCAAGAGGAACAGCAGCAGAGGGAAGCTGCTCCCTAGAGAGAGAATTGATCGCCTCATTGATCCCGGTTCATCCTTTCTTGAACTGTCTCAGGTTTGCAGATTCATCCTATCTTCTTTGTTAGTGAATTTAGAGTCTTCCTTAGTTTCCGACTGGGAAAGTTGGTAGCAAATTCTGGCGCATGTTCTTCGATGTTCACCGAAGTATCTATTTGCTATTTGTGTTTGTTTGATTGACACTGTCATCTGTTGCAACTTGCAAGTCCTTTGAATTCGATGTACATCTGTATTTACTCTAGGTCATAGCCTGATTGCTCTACAGATTGATTAGTGATGTGCTTTAATATAATAGACTGCATCTGCGCAGTTTTCTTGCTACTGAAAGTTCTATACTAGTTGGAAAGTGTCTGTCAATTAATGGACTCTCACTTTCTAATTCTTGATTTGTGCTTTTAGCTCGCAGGGCATGAACTATATGGGGATTTTCTTCCATCTGGGGGAGTCATCACTGGAATAGGACCGGTTCATGGAAAATTATGTATGTTTGTAGCTAACGATCCGACCGTCAAGGGAGGCACTTACTACCCCATCACTGTCAAGAAACATTTAAGGGCGCAAGAGATAGCCGCGCAGTGCAATTTACCATGCCTGTATCTTGTTGATAGTGGTGGTGCTTTTCTTCCTAAGCAGGCTGAAGTCTTTCCAGACAAGGAGAATTTTGGCAGGATTTTTTACAACCAAGCAGTGATGTCTTCTAAAGGGATACCCCAAATTGCCCTAGTTTTGGGTTCGTGCACTGCTGGAGGTGCTTATATACCTGCAATGGCTGATGAGAGTGTCATGGTGAAGGGAAATGGTACAATATTTCTTGCTGGACCTCCACTTGTGAAGGTCAGTGATCACTCACAGTCATCTAGTTTGTATGTGCTACCTTTAGATGATCACCACTTTATATTTTGGAAGGTCATGATATAGTTTACATGCTTTACTATTGTATTATACATGCAAATACATTTATCTAGCAAATAGACAAGGTTTCTGGCTGTATCTCAATGACAAGTTTATGTAGGCGGCTACGGGAGAGGAAATCTCGGCTGAGGATTTGGGAGGTGCTGCTGTCCATTGCAAGACATCAGGGGTTTCTGATTACTTTGCTCAGGGTACCATTTCCCCCCTCATATAATCTCTTCCAAATAGTGCTCATGTTAATAGTTACTCTCTCGGTTTATTGGTTTGCCTTGCTCCACGGGCTTAATTCAACAAAACCTGGACACAGACTTTGCGGAACATTCTCCATTTCAATGGGATTCTACACAAATTCTCTTATTAGTATTGAGCATTTGAACATAATCAGCCTCCAAAGATCCAAGTAATTAGATCATTAGGACTTTTCGAATTCACAGCTTGAGTAACTAACCTATATCAAATAAGCCTTCTAAAGCCATCATAGTCCTCTCACATAGCATGTAACTTCCTCAATGCAAGTAAAGCAACGCCTGTTTGTGCGTTGGTGTCTATATTAGCAAGCTTTGAATCAGGAGTGTAGTTGGCACAAGTTACTTGATCTGATAATCATATTCTAAAGCTTTTTATTAAGCTCAAAAGGTCCAACTTCACGATTTGAACATAATCCATTTTCCTTTTCTTTATTAGGATTCGGTGCTAGTTGAACTTGGCTAATCTTATAACATTTTTGCAGATGAATTACATGCACTTGCAATAGGAAGAAACATTGTCAAAAACCTGTACATGGCTGCAGAAAGAGGATTGCCTAGTGGCTTCAAAAATGATGTGTCATCCTATAAGCAACCGCTATATGACGTAAATGAACTTAGATCCATTGCTCCTGCAGACCTCAAGCAACAATTTGATGTCAGATCAGTCATTTCCCGTATTGTTGATGGAAGTGAATTTGACGAATTCAAGAAATTGTATGGCACTGTGAGGACATTAAACACTCAAACATGCTAAATTATGGTCCTTTTAACATGTTATATGGTTGACTTTGTTTTATCTGTGCAGACTCTTGTAACAGGTTTTGCAAGGATCTTTGGACAGCCTGTTGGCATCATAGGAAATAATGGAATTTTACATAATGAGTCTGCTGTTAAGGGGGCTCATTTTATTGAACTATGCAGTCAGCGCAACATTCCTCTAGTGTTTCTCCAGAATATCACTGGATTCATGGTACAAAACTTTAAACCTGTTCGCATATTAATTGAAACTTAAAATCATTTTTTCTTTCATCCTGATGCAGTTATGCTCTTTGTAGTGTGAGTCAGTGATGGGTTCCATAAAGAATTTCAGTCATCCTTTTCATATGCTAAATTTGTAAACCCTGTATAAAAATGGTATGAAGGGAAGACTGCTATTGCCTTGTGAAATTTCAACTTTAGCTACTAGTACAACTACAACAACAACAACCCAATGTAAATCCCGTGTTAGGTGGGTTCTGGGGGCCAAGATGTGGGTACCCATGCCCCGAAAGAAACGGGAGGGAGGGTAGAAAAGTATGCATTTCAAAGATGCTTTCTAGGGATTGAATAAAGTCAAAAGTCCCCATATTGCTGACTTGCTGTATTGGCAATAGCAAAAATTGGTTTCTGGTACAGCATAATGTGTCTCAAATGCTTATTGATTCTATGATGGGTATAAAAATGATGGGAAAATGGTCTGTATCAGTCTCTCAATTTTTTGCATGTTGATACTTGATAATACGAAGCATCCTTGTTAGCATTTCACTTGAAATCAGTTAATCAGGTATTAGGTGTTTTCATTGTGTCTCTTGTGGGGTTCCCATGATGCCATGTTTTCTCATGGTGAAAAGTCTACTGTATGGTGGTAGCACTTTTCTTATTTTTAGGAGTTCATGATAGCTTAGCTGAAATGCTGAACCATATATGCAATATTTAATAATCTGTTTTCATAGGTGGGTTCACGAGCTGAAGCAAATGGTATTGCCAAGGCGGGAGCGAAAATGGTCATGGCTGTTTCTTGTACAAAGGTGGTCTTTCAACTATTCAATTTAGTTTCTGATTGCACATTTTCCCATCGTATTTAAGTTTCAAAATATGACCAAGACATTACTTTTCTCTGTTGGAGTTGAGTTGGTGTGTATGCAAAGTTCAGTATAGGTTTTAGTTCAATATTTCTCATAAATGATTTTTCATCTACTTCATCTGTTAGAGTTAATTACCACCCATTTATCATTTTGATTCAAGTAAGATGGAAGTCAAATCAATGGCTTATGAATCTTCTCAAACCAATGATTTCTCAGGTTCCAAAAATTACTGTTGTAATTGGTGGAAGCTTTGGTGCTGGGAACTACGCAATGTGTGGGCGTGCCTATAGTCCCAATTTCATGTTCTTCTGGCCAAATGCCAGAATCTCAGTCATGGGGGGAGCACAGGTAAAATTACTTTCCTGATTCTTGCTTCCTTACACTGACTTAAAAATGTTTCGGGAAACCTTTTTTTTTTTTTTTTGAAAGGATGTTTTGGGAAACCTTAATACTTTCTTAACTTGAAAAATTCAGGCTGCAGGCGTACTAGCACAGGTAGAAGGAGCTAACAAGAAAAGGCGAGGAATCCAGGTAAATGGGCCTTTTTCTTTTCCATAAACGACAACAATGTATGCTATAATCTTTTAATCTCTAAAGCTTTTAACCAATGTTATGCTTGATTCCATGTATACTGAAACATGCAGTGGAAAACTGAAGAAGAAGAAGAATTCAAACAAAAGGTAGTTGAAGCATATGATAAAGAAGGTAGTCCATATTATGCAACTGCAAGGCTTTGGGACGACGGCGTTATTGATCCAGCTGATACAAGGAAAGTTTTAGGCCTCTGCATCTCTGCTTCAATGAACCGTGGACCAGAAGAGACCAAGTATGGTGTCTTCAGAATGTAAAATGAAATAGTGCCCAGTACAGGGAAATAAAAGCCAAGGGCAAAAAGGCTTTATGCACATTAGTATAATGTATTTACTTCTCACTTACCTGTGATCCCACACATTAAAACAAGAAAACATGATCTGCATTGCACTTTCATAAACGATGGTTCGGATCTTCGTTCATTTGCTGCTCTGAGAGTTATAGGAACAGGGAAGAGGAGATTTGCCTAATTTTATGAATGTCAGCAATTAGCACGATCTGAATTTGACTTCTTTTAGGTAGTAGTATACTAGGACCTCTCTAAATTAATACCCAGGTAAATTATTAAAGTCTCTAATTTAATATTTTTCTCCGATCCCGACATGGGCCAATGTAAAATTTAACAAATTTCGATAAGATAATAAGATAATATATTTTCAAAAAAACCACTATATAAATATAAGGTCCCATTAATATCATAAATTAATAATTATATAAAAAGTTACAGTACATAGTCATAACTAAGAAAATCTAATGAATATGATTATAGTGTTGTTTGTTTTTTGAGAAAATTGCACTAAACCACCCGTTAAATAGGCGAATTTACACTTAACCACCCGTTATACACGAATTTGTTTTAAACCACCCAAAACTTTCATTCCGTTAGCAAATAGCCACCCACGAGCCTTTTCCGTCAAAAAATCCGTTAAATCCTATCCTTTGACAGTTTTGCCCTCAACTGTTCATCATTTCTTCTTCTTCTTCCGTCTTTGGACGAAGATAAAGAGCAAGCCAAGAAATCTTCCCTTCTAACGACCACCACCAGGTCCACCATCATCATCTGATCTTCGCTGATAAGCCCCTCCTTCACCTTCGATCAGAGCCTCAAAGCCGTCGCCTGATAATCATCGACACTGAGATCCATATCATCCGCCGGATGAAGGTTCAGATCCCGCTCGACGCCGGCCTGTGGATTTGGTAATACTCCCTCGCCTGCTGATCCACGTCTCCTGGAAAATACGCCCCGCCGTTAAATCCGGCGCCGGTCGAGGCAAAGGGAGGGTACTGGCTAGGGTTCATAGGCAAAATCGACGACGAGATCGGGAAATTCGTCATCGCCTTGGGGCCGCGGAGGTTGCGAGCGACGACGTCGTAGGCCCTGGCGGCGTCCTCGACGGAATCGAAGGTGCCGAGCCATACGCGAGTCTTCTTCAACGGATCTCGGATCTCGGCGGCGTACCTCACCCATGGCCGCTTCCGCACGCCTTTGAACTTAATCTGTGCAGATCCGTTGGTCGTCGGAGCCTCCGCCGCTAAGGTGGTGGTTCTTCCCCTCCGCGTGATAAAATCTAAGCCGGAAAAGATGGGATCGATTGAGATTGAGATTGGATTTGGGGGAAGATTGGTAGTTCGGATGAATGAGAATTAAAGGGGGACGATTGGGGGTTCGAAATCCAAGGTGTTCGGTGGCCTCCAGAACCTGTGTGGTTGGCGAGCGAGGTTAGAGGCCAGACAAGACGGAAGAAGAAGAAGAAATGATGAACAGTTGAGGGCAAAACTGTCAAAGGATAGGATTTAACGGATTTTTTGACGGAAAAGGCTCGTGGGTGGCTATTTGCTAACGGAATGAAAGTTTTGGGTGGTTTAAAACAAATTCGTGTATAACGGGTGGTTAAGTGTAAATTCGCCTATTTAACGGGTGGTTTAGTGCAATTTTCTCTTGCTTTTTCGACCTCATCTCTAAATTTTCTTGTTGGATCCAACATTTCTAGCGTTGTTTTAAAAACAAATTTTGTAATGTCAACTATAATCATTACTTGAGACTTCATCTCATGAACGAATTTTGCAGTGTCTAAAATAATTTGATATTACCTCTTGCTCAACATTAACTATCTAAGCCGATACTACAAAATTGATAGCAGCCAAAACATCAATCTTACATGGATTAGATTGTCCCAACTCATAGCCTTCTAAAATCCTATAATAAAATCTTGTATGATAGTGCATTTTGAAAGCTCTTATAATCCTATTAATTTAAATTAATAAATATTATTTTATCGGTTAATTAATATCTCTATAAAATAATAAAATATCATGGTTTCAACCCTATTAATTTAAAGAGGTTTTACTGTATTATTGGATAAGATAAGCCAGTCTTTAGACCATTACCCACCCTAAGCTATCCCACAAAAACCCCAAATATACCTACTTTATATGCATCTCCCACTATAAGCTACACATTTTTCCAATTTTTTTAACTATACGTGAATAGTAAAACCCCATATATACCTTGCCCCTTCACTTGCTATGTTTGTCCCCTATTTTATATTGATTTTTCTAGGGTATAGGTTAAACTCCTAAAAATGGTAATCTTTACAAGTTTTACTTATTTTAGATTAATTAATTTTCTTAAAAGGGTTCATTAATTTCCTAATAGGGTTTTAGTTTCCTTCATAGTATGTTTAACCTATGCTAGAAAAACCAATTTTATATTATATCTCTTTATTCCTTTTATACCCTTTTCCATACAACTAAACATTAGTTTATTCCAAATATACCCCTTTTTAATTATAGTTCCAAATTAAAAGTACCCTTTTATTTAATGCTATTAAATTTTGATAATGATAAAAATTATACCATTACAAAAGCCATAACAAGCTTGTTAATTTAAGCTTAATATTGAATATAATCGGATCAAATTTTAATTTAATACATAAACATTAATTAAGGATGCATAAAACAACATATATTATACATTACAAGTTATGACAATGGCATCTTCCAAACCTTCTTGGAGATCAACTCTGAGCTCGGAAAAAGTACCACGCACACTTATGCAAAATAAAATAACAAAACAATACAAAAATATAAATAAACTAACAATCACGACATTTTCGTATTTCAGACAGATTATTATCATTTCTCCTATGATCTCCCATCCAGTCATATCTACTACGTGTTTCAGCTCCATTGTTATCACTGAATTGTTGTGATTTTCCTTGCACATCACTTGAACTAGATCCACCATTTGTGCGCTCCATAACGTGGGAATCCACTATATCCATATGTTCTCTATAGTTATCCACACTTGCTCCATAATATGGACTAGCAAAGTTACTAGAGTTAAAAGTTTCATGTGTAACACCTTGAAATTGGTTTATGTTACTAAAATTACCAAAGCCACATGTTTTGGTGATTGTTGTTGGGAGTGACAAGCTCTTTTCTCCATTATTTCAGCTTTTTCATTCTAAGTACTCATGTCCTTCTAGATCTCTAATTGAATCCATGCTAATAAGCATGATTTAATTCTCCTCGCGTTCATGTTTCATAGCTAGCAAACGCATTTCTTTCTAACATACTTTTAGTTCATGATTTGAATCTTTGATTTGTTTAGAAAGCTTGGTCTTCTCATTTGCCTCGTTGCTTTTCAACTTTGCTTTCTGTATACCAATAGGACGATGAGCTTGACCAAGCTCCTCATTATATAGATCTTGTTCATCTTCATCTGGATTCAAATCAACAAATGGTACACTCCTTGGAGATTGAGAAGTGTGAGAGTCAGATTCATACCTTTCCCTTGAAATGTTTCTTTGTCGTGGATTAATTGAACTTTTACCATTATCAGTCAACTTTTCAGCATCTTTAAGTATAGGCCACACATGATCAAACTAAAATTTCTTTTTTGTGAATGTAGGATCATCGTGTAGATGTTGTTTTGCTAAAGCATGATACAAATTTTAACAAAGAATGATTGTTTAAAACTAAATATTTTATAATCAATGACATAAATTTATTACTAGGAGAAAAATAACAAATACTTACAATATCTTTCTCTGAAGCACCACTTGGATTTACTTTTTGCAAGATTTGCAAATAGGTGAGATGCCTTAAGCACATTGATGCCATTGTTGGAGCCTGGTAAACCAAAAAGTGCATGCCAAATCAAAAGATCATAATCGGCTACTGGCTCGAGGATAATGATTGGTGATCTGCTACGCCCTGCATACATGCTGGACAAGATGTTGGACAATTTTTTCAACGCCAATGCATGTAATATTCTAGGCTCCCTTACATTCCTGGGAACTCGCGTTCTTCGATCAACAATCGACAAAATTCTTGGAACATCATCTGCATTAGGTGTTCTCAAATCCCAATCTCCAAAGACCTCTATAACTGACCGACAAAACTCTTTCAAGCATCAAATTGCAATAGACTCACCAATTTTTTACATATTCATCAAGAGAATCAGCTGGTACACCATATGCAAGCATTCTAAAAACAACAATTAATTTTTGAAAGGTGATTAATCCAAACTTACCAATATCTTCGCGTTGTTGCATAAAGAAATTGTCATGATCTTTGACAGCATCTGCAATTCAGATGAACAAATTTCTGCTTATTCAAAACCTTCTACAAAATTTGTGCTCAGGGTATATTGGAACCTCGACAAAGCAATCCATGTTAACTTTATAAGTAGCTTGCTCTCGATCATGTAAATAAGTTATATGCCCAAGAACTTCTCATCTGTGACTTGATTTAGCCTCGTCGACGTCCTCGCCGCCATCCAACTCCACTAAGGGTTGATTATTATTCGCGTAAGTGCGAATCAATAAATTTTGCTCTTGATCAAAGGAAGCCATGACCTGATAGTAATAATCATCAGTTTAATTTGATAAAGATAAAGAGGATGATGAGATATGAGAATTATTCATGGTGGAATTTACACAAGGAAAAGATTAGAAGGTTTAAAGAATATGGTGTGATGAAATGGTGATGGTGGCCGCTTTATATAGAGGGTTGAAAAAATAGCTGTTATAAAAGCCCAAAAACATATTATCGTTGGAAACTAGTTGTTGCATGTATTTCAAATTGTAGCCATTGCATGTATATTTTAATTATATTTTAATTTATACCTTATGTAGTTATAGGGTATGGTGGGGGAAGAAATAAATTCCCTTTCTAGCATTTTTATCCTCTAGCATCTCCACATGCTAAAATCAAATATATACCCTTTCAAACATACCTTACCCTGGCAATTGCTCTTACTATAGGCCGAAATTTTTTTAGCCTACCAGAGTATATTCTATTCAACCATCTTCCACCATAAGGTATAAGTGGAAGAAAAGCCAAATTTACCTTATACCCTCCCCACCATAAGGCATAATACAATTCCCAAAACTTTTATTACCAATTTTGTACAGTACTCCCCACTATGGCTGAAAGAGCAAATGTAAGCATTTGAATCTCATCTTTGCATAAGGTGGAAGAACTCAACCAACAAATTATCTTAGGGCATCTCCATTGGTGAGAGACTCAAAGAGTCTCTTACTAATAAAAAAAATATTACTTTAATAGTATTTTAATTTTGAGAGTCCCTCAAGGTCTCTCAAGGTCACTCATTTGAGGGACTCTTAGCGACCCATCAACCCAAGTTTTTTTATGTAATTACTCCATTTTATTCTATTTTTTTTGGCTAGGGACTCTCCTTGAGACCTCTCAATGGGGGTGCTCTTAGGTCTCTTGTTTGGTCAAACAATACGTTGCTATGTATTTTATACATCTTCCTATGTATTCTCAGATTTCGCATGCAAAGCACGCTAAGGGTAGGGATGGCAATGGGGCGGGTTTGGGGCGGGGAATATCCTCCTCGAACCCATCCCCATTTAGATATATGCTCCCCATACACGTCTCATTACACATTGCGAAATAAAATTTGTCCCCTTCCCCATCCCCGTCAGGTCCACGTCCCCGTCGGGGATTCCCATCTACACTTGATTTCCCCATTTATAATCCCCGTCGGGGATTCCCCATCCATGTTTGGTTTTCCCATTTATAATCTCTATCGGGGACTCCACATCCCCGTTTGATATTCACCTTGTATAATCCCCACGAGTTACTTATTTTATTTTCCATTTACTTTCATGTACACTTTCCTCAAAAATTCTATTGATACACCATTTACAAAATTCACCAATTAAACTTATATAATTAGCAAACCTTTAACAAGAGCTTCAAAAAACAAACAAGACAATAATTTTGTAAATCCAATGATCATACCATTCATACGTATCAAATACATAATATAAGGATATACCCCCAGTGGGATTCCCCAATGGCACTCCCGACGAGGATTTCCCATGGGGTTCCCCAATGGGGTCGGGGTCGGGTCGGGTGGTGGGGCGGGGACTCATATCCCCGTCCCCGTTCCCATACCCTAGCGGGTAATTACTTTTCTCCTCATACTTACCCCCATCCCCACTAAAAATCCCCATCCCCATAACCATAACGGGAAATTCCCATAAGTAATGGAAAATCCTCATCCCATTGCCATCCCTAGCTTACCTAGTTAAAAGAATTGTGTATAAACTCTTATAATAACATACCTCCAGGCACGAATTTAGGGGTGGGCTGGGGTTTGCTGCAGCCCACCCCAAATTTTCAGGAAATATATATAACTCGAGTAGCATAAGGAACTAATGTTTAATATATCACAATGGAAGTGGAGTACTAGTAATTGTGGATAGACCCGTGCCCAATGTGGGTTCGATCCCACGATTTTAAAAGGATGGGCTGCTTTTTACCCATCTTTTTTTTTTTAACTTTTTATGGGTATTTTTTCGTTCTTTTTTTTTTTCTAACCAGCTACATTTCAATTTTTTTTCCCTCTTTTGCAGTACAAGTAATGTTACTTTTTTTTAATTTTTCTTATGAACTATTAAGTTTATAATTTATATTTTTTACTCTTACCATTTCTATGCTTATTTTATTTTCAATATTATTTAAACTTCTTTAATTTATTTGAGATTCATATAGTGATGTTGTTACATATAAACATTTTACCTTATTTATGAAATAAAAAGATTAACAATATTTTTAAAATTTATAAAATTTGTACAAATTATAGTTTAAAAGCTTTAATCCTAGTTTTTTCCCCTCATATCGGCGTTATTTTATTGTATAAGGATAAATCCAGCCTACCCAAAATTTCATTGCTGATTTCGTCCCTGCATATCTCTATTATAAAATTTGTGAATTGTGGACAACAACGTGAAGGGGAAAAAATTACAAAAAATCACTCCAAGTCAACTTTTTTCTTTTAATTTTGGCAATGTATATTTTTATATTTTAATGGCTCGTTTTTATTCACATGTTTTACACTAGCTGATTATGCATTTGAAATTCCCATGTTTTCTTTAAATCTCATATCATATAAATAAAAAAGATTAAAACATCGTGACCAAAGATTACACAATCCTCCAAAATTTTAGCTAAACTATTAATTTAAACTAATATACAAATTTATATTTTGGCTCACATTATTCACATGACACATGTAAAAATGGTCCATTTGAATGTGGCCCTTTTATGGAAAAAAATAAAACAAAATCCGCTCCGCTTTCACATCATTGATTTTTATTTACATAAATCAGATAGAGCGCACCGGATTTCTTGTAATTGGAGATTGCAAACACAGGAGCAAACTTCAGGAAGGAAGAGAAGCGAGAGACAGAGAGAAATGGCGTGCTCCTCTTCTTCTTTGCTGCCGTGTTCGTCTTCTTCTCCTTTGTTCGCGTGTTCATCTCCATCGCGACGTTCGTATCTTTATCCGAAATCGTTCAACGTGTGTGCCTTTCGCCAGCTTAACAGCGTCAGAAATGGAAGCTCGAATCTCCATCTGCGCCTTCCATCACGGAATTTCCCTTCCTCAACTCGGATCTCTTGCCTTAGGGAATACAAAGGTGAAGCTTTTCTTGTTTCCTAAGTTGTTCGGCAGTACATACGGATGAATTACTTCGGTGCTGGTTTCGTTTTTGATCTTGTGACTGAGGGGTACGGAATCTGAGTGAACGACTCGTTTGCCCATGGAATTAGAGGATAGCTTCTAAACTAGCATTGTTTCTTTTTTTTTAATATTAATTGGATTAGTTAATTTGACCAAAGAGTTATGAGGTTAGGATTGGTGCAGTCCACTGGTTTGGTGCAATAACTGGATATCGTATCACTTTTCTTTGCCCATTGTTTTGGTCTTGTTAGGATTTGGTATAGAAATTCAAGAAAGTGTGTTCACTTGCTTCTCCATGTTTGGGAAAAAAAAAATCCACTTATTGAGGTCCTTTCTTGATCTATAATTGGCATAAGATTATAATCTTGAAAAAAAATTTCATTTGTTGCTGAGTATGTGGAATTTGAAATTCTGCTGTAATTTATAAAAGTGATTATCCGTATAAAGAAACATGAACTTCTAACTGTTTTTGTTCATGGGGTTGAATTTAATTTCGTTCTATATTTGTCTGCTTATGATTTTTGTATTCTTGCCAGATGTGAAATACATTGATTTGGGAGAGAAGAGACATATATCCACCATCACTGAGTAGTTTATGCAATTGAACTTGAACTCTTTAATTTTTTCCTAATTTGATGGCTCTATTTCTACCCAAACGATCTTATGGTTACATTTGTTTTATATAATTTCTGGATGAGTGATAAGTGGATCAGGAAAAGTTCAAAATGCTAGGTCTTGCTGTATGACTTTAATGCTAGATGAGTTGAAAGCTGTAATTAAATTTCTTTAGAAACTATGAAGTAGGTTAAAAAGTCATTATGCTTTCTGTCCTGGTTTTGTGACCTTTGTAGTGAGTGAGATTCATACTATCTCTTAGTTCTTTTGCCCTTGTTGGTTATATATTTTTCGAAGGGCTAAATTACAGTCTAGGCTGAATGATATCACTTATGACATAATGACGCCAAATATGTTGTGATTTATATGAGATGCATGCCAAAAGAGTAAAGATATTTGAAGCTTTCATGTATGTATTCCAATACTAAGCAAAAAATGAGGTATTCTGAATATATAATTCTTTCAGGATTACTTGCACCAAGGGAGTATATATTCCAATGATTTGAATACATGTTTGAAAAGAACTGTGAATAACTTTTTCTTATCTAATGACTTAATCAGCTTATTCGGAGCATCTTTTACAAGGATTTTCTCTTTATTTTGGCTGCTTATCTCTCATTTGGTTTAAGTTAAAATGTTTAAATTTCATTATGCTTCAGTTAATGAAGGAATGGTTGCCACTTGATCTATTGCCTATTTTATGATGCTCGTGTTAAGGTTTATAGGTTCTTTCCTCTATGTATGTCAACTTCTCAGCCTATCCAAGATAACTTGTGAGGATCTGGACTGTATTTTTTCCTGGTTAGATACAACGTTTACCATGTTGCTTTGTTGTCTTGTCATCCATCGCTGACTATTTAGACCAGCTTGCCTAAGTTTCTTGGTGCAAATGTGCAATAGCTGAGTTTTGCCAGATTATGACTTATGACTTCCAAAGCAACATACTCAAATCTTAATTGTTCTTTTATTTTCACTTTTTTTCCATGATATCTTCCTATTTGTAGTAGTCAATCTTGTTGTTAAGTTAGGATGAGTTATTCCTGCACACTTGAACTGCACCTCAAATTTTGGGAACTGTTTTTGCTTTGAATTTTGGGCGTATCCTCATACTCATTGGCTTTTATACACTACTACCTTTGAGACGGATTTAGTCCCTATATTAATTTTGGTGCATTCTAACTAAATTCAGTTATTATTGTCATATAGCTGAATTTCAGTTTTTCCTGGGTCTTTTATCGGGCGTACCCCCTTTCCCTTGGGCAGGGGTACCCCCATCTTGACCCCCTAGATTCCGCTGTAGCAGAGCCTCACTGGGTCAATGATGATGATGATGATGATGTTTTTGCTTTGAATTAGCAGCTGAAATGAACAAGAGTAGATAGAACAAGATCCTTGATGTATCTCCATTAGCGTTGGTGGGGTTTCAGACTTTGAGTTGATTGAATCTCCCTGTTATTCTTGAAATTCATTCATATCTGATTTATCCATAACAACTAAAGTCTGAAACATCATATTTGCAAATTTGACAATGCAGCTAGCACAGTGACTGGGAAGACATGGGAGAATCTGGTTCTGAAGAATGACTGTCCAGTACTCGTTGAATTCTATGCCAGCTGGTGCGGGCCATGTCAGATGGTCCATCGTGTGATTGATGAAATTGCTGCAGAGTACAAGGGTAAAATTCAATGCTTAATGTTGAACACGGACTCCGATCTGGGCATTGCTGAGGAATATGAAATCAAGGCTGTGCCTGTGGTCTTGATCTTCAAGGATGGAAAGAAGGAAGGCTCAGTCGTCGGGACTATGCCCAAAGAATTCTATGTGGCTGCCATTGATAAGGCACTCGCCTCGTAATTGCAATTTGCAAGTCTGCAACTGCCACTTCTTGTATAGCAACTCTTAGTCCTTGAAATTGAGATGGAATGAGTAATGTTGCCTTTGCTTACAGGGATCTGGATGTTTCATGTGTTGTTAGTAGTATGGTATTTCATGTATAGCTGTTGCCTGTTGAGAGGCTTGTAAATCTGTGCAGACTTGCTCGGTCGATAGCTGGATATGCCATCATTGTAGGAATATACTTCTACTTTTCATGATTTGGTATGAATTTGTTCCTAGTTGTGTTCTTCCATTTGGTATCTGGCATTGGAGTAAGTTGTAACTAATCAAATCCTTTTCACTGGAGTTAAGTTTCCCTCGGGTATAAATGTTAAAAAGAGGGAAATTTTGAACACAATTTTCCCTGATTTAGAATATGTTTTATTTGTCTAAACACCCAGAATTTGAAAGTGTTCTAAAAAGCGCACACTTTTTTTTTTCAATATCCAGAACTTACCAAAATTATACACCAGAATAACTGCTACATATCATGTGAGTTTGATAAAAAAAAATTCAAAACTGAAAATGGGCTTTGAGTAACGATACTTTTGAAAGCAAAACAATTGTGCACTACTAAAGAGATTGTCTTATAAAAACATTTAAGAGCCTGTTTGTGAATTGAGATTGTCTTATAAAGAAATCATCACCCAGAATTTGAGAGGTGATGAGAAAAGACTGGCTTTTTGATATTACTATTCGATCTTTTCTAAGAGTATAAATTAAGGATGTTGTTTTTAAATTAAAACCTTAAAATATATAAAAAAAATAAAGAAATAGTTCAATTTAACAAAATGTCGCGTTCCAGTAGTCCGATTTGGAAAAATCTTTTTCGCTGAATTTTATTTTTCTAGTCTTAAAAATATTTTATTGTAGAGTTCTTTATCCAGCCTTTATACTCTAATCTCTCCTTTTACGCAGTTAGTTTCCCTTGCTTCGCTAGCTCGCCGCCGCCGCCGCTCCCATCCTCTCCTCCGCCCTCGCGGTGTTTCTCGCCGGATAATTGCTGTTGCTCCCTTCGGCGCCGCCCATTCGCCAGCCATCCCGCGGCCTTCAATCGAGTTCACATTCAACCTTGGAGTGGTATTTTCCTTTTGACCGTATTGAAATTCAGTTCATCTTTCCTCTCATAACCAAATCCTTTCGTATTTTTGAAGAATCGTTTGCTCTAGCTGCTCCATATTTGGAACAAAATGTCAGTTTGAAAAATTGCTCCGACTGCTCAATTTTTGGAGCAAGGAGTCAGTTTGATAGTAGGATTAATAGCAAATCTTTGAATTTACAATAGATTCTGAGGTCATAGTTACCGGTATATTGCTTTTGATTGAGCGAGATAAAGTTGGAATTAGAGGTGGTCGTGCGTGGGAAATGATGTTACACTGATCAGTGTTAGGGTTTTAAGGTTTGTAGAACAAATAACATATCGTTGCTTACATCCTCTGAGCCTGTGTGACAGCTCAACTTCTTCCTGTTACAAGTTTTTATGCATCAAGATTGAGAAGCAAAACATAGCTGAGAAAGGATGAGTGATAAGTAATGCCTGCAAGTTGCAGGGGAGCTCTAACTTTCCCTTTTCAAAGATCTTTGTATCAGTCATATATGAACTTAGTGACAGGCTTGCTGCCTCTGCCCTCTAGTATGATGTGCCCTTAAATCAATGAATGGGTGGACACTGGACAGGATGTCCCAGTTGAAAATTTTGGCTTGTTTAAAGGGAACTTATATGCCACATTTATAGGAAAGATATTTAAGTTGATCTTTTTCTGTTTTCTTTTTATTCTTTTAACCTTTTGTTCAGGAGGGTTATAGGGATTAAGTGGGTCTCATCTCTTATTCTCTTGACTGGTATTCTCATTATGCAGTTGCATGTATAATTTGGATTGTCCTTTCTGTACAGTTGTATACTTTTATTGATCAAATATGGCATTATTAGATCTGTTTGCATAGGCATCATTGGAATTTTCATATGTGATAGCACAAGCCAAGGGCTTTGATCTTGTAACAAATATATATTCTCAAGCCTAGCCTGTTGTGGCAACTGATTAGGGTTTTCTCTCCTCAGTGCTCTCTCTACTGGTGTTGGTTTGCAATCAAATTAAACAAACTCTCCCCTACTGTAATTGCAGCTTTTTCAACTCTGAATTCTAAAATATGAAGAGAATGATAGCCTTAGGATTTGAGGGATCAGCTAACAAGATTGGTATTGGGGTGGTAACTCTAGATGGCAACATCTTATCAAACCCACGCCACACTTATATTACTCCTCCTGGCCAAGGGTTTCTTCCACGTGAAACTGCACATCATCATCTTCAACACATTCTACCACTGGTTAAGTCTGCTCTTGAGATTGCCCAAATAACTCCAGATGATATTGACTGTCTCTGCTACACCAAAGGTCCTGGAATGGGGGCTCCATTGCAGGTTTCTGCCATAGTTGTAAGGGTTCTGTCTCAGCTGTGGAAGAAGCCTATTGTTTCTGTGAATCACTGTGTTGCCCACATTGAAATGGGAAGGATTGTGACTGGAGCTGATAATCCAGTGGTGTTGTATGTCAGTGGGGGAAATACCCAAGTAATTGCATACAGTGAGGGTCGATATCGGATATTTGGCGAGACCATTGATATAGCTGTGGGGAATTGCTTGGACCGTTTTGCTAGAGTTCTAACATTGTCTAATGATCCAAGCCCTGGATACAACATTGAGCAGGTACTAATACTACCATTCCGTTGTCCAATGTGATGAGCCTCACTTTATTTTATTATTTCTGCTTGGTCGTTCAAATTTTAGATGTTCAATCTGATAAGCATCTACGTGACTACACCACATTATTATTTTATTATTTTCAGTCCAGTTGTGCTTGATTGATCTTGGTTTATATTAAAAACCATCTGAGCAGTTTATAGTTCGCTATATTTTGAGTTGAAGTTGAAGTGCTTCCCTTATGCTTTGCCTTCTTTTCCTGTTTGTGCTTCTTTTCATTGAGTTGGTTCTTCAAACAACTTTTATGTTCCATAAAAGTTAAGGCAGTCTTTGTAGTCCCTGTAGTCTATAGTTGAGCATTCACAAGTGGATTCTCTGCTTGAAGTGGTATAATCCTTTTTGTAGTAAGAAGTATCAGAATGTAAAACCATCATATTTGATTCTAGTGATTATACTGGGCTTTTCATGGAAACCTGGTCTTTGGGGGAAAACTAAAAAATTCTTCAGGAAATAATCATATTTGGACTTGATTATCTCTGTGATGGTCTGACCTAGCTAAATAATACCCCTTTTTAATGTTTTATCAAGTTCTTGCTTGCGAATCTGCATAGCCTGAATTTCACCCTCATAAATATGTATGTGAAATTGTGAACAATAGAATTTAGGTGAACAATAGACTTTAGGTGAAGTGTAATTCTCAAATTGTGAACAATAGAATTTAGGTGAAGTATAATTCTGAATGCTGTTGGACAACCTAGGGGGAGCTTGAATATATATATATATATATATATATATATATATATATATATATATATATATATATATTTCTGTTCAGCTTATTCTGCTCTATACAGCCTATACTGGATGCATGATTATGCTGTGCTCTGCAAGATCTTGTGTTTAGTATCCTGATTCTCCAGTATTCCTTTACCACCAGCTTGCAAAAAAAGGAGAAAAATTTATCGATCTTCCATATGCTGTGAAAGGAATGGATGTCTCATTTAGTGGAATATTGAGCTATATTGAAGCCACTGCTGAGGAGAAACTTAAGAACAATGAGTGCACACCAGCAGATTTATGCTACTCTTTGCAAGTAAGGAGGCAGTCTAATTTCTACCCATTATTTCCCGGATTACTAGTCTTTGGATATCTTTATATTTTTCTATTTTTCTGTTTTTAGGAAACTCTGTTTGCTATGCTTGTGGAGATAACTGAAAGAGCGATGGCACACTGTGACTCACAAGATGTTCTCATTGTTGGTGGTGTGGGATGCAATGAGAGACTACAAGAGATGATGAGGATAATGTGTTCAGAGAGAGGCGGCAGACTTTTTGCAACTGATGATCGGTACTGTATTGACAATGGTGCTATGATTGCATACACTGGTCTCCTTGCTTTTTCCCATGGATTATCAACTCCGTTGGAGGAAACCACTTTCACTCAGAGGTTTCGAACGGATGAAGTGCATGCAATTTGGAGAGAGAAAGAAGCACTGAACCAAAATGATGCCGTGTCAGAGAAGGTATGTGCTACATTGAACTGAAAATTGTAATGTATTGTAAGAATTTTATGATTTTACATTTAGCTTAAACTAGTACAGTAACTAAAAGATGCTGTAGATTTTTTCTTAGATCATCATTGTCTGAGAAACCATTTGCAATTTAATTTGAATTGAATCGGTTTGTGAGAAAAAAGAACAATTGTGTTTGTTATATTTTCTAGCAAGATGGATAATAATATGTTGTTTGATCTTTGTGTTCTCTCCCTTGGATTTCTTGAGGTGCGCTGACATATTTCTTGTTGGGATTTTCAAATTTTAAATCTTCAGTTTCTTGTTTGACAGCTAAACAATCCTAAGTTCAAATAGGTACAGTTTTGAACGCCATAAATTTCTATGCTTGTGCCGTCGCTCTTTTATTTATTTACACTGAATTGTTTTGCCCTGTACTTCATATGAATTGATAAATACAATGAATTGTTTTGCCCTGTACTTCATATGTTAGCTACCCCCCTTGTTTTTATGCTGCTGTCTTCTGTCTATTGAGAGCACAAACTTTGTTTTCTAGGGCCATGTCTGTCTACAAAACACATGTGGTCTGTCATTTTAATTTACTTACCAGCCAAACATAAATAGGACTGTATTCATCCAGCCCAGCTGTCCCCTCTATAGGGAATTTTAAAGCCCGCCTTGTTTGTATGCAATTAATGTTCCAATTGCAATTATGCATGAATAATGACTGGGCCTAGACTAAAGAATGACCAAATGTATCTGCTTGCAAGTTAGTTGTAGTTTGATGTGAATGTGATCATGTCATATATCCAAAACAGACTTACAATTTAAGCAAACTTTTGAATTGCTATCAGTTTTTCAAATTAATCATATCTGTTTGTACACCCAAATATGCCCTACACAGATACTTGTTAAAGAACATACAGCAGCTGTAAAAGAAGTTATTGATGGGGTGAAGGCCACATTTTGATCTGAAATGCCGATGGCGGTCTTGTGCTACAAAACAAGATTGTAGTGATGACTTTACAAGTGGGCCTCTGAAATTAAATTGATTCGCAAAAATCTAACTGTATGAGAAGTTTGGTAAAAGAAAAAATGACAAGTTGCATTATTGGTCCCTAAACCTTGCACCATTTTCCTTATTGATCCCAAAACTTCGTTCTATTTAAGTCCCTAAACTTTGTAACTTTTTCCCTTCTCGGTCCCTAAACCTTGCAACATTTTCCTTATGCGTTCAAAAGCCTTAATTTGATCTATTTAGGTCCCTAAACTTCACATCTTTTTCCTTCTTGATCCCTAAAACATCTACATTTAGGTCCCTAAGCTATTGAAATTTTTGCACACATGACGGTCCTTACGCCAAGCTACATTGAAAGCAACATCATAGCTGTAATTTAAGAGAGTTTCAAGTGTGACTAATCAATAGGAAGAATGTTTGATTAACTTGAACACCAAATGTAGATCCACATCTCCATCAAAAAGATGGACTACAACTTCCAAAACCTTTGGATTAATGAAATGAGAAAATTGCCACAATGTATCTTCTTACCCACAAAGATAACAATGCTTAAAACTCTTCCATCTTTCCTGGCTTGTTCTCAACATAATGAATTAAGTATTATACAGCTCTCAAATTTACATATGCACTTACATTTGTAATAGCACGGATCAGGCACGTTGTAAACAACTTAGTAGAAGTCGACATTACTCACATCCTTAACCTCCAACCATAATTTCGTTTGTAATCGCCTCCTGAGGAAGTTTCTCAACAAGATCTTCATTCTCAACATGTGGTTGAGAACTTTTGGGTTCTTCCTTGTTATGCTCGGGCGTATTCGCTTTCTCAGTGTCTTTTTCCGAGTCTTTCTTCTTTGGTCTTGGCTTTACAGCCTTTGCTTCAACCTTAGTCTTGGATTGTGGCTTCTTGATCGGTTTCTTGAAAGCATCGATGGTTTTGTCCGAATGGGATTGGGTCACATTGGCAGAACTCGCAACATGTGGGGTGGTACCATCAGCTCCATCAACCTCTGCATCCTTTGGTGTAATGACAGAATTCTTGCTCCTTCCAAGCTTTGGAGATTTTGGACGAGTTGTTGGTATCTATGACAAGAGATCATGAAAATCACACCCAATTAGTAGATAATTAGATTAAAAAACTTTGCTAGGAACCTTTATGATTTTATAAAGAAAAGAATGACCGATTTAAACTATATAAAAGTTCCTTTACCAATAGTATTTTTCGACTTAAATAAAATTATGCTCAAGATCTCAATTGAAAGTTGAGATAACCAGTTCAGCTAGTTGAACAATTTGCTTCATTTTAATGATCTGCAACTAAATAATTTGATCAAAGGGAAGGAGACTTTATATGGGTGTATGTATACCGATTACCGAGGAATAGATTACCTTCTTCAATTCAAATTTTGGAGGTGGTTCTTTGTAGAAAGTTGGCATGGGTGTGGCTTTAAATGTCAAGCTCTTCCTTAGTTGCTTAATCTCTGCCTCCTGGCTCTCCTATGAAATATAAGAGAATAAGGGTTTACTTTGCGAATCTCACACTTCATCCTAAATTGACAACAAAAGTAGAAAATTAACAAGAAGTTCACCTTTGACTTAGCCTGAATGTTATTCTTTTCTGCCTCTATTGCAGTGATCTTCTCTTCTACCTTCATATTAAACTGGTCAAGATTGATGAAAAACCATTGGAATCAGTAAAATTTTCAGAAGAATAGTGTGTTTTATAGTAAGTTACATCATTTGCATACTTGTTTTCGTTTCTCAGCACGTTCATCCAACCTGAACGCAAATCCAGAACCGCTGCTGCTCCTCCTTCCTGAATTGTGACTGTTGGTTCTGTGGAGGATAACAAAATCACTCCACATAACTTTGATTAACAGAAAACTAAACAGTAATCAAATGACAAAAGATTAGGTAAGATGTATACGGAGATACAGATCTTGCTTCATTGCCATCCACTGTCATTGCTTCTTTAGCAGGAGTCAACTCATTCAAACTTTCATCAGTTTCCCTGCAATCAAAATATTAAAAATAGCAACTCATACACTTGCCAATGTCAAAAACAATCAGAGTTTTTTTCTTACAAATGTAGAATTAACACTTACAGCAAAGCATCAGAGCCAAGGTTGTCGTTGTCATTGTTCTTTGAATCCGGCTCAATAGACTATTAACATGAAGAGACAACAAACCCATAAGGCCATAATGGAGAGACAACAAACCCATAAGGCCATAATGGAGAGACTATTAACATGAAGAGACAACATCTAAGAACACGCTTGGATTACACACGGAAATGCATTATATTTCATTTTTAACACATTATCTTGCATTGAATCTTATTTTCGAGTGTAATCCAAGCACACCCTAAGGATAAGGGAAGAATTGACAACACAAACCCTTACCACAGTACTAGAGGGACCGTCCTGCACAACGTCTTCTGTTGAATTTACTTCCTTGGCTATTATCCCATCAGGAATTTTCACACCAGAAGCTTTCGTAGGAGAGGTATTCGATGCTGAAGCCTTAGATTTCTTTCCAATTTCCTGAGATTGTTTCCCACTGGCTTTCAATACAGATCCATCAACACTTTTCTTCAGTGCACTTCCACTATGGCTCTTGGATGGGAAGGAAAGGCTCTGATTGAGACTCGGCTTCTGGGTTCGGGCCAAAGTGGATTCCCCCTTTGAATGGGCTGATTCCCTTGTTGTTTTCTTAGTCTTGTGATTAGCATCCACTTTAGCCCCAGATTCCTAAACCCACAGAAATCATACATTATTCAAGAGGTATCCTTTAAACATGTATATTGCACCAGATTATGCTATCCAAGAGTTGCATAAGTTATTTCTTTCTATTTACCTTGGAGGCTTTTAAGATCTTCTTGGAGGCTTCTAATTTATCAGTCTTCTTTCCCTCAGTGTTTGAAGCTTCATTGGAATCCAAGACCTTGTCAACAACATCCACAACACTTGGATTCTCATTGTTCAGCTCCACAATTGATTCTTCCACAATACTTGTCTCAAGAACTCCATTTCCATCCTCAAGAGCAACCCCATTTTTGCACTCCATTGCTTCAAGAACCAACAAAATTCTCAGAACAAAGATAAGAGGAAGGATATCAATAATCAATTGAAAGCACCCTTCAGAAGAAACAAGCACATCCAGATAAAAAGCAAAAACCCATAGCTTCTGCACTGAAGCCTTTTTATTTCCAGCAGAAGAAGAAGAAAACAAAGAAAACAATTCAAAAGTAGGGACAATTGGACCACAATTGAAATTTGATCCACTTGAAGAAAATTTTCAAAACAAAAAAACCTTTTACACATGCTAAACTCACAGCAAAATTGACATATTCCAATGAATTATCAAATCATCTCCAAAAAGGAAGAGATCAAAAGCTCAGAAACAGGATTAAGTGGTGACAATGAACCAAAGTATTGCAGAAAACACACAGCATCACAGATCCGGTACAAAAATGAGCCTCCAAGACAAAAAAGAAACTTACAAGGACGGAGGAGGGTAGCAAATGACAGAGAATTGAGCAATGGCGTACCTGACAAAGAGGGAGAATGGAAGGTGGGGGAGGGGTTGGAGTGTGTGAAGAGCAGAGTGTTGAAAACAAGTTTGATGGGGTTCCGAGTTTAGAATTTCAAAATGAGAAAAGACAAGAATGTCCCTCCTTCATTTTGCTTGAGCACTAAAACTAGCATTGAAGAAGTTAGTAGGAGGGAGGTCTCTTACAGAGAGGGAGGGAGTGATGATGAATCATGGATTCTTGAATCCTTGATAGAGAAAGGTCAATCTACAATCTACTGATATCAACAGTCAACACATATTTCCATCAAAAAAAAAAATAGCCAACACAAAAAAGTATCAATATTATTCTACATTATAAAAAAACAATATTACTTACCAAATTTACCCTTTATTAATATATTATCATATAACAATGAATTTTTATAACAATATTTATTTTAAAAACTAAAATTATAAAAGGAAAATAATAAATCAACTAGATAAAAAAAATAATTTTAAGAAAATTTACACCGAGCCAAAACAATTTATTTAAAAATGTTTATTATGTGACTCAAAGATATAGATAGAGAAAATCTTATATCAATTGAATCTGGTCATCATTTGGTTTGGCGGTTAAGACTTTGGGATAGTATCCTGAATTCACCGTCTCGAATCTCACGGGCAGCGGTTTGTCCATACCAATCCAAACTCAGGTTCTAAATTTAGTTAAGAGAATTATTCTATCTCACGGGTGATATCTTATTCAAGATCTAAAAATAAACTTTTCTAGACGCTAAATATGATATTAGTTTATATTTTTAACAATAAAAAACAGATAGGGTAGCAACGATATCTCATTTTCAAGTCAAGACAAATGTTTAAACCATTTCAAAATTTGTAGAATGATTCACATATATCTATTCATAAAGGATTTTATGCTTAGACTCATGTTTCACTAAGGAAGCACTTATGACAAATCGGGAGGAACAACGTAAATTGACCGGAGCCAAGCACTATAATAAATGAGCTAAAATAACAGTTAGGAATCAAAGATTTTACAGAACTAGTAATTATATGGTGGTGTATTTTAAGGTGAATTATACTAGGTGATATGTCCTTACCTTGTGTGGTGCAGCTATATCTTGGAAGTCTGCCAAGCAGTTTGTAATAGCTCGTTCCACCATAGAATAAGAGTTTGTAACTCTTGATCTAGAAGAACAAGAGGCTAAATGGCTGAGAAGCTTGATGGCTGACATTCCATCGTGGTAGAGGCCTACACCTCTTGTATCTCTATATTGTGATTCTCAAGCAGCTATATGCGTTGCCAAGAGTAGTGCTTATAATGGTAAGAAAAGTCATATAAGCATTAGACATGAGGCTGTGAGACACTTGATTTTGAATGGTGTGATCACCATGGAGTATATAAGGTACGAAAAGAACCTTGCAGATCCTTAACAAAAGGGTTAAACAGAAAAGTAGTCTTGGAATCGTCGAGGGGAATGGGCTTGAGGCCTTATGAAAGTTTAAACTTTCTTAATTCTATGATGATGTGTTAAGAAGAATGAGAGGATGAGGCAAACTTGATGAAATCACCTATGTGGGAATGAAAGACAACTCGTTGAAGGTGGTTTGTAATGAGACAAACTTGATAAAATCACCTATGTGAGTGCATTTGGACTTGTGAAGTCGTGTGAGAAGCACTCATGAGCATCCATAGTGAGTGAGACTCATAAAGTGAGATCTCAACTACGGGAATGAAAGACAACTTGGTGAAGTGTGTTCTTAGGTAACACTCTAAATAAGGGTCAAAGCTCAAGACTAGTTTCACTTCTGACCTGAGAGTATTCCTGAGTTCACTATGATGATTGGTTCAAATCGAAAAATACCAGCTTGTTTATGTTGATAACTTGATTGTCACTGGCAATTCTGATTCGACAATTTGCTCATTTATTAAGAGTTTCAATCAAACATTTGCTCTTAGAGATCTTGGTTTGCTCCATTACTTTCTGGTTATTGAAGTTACTCGTGCTTCTGATAGATTACAGTTGTGTCAACACAAGTTTATTAGGACTTGCTTGAGCGTGCCAAAGTGGCGGACACAAAACCCATCACCACGCCGGCCGAGCCTCACTCTCGACTTCGATCAAGCCGATGGTGATGCCTTTTTGGATCCCACTTTTTATCAAAGGATTGTTGGAGCGCTTCAATACATTACTATCACAGTTCCTGAGATCTCCTTTGTTGTTAATCGTGTGTGTTAGTATATGTATCGCCCTACTGATGATCACTGGAGTGTTGTCAAACGCATCTTGTGTTATCTTAAGGGCACTTGACACATTTTTTATGTTTACGACCCGCTCCTACAACGCTATTTCTGCCGCTGTTACTGAGATGCCTGGTGTCTTACAGCTGCTGCATGATTTACGTATTCGGCCCCAGTCTTCCCCTACTTTGTTATCTGACAGTCTTAATGCGACTTTATGACTCGTAATCCCGTTGTTAACAGACGATCTCACCATATTGATATTGATTTTCACTTTTTTGTGAAAAGGTGGAGTCAAATGAGTTGGTGGTTCGTCACATTAGTTCAGATTTACAGATTGCTGATATCTTTACCAAAGCTCTTGGTTCTACTCGGTTTCTCCATTTGTGTTCCAAGCTGCATGTTCGTGCCCCTCCATGAGCTTTTGGGGGGGGGATAGATAGAAGATACGATAAAATCAAATCTTCTTATCTTTTGTATAATATTTACTTTCCTTATTATATTTATTCTTATCCTTTTTTTTTTGATCGAAATATTTATTCTTATCCTTGTATTACTTGTTTTCGAAGTTGTATTTTATACACTTATTATAAATACAAATTTCCTTGTACGAGAAGATCTCAATAAGGTTCCATAATTATGTTTTAAATTGTATAAATTATATATAGTAAAGTTGATTAGTAAACATATCCATCTTTCAAGTTAGGATAACCTAAGAATTATTATTGTTTTAATATGAACCAACTTTTTGCTTCAATAATTGAAATCAAGGTGCGAGTAAAAAAACATTCCAGCTAATCGGTAGATATAATAATCTAATTCGTTATTGCAGTCGTCATTAGCAAAGAGAAGAAATCCATCCCATAGTGTTTGATAATCATCATGGATAATAATAAAAATAAAAGGCACTAATTGATTGACGGGGGCCCGGCAAGGGTGGGATTTGGGAGGTGAAGTGTCTAATATCAATGACGTGGCAACGTGATTGGTCTCCATCACGTCCTCACAAAAACTCAGTTTAGCGTATGGAAAAGAAAAAAGAAAAGGGAAAAATAATTTGACGTGTAGTATGTGTGGAATCACTGGCGTGAATGAGCTGTCAGAACGTGCGGACGATAATGAATTGCCGCTCTTCCTCCCACGATCAGCGTCGCACGTTGGCCCACAAATCTCACCCGTTACTTCATTTCTCCACGTTCTTCTTCCAAAAGCCATCTGGTAATTGTATTTGTTTGAATCAAGTTGGTGAATGATTATATTGAGCTCGTTGGATTTAGATTGGATTGGGATATAAAAAAAGTGTAAAAAATATGGAGATGCCATCCTCGTTCTCAAGTGTTAATTGAGTGAGGCATTTTGGTAGAATTTCCTTTTAATCTACTAGATAAACCTAGTTCAATTCTAAGTTTTATCCTCATTTGAAGGCTTTAAATAGGAGGCCTTACTTCTTTTTTTTTTCTTTGTTCTCTGTCATCTTATTTTCTACCCTTTCTTAAACTTTTTCATTCGTCCTACGTACATGTTTGTTTATCATTTAATATTTGCATGTATGTATACTTTACTAGGTTATATATACTTAAAAAAATGGATGACCTTACGCAAAATATTTTAACCCACAACGACACATCATGCATGCCAACTCATAGCTTATGTTGTTAAAAAGGAATCCGAAGAGGATCGATTCCTCAATTTAAATACAATTATATGAACAAACAAATGAAAAGAATTTCGTATATATATATATAATGTGTAGCTTGTATCATTCCGACTTGTATAATGAACCATGCTATAAATGAAAATTTGTACATGAAAAGCCCACTATAATAGAGTCAGCACCGATCCAAATTACAATCAATGTGGACGTTCTAATACGAAAAGTAGTCATCAAAATTTAAATCCTTATATTTAATGGTTACTATTTTAAAGCGAATGTAATCATTATTCCAATTTACAAATCAACTACAAATTGCGCACTAGTTGTGATCATGAAATTCTGAATGCAATAATCAAGATTCTATGTGGGTTCACTTTTCTCATGTGTATCTTTCCTTTTTTGGAATAGAGAAAACCAAGTTACTGTATTTGTAACTTCTTTTCAACAAAAAAAACTTAGTTATAACTTACTTAAGTAAGATTTTCTTTCAACTCAAACTATAAAAGTACATATTTTTTACAAATAGCCACAGTAAAAAAGATCAGTTAAAAGAGGACAAAAAAGTCATAGTAAAAAAATTTCACTAGAAATCTTAAGAGCTCAAAGCACAATGTATCAAGTTGTACATCAGAATGCAAATCACAAAAGGTGATATTTACAATCTTCCTTTTCTTGTTTACAAATCCTCCAATTCCTCAGTTGTAAGCAACAACCATCAAAAATTTGTACACAATGGCAATCTATTCTGATCCATTCAAAATCTTCATATCTTCTCTTTACATGATTCAGCAAAATTGTTACTGGGGGGTAATCACCAATTTTTAACCTTGTCAATCAATGGTAAACCCATCTGGCTATACAGCATCAAGAATGCGATTTTAACACCAGATAAAGCAAGCCCAGATGGAAAAGATCACTGCCCACCATTTCTTTTACTTGGAGAATTTGAATCAACAGGTCAGATTATACCAAATGGACATGTCCTGTAAGTAATAAAGAATGGAACAGAAGCAATTCTTAAATGTTGGATTTACAAAAAGTTGAACAGGGGACTTAAACAAGAAAAAAAAAGAAGCTACATAACATTTTAATGACATTTTTGTAACATACCAGCAATATATATGTTTAAACAACCTCTACAGCTTCTCTAACTCCAATACTGAAATTTTGGATTCCTCTCCTGCCCAATTCGACGTTTCCTCTTTGCATCATGGCTACAAACTCGTTGTAATCAATCCGTCCATCCTGAAATTAGATCAAACATAATAAAATTTAGCAATCAGAAATAAAAAAAAGTGTAATTTGTTTTGGATGGAAGCGGAAAAAAAAAGGTTACTCACATTGTCCTGGTCTACTTCTCTGATTATGTCTTCCAAGTGAATTTCATCAATACCAAACTGTTGACAAGCTTGCTGAAGCTCGTCTCTGGTAATGTAGCCGCTTCCATCTTTGTCAAAGAAGGAGAATGCTGCAAACAAATGATCTTCTTTGTCTAGTCTGTTTAAATGTAACATGGCAGCTATGAACTCTCCATAGTCAATTGTACCGCTGTTATCAACATCAGCCTGCAGTTTTCAAATCACTTTAATCAGCTTAGTTGAAATCAAAGAGATATAAAATGAAATTTTAAATTCATCTACAACAAGCTGATTATACAAGAATGTGATAAACTAGTTATAACTAGCAAATCATAGAGATATAAAATGTAGTTCACTTACTGCTTGCATTAGACCATGGATCTCGGATTCTTCAAGATTAGCACCAAACTTCTTGAGCCCTTCCTTGAGCTCTTCAAATGTAATCTGACCACTGTTGTCTGTGTCTATCATGTTAAACATCTCTTTGAGCCCTGCAATTTCCTCCTCAGAAAGCCTTTCTGCTATCACCTGAGAAGAGAGGGAGAAATAATCAATGGAGTCAATTTAAGTATCTATCTCTTTCTTAGTGTTTTATCTTTTTGTGATAATAAGAAACACCAAAAATGACATACTCTCAGGGCCATTTTCTTAAGCTTATTCATGGCGGAAAACTGCTGTAAGCGACTTAGGACTGCCGAATCAAGAGGCTTATCAGGAGCCAAGCCATCAGCCATTATCCATGGATGGCCTGCACAAAAAATTTAACTTCTATTTTATAAAAAGGAGAAATTTTGTGAACACTAAAAGAAATAAATCAAAAGCTTGGTTCATTTGAAAAGATCATATGAAGAAACTCACATAGAACCTCATGAGCAGTCAACCGTTTCTTTGGTTCTCTAACGAGCATTCGTCGTACTAAATCTTTTGCTCCTTCAGAGATATTTGGCCATGGATCCGCTGAGAAGTCAAGATCTCCATGAAGGACTTCGTCAAATATTTCTTCCTCAGTTTCTACACCAATTTTGGAAAGGAAACATTACAATTCAGCTCCAAATTAAAGGATATTTATGATATTTATTCTTGAAGTGTCAAATGAAGACTAAAGATTTGAAATTTGTATTTACCTGCCCAAAATGGTGGTACACCACTCAGGAGAATGTAAAGGATGACTCCTGCACTCCACACATCAGCTTCAGGACCGTAACGCTTTCGAAGGATCTCAGGTGCAACATAATATGGGCTCCCAACCACATCAGTGAAAATATCCCCTTTAGACAAGAAAACATGGAACTTTATTTAAAAAAAACAGAAATCAAACCATCTAAAATTATCCTAATGAGAAATTCAGCAAGTCAAAATATAAAATTGAATTGTTTTAGCATCAAAATCATCAAGATGAGTTCTATCAACTAAAGTCAAAACATACTCTCAAAGTCACTGATCAAAATTCAATGAGAATACCATATATGAATCACTATCAGGGCCTATTTTTCAGTTAAGATGCAGAAAAATCATATGGCTACTAATGCTTTATGTTCAAATTTTCATGTATAAAATAGTCAACTGTATGATCATAATTGAATAAACATTCAAACTAGATATAAGAGATTCAATAGCTGCAAAAAAATGAAAATGCATAATCCCTCTACCTGGGCTAAAAAATATGGACAAACCGAAGTCAATGGTCTTAAGCGGCGAATCCTCCTCCTCATTAACAAAAAGAAAGTTCTCAGGCTTAAGATCGCGATGCATGACTCCCAAAGAATGACAAGCCTCAACAACACTAACAATAGTCCTAGCAAGATCAGCTGCTTTCCTCTCACTATAATGCCCTCTCTTCACAATCCTATCAAAGAGCTCTCCACCAGCACACAATTCCATCACAACATGAACGGCCACCGCGTCCTCAAACGCTTCCTTAATAGAAATAACATTAGAATGCCCTTTCAAATGATGCATTATCTCAATCTCCCTCCTCACATCCTCAACGTCGTCTTTAGTCACAAGCTTCCTTTTGGCGATTGACTTGCAAGCAAAGTGTTTTCCCGTCGCCTTTTCTATGCAAAGGAAAGTGGTCCCAAATTGCCCATGTCCAAGCTTCCTTCCCATGGTGTAATAATCCTTTAAATTACCCGTTTTCCTCTTTAGAACCGATTCAACTTGGAGGCCGACGCTTGAGACTCTCTTCACATGAGAAGGCTTTTTTTCTTGATTCTCTTGTTTCTGTTGGTGTTGTTGTGGTTGTGGTTGTGGGATTGGTTGCACTTGTGTGATGGGTGGAACTCTTAGCCTACTGCTTTGTTGCCTTAAAAGCTTACTCCCTTGCCTCCCAACTCTGCTTTCTTGCCTTCCAATCTTCATTGATTCTGGTGGCTTCACCATGGCTGATTGAGGGTCTTGTAATTCCTTTCCTGATGAATTTGAAGGCTTCTCTTCGCCACTTTCTTCCCCCTCCCCCTCGTTCTTTAACCTCTTTTCGGGTTTAGAAGACCCGAGATGGACAAACCTCAGAACACAATTGTTGCCCATTTTTATAGTCAAGTAGCCCTTATTCTTGAAAACCCACCTCCCTTTCTCTAGTTAGTTGCCCTTTGCAAAATGGGTTCAGGGCTTTAGACATGAAAAAATGAAGGAATGTATGATTGAGCAATGAGAGATCATACACTAAGACAAAGATGTCCTGGAAATGATGTATGATAAGAACCAATACTGGTTCAAATGAAAGTTTAATTCTCAAAAGGTCTGCCTTTCCAAACCAGAAAACCAGAAAACCAGAAAACCCAACTAGGGATGATCAGAGGATGAAGGGAGAATGAAATGCTACTCACAATGCAAGAATGGTCAATTTTAAGAGAACCCCAATAAAGAGATCTTGTGGAGGCGAAAGTCTTGAGTAGAAGCCAAAGATTTATTGCTAAAAAGAGGGTGAATTACAATCTCAGAAGAACAATCTAGATGTAGCTTTGACAGGGGAAGAAGGGTTTTGAATTTTCTTGGGAATGAGAGGGACAAAATAACAGGTTTTTCTGTTAAGGGGAGGAAGTAAGACACAACATTCTAAACTGGATAACACGTTTGCTCCAGAACCAGAAATGAGGGAAGCTGACTTCAGATCGGGTATAGATCCGACCCGATCATGCAGTGACGAACCACATCTTCAATGGCCGGCTTGGCCGTATTTTGTTTAGGGAAACAATAATGAAATTGATTGAAGGACTGAATAATATGAAGTCAACCTTGTATCTTTTATCTCTTTCTTTTGTTCCGTTTAAAAAAAACAGTTCTGCCTTCTAAATTGTGAACGTGCAATGGCTAACTTGCTTGCACGTCAGCATGATGGACCAATGGATCATGCAACCATTCTGATAATAATAATAATAATAATTTCAAAAATGGAAAACTAGATTCATGTAATTTGAAACCAAATTATGTTCTTTTCCCATTGTTTACTATGAGCATTTGGCGACCATTAAGCACGAAGAGCCCTTGAGGCCAACTTAAAGTAATCAACCATGTTTCCCAGCCACAAGGCAAAGCTACAAATCAAATATACTCTTTATTTAATGAGTTCGTGCTAACCAGACATGTAACATTTCAGTTCTACTTTTACTAGCATATTCAACCTCTTAATATAGACAAAACAGAACAGAACCACAAAGTTCATAGAGCATAAGCATAGTTAGTCAAGACAGTATAGCCAAGCCCAAGATCATCAGACATCTCTAGCAAGTCCCGAAAGATCGATACTACCAGAGCCAGAATTGTTTCTCTTAAGAGCTGTTTGCTTCTCCCTATGATCTTCAATTGGTATGCTATGACTCCTGCTTGAAGATGAAGGACGTCCGGATCCAAATGAGGACAGATCATCAAAAATACTGAACATTCCTTTCTTCATCTCTTCAGCTGTGTCAAAAATGCTGCTGATGCCACCAAATAAGCTGCGCTCAAAGGCTTTGATGTCATCGCGGAGTCCTCCAAAATCAAATGGCTCAGTCTTTCCAGTAATGTCCTCCTCTGTGTACTCTTTGGTTGATTGCACCACTTCAGTTGGCCTGGTGGATATAGAGAAAAACCAAAAAACTTCCAATATTAGAAACTTTGTTCCTTATCAACCGAGTGTAATCTCGCTCAGAGCGGGGTCTGGGGGTCAAGATGTAAGCATCCTTATCCCAAGAAACTCGAGAGGATGTGTCTGAAAGACCCAAGACAAGAAAACTGAATTCAATTATGTGACAAAAATAACTAAATTTAGTTCACATGCACTACCAATTTTGTTCCTATGAACAGAAAATACACACATAGCTTCCAGCAGATCTATTTGAGGGTGATATATGGAAAAAGAAAATTGCTAAAGATAAAAACTAGAAAGTTCCCCATAAAACAAAATATCTCCAGCTTTTGATAGCAAATATCCACAAGTTTATCATTAAGTTTGTTGGGATAAAAAGGGGGGAAATGCCTAAGCAAAGATATTAATCTTTTTAGGAATGAGGCATTATTCAATTATGATCAACTTCCAGATATAGCAAAGAATGAAATACTCAATCACACAGACCATTGGAATGCAACAACCTCATAAAGGGAAGGTGGCAGTAAGCTGGTGAGGTATTTGTCTAAGATTGCTAGGACCAGCCTTGAATCTTATAGATTTTATAGTGAATTGTTCATTGAGTTGATACAAATAAGATATTCACTTGTTTAAAATATAGCAAAAAAAGAGCTGCTAGCTTAGGAATTCATATCTAACATAGTGTTTATATATTTTTTTCAAAAAAATAAAATAAAATTAAATGGTCGTCCACTTGAAATAAACTTGTGGTTCTTATTAAAAAAGGTGTTAGTGCCTGGAACAAGATTAATAGACCAGTAGAGACGATGATAGTGTCCTAAACCTACTGCTTGTCCAAAAAGGATGAGTAATGGAAGGTTATGTGTTCCTGAAACAAGGTTAAGAAGTAAATGTTCACTGCACACTCAAAAACATATAAAAATTAGAGCTTCAAAAGTTGCTATTTATTTTTAATTCATCCTAACATTCACTGCCAATAAAGGCAATAGAGACTATTACCCATAAGATGAGCTATAGAGCCATAATCCAAAACAGATAACAGAGTCTGAATAAGCAAATTCATCATGTCGCAAGACAGCAGAAGTGTTCATTGAAGGATAAATGTCAAGGAGTACTTATAATAGTCACAACTAAAGAAGTGCATTAAGCTCTCTAGGTTGAGAAATGCAGATAGCTAAAGGGTTGGACATATTTCCTACTTATTGCAGAAGGAGAGATGACTGATGAGTACCCAATAAATGGATCAAATTCTACTTAAAAATATCCCAAGCAAAGAGACTAGAAATCGTCTGTGCATAAGATAGCTGTCTAGAAAGATGAAGATGATTAATTGCATGTCAGGATCACTCTAGAAGCTAGCAAACATTTCTTATATGAAAGTTGATCATAATTCACTATCCCTCCTCAATTAACACGGGTTTGTATCACTATCCTCCATAATTATATGTAACATTGTATATTATGATCACTGATCATAATTCACTATACTCAATCGCACTATTGGCATGGTTTGGATCACTATCCCTCCACAATTATAGCAATAATAAACTGATGATCTGAAGATTGTTATATTCTAAACCAGGTCAATAACTCAACACCATTGTTCCATCTCTAAATCCCTATTCCTTTAGTCGTTGAAGCTGCAAATTCGAAAAGATGGCTTTTTTCATCCTATCTTTATTGTCGTTTCCCAATAAACAAATGGCAGCTGATAGAAAATATTGTGATGCACAGAAGATCAATAATAAGTCCCTAATAAACAGCTAAATTTCGAAATTATCCATCTGAATCGTAAATTCCATGTATCACCCAACTATAACGGACATATACAACTTTTCCTTGCAATCATACAAGAAAAATTGTTCCTCCCAGTCCGGTGATGTCGATTTCCCGTATTTCAAAGCACAGAAAGAGCAGATGCATAAAAAATTGATGGAAACAAAAAGAGGAAGAGAAAAGGCAGAGAAATACTCACTTGCCAAGGCAATCTCTGAGAACCTCTTCGGTTTTCTCACACTTGCGAACAAATTTCCCAGGCTCGACCTCTTCGGTCCTGCAATTTGACTGAACAATCCTCCTTGTGGAGAAGCAATCGCCATTGCTAGGGTTTTGGAACTTGGCTACGTCGTGCGAATCGCCATTTCTAGGGTTTTGGAACTCGGCTACGGCGTGCGAATCAGAGTTTGCGTCGCGATCGTCATCTATCCAAACCCACCCCATTCTCTCTCTCAATTCAATCTCTATTTCAGTCGGTGCGTTTTCCAGATGATTCCACCACAACCAATATTTATGTGCTGTCTTGTCTTCTCGTCCAAGAAAACTATGATTTTTTTGTTGAGGTGTATTAAACGACACATATCGTTTTTAGATTAAAATAGTTAAGTTTAATATAAAAATAGTGTAATGTACATATAATTTTATATCACTGTAACTAGTGATATTATAAATAAAATATTAATAAATAAAAATTTAATATAAGAAATTTACTCGTGGAATGTATAATTTTTTAATCAAAATAAATGATTAAATTTACTATTAATATTGAAGATATATTATTAAGATAAAATAATTATATTTCTTTTTTTCTTTGATGATATTTCATAGATATTTAATTAAAAAAAGAAGATAACATTTGGATATAAAAATTTATATATTTAAATATGGAAGAGATAAAAATTTAAAAAATAATAGTTAAGTTAATAAATAAGATATAATAAAATATGAAAGATAAAGATAATTCAATTATATAAAATATTTAAATTTTAATTAATTTAATTTTAGATGGGACCAAAATCATTTTGTGGTTCAATAAAGTAAAGATTAGATAAGATGAAATGTTATATTATTCATATTTTATTACTTTCCATGTATGTAAATTTAGAGATTATCAAATGTTTCAATATTTTTATTAAATATTTTATTATCTATATTTATTAATTTTAAACAATATAAATATTTATCATTAATTT
This sequence comes from Fallopia convolvulus, assembly GCA_964016875.1. NCBI lineage: Eukaryota > Viridiplantae > Streptophyta > Magnoliopsida > Caryophyllales > Polygonaceae > Fallopia > Fallopia convolvulus. The sequence continues at coordinate 8,654,280 of OZ024725.1, forward strand.
TTATTTTAAAAGAAAATCAAAATATATCTATAAATAAATTCGTTAAAAAATATATGCTAAAAGATTTATGTTTCTTTTAAAATATTTTATCTTAAATTTTAAATACTTGTATAAGGAAGCTTTCAAAAGATATATTTATGCTAAATAGATATTTGTTTGATGTTAGATATAAATTTAAATAGTTAAAAAAGAATTTAATAGAAAGAACTTATAATAATATAAATTGATATTATTATTTTTTAAATATGAGGTGGGGCTAGAATCATTCTGGTGGCTCGAAAAGGTATAACTTTAATATATAATTATAGATTAAATTATTTTGAACGGTCTCATCCCAAGTACTATATAATAAATTGATAAGTTTTTATCTTATTACTTATATTTTAATCATGATAAAAAAATAATTAGTATTTACTGTATTGTTAATCACAATTATTTAAAATAATTTTATAATTTTTATTTTATATTTTCTATAAATTTAAATTTTCATCCATAATTATGTTGAGCTTTTAGGCTAATATTCTATTTATAAATACAACAAGTAAAGGCTGTATTATTTTTAAATTTTAATATCTCAATCACCATATACGTAGTCATAAATTATTTTATATTCCAGAAGTATGACAAATTTTATAATTAATATGAATAAAAAAAATTATTAAATATTTTTCTATTATTTTTTGGATTTTTTTTTGTTAATTTTCTATTAAAAAATATGACAACTTTTTAAATTTTCTATATATAAGTATGTTGATTTTTTAGATTACAGATTCCTAAATAAAAATAAATAAAATTAATGATTCCTTAATGTTAAATTAATTAACCAGATAGGTTTATTCAAATTGTGGTTCGATCATTTCGGGTTAGGATCGAGTACAGATTCATGTTGTTAAAATTTACGGGTTGATTACATCATTTATTTACACTTTTCTTGCGGGTTTAGGTTGGTCCAATGTGCAATGAGTCAATATAATTAATTTTTTTATGATTACGAAAATGATACTATTAAATAATATTTTTAATGATTAAAATATTTTTTAATATATATTTATAATTAAATATATCATGAAAATTAAAATAAATTGTATATATTCAATTATTATTTTTATTATTTTTATTATTATTATTTCACTAAATAAATTATAATAAATATATCATATGTAAATAAATACAATATATTATATTTTTTTTAAAAGCCCCGGACAAGGCCTGGGTCATAACTAGTTAAAGAACTAAATTTCTATGAAATTTAAATATACTAGTTTTACCCGTCGTACCATGTACGACTACAATTCGATATTTTATAGACATTATAAATAGGATATTAATAAATTAAAATATAATATAAACTTTAATATGAGTAATTTATTACTCGTAGAATGTATACTTTTTAATCAAATATCATATTCTTCATATTTTATTACTTTTCATGTACGTAAATTTAGTGATTATCAAATATTTCATATATCTATTAAATGTTTTATTATCTATTTTATTAATTTTAAACATTATAAATATTTACCATTAATTGTTTTTATAAAATTAAATCACTATCATAACTATATACTAAAGCGGAGGTTAAAAAAATTATTAAACAACACGTGTCACTTTTAGATTGGACCACACACTCCCTTTTTTTTATATCCATGTTTTTAGAATATAGGGCATAAAATCTCATTATTAAATAATCTTTTATTTTTGGATATGATAGATAGGAAGATCATTATTATAATCCAATTATTTGTTACCTTATATGAAAAGATATTGATTAGTTATCTGATAATTGCCTTATCTTTTTACGCAGATCGTAACAAAAATTTATATTTAAGCATTTAAATAATTATTTTTCTCAAATAATGAATACATTTGAAAATATTTTATTATTAATATTTTATTTAAGAAAAACCCGTACAAGGTATGGGATACATACTAGTATATATATATAAATAAATTCGTCAAAATATTTATGATAAAAGATTTATATTTATTTTGAAATATCTTATCTTTAATTTTAAATACTTGTATAAAGTAGCTTTTAAAAGATATTGTTATATTGAATATATATTTGTTTGATGTAAGAGATAAATTTAAATAGTTAAAAAAGAATTTAATAGAAAAAAGTTAAAATAATAGAAATAAATTTAATTTTTTAAATTTGAGGTGGAACCAGAATTATTCTGATGACTCGAAAAAGGACAGCTTTAATATATAGTTATAAATAGTAATATATATCATAATTTTGATTTTTAAAAAATTCTATCCTTGTATGTCGGTTGTTGAAGTTGAGTCGATTACAGGCATAAATGGCCCTCGCGTACAAGCTCAAAGGTACGTTTTTATCGAAGAGTAAAAAAACCCTAATTCCGAAGTCCTCCCAAAACCTAATTCGCCGCAGGTCTCTTCTCTCTTTTCACTAGTATCTCCTTGTCGATCCATCATAATCTTGCTTCGATCTGATCTTCGAATTTCGAGTTTCTAATTATAATTATTGAATTGGCAGATATCTTATCTGTGTCATTAATTAACAATGTCGGCCGGAGAACTCGCTTGCACTTACGCCTGCTTGGCCCTCTATGACAACGGCATCCCAATTACGGTATTCTTTTCTTATCTATTCATTCATTCGTTCGCCTATATATCTCGATTCGGTTTAATCTGTTGTTTAATTCATTGATTTGGGTCCGAGCTTTCAAAAGTTAATGCCTTTTTACGTTAAATTTTGATACTTGATTGATTGATGATATCGATCATGCTTTCCTGTTTGCTTACTAATCAAACTTGCAATCTTTTATCATAAGAAGTAATGTTTTATGATATTACTTAGCTATAATAATACTTTATTTGGCTAGAAACCCTTTAAAGAAATATGCGTAGGCCTGAAAAACGGATTCTTGTCAAGTTATCTTGTGCAACTAGGCTTGATATAATGTCCATATGATCGAATTTGGTTTCCAATTTTTTTCCATATATGTGAATGGCTAGGTATCATATACATTCATGTGATTCTTTTGAAGTTATGGTTAGGTATATATATACATTCATGTGATTTGGCTACAACCCATCCTATTAATGCTGTCTGATAAAGAAGCAATGGTTAGGTATCATAGCTCGATTCATATGATGATGATGATTTGATTTCTAATGTTGACTATATGTAACATATATCCATGGCGCAGGCTGAAAAGATCTCCACACTGGTAAAAGCCGCCAATGTACAAATCGAGTCATACTGGCCAGGCTTGTTCGCCAAGCTTTGTGAGAAGAGGAGCGTGGAGGACCTCATCATGAACGTCGGGTGCGGTGGTGGAGGAGCGGCTCCTGTTGCTGCCGCCGTTGCCACTCCTGCCCAACAAGAGGAAAAGAAGGAGGAGGAGAAGAAGGAAGAGGCCAAGGACGAGAGTGATGATGAGAACATGTTTTCTCTTTTCGATTAGATCGATCGAGGAGCTGCTGCTTTTACTTTGTTGTTCTTTCTCTCGCATTTTTACTTTGTTTATTGAACTGAGAAGAACTGAGAAGAAGACGTAAAAGCAAGAGAAGGTATCGGCGTATGGTACTCTTACTCAGCAGATTTAATTTTAACAAAAAAATTAATTAAATAGGATTAACTTAACAGTTGGGTATGTGACGAAATAATAGAAATTGTGGGGGTTACTAGGCAAAATTTTAAAATTGGCTGGGTACCAGGTGAAAAAGGCTTAAGTTAAAGGGCATCACACGAAATTTCCGTATAAAATTTTACAATTGGTGTGATGTGAAACGGGCCAAAATTATTAAGGTGAACCTACTATATTTTTGATGGCGTAATGATAATTTATTTATGCAAAAGTATAAATAAAATTATTTGAATTAAAGTCATTTAATTTTAAAAATATTTTACAAAAATATAAAAAGGTAAAAATAATCTAAATTCTTGTAACTTTTTTTTTTATCAAATTCAATTCTTTAAAAAAATTGAATAAAAATTAAAAATATACTTAATAAGAAATGATGAAAAAATATAAATAAAGATTGAATTTTTTATTGATAAGAAAATCATTTATATTTACATAAATAATTCAAAAGAAAAATTAAGGAGGAGATAATAATTTTTTTTTTATCAAAAGTCAATTTTTGCAAGTAATTATCTCAATATTGTAAGTTCTATTTTTTAAAACAAAATCTTATTTAAGATAAATCTTTTACATAAATAGATAAAATATAAAGATAAAATAATTTTCTTTAATTTTAAATAAAATTTGAATTTAGTTTTTTCATTTAAATAGATAGAAATTTAATTGGAAAAACTAAATTAATATATCTATCTTAATATATAATATCTAATGTTCTATAATTTTTTTAATTTTAGATAAAATATTTTAGGTATATCTTAATTCCTAATATGTAATAGATAACATCTTTATTTTAGATAGAATCTTTTCTAGATTAATTTATCATATTTCTATATTGAGTCAGGTTCACGTGCGAATGGGCGCTCATGTGCGAAATAAGAAAGAACAAGAGCCGTTGGATCAAGAAAAATTAAAGACGCTGATCATTTCACTTAAAAAGGGGGAAAACAGCACGGGCGAATTATTGGCGAATTATTCGCATATTTTTGAAAAAAACGGAAATAGGACACGCGCCGAGATTGTTCATCAGTATTGTGGATTTGTTCATCAATAATGTGGATTTGTTTATCAAAACTGTAATTTTGTTCATCAAAACTGTGATTTTGTGCATAAATAAACTATTGCTTGTGCATCAAAAATCTATTATTTGTATATAAAAAATGAACAAATGTGTATCAAAATTACATGCAATATGTTCATCAACATAGTGATTTTGTTCATAAAAAACGAAAGTATTTATTCATTGATTTTGGCATAATTGCTCATCGGTTTGTTCATATTTGTTCATTACTAACATCAATTTGTTCACTGGTTTATGCATATTTGTTCATTGCTTTTTTCATATAATTGTTCATTACTAGATGCATATTTGTTCACTAGTAACCTCAATTTGTTCATTGCTATATGCATATTTGTTCATTAATAACATTAATTTGTTCATAGCTAAATAAGGCACAAGCAATCCTCTTCGATTTGTTGCTATCTCGTTCTCTTAGCATATACCATATTATTGCAAAGTCAAATTCTTTATCTATTATCTTTTGCATTCAAGTTTCTACATCAAACTTATCTTATTTTGGTACTATATTGAGTACTTCATTCGTATTGACAAGTTAGCCTTAAAACACATCATTCGTATTATATTTTGAATTTAAGATAGCCTTAAAGCACAAAATAAATGCAAAAATGCACAAATAGATAGTCCTAAATGTACAAGTTGATGGTATTAATAGTCCTAAATATACAAGTTGATAGCCTTGACACATAAAACATAAGTTTATTTCAATTCACAAATAAGTGTATAATAATGAACAAATAAGGTCATATCAATGAACAAATAAGGGTATATCCATGAACAAATAGGGTATATCAATGAACAAATAATGGTATACCAATAAACAAAAAAGAAGTACACTAATGAACAAATAATGGTATACCATGGGTATATCAATGAACAAAAAGGGATATATCAATGAACAAATATGAGTATATTAATGAATAATTATGGGTATATTAAAACTAATTATATGTGCATAAAAAACTACATAATATTATATTCCTACACATAAATAAGGTTAAAAAATAAAATTAAAAATTAAAAAAGTTCAAAATCAATGAACAATGTTATCAAAAACTCAATGCACAATTAGTTAGTATTGATGAACAATTGGTGAATATTGATGAACAAATCGTTATTTCTGATGAACAAACTGGGGGCGTCTCATAAAAACGTATTTTTCGAAAAATTCGTGAATAATTCGAGAAAAATTCGTCCGTGTCGTATTTTATTGAAAAATACGCGAATAATACGGGAAAAATTCGCCCGTGCCGTATTTTACTTTTTTTAATGAATGTTTAATCAGGGACGTTGATTTTTTGAATCAATGAACGATCGAGATTTATTCTTATTTCCCACACAGGCGACCATTCGCACGAGACTCTTTTTCTTCTATATTATTCTAAAATAATATCAACATATATAATTTCCCAAAATAAAAAATCCTATGTGGCGCAATCTTAGGTGGCTTAACGTGGAAACGACACGTAGGAAAATCCTAGGTGGTGCAATATGGTGGCCTTATTTCTTGCGTCTTTTATATATATACATAGATTTCTCTTTCCTTTCAAAAAAATCTTCCCAAACTAATATTTTTTGGTAGAATCCTTCCTAAATTAATTAAATATAAACTAACCTATATATTAGGCTAAATTGTAGTTAGAGGCTTAAACAAAGAACTTGACTAGACTTGAACTGTAAGGTCACATTTAAAGGTAATTTATATACTGATGCCACTGGATGTGATAGTATATATTAGGCTAAAGGTCACATTTAAAGTGTCGAGGAAGAAGATAACTCGGAATATCGAAGGTTCAATTGATGAACAAATTCCAAAATTGACACTCCCTTCTTTCATTACGGAGCATGCGTCCCTTGTGTCTCCCGCACATTAATTTTTCCAGATTTCCAATTAGGCCGACTAGGTCAGCCTAGAGCATCATTACAGATGAGGGTCATGACCCATCCATGGTTGAGAATCTGATTGATACTACAATCGTGGTGGAGCTTTGCAATCAAACCAGCCAAAAAATTGCATTCTCGGGGGATATGTTTGGTAGTGACCCCCTCGAAAGTCTACAACATAACCAAAGTGTCCGATATTAGCATGTCAATTGTCCAGGGACTGGATCTACTACCCTTGAGCGCATTGATCACAATTAGACTATCACCTTCAATTTCTATGTGCCGAAGATTCCTTCTATGAGCTTCTTGTATAGCTTGAATTAGTCTCATTTCTTCTGCTTGTTCCAAAGTCTAGTAGTCATTTTTCGTTGCGTTTATACTTATATTATTTTCAAATTGGTCTCTTATGACAAAACGCAACAATTGCTTTTCCATTTTCTTTTTTCGATCCATCGAAGTTTATTTTTACAAATCCGTTAGATTTCTCCCATTTTCTTTTGCATTTTCGTGGCCTTGCATGTTGCACTCTGGACGACACATTAGTTTCATCATTAATATTCTTTGCTTTGCTCCACCACGTGATATGATTTTGAACGAATTCTATAACATCCCCGACCAAAAAGCATACGTCATACTGCATTCATATAAGATTAATAGTATATGCATAGCATATTGGCATGATATATAGTGAGTTTTTAAAAGTAATATTTATTTTCTAATTAAGTTTATTATATTTTAAAAAGATTTTAACTAAAAATTAATTAATAATTATTTTAAGGTAATATTTGTAGTAAAGAAGATTTGAGAGTGAAAAGTGTAATTTTCGAAAGATATTTGCCGACTACAACATGATATATATGTTCATATCTTCAACATTAAGATACAGAGATGGTGAGATAGAATAGACGAGTGGATATAAAAATCCATTTGAACATCTGTTTGATAAGAGAGGGTCGAGAGAAAGAATAAGAGAGGAAAGAAGAATTTGGATTTTGTTGTTTTTGGTTGGATCTGGTACAAAATCTCTTCTATCAGATTTTAATCTCGAAGTACAAGCTTGATTTGGTAAGTTTTTAATTAGTTAATGGTTTATCTGGATTTCATTGATTTTTCCAGATCTAGATCTACTATTTATATTGATTTGAAAATCGGTTGATCTATAGTTTTCAAAGGGTGTTTTCAATATCGGATTTATATTCGGTAAAAGATTTCAGAGTGATTTTAGGGTTTCGTTTTGTAATGATATTAGGGAGGCCTTTGATCAAGTTTTTCAAAAAGGTTTGAACTAGAAAAATGTTCTTTTTATATATATAGTTTATTGATGTCAAGTTTTAAAGGATTTGGATTTATATGCAAGAAGTTATAATGCATATTGGCATTTCATTGCATTTGGGGTTAGAGTTTGTAAGAGTAAATAGCCTAATTTGCAATGGGTTATATATAGGAGCACAAGTTATAGATCGTGGTCAAAGAGAAAGGGAAGAGATATAGTATCTGTCTTAAACAAGTGAGTATATACCGGAGATTCAACCCTATGTGCTATATGCGCTATATAAATATATGTGATATATGGATACATGTGAGTATAGATCGGAGATTCAACCCTATGTGCTATATGTGAAACATGAATATATGGATATATGTGCTATATGCGTTATATGTATATATGTGTTATATGTGATAGATGTGAAATTTCCAGAGTTGTTTGCACAGAAAGTATGTGGACATCTCGAAAAGATTTCCAACACGTCATCAAACAAGCTTGGCGGCTCAACGTCGGAGGGTCCCACATGTTTAATCTAATGAAGAAAACCCAATTGCTTAAGGCGAAGGCGAAGGCGTGGAATAAACACACCTTTGGGAATATATTTGAACAGATTAAATAACTTGATGAAGAACATCTCCAAATCCAAAAAGAGATCATAGGGCATAAAAACTTGCAACTGCTCCTAAAGTAAGTGAGATTGTCGAAGAAACGACCTTGTCTCTTGAATTTCCACAATTCCTATTGGAAACAACGGGCGAAAAACACCCACATCAAACTAAATGACAAAAACACCAAATATTTTCACCGGATTGCAAACGGTAGAAGGAACAGAACTAATATCAAAGAAATCCGAACAACGGAGGGCACACAAATCACAAGGTTAGAAAATATTAGAATAGAAATAAAACGAGATTTCCAAACTCATTTTCGAGCCTTGGAAATAAACCGAGGAAAACTCCAAAACATGACCAATATTATCCAAAAAGAAATAACCGAGGCAGACAACAAAGAACTCACAAAACCAGTATCGAACATGGAAATTAAGAATTCTATGTTCGACATCGGGGATGACAAATCCCCCGGTCCGGACGGAATGCCGACAAGTTTCTATAAAAAATACTGGCACATTGTCGGCCCTGACGTGATCAAAGTTGTTAAAAGCTTTTTTCATACAGGTAAAATCTTAAAACAACTTAACCACACATTCATAACCCTTTTGCCCAAATGCGAGAATCCCAACTCAACTAACCACTACAGGCCAATTAGCTTATGCAATACTATCTACAAAGTGATCTCAAAGATCCTAACAAACCGCCTGAAAAATGTCTTGAACAAACTCATCCACCCGATGCTAGGTGCGTTCGTCCAGAACCGGAGTATCCATGAAACACACTCGTTGCACATGAGATCTTCCACTCCTTCCGCAACAAGCGTGGGCGAGAGGGTTGGGTCGCAATCAAACTTGACATGGAAAAAGCATATGATCGGATCAGCTGGGAATTCCTTGCTAACATCCTTCAAAAATTTGGTTTTCACGATCGATTCTTGGGTTGGATCCGAGAATGTGTGGAAACAGTCTCCTTCTCTATTCTAGTCAACAATGGACCTACAAAACAATTCTACCCCCAAAGGGATCTAAGGCAGGGGGATCCCCTATCACCATATTTATTTATCCTTGCCGCCGAAATTCTGGCGAGACAACTCCACCTGCTGAGCACCAACCCGAAAAGTGGCATCGGGATCCAAATATCAAGAAATGGAACAAAAATCCCATTTCTGGCCTTCGCATATGATATCATTATCTTTGCTAAAGCTCATAGCCAGACCTGCAAGAACATCAAAGAAATTATCGATGACTATTGCCAGATTTCTGGTCAGAAAGTCAACTTTCAAAAATCTGCCTTCCAGATCACCAAAAACACAAGTAACAACGCGAAGGAGCAAATAAAACAGATCCTCCAGATTTCGAACACATTAGCTCTGGACAAATATCTAGGATGCCCAATTATCAACGGAAGAGTAACGCAAAACACCCTTAAATCCTTGATTCTGAAAACTAGATCTCAATGTTGGTTATATTTAGGTGCGATGTTTGTGCACCTGATTGTTTCACGGTCTCATTTTGAGATTCGTTGTTTTGGACTAGCGTAGAGTTAGGGGTGGGGGTTCACTAATCTCTGAACACCTCTTTATAATATTTTTCATTAGGATGGACCTAGACCCTAATGTTGGTCATGACCCTGCTCTCTCAACCGTTTTGAGGAGTGTTTGGCACCTAGCTAGTGCCTTGTATCGGGACTTAGGAACCCTTTCCGCCCTTTGTGGGATTCTATATCTTATGGCATATTGCGTTGCCATCTTAAAAGCTACCAACTTGAATGCAAATGTTTTGTAATTAAATAAGATAAGTGCTAGTGCACACCCATTAAAACGTGTTCAAGGTGGTGACTACAACTTGGAAAACCACTCTGGCTCCCGACTTTGATTAATCTACTTTCCAATCTGAATTCGGACAACACGCATTCGGTGAGGTTGTTTGTGTAATATCCGCTAAATTCTGAATAAAATAAAATGGGTAATTATCCCAATAAATTTTTTCTCTCTAAAATAGAGTTTAATAAACTTTATAATTTCATATTATATTATGAAAGATTACAAAATTTTACTGCAATGATAATTAAGAATTTAACCAAATATATTATGCAAGTAGGATATCTAGTTAAATAGTTTTTTCTTAAAAAGAGAAATTTAAATAAATTAAATAAATAAAGTCAAGAGTGTGTTAAAAGCATTTTTTCGACCAAAAAAAAGAAATAAAAGCATTTAAATAATGTTTTATTAATTTTTGGATTTTAGTAAATAAAAGAGTACTACAAGCTAAAAATAAGTACAAGGTAAGTTAAATAAAAAGGAGTCAAGAGTCGGGATTCGAACCCAAGACCTCTTGCATATCCCCCCTCACACACACTCCAAACCGCTATGCTATTGTAACTTAACTACTCATAATCCCCCTCTTTTAATAAAATACCCTACTATTCTTCTTCTTCATCAAACAAGTCAAATTGAGCTTGATTGATTTGACACTTCACCATTGCACGCCCAAAGCTTCTTCTCCCTCCTTCTTCTTTGCTTGCAAGACCACCATTCTTGCTTCATCTTTCATCACCCACAACAAGTACACATCTCACTAATGGAGTCCAATCATCCCCTTCTCCATTGGTTGATGGCCATAGCCATGGATCACCAACCTTGCAATGTTTGCCTATATAAAGGAGCTCAAACTCTCCTTCAAACTCACACCAACATCTCTTCTCCTCTCTTCTTAGCAATTGCTCTCAATTTTAGTTCCAAAAATCAGCCTTTCAAGTCTTAAGTTTCCCCTTCAAAACACCATTGAAGCCATTCAAAGCTCCACCAAAGAGCCCTTTCTTCCTCCCTTGTGCACTGCCGGCCACCACCAGCCCCACCGGAGCTCCGCCGGTCGCCGTCGAGACCCTCTGTGCACCGCCCGTGCACCGCCGTCCCAGCCTGGTGTGCACCGCCCCTCCTCTGCCTTTTCCCCTGTAATACAGAACGTAGTTTCTGTAGAAGAAAAGGTCAAATTCTATTTAATTTAAATTAAAATTACTTTATTTAATTGTTTTAATAAAATAAATAGGTCTCCTTATTATTGTTAGCATACAAGAATATTTTTAATAAGAAAATATTTGTTGAGATCTTGTTAGTTGAAGAAAAGAATTAAATCAACTAGAGAAATTATAAGCATATTCGGTAAGTCTCTATCCTACTTAATATTTAAAATATATCATAAGTTGCAAGACATAATAAGATCTCACATAAAAACATTCTATATAAAGTTATTTTTTTTTAAGTTTATAGCTTTGATTATTAAATAATACCTTGTTAGAAGAATATATATTTATATAAGATATTAGTATGACATATCTCTAGGTGTATAGATTTTAAAGATATAAGCTTTATTTAATAACTATGGTAGTTGTAATAATAAATTAATATATAATATAATTTTAATATTGCTAAGTTATAAAAGTTGCCTTGCATAAAAAGATATTGGAAAAATAGGAAAGATGATATTATTTGAACTAAGATATCATATAAATATGCTTTTGGTTATAAAATAAGAGTTTAAGTCATGATCATATTGTGACACCCCTATACCCTATGACGTATACTCTGTAAAACTTATCTCCTATATAAGAAGATAATTCACATATAACAATTATCCATATAAGCACAAAGCGGAATTTAACAACCATAAAAGGTTGCACACACACAGTTCTATGCCGTTACTACTCATACTAAAACATCTGTCACTCTTAACTTATATTACAACTCATATGTCTATGATGCAAAAATGAGGAGGAGAAGGTTGCATTGATCTTCAGTCGGCCGACCTGTATGAATGTGACCTCTAAAAGAGACACACGTCAGAAAATTCTAGCTGAATCTGAAAAATTATTTTGCGATTTACGTGAGTCGCATACTCAGTGAATATAAACCATCATCAATTATTTCACACAGAGTCAAACATTTAGTCCATGTACATATACATACATATTATATACATCATATATGAATTTACTATGCAAATGCAAATGCTGATGTTTCCGATTCTTTATTTTGTGAACTGTTCAAGCCTGAATCTGCCCCGGGTTTACTGTATATGGACTCTTATGGTCCTTGTAAGAATTATGACCCGTAGGTCCTGTATGATCCGTAGATCCTGTATGATCCGAAGATCCTGTATGACCCGTAGGTCCTGTATGATCCGAAGATCCTGTATGACCCGTAGGTCATGTAATACAAATTCAGGGCGAGACAATCACAAGTCCTTTTAATCTCATTGCAATATGCTATGCAATCAAATGCATCATGTGTTCATATATCATATGCCATTTGTTAACAAACTTTCTCTGCAAACAACTCTGGAAATTTCAGAGCTATCATACATATCCATATAATTCATATAGCACACATATCCATAATGCACATATATCTATATAGCTCATATAGAACATATATCCATATTGCACATATAGCACATAGGGTTGAATTTCCGGTCTATACTCACCTGTTCAAGACAGATATTATATTACTTCCTCTTGTCTTTGACCACGATCTATGACTCGTGCTCCTATATATATAACCAAATGCAAAAACAACCTATTTACTCTTACAAACTTTAACCCGAAATGCAATGAAATGCCAATATGCATTATAACTTTCTGTGCATAATTCCAAATCCTTTAAGACTTGACATCGATAAACTATATATATAGAAGAACATTTTTCTAGTTCAAACCTTTCCGAAAAACTTGCTCAAAGGGCTGCCTAGTATCATTACAAAGAGAAACCCTAAAATCACTCTGAAATCTTTTACCGAATATAAATCCGATATCGAAAACAACCTCTGAGAACTATAAATCGACTGATTTTCGAATCAAAATCAACAGTAGATCTAGATCTGGAAAAATTAGGAAAATCCAGATAAACCAATAACTAATTAAAAACTTACCAAATCACGCTTGTACTTCGAGATTAAAACCCTATAGAAGAAATCTTGTACCAGATCCAACCAAAAACAACAAAATCCAAATTCTTCTTTCCTCTCTTATTCTTTCTCTCGACCCTTTGTATTTTTTTCTTAACTTTCTTAATGAACAAGTGAAAGGTGATACATACGTATATAAATATCACAACCGAAGTCGACAAATAAGTCGGCCAAACATTTAGAAAAATCACATTTTCACCCTCAAATCCTCTTTACTACAAACTTTACTCTGATATAATTATTAATTAACTTTTAGTTAAAAACTTTTTAAAATATAATAAACTTAATTCGAAAATAAATATTACTTTTAAAAATTAACTATATATCATGCCAATATGCTATGCCTATGATATTAATCTTATATGAATGCAGAATGACATATGCATTTTGGTCGGGGATGTTACATTTCTCCCCTTCTATAAGAATTTTGTCCTCAAAATTCGCTATCTCTTCATATGACTTTCTCATCTTATCCTCAGTTTCACAAGTAGTTTCCTCTATACCATGATTCTTCTAAATTACTTTCAGAATCTCCATCTGTAACTGTTTGATACTGTAATCTGCTATCATGATCGGTTCCTCTATGTAGCTCTGATTTTCTACAAGCTGCACTTTTGAATCTTTTAACACATGTGAAGGTTCAGATCAATATCGATGTAGCATACTAACATGGAAAAAATCTTTAATCTTGAGCTAATTCTGAAGATAATGCTAATCTGTATGCCAAACATCAATATGCCATCTTGAATAACAAATGGCGTATCTCTACCTTGTTAAACAAGTTCTATAATTTCTACCAACTTTCCATCTCTTACTTGTGCATCTTTAGTTTTCTGTCTCAGCACTGGCCAAATCTCAAAAGTAGCAATCAATACTTTATTCAGTGTCAAACTGTACTCTAGCATTTAGATCTCGCAAAGCAATCAAATCTGATAATGAAGTCATGTGCATATTTGTCATTGTACTACTGGACTTTCGACTGAAAACATTTGCTACAACATTAGCCTTTCCTGGATGATATTCGATTGTTCAATCATAATCCTTTAGTAGTTCCATCCAACGCCGTTGTCTTATGTTCAACTGCTTTTGGCTCATCAAATACTTCAAACTCTTATGATCTATAAAGATATATAATATTTCTCCATATAGATAATGTCTGCCAAATCTTTAGGGCAAAAACTACTGCTGTCAACTCTAAATCATGTACAAGATAAGAAACTTCATGTGGTCGCAACTGTCACGATGCATAAGCAATTACTTTTCCATCCATCATTAAGACACAGTCAAGACTCTGTTATGAAGCATCAATGTAAATACCAAATCCTCTTGTACATGTAAGAATTCTTAGTATTGTTGTTGTAGTCTGTCGGTGCTTTAACTCGTTAAAGCCTTGTTGGCATGCAGAATACCAATGGAATGAAGCATTCTTTCATAGCAATTTAGTAAGTGGTGCAACTATAATAGAGAGTCCTTCCACTAATAGTCTGTAGTATCCAGCCATACTAAGAAAGATACGATCTTCTATAACTATAGTTCATGGTTTCCAGTTTACCACTGCTTCAAGCTTTTTAGAATCAATCCTCTATACCTCTTCCAGATACTATATGTCCTAAGAATACCACATGATCGAACCAGAATTCACACTTTCTCAGTTTAGCAAACAACTATTTTCCCCTCAAGACTTGTAGCACAATAGACAAATGATCAGCATGCTCCTCTATACTTCGTGAATACACCAATATATGTTGAATAATGATGATCATAAATCTGTCTAGAAAAGATTGAAATACCTTGTTCATCAAAGCCATAAATTCTGTTGGTGCATTAGTCAAACCAAATAGAATTACCAAAAACTCATAATGCCCATATCGAGTTCTGTATGTTGTCTTGATAATGTCATCTTTAGCTATCTTTAACTGATGATATCCTGATCGAATGTCTATCTTTGAAAATACCTTTTCTCCTTCAAGTTGATCAAATACAACATCTATTCTTGGCAATGGATATTTGTTCTTCACTGTCACTTGATTCCACTTTCTGTAATCTATGCACGGTCATAAGATACACTAGACCTAATGAATACTTTGTCCAACAAATCCTATAATTGTTTCTTCAGTTCCTGTAACTCTAGAAGAACCATCCGATATGTGGGAATAGAAATCGGTGTTGTAACATCCCCGACCAAAGTGTATACGTCATTCTGCATTCATATAAAATTACTAGCATATGCATAGCACAGTGACATGATATATAGTGCATTTTTAAAAGTAATATTTATTTTCTAATTAAGTTTATTATATTTTAAAAAGTTTTTAACTAAAAGTTAATTAATAATTATTTTAGGGTAAAGTTTGTAGTAAAGGAGATTTGAGGGTGGAAATTATGATTTTTTATAAAATCTAGCCGACTCTTACCAACATGATATATATCATGTTCTTGATTTCTTTTTCATACAAGTTACGTACATAGCTAGAAAAGCTACAGAGAGAAAGAGAACGAGAGGAGTAAAGAAAAATTTAAGGTTTTGGTGGCTTTGATCTCGTTTTGGTACAAGATCTCTTTAATCGGGTTTTAATCTTGAAGTACAAGCGTGGTTTGGTAAGTTTTTAATTAGTTAATGGTTTATCTGGATTTTCCTAATTTTTCCAGATCTAGATCTACAGTTGGTTTTGATTCAGAAATCAATCGATCTATAGTTTTCAGAGGGTGTTTTCGATATCGGATCTATATTCGGTAAAAGATTTCAGAGTAATTTTAGGGTTTTCCTTGTAATGATATTATGGAGACCCTTGATCAAGTTTTATAGAAAGGTTTGAACTAGAAAAGTGTTCTTCTATATATATAGTTTATTATTGTCAAGTTTTAAAGGATTTGGAATTATGCATAAGAAGTCATAATGCATTCTGGCATTTTATTTCATTTGGGGTTAGAGTTTATAAGAGTAAATAACCTAATTTGCATTGGGTTATATATAGGAGCACATGTCATAGATCACGGTCAAAGAAAAGGGGAAGAGAAATAGTATTTGTCTTGAACAGGTGAGTATATACCGGAGATTCAACCATATATGCTATATGAATATATGTGAGTTTATACCGGAGATTCAACCATATATGCTATATGAGTATATGTGAGTATAGACCGAAGATTCAACCCTATGTGCTATATGTGCAATATTGGATATATGTTCTATATGAGCTATATGGATATATGTGCTTTATGGATATGTGTGTTATATGGCTTATATGGATATATGTGTTTTATAGGGGTGAGCAAACAGATATATCCGATCCGATCCGGTCCGGTATACCGGATATTCGATAATTTTTTCCCTTAAAACCTCGATCCGTATCCTATCCGTTAATTGCCGGATATCCGGTATGAAATATCCGTTTGGAGCGGATATCCGGTAGCGGATATCCGAACTATCCGTTTTGAAAAATATTTCCACTATTTTTGATTTAGGCCCAACTAATACGCTTGATTGACGGATATCGGAACCGGATATCCGTCGATTCGTTTAAATTTTAATTGAAAGTTTACATGGTTGAGGAGAATTGAACACTTGATGAGTTGAAATTTTACAAAATAGTCATTTAAACATCTTTCTACTTAGTATTAATGTATATTTTTTTAAAAATATATATATTACCGGATATACCGGATATCCGGTTGCTTGAAAACCCCGATCCGTATCCGGTCCGGATATCCGGAAAAAATCCCGGATCGGATCGGATACGGATAAAAAAATTTATGATCCATTCGGATCCGGATTTTTTCGGATCGGATAGACCGGATCGGCGGATCGGATTAACGGATCGGGCATTTTTGCTCACCCCTAGTGTTTTATATGATAGCTCTGAAATTTCCAGAGTTGTTTGCACAGAAAGTTTGTTTAACAGATGGCATATGATATATGAATACATGATGCATTTGATTGCATAGCATATTGCAATGAGATTAAAAGGACCTGTGACTGTCTCACCCTGAATTTGTATTTCAGGACCTACGGGTCATACATGATCTTCGGATCATACAAGATCTACGGATCATACAGGACCTACGGGTCATAATTCTTACAGGGACCATAAGACTCCATATATAGTAAACCCGGGGCAGATTCAAGCTTGAACAGTTCACAGAATAAAGAATCGGAAACATCAGCATTTGCATAGTAAATTCATATATGATATATAAATATGTATACTGACCAAATGTTTGACTCTGTGTGAAATAATTGATGATGCTTTATATTCACTGAGTATGCGACTCACGTAAATCGCAAAATAATTTTTCAGGTTCAGCTAGAACTTTTAGACGTGTGTCTCTTTTAGAGGTCACATTCATATAGGTTGGCCGGCTGAAGCTCAATGCAACCTTCTCCTCCTCATTTTGCATCATAGACATATGGTTTGTAATATAAGTTAGAGTAATAGATGTTTTAGTATGAGAAGTATCGACATAGATGTTTTAGTATGAGAAGTATCGACATATATGAGTGTTTCCAATCTTTTATGGTTGTTAATGTCTGCTATATGCTTACATGGATAGTTAATATATGTCTCTTATCTGTTTATATAAGAGATAAGTTTTACAAAGTATACGTCATAGGGTATAAGGGTGTCACAACTAGTTTTTGGTATCAGAGCAGGGATATGATTCTTTAAGGGCATGCATTCATAAACATATGTAATTGACAATAGAATTGCATTCATGAGCATGATGCATAAAGGAGAGAAGGTTCAGCCGCGCCATGTCAGTCTATAAGAACATCTCATACAACATTACATGAGCATACATTTCATACACATGAACCATAAGAAGAGGAAGTACATAGGAAATGGTAAAGATACATTCAGTATATCGACATTGTATAATATGAGTGGATACAGTAGAGCTACCAGTTGATCTGATCTTGTTATTTTTGCATGAGTTTGATGTTATAGTGGATTGTTATACCAAAGAGTTAGTTATAGACTCAACTGGGACATATAGAGTGGTTTTCTATGGTGATAGATGAATGGTACCTACTTGCTTAATTTTTGCAACAGTGGCTGTTTTTATGATCAGATAGGGATGTGAGGCATATCTGGCCCTTGTTATAGACTGTACAGTTGAATGTGACGAGGTTGGAGATATTCTAATTATTAAAGATTTTTCTGATGTATTTCCAAAGGACCTTCCTGGATTGATACCTGATAGAGAGATAGAGTTTACTATGGTATTAATGTCATGTACTACACCGATTTCTATTCTTCCATATTGGATGACTCTTCTAGAGTTACAGGAACTGAAGAAACAGTTACATGATTTGTTGGACAAAATATTCATTAGGGCTAGTGTATCTTATGACTTTGCATATATTACAGAAAGTTGAATCAGGTAACAGTAAAGAACAAATCTCTATTGCCGAAAATAGATGACTTATTTGAGCAACTTTAGTGTCCAAAGGTATTTTCGAAGATAGACATCCGATCAGGATATCATCAGTTAAAGATAGCTAAAGATGACATTATCAAGACAACATTCAGAACTCGACATGGGCATTATGAGTTTGTAGTAATTCTATTTGGTTTGACTAATGCACCAGCAGAATTTATGGCTTTGATGAACAAGGTATTTCAATCTTTTCTATACAGATTTGTGATCATCCTTATTCATGATATATTGTTATATTCGTGGAGTACAGCTGAGCATGTTGATCATTTGCGTACTGTGCTACAAGTCTTGAGGAAAAAACAGTTGTTTGCTAAACTAAGAAAGTGTGAATTCTGGTTGGATCAAATGGTATTTTTAGGACATATAGTATTTGGAAGAAGTATATAGGATTGATTCTAAAAAGTTTGAAGCAGTGGTAAACTGGAAAGCATCAACTACAGTTACAGAAGTTCGTATCTTTCTTAGTATGGTTGTATACTAGGTGTGACACCCCTATACCCTATGACGTATACTTTGTAAAACTTATATCCTATATAAAAAGATAATTCACATATAACAATTTCCATATAAGCACACAGCGGAATTTAACAACCATAAAAGGTTGCACACACACAGTTCTATGTCGTTACTACTCATACTAAAACATCTGTCACTCTTAACTTATATTACAACTCATATGTCTATGATGCAAAAATGAGGAGGAGAAGGTTGCATTGATCTTCAGTCGGCCGACCTGTATGAATGTGACCTCTAAAAGAGACACACGTCAGAAAATTCTAGCTGAACCTGAAAAATTATTTTGCAATTTACGTGAGTCGCATACTCAGTGAATATAAACCATCATCAATTATTTCACACGGAGTCAAACGTTTAGTCCATGTACATATACATACATATTATATACATCATATATGAATTTACTATGCAAATGCAAATGCTGATGTTTCCGATTCTTTATTCTGTGAACTCTTCAAGCCTGAATCTGCCCCGGGTTTACTGTATATGGACTCTTATGGTCCTTGTAAGAATTATGACCCGTAGGTCCTGTATGATCCGTCGATCCTGTATGATTCGAAGATCCTGTATGACCCGTAGGTCCTGTAATACAAATTCAAGGCGAGACAGTCACAGGTCCTTTTAATCTCATTGCAATATGCTATGCAATCAAATGCATCATGTGTTTATATATCATATGCCATCTGTTAACAAACTTTCTGTGCAAACAACTCTGGAAATTTCAGAGCTATCATACATATCCATATAATTCATATAGCACACTTATCCATAAAGCACATATATCCATATAGCTCATATAGAACATATATGCATATTGCACATTTAGCACATAGGGTTGAATTTCTGGTCTATACTCATCTGTTCAGGACATATATTATATTACTTCCTCTTGTCTTTGACCACGATCTATGACTCGTGCTCCTATATATATATAACCAAATGCAAAAACAACCTATTTACTCTTACAAACTTTAACCCCAAATGCAATGAAATGCCAATATGCATTATAACTTTCTGTGCATAATTCCAAATCCTTTAAAATGAGTCTACAATCTAGTAGCTCTTCTCTCGTTACGTTAAACCCCACATAAAATTCCATACTTCAAAACACATACGATCATATCTCCCTCGTATATTAAAAATTACCAAATTACCCTAGGGAAGTTCCGTTCCCGCTTGCTTAGTCTCTTATACTAATTCTTCTTTTCCGCGTGTTTGCCTGGCATATTCTCGCCCCTCGCGAATTATGTCAGAACCTAGGAACCCAAACAAGGTGTAGGTGAAGGCGAAGGAAGGGCAACAATCTTCAAGATGTATTTTCGTACCATTTTGATTTATTTCTGTTTATGTTCCAAGGACAAGTTTTTATGCGTTTCATTCTCGAACATCATTTTGTTTAAGCAACGTAAGATGGTTTGTACGAACAAAGTCTCTCTCTCTCTCGAGAGCACCCTTTTATTGTATAAATTATGTTAATTTCTGCATTTTAAGTGTTCAATATCATTCTAAAAGCCTTGTGTGACTTTGGACGGCAAAATCCGAGGTCACTGGCGGTAATACCCAATGTTGTAAAACAGGGGTGTTATAGGTTGTAGATTTGATAAGTCGACGAAGGCTTTTCAAAATATTGGTTGATAACTAAAGTTCCCAACATAACCTTTCTCATTCTTAAGGAACCATAGTTTTGTGATGTCCTAAACTCTTTTCTTCATATTTCTCATTCTGTGAGATTATTTGGGTTATGTCATCGGCCGACTTTCATTCGGAGACCGATGGTCATAATGCAATTAAGATCACAAGAACCTCACATAAAATTCCACTTGCGTAGTCTTTCATTAGACTGACCGACCACTTTATTTCTTTTGCATGGCCGACTGGTGTCAACCGTCCCTATACGGAACATCAAGGAGTAAAGGAGTGGTGATTCGAGATTGAAGCAGTTGAAGTCTTTGCATGTTTCTTTTGAATAACTCTTTTATAGTTTTAAGGTCGAGATCCTTGATCTCTAAGGACCGCCTTCAAGAATTTTTACTTCCGCTTTGTTCAAGAATATTTATTCTCATTTTTCCGCAAGTATTTGAATTATTCAAAATTGTTAAAGTTGGACATTATGTTTTAATAATTATTGAATTACCCTTATTATATATATCTTGAATACCGTGAAAGCCTTGGGTGGCTTCAGAGTGTAAATTCCGAGGTCACTAGTGGTAATATCTCCGAGGGAAAAACGGGGGTGTTACATTGTAATAACCCTCTTTTTCAAGAAGGACAATTATGTAATTTCCTTTTTATTTTGTTTAATAAAATAAATTGAGGCAATATTCTCATAGTAATGATATATTGCTTACCTAAGTTATTTTATTAAATGAAAGTTAAGCAACTAACATCTAAAGGGTTATTTGAAATAATAATGGACCTTACCCATATGTTAAAGGAAGATAAAATAAATAAAATTATAATTTTAAGAGAAAGATATCAAAATTATTTAAACTGTTATAATTATTAGAGAAAGAACAAGAAGAGAGAAAGAGCGTAGAATTTTGTGTGTCTTATTAAGTCACCCATAGGGGACTTTATATAGAGAATACAAAGCTTAATGGATAAGCCCAAAACTAGGGTTTACCATTGTACATCTAAATATAATAATATAATAAATATTATAACACTCCCCCTTATATGTACATTACTAACTGCCTCATTAAAAACCTTGCTTGGAAAAACCTAGTGGGATAAAAACCAAGCTAAGGGAAAAAGAGTGCAGTTGTAGTACTCCCCTTCATTTCAACATATATCTCTCAAGCGTCACATCCCTAGATGGTGAATGGGTTGTTTGAAGACTCTGGTAGGCAATACTTTAGTGAACACATCAGCTAAGTTTTTGCTTGATTGAATCTGTTGAACATCAATATCACCTTTGACTTGAAGCTCGTGAGTGGAGAAAATTTTTGGCGATATATGCTTGACTCGATCACTCTTGATGTAAACTTCGTTGATTTGGGTGATACAAGCGGCATTGTCTTCATATATTACTATTGGATTTTCAGCAGTTGTCTTCAACCCACAAGATGTTTGAATGTGGTGTATGAGCGATCTAAGCCACAAACTTTCTCTTCCAGTTTCATACAAACCGATCAACTCTGCATGATTTGATGATGTAGCTACTATGGACTGTTTTGTTGAATGCCATGAAATGGCTGCTCCACCATACATAAACAAGTACCCTGTTTGGGAAATGGCTTTGTGCGGATCAGATAAATAGCCATCATCACTATAGCCAATTAATCCTCCAATTTGTCCTTCATTAGACCTTTGGAAATATAGCCCCATGTCACTTGTTCCACGTAAATAACGCAGAATGTGCTTAACACCGTTCCAATGTCTTTTTGTTGGTGTTGAACTATATCTTGCTAATAAATTTACAACAAAAGTTATATCAGGTCAGGTATTAGTAGCAAGATACATTAATGCACCTATTGCACTCAGATATGGTACTTCATGACCTAATATCTCTTCATTTTCTGATCTGGGACGAAAGGGGTCTTTTTCCACACTTAGCAATCTTACTACCATTGATATACTTAATGGATGTGCCTTATCCATATTAAATCGCTTTAGGACCTTTTCTGTATAGTTTGATTGATGGATAAAGATTCCATCCTTTGTATGCTCAAACTACAGGCCAAGACAATACTTGGTAGTTCCTAAGTCCTTCATTTCAAATTCTGTTTTCAAATAATCAGCTGCTATTCGGATCTCTTCTGGAGTCCCAATAATATTCAAATCATCAACATAAACAGCTATGATTACATATCTCGACTTTGTTCTTTTTATGAACACACAAGGACTTATTTGATCATTCACAAAACCTTGCTTTTGTAGGTATTCGCTAAGGCGATTATACCACATTCTCCCCGATTGTTTCAATCCATATAGTCATCTTCTAAGCTTAATGGAATACATGTGACGTGGTTTTGACTCAAATGCTTCAGGCATTCTCAATCCTTTTGGATTTTCATGTATATGTCAGTATCTAATGACCCATATAGATAGGCCGTTACCACATCCATGAGTTGCATCTTAAGTCGTTCAACAACGACAAAAGAAATGAGAAATCGGAGTGTTGTTGCATCCACTACTGGTGAATATGTTTCTGTGTAATCCACTCCAGGTTTTTGTGAAAAACCTTGTGCAACCAGTCTAGCTTTGTATCTGACAACTTCATTTCGTTCATTTCGTTTTCGTACGAACACCCACTTATAGCCAACTGGTTTTACACTTTGTGGTGTTGGAACTACAGGTCCAAAAACACCTCGTTTATTCAACGAATCCAACTCTGCTTGTATTGCTTCTTTCCAGCTTTTCCAATCATTTCGATGTCGACATTCTTCCATCGTTTGGGGATCATTGTCATTTTCTTCCATGACTTCCATGGCAACTGAATAAGCAAAGAATTCATCAATGATTACTTCTTCTCGGTACCATCCTATACCGGTACTAACATAATTAATTTACATTTCGAAATTGTCGCCAATGTCATTCTCTTTGCTCTCACATTCTTTAGATAAAGTTTCTTCAGGAATTTTATCTCCATTTCTGTTTCCAGTCGACATATCATCATCATCTTTTTGAGATGTTATTGACTCTTTTCTTTTTCGGGGAATTGTATCCTTAGAGCCTAATGGTCTCCCACGCTTCCGGCGTGCTTGAGATTCATTTGCTATGTGTTTGTTTGGAGTTACTTCTGGAATCTCCAAACGGGCTGGAGCATTTTCAGTTGGTATATGTGACTTTGTCACTTTCTTGGCATCTGTAAACGCGTTTGGAAGCCTATTGTCTATATTTTGCAAATGTAAGATCCGTTGAACTTCTAGTTCACTTTCATTTGTTTTTGGATCTAAAAATGATACAGACTTTGTATCCCATACAATCTCCTTCTTAACTTTCTCCTTCTCTTCTCCCCCTAGGATTGAGAATTTTGTCTCATCAAAATGACAATCTTCATACCAAGTTGTGAATAAGTCACCTGTCATTGGCTCTAGGTATTTCACAATTGATGGGGACTCAAAACCCACATATATTCCCAACCTTCTTTGTGGCCCCATTTTAGTTCGTTGTGGGGGAGCAATAGGGACATACATAGTACAACCAAAGATTTTTAGATATGAGATATCAGGCTCTCTTCCAAAGACAAGTTGCAAGGGAGACATTCTATTATATGCGGTGGGTTGAAGTTGAATTAAAGCCTCAACATGCAAAATTGCATATCCCCAAGACGAGGGAGGTAATCTTGACTTCATTAGCATTGGGCTAGCTATTAACTGTAACCGCTTGATCAACGACTCTGCCAGGCCGTTTTGTGTGTGTACATAAGCCACTGGATGCTCAACCACTATACCAATAGATGAACAATAGTCATTAAAAGACTTTGACGTAAATTCTCCCGCATTGTCCAACCTGATTCTTTTAATTGGTTGATCAGGAAAATGAGGTCGTAATTTAATTATTTGGGCTAAAAGCCTTGCAAATGCAACATTCCGTGTTGAGAGCAAGCTTACATGTGACCATCGTGTTGAATCATCAATCAACACCATAAAATATCTAAATGGTCCACATGGCGGTGTTATAGGTCCACATATGTCACCTTGAATCCGTTCAAGGAACATGGGAGATTCCGCGTTTACTTTTATTATAGACGGTCTTGTTATTAATTTGCCAAGTGAACAAGCCGTACATGTTAGGTCACCCTTTGAGAGGATCTTTAGGTCCTTAAGTGGGTGTCCATGTGAACTTTCAACGATCCTACAAATCATTGTTTCACCTGGGTGACCAAGTCTATCATGCCACAAAGAGAACAATTCATATTGACTAACTTCTAGTTAGTCACATTATATGTTTCAATGGGGTAAATTGTTGTGCCATACAAACTAGATGTATATGTTCTCATCTTCTTTAAGACTAGCTTCTGGCTAGTCTGATGAGATACAAGAAATAAAAACTCAACACCATTTTCATTCACGGTTTCATCATGAAAGCCATTTTATCGAATATCTTTGAGACTAAGCAAGTTTCTCTGTGATTTGCTTGAGTATAGAGCATCTTTAATGTCTATTCTTGTCCCTTTAGGTAACAAGATAGAGGCTCTTCCGGAGCCTTCTATTATATAGTTCATTCCAGATATAGTGTTGACACTGGTTTTTGTCATTTTTATGCTTGAGAAAAACTTCAGGTTTTTCAATATGGTATGAGTTGTGGAACTATCAATCAAACATAAATCTCCGCCATTGAGTGTTCCATTCATATGATCCATGCTATATCAAAAGAAAAGTAGGAATAAATAAATACATAAATATGCTAATAAAACTATTTATTAAAGCAAGGAATCATATAAACTAAAAACTCCAATCATAAAAATAGAAATTTTGTAGAGTCATTATAATTGTGAATGGCAAAAACAACTAACAAAATATCCATTAAATAAAACAACCAATATCTATAAAATAAAACAACCAATATCCATGAAATAAACTGATGCAATTTATTAAATTAGCTAATCTAAGAAAATGTTGCCATCATTTGGGAGATCACCAAACTTGAGACCCAGCTCAAGTAGGTCACTGTCAACTAGATTGAGAAAATCATTAGCCTCTAGGTGGGTTTCTGTAAGATTAGTCTACACACCTTTGCCTTTGGTCTTCAAGGAGGCTTTATACAGCTCTACAAGGTGTGGTGTTGCACGACAAGTGCGAGCCCAATGTCCAATCCCTCCACATCGAAAACAGGGGATATCATCTTTTCCTTTGGACTTTTCTTCCTGATTTGATTTCTTGGGTTGCTTTCCGATATTCTTCTGGATATCAGAGTTTGCCTAATTGTTGTGGCGTCCATGCCCTCGACCACACTACGACCATGCCCACGACCACGTCCACGCCCGCGGGGTTGACCACGTCCTCTGTCACGTCCTCTGCTGAAGAAGTTGGCATTTGCTTCAGGCATTTCCTTAGACTGGTCAGGAAGTGGGGCTGAACCAGTGGGTCGGTTTTGGTGGTTGTTGAGAAGCAACTGGTTATTTTCCTCAGCTAAAATCAAACGGGAGAGCAATTCTGAATATGTTTTGTACCCACGTGCTCTGTACTATTGCTGGAGTACAAGATTATTAGCATAAAAAGTAGAGAATGTTTTCTCCAACATATCTTCGCCATTTATAGTTTCTCCACAGAGTCTCAAAGTGGAAACAATGCGAAACAATTCAGAATTATAATCAGAGACTTTCTTGAAATCCTATAACCTCAAGTGCATCCACTCATATCTTGCACGAGGTAATATGTCCGTCCTCTGGTGATCAAACACCCATGTCAGATAAGTGAAGTTCAGCATCAAGCACCCATGTCAGATAGTTTCTTCCAGAAACATCAAGGGCAGCAAATTCCAATCTCATAACGTTCGACATTTCTATAATATGAAATGAAAAATATGAGAACATGTAGTATGTATAAATTATATAAACAAAACCAACCATATATGATTAACATATGCATTATAACTAATTAACAATAGTTTATTGCATAAAAAATGCATAACATGTACGAAAATATTATATTTAGACTAAGGGAATATTAACACAAAAAAAAACGTACAATGCAAATAAAAGCATAAAATAAACAATGTTAATATAAACTATATAATATTAAGATTAATTATTTCATTCACTTTAGGGAACGAGGATTATCACTTCAAGAATAATTTTATTTGTAAATTCAACTCTTCAGGAGGAAATAATTATCGCTTCAGGGATAATTTTATTTGTAAATTCAACTTTTTAGGAGGAATTAATTATCACTTCAGGGATAATTTTATTTGTAAATTCAACTCTTCAAGAGGAAATAATTATCACTTCAGGGATAATATTATTTGTAAATTCAACTCTTTAGGAGGAAACTAGTTGAACCCGTCGTGCCATGCACGACTACGACTCATCAAGTTTTAGATATATTATAAATATGATATTAATAAAGTAAATATATAAAAATAAATAAATTTAATTTAGGCAAGTAATTATATAAATATTTAAAATTTTTACCTTTTTATCAAAATTTAATTTAAGATAAATATTTTTTATAAATATATGAAAAGATAAAGATAAAATAATTTTTATTATTTTTAATGTCCTTTATTTAAAAAAAATAATTAAATAATTAAATAATTAATTCAATTATTTGTTAAAAACAAAATTACACAAAGTTGGATGGGAGTCTAGCAACTAACTGAGCTTCGACACCCGTATTCAAGACAAAACACAAGCGCTGAAAAATAAAGGAACGAATATTGGCGTTAGCCGTGTTACTATGCGCAACCCGTGTGACCCGAGATAAAAACTCAAGGGCATCGCTCCCTAGCTCTCCGAAAGTAGAGAAGGCAAAAGCAATAAAACCATATCCATTGTCTGTGCACTTCAATTCATACTTCCTCTTCTTTCGGACAACAACATTGGAAACAACATCCCCATGAACAAAAGCCTCAACACCAGCCCCCGCGAAAGGAGAGACACATGTGACATCTAAGCAAACGTTCCTCCCTCTATCCCAAGAGTAAACCAGAAGATCTGCAGGTCGAAGATCTCTACCTGCCTCGGACAAAAATCCAAGAGGTACCTCCTTTTGCACAATTACACCAACCTAAGTACAAATATCGCCCAACACGTCCCGGACTAGGTTATGGCGAAACTTAAGACCAATGTCATTCCCACAGTGGACATCATGATCGCCAAAACAATCCATGATTTTAGAAGAGCAACAAGGGCACGTAAAACCAGCCGAATATATAGGAATAGCAAGGCGATAGCACAAAACACAGCTGAATTGTTTAGGGTGCATCGTTTGTCCTAACACTTCAATTGGGAGGGTTCTCAAGAAGTCCAAAGAGTGTGTTGACTTGTTGCTAATGAGGATAGCCTTTTCCCTATCACTCGGGTTGTACAAACTCACCAAATTCTTCTCTATCGTATCAAAGTACACTGTAGCCAAATTTTTCATAAAAGGGGGGCCTGGTACTTCACGGCAGAGAACAAGAGGATCGAAGTTGCACAAATTCTGAAAGCTGTTCAAGGCTAAATCACAAGCAGGACCTATATCTAAGGTATTACAATGACGAAGCAGGACCTATTTTTAATTAAAATTCGAATTAATTTTTTTTCTAAATGAATAAATAGAAAGGAATTTAATTGAAAAAAACAATATAATATTTTATTTAATATAAGGAAGGTCCAAAATTAATGTGGTGGCTAGAAAAGTTACGACTTTAATATATAACACTTATAGATAGATATGGTTGTTTTTATTTCAAATATATATTTCGTGTACATATTTTTTCTTATCTTTTTTTTATCTATCTCTTACAAATATAATAAATATAATGTAATTTTTATGTATTTTTGTCAAAACTACTAATATTATTTTATCCTTATATTTATTTGTGGATAAATTTTTACAAATATTATTTTATCTTTGTGTTTAGTTGGAGATAACTTTATTTACATAATTAACTATTTAAAATTATTATATTAATAAATGGGTGATGTGGTGCAACGTGGTTGCAGAAATTGCTCCGGCTTTAGTTATTAGTAATAGATAATTATCACTTCAGGGATAATACAATGATGTTCCCATCCCTTTAGGGAATGAAAATAATCACTTCATGGATTATATATTGATGTTTCATTCGCTTGAGGCAATGAAAATTAACAAAAAATTATCACTTCTGGGATAATATTATCTTTATATGTTCATATTATTTGTCTCACCAAGGACAAATTTGTTTATGAATACATCCACTTCGGGGGATGTACCATATTAAATCAATGTAAATAAAAATAATGAACAATAATTATAACGTGACATATGGTTTATGCAAAGTCATGCGTTCTGAACATAATTAAACATGTATATACGAACATATTAACGGAATGAATCATCATACATGTTTATGGTACGGTCGAACCAATTAGATTGCAACATAGACATTAAAAATACGAGTTTCAATATACAACGTGAACATCGATTCAAACATCTAACATTCAATATATAAGTGATAAAAAAAATTAAAGATACGTGATATGCATAAAGAGCAAGAAGAGATACGTGAATGATCAAACTAATTATCAAATTAATTAAGAGATACATGAATACGTGAATGATCAAATTAATTATCAAACTAATTAAGAAATACGTGAATGATCAAATTAATTAAAATATCGGCCATCACTGTTCATATATATGGAGGTGAGAGTTTATAACTTTTGGTCTTGAACAATCGTGCTGATAACGTGTTATAATTATTAGAGAAAGAACAAGAAGAGAGAAAGAGCGTAGAATTTTGTGTGTCTTATTAGGTCACCCATAGGGGCCTTTATATAGAGAATACAAAGCTTAATGGATAAGTCCAAAACTAGGGTTTACTATTGTACATTAAATATAATAATATAATAAATATTATAACATAAACATGTTTTTACAAACAAAGAGAATCATTATAAAAATATTATTTCTTAAAGGTTTTATTCATTAAAAATATATTAAGGATATTTATTAATATCAAAGGCAATTTTTGTCCATTTCTTAAACTAGAGGGGTGGTTTATGTAACATTCTTGAAAATAGATTCAAAAATGGGGGATCCTCTTCCCCACCTTGCTCTTGAACTTCAAATGAGGAATTTGATCTCATTTCTGAACGGAAATGGATTCCGTAAAAGCCTACTTGTCACATTTTTAACCCTCTACAAGTTTCCTCAATCAATTTGGGAGCAATCAATCAAACTCATCCCGAAAATCTCGTTTTAGGTCAAAGTGCAACGTTTTTGGAATCCTTCAAATTAAATTTGAATTAAAGAAGGATAAGGTCGGATTTAAGATGGAAAGGATTGGGAGGAGTCAAATGACGGATTAGAGAATCTATCCCGATTCAATTACAAGATAAATCACCCATTAATGGGCAAAATCAACGGGATTTTGTCTAAGGCATTAGTGGAGGATTTCGGGCTTGTTTTTGGAGCGTTGAAGCTCATTCTTGGCCCTATAAATATCTCTTGACATTGCCTATATAATCCTAAGCAAAAACACTCCCTTTCCAATCGGGAATTGGTCAAAAATCGATTTAGAGACCCACACAAAAATCTAGCTCTATTTTAGTTCGAACCACCGGAGCTGCCTGTTCAGCGGTGTTTTACGGCCACCACAGACCACCCAAGGCGCCGCCTCTGCAAACAGTAGAAAGCCACGCTCGTCCCGGTTCCAACGCCACCTCACACGCCTCGAACCGATAGACGAGGGAGAACGAAGCCGCTGAAGTTGGAGACGCATGAGTGTTGTTGCTGCTGAAAAAGGAAATCAATCGTTGGATTGCAAGCTCGTCTAAGATAATTCTCGCTCGCCTTCGAAGCAAGGCAAGTGGTGGTTCTCTCTCATATTTTGTCATGAATACCTTTATTCATGTTTGCATGTTTTTTTGGGAACCCTTGTTTGAATAAAATGAACTTAGGTTATTATAGAAATAATGACCATGTCAAACGTATAAATGAATTAGGGTTTATTATGCATAGAAATAATGACCCCATGGTAGCTTATTGATATTATTCTATTATGCGCTAGAACTTATACTTAGGTTGCAACTAGTTGAGTACCCGTGCCAAGCACGAGATTTGATTTAATATATTTTTAAATACAACCTAACATATATATATATATGTTGATTAACGACTGGAATTAATTCTTTCTTATATAATTTTGAATAAAAAATATAATTAATTTCATTCAAGAATTATAAAGTATGAATATATGTTACATGTAATGAAATGAGATGGAAAATTGGATCGTTTAACATCTTCAATTTTTTAGCTGGAATTGGAACACTCCATATACTCGTACATTATCTAATTAGAAAGTCAACCATTAATATGGGCAATTGGATCATTTAACATGCATGATATTGTTATGAATTTAAGAATTTATGAGTAATATGTACAATACATATTTAAAACGTATTTTTTTATTGAATTGATACACATATAATTAATTGCTATATTAATAAGTTAAAACATACACATTGCATTCAACCAAAAAAAACATACACATTGCACAATACTAAATAATAATATCGGTAGTCATAAAATTGAAGAGAAGCAATATAAAAGGATTTGGAATATGAATAGTAAAGCATAGCAGAATTTATTAATTAGATGTCTTATGAGGAAAAAAAAACACAATACTAAATGTAAAAACATATATAATAATCCTCTCAAGAAGAAATGGAAATCTATCATTCTTCTCAATCTTACTATTACTCCAATAAAAGCAATAGAGCCTAGCTATCCTTCTCTAACTTCATCGGACGAAGAATCATTTTGGAATTGTAGACTGTTCATCATCTTGACCCTCATTTTCATTCTCATATGTCATATGAATGACATTGTGAGCTCGCTTGGCAATAGTTTTTTTTTTGTAGTCTGTTCACAATATTGACCCTCATTTTCATTCTCATCTCCAATATGAATAATATCATGAGCTCGCTTGGAAGGAGTGATAAAGTCACTTGATTCAACCCAAAGTCATGTTTCATGGGAGAAAATTGTTCAATTCCCTTGGTTGGTGTGATAAAGTTATTTGGTTCACCTTGAAAATCTTGTTCCTTGGATGAATATAAGGAATGAATCTCATTCTGCAAGTCAAATTCAAACAAATATTATAGTATTTGAAATTTATATCTACATAAATAAAGTGATTAAATAATTAATAATATATATACCTGCCCATCATCAGATATCATTTTCTAAACTCCACAATTACTTTTTGATTGGCTGTCATCTTTGAAAGAGTGAATCCTGAAGAAGGGTTGTCTAGTATATACTGATTAATATCAATGTAGAATAAAAATGTCTTCCCAACAAACACTTGAAGATCAAGATCGTCTTCCTATATTAAATTTATAAAAAAAATTATGATTGAAAAATGGAAAAATACCTTCAATGTAAATATTCTATTAGAAAAACATAAAAAAAATATAGCACATGTTAGTTATTCAATTAAAATATGAAACATTATGTTACAAAATAATTTACTGAGTTTTTTTTCTGAAAGAAAATGATTTAGTTTCTTATAAGTTGAATTGACTAATGACTATATAAATGAAAGGTATATAAATGTTTTATATATAATAAACAATATATTTTCAGGTTGTATATGTACACTTACCTCATCCATAAACTCCAAAATTGATAGTGCAGAATTGATCAAGAAATTTTCAACATCTTTATCAAACATCACAAAAGATGTAATTGCTGATCCATCATTAACCCGAACACTAACACAGAATCTGAATAAAGAAAATAAAATTAAAAAATTATATTAAAAAATTAACTTAAAATGAGGTTGTGGAGTTTATGGTATAAATTACCTTTGAATGACATATTTTGTATCTCGTTGACGCTTTTTGCTCCAAAACTGTTGGACTCTAGGTTCAACTCCACACTTGCACTCTTTGCATGAATTGTAATACCATCCATATCTATCATCTATATCTACAACAATAGCAATAATGAGACACTTACATCACTAAAAGAAAAAAAAGCTAGGTTATAAATATAAAAAATACATAATTAAAAAATATGTAATAAGTTAAAATATACTTACATTTTTTATGACCAACATCTAAAGTTTCAATAGAAAGAGAATGAGATGATACACTTTAGAAAGTTGAAGGATAGTAACAGGTTCCTCTTTCAGCAATAAACTATAAACAAATATTTTAAAAAAAATAGTAAATACAAAAGAAAAAAAATGAACGTAATTTTTGACATAATTACATGGAATATGATTTGCAAGAGAAATTAACCAAAATGATGATGACAAATTTACATTATGGAATATCCTTAAAATTAAAATAATATAAAATTATGTATACTTGGACTTGAAATCTTCAATTTCTGGAATAGTGTTATCATTGATAGAGGAGATTAAGTAATGAGATTTTTTTAGTGATTATGAATATAAAGAGGTAAAACTTGAGATGATGTGAAAGAGAAATTAATGAATACTCACCATAACAAAAGATTAGAGGAAGAGCAGAGATAAAAATGTGATTTACATATGTATGTTATTGGTCTTTTTATAGACGTAAATAAATTAATGAAACCACTAGAAAAAATTTGTTAATTTTAGATTAGATTGTTAATGTTAATCAGATAAGTGCAAATCTTTTTAGTTTACGTAGGTCAATTAGTTAGTTAGGTTAAGGATAAGTATAAATTAATTAAGATAAAAAACATTGTGATTTTCCCACTAATCTTGCAGTCACAATGGCCGTTCTCCAAGCTGATCAAAATCATGTCTAATTAATTAATTTAGATTAATTAATTCAGCTTAAAAGATAAAGTGGAAATCTTTGTAGTAAAAATTTTAGGTCATTTAGTTAGGTTAATGGATAAGTACAAAACATGTTATGAAATTAAGAGAGAAATATGTGTGATTTAATACTCCCTCTGTCCCATAATGTTCGTCCTAAAGGACGGTTTTCACACAAATTAAGAAAACAAAGTGAAGAAAAAGTAGCCAATAGGAATGGGAGAGAGAGTGTGATGTTGATGGATAAAGATGGGAAGAAAGAGAAGGAAAAAAGGAAATAACTAAAAGGGGTATTGGAGTAGATTTTTTATTGGAGAATATGGATAAAGGTGATATTGAATGAAGGTAATATTGTAAGAAAAATATAGATATAAAAGGAAAGTGGACAAACATTTTGGGACGACGGAAAAGGAAACAGGACAAACATTATGGGACGGAGGGAGTATTTTTTAAGATGATTGAATACGTGGATAATAGGTGACGCCATATATTATGCAGATTTAACCATGGCTTGACAAATAGGCGAAATAAATGAGGGAATGACATGTGTCATGAGGCTCCTTCTTTAGTATATAGATTGATGTTTGTGCACTTGTTTGTTTCACGGTCTCATTTTGATATTCGTTGTTTGGCACCCTTGAACACCTCTTTATAATATTTTGCATTAGGATGGACCTAGACCCTAATGCTGGTCATGACCCTACTCTCTCAACCGTTTTGAGAGAGTGTTTCGCACCTAGCTAGTGCCTTGTATCGGAACTTTGGAATCCGTTCTGCCTTTTGTGGGATTCTATATCTTATGGCATATCGCGTTGTCGTCTTAAATGTGACACCCTTATACCATATGACATATACTTTGTAATAACTTATTTCACATATAAACGTATAATTTACATATAACAACTATCCACGTAAGCATATAACAAAACTAACAACCATATAAGGTTGCACACACACACACAAAGTTCTATGTCGTTACTTCTTGTACTAATACGTCTATTACTCTAACTTTATTACAACACAAAAGTCTAAGATACAAAATGAGGAGGAGAAGGTTGCTTAGAGCTTCAGTCAGCAGACCTGTATGAATGTGACCTCTAAAAGGACACACGTCAGTAAGAACTAGTTGAACCTGAAAAATTGTTTTGCGATTTACATGAGTCGCATACTTAGTGAATATAAACCATCATCAATTATTTCACATAGAGTCAAACATTTAGTCCATGTACATATACATATGTCATGTAGGAATTTACTATGCAAATGCCGATGTATCCGATTTATTATTCTGTGAACTGTTCAAGCCTGAATCTGCCCCGGGTTTCCATTACCGACTCTTTTCCATTACCAACTTTTCCTTTCTTTTTTTCTTCCATATAACAACCTTTTTTTCTTTTCCATTACCGACTTTTAGGCATCTCAGGCCTCATTTGCTCATATATCATCTCTTAGGCATCTTAGGCCTCATATACGACCCGTAGGTCTCTTTTGTATACAAATTTAGGGCAAGACAGTCATAGGTCCATTTAATCTCATTGTAAAATGCTATGCAATCAAGTGCATCATGTAACCATATATCATATGCCATATGTTAACATACTTTCTGTGCAAACAACTCTGGAAATTTCAGAGTTATCACATATAACACATATATTCATATAACACATATAACACATATATCAATACAGCTCATATAACACATATATCCATATAGCATATTTAGCACATATATCCATATAGCACATATATCACATATATCCATATAACACATAGGGTTGAATCTCCGGTCTATACTCACCTGTTCAAGACAATTACTATATTTCTCCCTCTTGTCTCTGACTTCGTTATATGACTTGTGCTTCTATATATAACACAATGCAAATTAGGCTATTTACTCTTATAAACTCTAACCCTAAATGCAATAAAATGCCAGTATGTATTATAACTTTTGTGCATAATTCCAAATCCTTTAGAACTTGATAGTAATAAACTATATATATAGAAGAACATTTTTCTAGTTCAAACCTTTATGAAAAACTTGATCAAAAGACTCCATAATATACTTACAAGGCAATAGCCTAAAATTACTAAATCTATTGCCGAATATAAATCCAATATCGAAAACATCATCTGAGAACTATAAATCGACTGATTTTCAAATCAAAAGCAACTTTAGATCTAGATCTGGAAAAAATAGAAAAACTAAATAAACCATTAACTAATTAAAAACGTACCAAATCACACTTGTACTTCAGGATTAAAATCCGATAAAGGATATCTTGTATCAGATCCAACAATGAAAACAAACAAAATCAAGTTCCTTCTTTCTGTCGTCTCCTTTTCTTTCTCTCGTATTTTTCTTCATTTCGTACGTATGCTTCACTTTTAATAAACATATATCAATACATATATATATATAGAAGAAAAATTCTATTTTGAATATATAAGAAGACAAAAACCAAATTCCAATACAAAGCCAAAGTGAATTTGATCACGAAAAAAAGTTGAATTTCACGCAAAGTTTCAACTGAAATTTTGGATAATTCTGTTTTCCACCCTCAAATTTCCTTTACTATAAACTTCACCCTTAAATAATTATTAATTAATTTTTAGTTAAAAACTTTTTAAAATATAATAACTTAATTAGAAAATAAATATTACTTTTAAAAATGCACTATATATCATTCCAATATACTATGCATATGCTTCTAATATTATATGAATGCAAAATGACGTATGAACTTTGGTCAGGGATGTTACATTAAAAGCTACCAACTTGAATGCAATGTTTTGTAAATAAATAAGATAAGTGCTAGTGCACACCCATTAAAACGTGTTCAGGGTGGTGACTACAACTTGGAAAACCACTCTGTCTCCCGGCTTTGATTAATCTTCTTTCCAATCTGAATTCGGACAACACGCATTCGGTGAGGTTAGTTGTAGATTTGATAAGTCGACGGGGGCTTTTCAAAATATTGGTTGATAACTAAAGTTCCCAATATAACCTTTCTCATTACTAAGGAACCATAGCCTTGTGGTGTTCTAATCTCTTTTCATCATATTTCTCATTCCATGAAATTATTTGGGTTATGCCATCGACCGACTTTCATTCGGAGACCGATGGTTATAATGCAACTAAGATCACAAGAACCTCACACAAATTCCACTTTCGTAGTCTTTCATTAGACTGACCGACCGATTTATTTCTTTTGCATGGCTGGCTGGTGTCAACCGTCCCTATACGGAACATCAGGGAGTAAAGGAGTGGTGATTAAAGATTGAACCAGTTGAAGACTTTTCAAGTTTCTTTTGAATAACTCGTTTATAGTTTTAAGGTCGAGATCCTTGGTCTGTAAGGACCGCCTTCAAGAATTTTACTTCCACTTTATTCAAGAATATTTAATCTAATTTTTTTCCCGCAAGTATTTGAATTATTCAAGATCGTAAACGTTGGACATTTTGCTATAATATTTATTGAATTATCATTATTATTTATATCTTGAATACCGTGAAAGCCTTGGATGGCTTCGGATTGTAAATTCCGAGGTCACTAACGGTAATATCTCCGATGGAAAAACGGGGGTGTCAGTTGTAATCTGCCTTCACTTCCCTTGTATCTAATGGGCCAGTGTTCGAATTTGCAGGCTAGCATTGTTTTTTTTTGTGAATCAGCAAGTTAGAAATGTATTCTTAAAATAATATTACCATAAAAATATATCCCTTATATAAGTACGGGTTCTCCTTACGCTCTCTTCAGAATTCTTTTGATCTTTCATCTCCCTCTTTAGGGAAGTGACTCACAGTAATTATGACGTTCAATTGGAAATTGGAGCTTCTTGTTGGGATTACAACGCTTTCAATTTTTGTCAGAACTTGGGATAGAGTCTATATTGTTTTATAAATACATCCTGGGCAACAATTTCTTCACATCTTCTCCTTCCTTGTCATCTCATTATCTTCAAACAGAACTCACTTTCTATACAAAACCAGACGAGATGGAGAGAAGTCCACGAACACCAGTTGCCTCCAAAACTTCTGAGACCGTGGTCGTAACAGTGGTTTCTGAATTCAGCCTTCTTTCGATGTACAAGAAGGCATAGACGACTATCACATATGTCTCCATTCAATCTAGGTTGTTCTACAACAGGTTGCTAACTAGGGGATTGGGGGCTACCATAAGGCAAGTTCTGGTTGAAGCTCCCCCTTATTTGATCTTATCATGATTTTTGAGAAAGAGCAAAACCAACACCACACCCAAGAAGATCCCAGATAATAGAGAGAAGAGCACCCCCACCGAGTGCTCTTAAGGCTCCGTTTGGAACACCTAGCTGAAGCTGGCAGCTGGAGTTGGAATCTAGCTGAAGTTGGAGCTGGTAGCTGGATTTTTGGGAGAAGCTGAAACTGAATTTATCAGCTGAATGGATAAAAAAGTGTTTGGCAAGTAGTAGCGGAAATCCAAAAAATCTAGATGAATTGACAAAATTACCCTTATACATAAATTTAGAAATGCCCCTTGTGAACATGTGCAACTCACGTGGCCTCCTATTTCCCCAATTTGTAATTGCAATCCAATTTGTAGATCGAGCAGCTGACCAATTTCCGACCTCCTCTCGAGCAGCTCCAGCCTCGACCTCCTCTCGAGCTGACCAATCTTCGACCTCCTCTCGAACAGCTCCAGCTTCGACCTCCTCTCGAGCCAATCTTTGAACTCCAGCTCCAAGTTCGACCTCCGCTCGAGCTCCTTAGGGTCGGCATTCATCAACCAAGTGAGGCGTCCTCGGAATCTGCTGCCTGAGGCTCCTATAAGCTACGATACAAGGTTAGTGATGGGTTTCCGTCTTGTTTGAACTAGCTAGGTTAGTGATGACCAACTTGTGTCCTAGTGTTAGCAATTTTAGGTTGTTGTTTGACGGAAATTTACGATGCTGATTTTTAGCTAGGTTATAGATATTGAGATGCATTTGAGGATTGTTCGATTCATTTGTGACATTGATTAAACGATTATAGTCGAGCTTGTGTGAAATTGAGAATTGATATGTAGTGACATTGCATTAATTAGGTCGAGGATGTGCCTAAGCTTGTGTGAAATTAGTGAATGATATACAAAAATGAGGCTTTTTTGAATGTTGTTGTGTGTTGTTAATTGGTAATTATAATGAAATTTGCTTTGGAGTATAAGATTTTGTGTGTGTGTGTGTTTTATGTAATGTTTGTGAATCGAGGGTATTGAGGATAAATGGCCGAGACAAGTGCGAAATCGAAGGGAAAGGGGGTTGATGGGAAGGGTGTTGCTTGGACCGATGAAGAGGCGAAAGCCCTAATGACAATTTGTCTACAATATCACAAGCAAAATGGGAAGGATACTCACTTTCAATGGGTTGAGATTGCAGAGAAGTTTATCCATGAGAACACTCGGAAGATTGATAAGGATACGACGAAGAACAAATTTGATTACATAAAAACGATTTGGAAGCTTTGGGTTGGTTTACGGTACAAGGAAACGGGCGTAGGATGGAACCCGACCGATGGAACAATTACAGAGGATCCTAAATGGTGGGAGCGAAAGATAAGGGTAAGTTTGTTACAGTGATTTTTAGGGAAAGTTTTGGATTTTATTTTATGGGAAGCTTGCGTTGGTGTTAATGCTACACGTGAATAATTGGCAGGAAAAGACGGAGTACAAAAGGTTCCGGCATAAGCGTCCCGACCCGAAATTGAGTGATCTTTGGGATTGCGTGTTCGGAAACATATGTGCGTCGGGCCAACATGCTGTCGCGGACACAATGGACCCCCCGATTGTAGGAATAGATGAGTCCCAAACGCCGGTTTCCCAATCTGGTGTTTCTGGGGCAAGAGGTTTTGAGGACCTGCTTGGAATGGATGACGACTTGGATGAGGATGATCTGCTTCGAGACTTTACGGACACACCAAGTCAATCCCGAGCTTCTCAGCAAGAAACCAACTCTCCATCGCTGCAGCAACCGAGCGGTACTAGTCAACGAGTGCCTAAGCGACGCAAGAAACAATCGGGGACTGCCTTCTTCCAGGAGCAATTGCTAATTAGTGCACAACAAGGCGAGCGGTTTGTGACGCTGTTGGAAGGGCAATCACAGGGTACGGTGAACAGCCAAGGCAAAAACAGGGTTTTCGAGCTTGATGAAGCAATGGAGGTTCTTGAAGGGATGGCGACGGCCGGAATGGTAAAGGAGTACGGTGGTCTATGGTGTTACACCGTGGATCAGTTGAACAATGAGAACATCCGCCGCCTGTTTCTGACATTGAAGAATGATGATGCAAGGATTGCTTGGCTACGGTACAAGTTTGAAGAGAAGGAGGCGTTGAAGAAGACCGGTTGAGTGTTGTTTGTATCTGCTGACTTTTATGTGTGTGGATTGTTATGTTAGATTATTGTTTATGTCAATTTATGTCTTGTGTCATGACTTGATGATTTTTAGTTCCAGATTGTGTGTGGATTGTTATCATGGCTGTGATTGCCTTTAGGGTTGGATGTTAATTGTAGGGATTCAATATGCTTACGTTATGCAGTAATTTTTATATGCTGGATGCGTTGTTTAGTGTGTTTTTTGTTTGTCAATTTAGCTCATTTACAGGCCAAGAAGAATGCCTCGTGCATCGTCAAGGCTGCTTAGTCAGCGTGAGAAGATAATGACGACGTGGTGGTTGTTTAGGCAATGGCAACATTGGCTTTTAATGGGGTACTACCTCAAATATATGCACAAGACACCTTGCTACACGTCTCCTTTGACGAGATACTTATGGATGCGAGAGATAATGGAATCCCAGTCCGAGGTTAGATGCATTAATGCTTTTCGAATGGAGAAGCATGTGTTTCGGAAGTTGTGTGACGAGCTAAAATCCAAGCATAGGCTCCGAGCATCAAAGCATATGTGTGTCATGGAAAAGGTTGGCATTCTACTATACACAATTTCATTGGGGGTGTCAAACCGAGCCGTGTGTGAGAGGTTCCAGCGATTCGAGGACACAATTAGTCATGCATTGCATGATTTCATTGACGCCATCAGTGGTAGGAGGCAAGGGTTCGAGGGTCTGGCTAGGCGTCTACTACGGCCCCGTGATCCGGAGTTCAAAGAAATTCCAGATAGGGTGTTGAACGACAATCGTTACACTCTTTTTAAGGGAGCGATTGGGTGCATTGATGGGACCCATGTTACAACATGCATACCCCGAGCTGACCAAATGCCGTATAGAAATCGGAAACAAGTGTGTTCATGGAACATCATGGCGTGCTGCGACTTCGACATGTTCTTCACATTTGAATCTGCTGGCTGGGAAGGTAGCGCTCATGATGCCCAAGTATTTGAACACGCTCTTTCGACCCCCACAATGAGCTTCCCTCATCTGCCACCGGGTATGTCATGTTATTCCTTAAATATTAGTTCAACATTTCCTTAAATATTACTCGAATATTACTTCAATATTATTCTAATATATGCTTGTTAATGTAGGACGGTATTATCTTGTCGATAAAGGTTACCCGAACAAGCTCGGATACATGGTACCGTGTTGCAAAGTCAAGTACCACTTGTCCCAATTTCAAAATGCGCTTCCGAAAGATGCACCGCAAGCATTCAATAAAGTTCACTCATCGCTTAGGAGTGCTATTGAACGGTGTTTTGGTGTGTTGAAAAAATGGTTCAGGATCTTGACGTACATGCCGAGCTTTCCAATCGAGACGCAAATTGATTTGATCCTCGTTTGTTTTGCCATGCACAACTTGATTTTGGAAAATCGGATTGTGCATGAGAATATCTTGAAGAAGATTACGATGATCCCGATCTTCCTCCTCCCCAATTCTAGAACAAGGCCAAGACAATGCTCCGACGGGTATGAAACACATAAGGGATGCAATTGCAACTGAAATATGGGAATCTCGAAGTTATTGGTGATTGATGAATGGTTGTGATGTACTAGTGATAATATTACTTGTTACATGGGAGGAGAATACTGATCGCTCGTGTGTGCGAGGGTCTAGAGATACAATTTATAACCCGACCCCGTTGTAGCACGTGGTGGGTGTCGAACGCTTGGGAAATCTACTCGATTGAGGTGCCTAGACACTAGAAAGCTGGAAAGGAGAACTTAAAACAAAGGAAAACAAAGAGAACAGTCAAGACCGACACAAGTGTCACGTCGGGCTCGATGTTGGCGACAAGAGGGAAGTCGGGCCCGAGGTAGCTAGGTTTGTCGAACTTCAAAGATTGAAAGTAGATCTTGGGCTTTTGGGTTCCTTCTCTAGTAGATTAAGGCTTTTCCACCCCAATTCAAGCAATAAGTGATGATCGGAATAGGATCGAGTGCTTTCGCCCTCGTTCCAACCACTTCTACACATCGATCATTGGGGAATTCCCCTTCGAAGCAAGGTCTTGAGATGGACAAATGTTCACTTTCGTACCTTTGCCAATCACAAGCCTTGAATCCTTACTTTCGTAAGGAATTGTAGATCTATGTAGAGTGGGTTCCTAGATCAAGCACTCAAGGCTATGGAATTGGGGTTTCTAGCCCAACCTAGCTAGAGTTTCCCCCCATAACCCAAGATCAAGGAGATCTACTCCATATGGCAAACAAAGAAAGCAAACAAATCAAAAAGCAAAGAAATCAACATCATCAATCTCAAACCAAAGTCAAGTTTCATTCACAAATCAAAAGCAATCCACAAACTCCAATCAAAGGTTTCCAAATCCACAAAACCAAAACAAGGCAAAGCTAATCTATCAACCAAACCTATCAAATCTCCCCCTCCTTGGCCGATTCTCTCTCTTCTCCTTCTCCTCTCCTTTCTCCTTGCTCTCCAAGTATCCTCTTGAGAGTTTTTGAGGGTTGGTTCCTTGCTAAGTGTGGGAACCTCCCTAAATTAGAAGATAAGAGAGCCTTTATAGATGAGGGGCAAAAGTGAAAGTTTACAATTTCGTGCCTTGGAGCCCAAGCAGTCCAGTGACCGACTCGCACCGACACGGAGCACCTCGGGCCCGACTTACTGTGCAAGTCGGTCCGAGGTTGAAAACTCAAGTCGGGCCCGGCGTTGGTTCCAGCTCGGTCCGGACCTCGTTCCACCCTCTTCTTGTTGGCTTTTCTCTTGTTCTTCTTCATGGCTTGCTCCTCTCTTTCCCTCTTAAGCTCGGGCCTTGCTCCATGTTCCGATCCTCCTTCAAAACGACCCTTGATCCATGCCAAAAACCTACAAAAACACATAAAACGCGCATAGTCTCCGAATCTCATAGAAATACGGGAACTAAGCTAAAAAGGAACAAAACACACAAGAAAAGGGGAAAAAGAAACATATTTACAAAGGAAATCATGTATAAAAACACCACCAAATAAAGAGACATCAAAATACCCCATACTTAAACTTGCTTGTCCTCAAGCAATAACAATGTAAGCAAGACCGAAACATAATGTTCAAGTAAAGCCTCGTATGAAAACACATTTAAGCACAAGAGATTGATATTCAAGCAAGATTACAT
This sequence comes from Fallopia convolvulus, assembly GCA_964016875.1. NCBI lineage: Eukaryota > Viridiplantae > Streptophyta > Magnoliopsida > Caryophyllales > Polygonaceae > Fallopia > Fallopia convolvulus. The sequence goes on from OZ024725.1 coordinate 8,697,538, forward strand.
CATCACACATGATTAAGTGTTCCAAGGAATAGAGTCAATGCAACTAAACCTCACTTTAGGGATATGTGAATGTGTATCACTCATCATGTGTTTGGGTATAGCAATGAGCACTCAAGCTCAAAAATCATGCAAGTAAGGACTTTACTATTGAAGCTAATATCACCAAATCCTCCACCTAGAGATGCCTAATACAAAGTACACAAAGAATTCGAACTTGGCTCAATGGAGGTCCTCAAAGAGGTTCCATTCGGCCGGGTTGTAATGGGGCTTTTGGTATTTCTCAAGGTGGGAATTATTTGGTCTTGTGGTGCTTACAATGGGGATTGAACAACCTAAACTCTCACCAACTTCACCAAAATTCCACAATCAAATTCACACTCATCCAAAAGACTTTAACATTTTTTTCCTTTCAACCCAAAATTTCACTTATCATTCCACTTCATCTTTGCTCTTAGGCTTTTTGTTGGATTTTCCACACTTTCTACACTGGACCGACTTTCTTATGACATCGGGCCCGATGTGGTGTGTAACTCGGTCGGACCCTTTTTCTTCACTTAAGCTCTTTACCTTCATTCCACTTTCCATTTCCAACATTTTCTTTCTTTCTTTCTTTCTTCTTCTTCATTTTCCTTTTGCACAACAAAGATGCACTACCCACATGATTCATAACACCATTCTTTGCCCTTAAACCAAAGAGAATCTCAAGTCTTCAAATACAATCCAAACCTCTCTTCTAAAGTCCAATCCCATAAGGGTCAAGTCATATAAGGCTAGGAATAATATTTTTGAGGAGTTTCAAACAAAGGCCTAGGCTAGAACGGGGCTACAAACAAAGGATTAACTTCATGGTAGGATATGGAACATTTATGTGACTAAAAGAATAAAGTTCAAAATCAATGTGACAATGCTAGGACAAATCTCATGACGGTCTTGGAAAATAGATAAACACCGCAATAGCAAGTTTTACTAAGCATGCATGAGCTAATCACACAAGAAACATGAGGGATATGCAAATATGAACAAGCATCCCTAAAATGGCCAAAAATCAATCTCACAAGGGTCACTCATACTTAGTTGCATAAGAACTCATCCTAGAACTCACATGTTCAATAAAACAAGGGAAGATATCATGATCACATCAAAAGCAACATCTTTTTAGAGGCTAAACCATCCGAAAATATGCAAAGGAATTTACATGCTCACATCATCATTAGCTTTCATTTGGCAATCTAAGATGGGAATTTCTAGTCCAAAAACTACAAAACACAAAATCTTTTTTTTTTTGTTTTCAACACAATTTTTCAAATTTTTATGGATTTTTGCAAATATTTTTCTCTAAAACCAAAAACAAAGACTCATCCATTCAAAACCAAATCAATCATCCATGTCATTCCACAAACCACAAACCAAGAAACAAACATCCCAAACAAAAACTAGAAACCGAAAACCAAATATCCTCAAAATAACAAACACACACAAGTGAAATCATGAGCACACTTACCCCCACTCCATACTTAAAATTTTGATGTCCCCATCAAACAAGGAAACCAAAACTTAAAAGCAAGAGAGAATAGTACGAAGAGCTCACAATTTCTTTATTCTTCAATGGCATGTCTAGAATCACTCGAAGGGGTTGTCACGTCTACGTCCTCTTTGGAGTCTCGCTTGCCGCTCCCTCTCGTACACTTGCTCTTGGTAGAAGTTTTGTGGTGGTGGTTGGAGTTGAGGATCCGGGCGCGTCCATTGGTCCTCACGGGAAGGGAAGTTCCCGCTCATCCATGTGTTGAATCTATCTTGAACCCGCCACCTTTGGTCCTCCACCTCTCTAAGCTCCTCCACCTCTCGCCTAGTGTAGCCGAGGGCTCGGTTCATCTCTTCTTGGCTAGCTTGGAAAGAACCTTGTTGTTGAAGCAATTGTTGTTGTTGTTGGTACATGTGTTGTTGTTGAAGATTCACTTGATGGACCTCTTGAAGAACATTCTCTTGTTGAAGTTGAAGATGGGCCATTTGGTTGGCCAAGAAGGACATGTCCACCGTTTGTTGTCGCTCGGGAAACACCATTCCCGGACCATACCATTGGGCGTAGCCTTCATAACCGCCACCTTGAGCTTGTTCTCGCCTTGTACCACTCCCCTCTCCATGCTCATAGTGCCTCGGGACCTCATCACCATAGAAGGCACCGGACCGACTTTGAGGGAAGTCGGGCCCGATGTGGTGTGTACCTCGGTCCGCCAATGTTGGAGCTTGGTGCGTGGCTCGGAGGTTGGCCATCAAGCCTTGGAAGCGCTCATCTTCTTCATTTTGCTCTTGATCGACGTCCATGTCTTCCCCACGAGGTGCAAACACAAAGTTATCTTGGTTGAAATCCGGTGAAGATGGAGGGGAGGTAAACCGAATGTGTTGAGGTTGTTGTCGCCGCCCCTCTCTTGCACCTTCGGGGTCACCAAATGAGTGTGGTTTGCCGGCCCACACTTGGTACCAATTGTGATACCGAGAAAGATCATAGAGGTTGGCCGCCAACCGGATCGACACACCATCATAGTTCGAGTGAGGGGCCAAAGAAATCATGTAAAGCTTCTCCTTGATGATGTTGGCCTTCTTGAAATACTTCATGTTCATATACTCAACACCATTCGGAGCCGGAGAATACTTGAAGGTCGACTCCTAGACGCATGGCTAGTCTTGCTATCATCCCGCCGAAGTAGATCCAAGAGGAGCTTTGGAAGTCTCGCACCATCTTGACCCACTCCCATGCAAGGTTCATGGGCTTCTCGGTGTTGAATAGCATCTCATGTAGCAAAATAATCTCTTCCTTCATCGGCTTGCTCAACTCGGGACGAGCATAGATTGCACATCCCAAAACTCGCACCATGACCCGAAAAAGAGGGCTAGCAATCTCGGTTGTGGTGGCGCCCTTTCTCATCTCGCTCTTCCCGGCCACATGCCGCCACACTTGGTTCACCTTCTCGTTGTCGACGCCGGTCTCTTCTCTTGGACATGGAAACCCGAAGTAGGTAGCCAAGTCCCTAAGAGAGAGATTGTGGTCCTCATTGCCCAATTGGAAAGTGATCGCCCCTTCCTCATCCTCCATATTGTCATAAGTGCATTCAAAAGTGGCCATGAATTCCGAGGTGAGGGCGGGATAGTGGGTGTTGTCCCACCTTAGCATCCCATTGAGACCGATGTGGGAGTAGCACCTTGGAAGAGCTTGATCCATGTCCATCTTCCTCACGGTTTCCCAATCAAGCCACCTTGTGTGATGCTCAAGCGCCATATACCTTGCATAACTCTCAACTTGCTCATCATCCTCCAAGTAAATATCATCCAACTTTGGCTCTTTCCTTGACTTCTTGGACTTCTTCCTCGGCCTTTCCGCATGAGATGATGAAGCTCTAGTCTCCATGGTACCTACACACATCCAACCAAACAAAAGGGTCCAAGATAAACTCCATACAACTCAACAAAAGCACTCATCAACACACAATAACACATCAACACAAGGGAACCCCATACTTAGTCTATAAACACACATGCATCACAATCCAACATGAATCATTATGGATATCTTCTAACAATGGCTAAGCAAATGATCATACTACATCATGATTAGGCTATAGCCAACAATGAAACACATGAATCCACATGATATCACAAGAAGATAGCATAAGCAACATGGATCGACTTCCAACCTATGTCGGGCCCGACCCATCCTCAACCTCGGTCCGACTTGATGGACCGACTTCCACAACTCGGGCCCGACTTACCTGGGCACGTCGATCTCGACCTAGTTCATGCTTCGACTCTAACCTCAAATCAACCCAAATCATTCTATCATGCACTTAAATTTCAAATTCAACCATCAACCATCCCTAATCGAAGTTCTAAATGGATCCAAGCATGCATAAACAACTTTAAAGCTCAATTTCACAAATCATGCAAATCCACCATTGATGCTCAAGCTCAAACTCTCAATCAAACATGGCATTACTCAATCTATGCAATGAAAGCACAAAATCTCCAAGGAAATAGGTAGAGATCGAGTAACACATACCGGATTTGAAGAGTATTGGACTTTTAAACAAACAATCTACTTAGAACTCAAAATTTCTCAACCTAGATCGAGATGGGGGATGAAGAACGAGATTGAACTCGAAATTTCTACTTGGAATAGGGTTAGGGAGGCCTTTTCGTGATTGGATCGAAATGAAGAAGGGGAGGATGGGTGGATCGAGTATGGTGAGAGGGAGGGCCGATTTTGAGAGTGTGAGGGAGATGGGTTGTATTTTGGGAATGGTGGTTAGTATGAAGATGGTAGGTAGGTGAGGAATGGTATTTAATGGGGGAAAGGGACAAATTAGGTCAAGGGCAAAATTGGCATTCCACCTAGTCAAATCGGGTCGGACCGACGTTGTGGACCGACGTCCTTGTGTCGGGCCTGACTTACCTGGGCTCGATGTGGGAGTATTCGGGTCACCAATTTTACTCCATCCTCTTGCAACTTCTTTCTCCATATTTCCATTTATATATTTTTCTCACCTCAAATCCTACACAACCTTGAAGAATACACAACACCAAAAATCCACAAAACACTAGATAGAGATTGGTTAGAGAAAAGCTAGGCTAAACTAAGAAAAATCAAACTAAAATTACGAAAAGAAAACTACTAACTCGGGTTGCCTCCCGAGAAGCGCTCGTTTAGAGTCACTAGCTTGACTTCCTAACCTCAATCTCATGGCGGGTGAAACACGGTGAATTGCTCGCCATTGTTGTGCCCATTCCCATTGCCCTCATACCCATAAAACCACCAACGATGGTCTATATAGGCATGGCTCTCCGATCTCGGGCCTCTCTCATCATACTCCTCCAATGAATGAGATTTCTCCTCCTTACTTGCTCCATCATGTTCCTCTTTTCCTACACCAAAGTTATCTAAAGAATTCCTAGGAGATTCTACCAATTCATCTTTCAAGTCACTAAGGCAAATGTAGGAGTCTCCTAAGTCATCTTTCAAATCACTTAAACAAATGTAGGAATCAAAAGTTTGGAAAGAATTGTGGTCATCACCAACATCAAAAGGATATAAGTAAGGATATTCTTCATTTCTCCTTGGGCTAGCATTGATCCTTGACTCATCTTGATCCTCAACTTGCTCCAACAACTCCCTTGCTTGTATTTGTTTATTGAACCCTTCATCACTTCTCAACACAATGACATCTCTAACAACTTCCACTTCTTCTCTCTTTCTCTTGGCACTCTCTTCAAGTTTGAGGATAGCCAAGGCGTCCGGCTCATTCAAAGCCTTGTTGAAGTGAAAATCGACCTTTTCTTCACCAATCTCAAAGGAAACTTTGCCGTTTTTGACATCAAACCTTGCTCCCGCCGTAGCTAAGAATGGTCTTCCTAAGATTATTGGGACCAAGGGGTCCTCGTGCATATCCAAGATCACGAAATCATCGGGAACAAAGTACTTTCCAACTCGTACCGGCACGTCATCCAATATTCCCTTAGCCTTGATGATGGAACCGTCGGCCATAGTTAGGGACATATCGGCCGGCTCCATTTCACCTAAATTTGCCCTTCTCCAAATACTAGCGGGCATCACCAAAACACTTGCCCCAAGGTCACATAAGGCTTGGAAGTTTTGAGACCCCACACCAATAGTGATAGCAAACCGACCGGGATCTCCTAGCTTTTGCGGTAACTCCAAGGTCTTGACCTCATCTTGCATTTCTACAATCGACCTCTTCTTGCTCAAAATCTCCTTTAAAAACTTGGCATAGGATGGCATCTAGCTTAATGCATCGGTGAACGGGATAGAGATGTTCAAACCTTGCAAGAGTTTGAGGAACCTCTTGAACTTGTTCTCAACAACATCTTTCGGCTTCTTTGAGGGATATGGAAGAGTTGTTGCACCTTGAATCTTGCTTGGATCAACCTCCTTGGACTTCCCTACTTCACTTGCAACATTTCTTGGTTGGACCGACTTAGGCACCACGTCGGGCCCGATGTCGTGTATCACGGTCCTGGGGCAAAGCTGAGGCAGAGTAGTCGGATCGACATCTAGGTACGTCGGGCCCGACTTACTCTCAACCTCGGTCCGGGGCAGAGGAGTCGATCTTCCTGCTGGATCGACTTCAGGGAACCTCGGACCCGACTTGCTGGGTAAGTCGGTCCGGCTCTCTTCATTCTTCTTAGGCATGTGTGGCTCGGGTAGGTTTCGGACACTTCTCAATCCAATTGCCCGGACTTCATTTTGATTGTTTTGAGCTCGGGGGTTCTCCTCGGGTCGGCCCGGAAGTCTCCCATTCTCTCTCGGGGCTTGAGTTGCAATTTGGGCAAATTGATTGTCGACTTGCCTCCTCCATGCACCAAACTCATTGAATTGGGTCCTCATCTCCTTGAACCCATCCCTCATCTCTTGAGCAAATGATTGTAGCTCATTGAATCCCGGTGGCCTATATGGTGGTGGTTGCGGCGCCCTTGGCTCGTTTTGGTTGAAGTTGTTGTTGTAGCCTTGAGCTTGACCGTTGTTCCACCGGCCATTACCACCATTGTTGAAGTTGCCTCTTCCACCGAAATTTCCTCGAACATAGTTTGCCTCCTCAATTCGCTCGGCCAAGCGCACTTGGCTCGTATTCGGACAAACTTGTGTAGCATGTGCAAAGGATACGCACTCCTCACAAGCTCTAGCATTTTGCTTGTAGTAGTGGACTTGCCTCTTAAGCTTGCTCACTTCACCTTCAAGGAATTGGAGTTTCACATCCTTGTCAATGTCTTCTCCCTTTGGATCATATAACTTCCTTGCACCTTCACCTTGAACTTTCACCTCTTTGCTAGCTTGACTCACCCCATACATGGCCTCATAATCGGATAGCTTGTCAAGTAGCTCCCAAGCCTGATCCGGTGTCAAGTCTATGAACCCACAATCGGTGTGGAGATTGAGCTTGTCCTTCGTTGCCGGATTGATGCCTTGGAAAAAGATGTCTTGGAGCACATATGGTTGTTGGCCATGAGTAGGACATTGGCGCAACATCTCCTTGAAACGGTCCCATGCTTCGAAGAGAGGCTCATTCGGACCTTGTTGAAAGCTTGCAATTTTCCTTCTTAGCTCGGTTGTCTTTGAGGGCGGGAAGAACTTCATCAAGAAAGCATCATAGAGTGCCTTCCAAGTTGTGATTGACCTAGGGGCTTGGCTCTCGAGCCAATGTGTGGCCTTGCCCCCAAGTGACCACTTGAACGCCTTTAGAAGCACATACTCCAACGTCTCCTTATCGGTAGAGATCGTCTCACACATGTCCACAAAGCGTTTGATGTGCTCTATGGGACACTCATGTGGACGGCCCTCGAATTGATCACGCTTGATGAGGGAGATGAATTGCGTCTTGATCTCAAAATTCTTGGCAACCTCGGGAAGCACAATAACCGGTTCGGGTACCCTCAACTCCGGATGCATGTATTGACGTGCATTCCGGGGTAGAGCGTTGAGTTGATCCTCGGCCCTCATCCGTTGCTCCCGTTCTCTTCTTGCCATCGCCTCTTGATTGTCCTTCTCAAGTTGCAATCTAGTCATTTCGGCCCTAAGTCGAGCCAACTCCTCTTCACCATGGAGAGCTTGATTCTCCATCCTTTTCCTTCTTCGGACTTCTTTGAGAATACTTTTCGGATCACTCACAAACTCAAGCTCAAGTGTTCGTCGAGAGGAACGAGCTCGCATACACCTACGAAACAAAGACACAAACCAAAACAAATCAAAAACAAACAAAGGGTTTGGGCTATTCCCTCACCCAAATCACTACCAAAACACAAGAAACTCACCAAATTGGCACTCAATGCACTTAGACTTCCCCGGCAACGGCGCCAATCTTTTGATCGCTCGTGTGTGCGAGGGTCTAGAGATACAATTTATAACCCAACCCCGTTGTAGCACGTGGTGGGTGTCGAACGCTCGGGAAATCTACTCGATTGAGGTGCCTAGACACTAGAAAGCTGGAAAGGAGAACTTAAAACAAAGGAAAACAAAGAGAACAGTTGGGACCGACACAAGTGTCACGTCGGGCCCGATGTTGGCGACAAGAGGGAAGTCGGGACCGACGTAGAGCAAGTCGGGTCCGAGGTAGTTGGGTTTGTCGAACTTCAAAGATTGAAAGTAGATCTTGGGCTTTTGGGTTCCTTCTCTAGTAGATTAAGGCTTTTCCACCCCAATTCAAGCAATAAGTGATGATCGGAATAGGATCGAGTGCTTTCGCCCTCGTTCCAACCACTTCTACACATCGATCATTGGGGAAATCCCCTTCGAAGCAAGGTCTTGAGATGGACAAATGTTCACTTTCGTACCTTTGCCAATCACAAGCCTTGATTCCTTACTTTCGTAAGGAATTGTAGATCTATGTAGAGTGGGTTCCTAGATCAAGCACTCAAGGCTATGGAATTGGGGTTTCTAGCCCAACCTAGCTAGAGTTTCCCCCCATAACCCAAGATCAAGGAGATCTACTCCATATGGCAAACAAAGAAAGCAAACAAATCAAAAAGCAAAGAAATCAACATCATCAATCTCAAACCAAAGTCAAGTTTCATTCACAAATCAAAAGCAATCCACAAACTCCAATCAAAGGTTTCCAAATCCACAAAACCAAAACAAGACAAAGCTAATCTATCAACCAAACCTATCAAATCTCCCCCTCCTTGGCCGATTCTCTCTCTTCTCCTTCTCCTCTCCTTTCTCCTTGCTCTCCAAGTATCCTCTTGAGAGTTTTTGAGGGTTGGTTCCTTGCTAAGTGTGGGAACCTCCCTAAATTAGAAGATAAGAGAGCCTTTATAGATGAGGGGCAAAAGTGAAAGTTTACAATTTCGTGCCTTGGAGCCCAAGCAGTCCAGTGACCGACTCGGACCGACACGGAGCACCTCGGGCCCGACTTACTGTGCAAGTCGGTCCGAGGTTGAAAACTCAAGTCGGGCCCGGCGTTGGTTCCAGCTCGGTCCGGACCTCGTTCCACCCTCTTCTTGTTGGCTTTTCTCTTGTTCTTCTTCATGGCTTGCTCCTCTCTTTCCCTTTTAAGCTCGGGCCTTGCTCCATGTTCCGATCCTCCTTCAAAACGACCCTTGATCCATGCCAAAACACCTACAAAAACGCATAAAACGCGCATAGTCTCCGAATCTCATAGAAATACGGGAACTAAGCTAAAAAGGAACAAAACACAGAAGAAAAGGGGAAAAAGAAACATATTTACAAAGGAAATCATGTATAAAAACACCACCAAATAAAGAGACATCAAATACTTGGAAAATTAAGGTTTTAAATTGCCTACATTTGCATGACTTGAGTGATTGTGAAGTTATTCATAAGTAAGTGTGAAGTTTACAAGGCTAGAGTGATTTTTGGAACCCAACATTATATTCATAAGTAAGTATGAGACTTTACAAGACTTTACATGGAAACTAGAATTGTGCTACAAAATTGGCTTACGAGGGCATTACAAAACTTTGGCTAACTTTTTTATGTGTACACTACAACAACCTTTACATGGCTTTACATGGCATAAAAACATCACAAACACTTCCAAAAATCAAGCCTAACATGCTACACGTGGCCTCCATTGCTTTCCAAACACGTCCTACAACCTGCAAGAAAAGTATCAAACCTGCAAAAGAAGAGAACACAAACCTGCCAAAAATTCGATTCAATGCACCTAAAACCATAATCAAAGCATTCATACACACCATAACAACACATTACGATGATTATCCATACAAACCATTCGCAATCCTTACAACCATTCATACACAAACATCAATACATCCATAGTCCACGAGTTGTTCAGCAAACCGAAAAAACAAACAAAGATAGAGTCTTTCGAAGCAACACATCCGCCACCCGGCTAGACTTCCAACCTGCATTTTAAGACAATGAAATTAATGTTTTTATGCCTTGAATTATAATTTCCAACTTTAGATAAAAAAATTTAAGTCACTATAATAGGATATATGCATGGTTAGGTAAGGAAAAAAGTCTCCAAATGCATGATTTGTACCCCCCATAAAAAGCAAAGGCGTAGGGAATCAATACTATTTCCCTTGCTTTTTTTCAGCCTATGCAGCAGGGGTAATGGACTGAGCATCGCAGCAGCCTATGCGCAGGGAACCAATACAATGCATGGTTGTTCCCCCCATAATTCAATGCTATTGCAGGCTCCGAACAGTCCAAAAATGGACTGTTCCCAACACTTAAAAAGCCAGTGCAGGCCAGTGAAAGCCACTGCAGGCTCCGAACAGTCCAAAAATGGACTATTCTAAATAACCATTACACAGGCAGTGCATGCCGAGCTTGGAGTTCAAAATTTTAAGTCCAAAATTGGACTTAAAAAGTTCATACAAACAAACACATGTATGAACCAGCAATAAGAGATAGAATTCAGCTTCAATTTCGCCTCCCATGAGATATGCAATTCTACATATAACAATTCTACATATTAAGAACTAAACAAACAACTTTTTATCAATTTATGAACAAGCTCACTTGAGCTCCAACTTTAAAAGTAGCCAGCAAGTCAAGATTTTAAGAATGAATGGGAGCTGACTCAAATAATTATCACCAAATTAGATGAAAGGTATCGAAAGTAAACTTTTTGGTGAACAACAACCTAAACTTATATTTGCACATTACATCAGAATTGAAAGTTAAGCAACTATAATAGGCATCAAGCAACACCATCATCATTCACATATTGGAACAAGCAAGCTAATTGAATATGAAAGTTAAGCAACTAGCGGATATGAAAACAAACCTTAGAATTGAAAGTTAAGCAAATATAATAGGCATCAAACAATACCTAAGCCAAGGAATCCCCATGACGCACGTTGGGTCCAGCCCCTGACGCCACGCTCTCTAGAGGCGCTTGATCGTCGTTGTCATCATCGTTGTCCGAAGCTTCATCGTCGCTGTCCACCTCACCCGGGTCGTTGTCTTGCACCCCGAAGCATTGCTCCCAGAGTAGGCTTAGCTCCGGGTCAACCCCCTTAGTCCGGAACCGCCTGACGCGAGGGCATTGTTGCAATCCACACAAGGTAGAGTTAAGAGTTATTTAAGTATAAAATTATGTACATAGTGGATATGAAAACAAACCTCGATCATGGACTTCCACCAAGCTGCATCACCGATGATCTTCCCCGTCGTCAAATCCCAATGATCATGACCACCAAGTTCCTTGAACCAGATCCATGCACGCCATTGGGTTCGATGGAAATCAAGCCTAAACTTCAACTCGATGTTGGGCCTTCTATGCCCGGTTGCATTCTCGAACAGATTCACCAACTCCCAAAAAGTGAATCATTTGATGCGGTTGCATTCTCTCCCTCCTTATGGCAGGGAGGGCGATCTAGAAGAAGATCTTGTCGTAATCCACGGTCCAAACAAAGTTATCCGCCATTTGTTGAAGACATTTGGACAAGAAATTCAATGACCCTACTAACACAAACAACATGCTAAACCTAGCTTATATGTCCAAAAATGAAATAAACACACATCTAAACCGAGCTATAAACCTCAACTTATACAAGAACATCCTAGCTTATATGCATCATGGAAAAAAAAGAGCATTAGAGTTATGAAGAGCATACCTTGGATAATGTGAGAATAAGATCCAAGGAGAGTGTCTTGCTTGAGGCTTAGCTCGAGTGATGAAGAATTGGGTCATTGAGAGGTTGTATTTAAAGAGGAAAAATATTAATATAATAATCAAAAGGTCACATATTATAATTGAATATATGTTATCATATGAGAAATGAATATAATATACCTTATAAGTATTATACAACCATTGAATAATTTTACCAATTATGTAAAAGATATGATCTTCAATAAATTCGAGCCATTGATTCTAGTAAAGTATTATAGAACCGGGTGACATAAGTAGGAAATCCTTGGCTACCATATAAACCTAGACACTACAACAATATTGTCCAACCACCAAAGGCACATCTCAACATATAAACCTAGACACTACAACAATATTGTCCAACCACCAAAGGCACATCTCAACAATAGAATGTTTCAAGTATATAATCATTCAGAAAGTTAATTAGGAGAAGGCAGAATGCAAGAATTACAGAACCTAGACACTAAACTTGTTATTATACCAATGCCTAAATCATGTCTCATTAGTTCAAACTTCAAACACGGGTTCTATGAAACCAAATCCACTATAGGTTATCCCAAGTTCCCAACTGAAGCTCCAAATACCATATAAGCTGTCCATTGTGATTTATATTGCAAGTGGATATTGCAGAAATCAGCATAACGAACAGGCAATCACTACATAGTTTATTTTAGTTCATAGATGTAGTATACTCAAAATGTCATACTAGTATGCAAGCCTTCTGTCTGGTCATAGCTTGAAGGACTGTTTTGCTTATTCTGGATGTACATTGTTACTTTTTGCTTTATGTTTGCCTAATTTACAAAAATATGTATTCCTTTGTCAGAAAATGTTAATAATTACCCCAGGACTAGATAAGCCAACGTTTCCATTAGTTGCAATATTCATTACAACTTCCAAAAGGATAAAAAATTCACAACCACTAAGTCTTCAATCCTATACAACAATTAATCAATTACACCTAAAATCCAAAGAAACTTAACATGATACATACAACTAATGGAAAGGGATTGTATGGATAAATGAGAAACCAGGCACATGAATGTGAGGGCTGTGCTGCACATTTTCCAACGGTTAACAGCTTCGATTGCCTTGTCACACTCCAAGGCACGCTCGACTGTACAGGTTGACAACTCTTCAATGATTTCAACCTGCTCCTCAGTCTTGTGAGCCTGTGCCTGGAGACTCTTTTCCATCAACGCCACGTACCTCTCTGCGGCATCAGCTCGCTCCTTATGACGTTGTGCGAGTTCTTGTAGCCCTTTGCAGCATGGTTGCTCACTTAAATCCCGGTGCAGTAGTTGTTCCTCCTCCTCATCAGAATTGAACTGCATAGTACAAAAACAAAGAATTGCACTTCAACATCAATTGATTAACAACACATATTGGAATAATGAAATATTTGCTCAAAATGTGGTTCACAACTATACATGAAGATTTTACCTCTTCATCGAATTGGTCATCAGCAAATGCCACACTATCACCGTCTTCACTCCATGAATCCTGGGACACCATGGTTGTGCACAATCCCTATGCAATCCAGGATACATCATTGTAAGATAACATACTTGACATCAAAAATATCTTTTGATAATGTAGAAAGAATTAGTAATTCTTTTCTGTTGAGTAGTTTCACCACAATATGATCTTAAGGATTTGGAAATTTGGTGCAAAAATGAGCAGTATAAGACAGTTTTGAACAACTTGAAATGGAAAAGTTTTACACCTTTCTTGGGATGAACGAATCACGTGGAACTACATATGGGTGTGTTTGATCCACATTTCTAAGTCTTTCTTCATGTGGTAGTAGTCATACTACAAAAGATTAGTATTATGGAATCCACGTATCTGACTAGAGCTAATCTGTAGAAGGCTGTTATAATATTTCTCTCTGGTTTTCCATTGCTAATATGTAGGATCAATTGCATAGTTTATGAAAATAGCATTATCTATCAACACAAAGAACTAATTCATTTTCGTTTTTTTTTCTTGGACCAGCTACCAGAGTTCTATTCAAAGGATAGCTCTTTAGTCATCAAGGAGATGTCCTAAGTTGGTTGTTAGGAAACAACACAAGCTTAGAGCGTGTTAGTCTTTCTAATAACTCACTCCAAGGATAGCTCTTTCTAATAACTCACTCCAAGGAACCCTTGATCTAGTGTGCAAACCTAAATCCTTAATTAATGTACGACCCTTGTCAAATTTCTACACCCGATTTTAGATTTCAAATTTCTACCCTCGATGATGAAATGCAACAGAGGGTTCATGCTAAAATTATAGCCATTAAGAACATCAGATTTCAGAATCGAGCAAAGCATATGCACAAAGCACAACGGAATTCCAAAGCTCATGGCTATAATCTGATGCACAAAGCTCATGGATTCGTACCTGGAATGAGCTTGGAGAGATGAAGATTACACGAATTCTCCGGAATGAAGAAAATGGAGTGAGCTCGAGAGACGATGGAGAGAGCCCGCAGTCGTCAAATCGCCGTTGGAGAAGGATAACTTCGAGCTAGGTTTTTTTGGGGAGACGAATGAGGGCAAATTTTGGGGATATTGGAGGGGTATCGAGGGAAGAGGGGGTAGCGTCTCGGGGAAGAAGCTGGGGGGGAGGAGGGGGTGAAAACTAGCGTCTCGCTCCCCCTCACGCTGGAAAACGCTCACTGTTCTAAAAAACGGCTTGGGCGGCCGCCTAGGCGCCGCCTAGGCGCTAGGCGGTGGTCCACCGTCCCGATTTTGCCCTCGGCGGTGGGCTGGGAGGCTAGGCGAGCTGGGCGGGCGCCTAGGCGCTAGGCGGTGGTCCACCGTCCCGATTTTGCCCTGGGCGGTGGGCTGGGCGCCTAGGCGGGTTGGGCGGGCTAGGCAAATTGTACGAGCTAGGCGGGCTGGGCGGGTCAGGCGGGTTGGGCGGCCTTCTAGGCGGGTTGGGCGGCCTTCTAGGCGGACTAGGCGGCCTTCTTGGTAGCTTGGTAGACTTGAATTTATACATAGACATTATAATAGGATTATTCTTTATTTATATATTCTTACCAATCACAAATAATAATCTTATATAAAAACATCATACCAATCCGCCCAGATTCCGCCTAGGCCCCCGCCTAGCCGTCTAGGCGCTAGGCTCCAGCCCACCGCCTAGCTCCCGCCTAGCGTTTTTTAGAACACTGAAAACGCTGGTTTTCGAACGGAGCCTAAATCTAGGAAAAGGTCATCAACACACAAGAAGAGAAAGATGGACGCCGATGCTGCAGAACCTGCACCTAATTTCATTGATCTTAGATAGGATGAGATGATTAAAATGGGGAAGCTTCCATGTTTGTTTTAGTTTATGTTTTTTGATGTTCTTACTCCTCAGTTGCAACTTTTATTTATTTTTGTTTTTTAAATTCCCTAAATTGCAGTTTACAAATCTACAAAATCATGTACTTTTTTTATTCAATGAGAAGCATTTCCCGTCAATACTCGTGTTCCTATGTTGTTTGTGAGATGTCCACTTCTGTTTAGAAGATTGATATTAATATGTTGTACGACACCATCGAACTCCTAGCTCAACAATCTTCATAATCATACTGATTTTTTTTGTTGAAATAATCATACTGATTTTTTATTTGTATAACGTGTCATTGGAATACCATAGCAAAAAATGTGATTGAGGGTGAATACCATAGCCAAAAATATGATTAAGACACTCCAAAAGGAAGTAATACAATCTGATCCGGATTTAGGTTCACATGAGACTGATGGAAAGCTCATTGTCTTAATGGTTTTCTTCAGCATTTTGAGACTAATGTTGAGATAGCAGCCTTTGCTTGTTAGCGGATGAAAAGTGTCATCGGTGTGGGTAGGATTCTTGCATTTGGCAAATTAAGGAACAAATCATGAGTTGCTAAAGTTCATCCAAGTCAATGAAATGTATTCTGCATATATCACATGTTCAAGTCCAATCGATTTGACCTTAAATTATCTTGTATTTATTATTTGCTTCAATGTGATGATGGCAATAGTATATAAAGTATTTGAAAGTGACCTTCAAACGTGACCTTTAGCCTAATATGTACTATCACATCTAGTGGTATTAATATAGAAATTACCTTTGAATGTTACCTTACAATTCAAGGTCAATCAAGTTCTTTGTCTATGCCTCTAACTACAATTTAGCCTAATATATACGTTAGTTTGTATTTAATTAATTTAGGAAGGATTTTACCAAAAAGAATAATTTAGGAAGGAATTTTTTTGGAAGGATAGAGAAATAAATATCTAATTAGAAAGGCAATCAAAGAGATTTTATTTTATCTAAGATTTGATTTTATCCCATTAGTAAATATCTAAGTCGGAAGAGCGTGAATATATTTGATTCCGTTAATTACGACTTCAACCAAAACGGGCTTAATGAAGACAATCGTAATATTTGAATTGGTTATAATGTTGAAGTGAACTTATTAACATATAAATGTAATATCCGCTAAATTCTAAATAAAATAAAATGGGTAACTATCCCAATAATTATTTTTTTCTCTATAAAGTAGAGAATTTAATAATTTTTACAATCTCTTAATATAAAAGGTTATAAAAGTTTACTGCAATGGAAATTAAGAATTTAATTAAATACATTAAGCAAGTCGGTTAGTTATTTAAATAGTTTCTCTTAAAAAGAGAGTTTAATTATTTTTATAATTTTCACAATAAATTATAAAAATGTGATAAATTATTATTATAGTGTAAAAATTAACCAAACAAAATGGAGTGGTATAATTTAAGGCAAAACAAATAAAAAGGAGTCAAGAGCCAGGACTCGAACCCGAGACCTCTCGCTCCTCTCATCACAAACACACACTCATCCAACCGCTAGACTAATGTAACTTATCTACTCACAGTCCCACCCTTTTAATAATATACTCTCATTTTCTTCTTCTTCTTCAAACAAGTCAAAGAAGTCTGATTATAAATTGACGTAAACCAGTGCTTGAACAAGATTGCCTGAATTCTCCATTCTTACTTGCAAGACCACCCATAGTTGCATCATACTTGAGTCATCCCAAACTAACACACCCTTCACCAATAGATATCAATCCCCTTCTCCCACAATGGTCAATTTCCATTGTCATGGATCACTAGGAGCACCAAATTGGCCTATTTAAAGGCTTGAAAAATTCACAAGAAATTCACACAAACACTTCTCTTCTCTCTTCTAGCAACTTTGCTATTCAAATCCTCCAAAAATTCAGCCTAAGTGCAATTTCTCCATTGCTGATTTTTTTCAAAAAAACCCACAAAAAAACCCTAACTCCACCTCCTTGGCCGCCCACCACCATCGGACGTCCCCTGTCTCCTGCCACCACCTGTGCGCCGCCCTAGGACCACCGGAGCACCACCAACGCCGCCCTCCACCGACTTGCTGCTGCTGGGCGTCATCCCTCCTGTGCATGGATCCAGTTGTACGTGAAAAGCAATAGAAGGGGAAGAAGATAGAAGGTGATTTGGGTCTAATTTGGGTAATTTCTAATTAATCTTGGGCTAGAATTATTAAGCCAAAAACACTTATTAAAAATCAGTTTTATACATATTAATTTCTGGAATATTAAAAATACGATTTATAAAATACAAATGTTTGTACATTGATCTTAATAAAAATAAACATGCTTGTAAGATTCAAGAGAAAATAAATTTTGTAAATTATAAAATAAATCCTAATAAATTGTAAGGGTTATAATAGTGTATTTAGGCATGTAAATGATGAAATTAAAAATATATTACTTGGTTGTATTTTATTTTAATAAATAAAGAAACAAGAGCAAGTTGATGAAAAAATATTACTCCCTCCGTTTCACAATAGTTGTTCTTAAAGACAATTTTTCTTGTTTCACAATAAATGGTCATATGTGAATTTTTTCCACTTATACCCCTAATAATTACACCACTTTAATTATATACACTTTTTCCAAAGCAACTTTTAAAAATAATTGTACTTTTTAATAGGGGTAATTTTGGGAGAATTTTTTCCCTTTATATGTGTGCAAATTTGTCTATGAACAACTATTTTGAAACGGGGGAGTATCTTAAGACCGTTTTTTTAAAGAAGAGAGTTTGCATGTCATTTAAAGTTAATAATAGATTTTATAATAATAACCTAAATTAAATAAAAATATAAGATCTTGTTAGTTAGACAAGATAAACTCAAATTATTATTTTCCTTGTACATGGATAAAATTATTATCATACATGTTATTTTTAATATAAAATAGATCATATGACATGAGTTTTCTTAAGTAAAATAATGGACCTTTTCATCATTAATCATATATACATGGATAATAAGATATTTATATATTAAATATACTAGATTTAAGGATATTAATGTAAAGATCTAAGTTGTTAGAAAAGATATCTTATATAAAAGATAAGAAAAGATATTATTATGATCTTAGATATAAATAAATAATTTGTATGCTCCTAGTTATAAAGTAATATTCTAAGACATGATTCTATATTTATAAATTAAAGATATGGTAGAACTTATTTAAATAAGATAATAAGATTATTTTATCATCATATTATATTTATGGAAAGCTTACCATATAAATTTATCTAGAAAGTCCTATTTATGGGAAGTACTAAAACGGACATCTACTAATATATCTATCTCTATTTAATATTACAAGTATTTTAAAAAGAATATATTGAGGATATATTATAATAAGGTCATGTTATAAGAAGATATTGTTTGATAGAAGATAATATTATAATAATATTGTGAATATGAGATATTAAATGATAAGGGCATTTTAGACTTTTCACATTCATAAGAAGACTTTATTAATAAATATATTTCTTATAATGTTGAAAACTATATCATAAGATTTTATAAAGTTTTCCTTGCTCATTTATATTAATAAAATATCAAGTTAAGATTATCAAGGAATATGTTAGTAAGTTAAATAAAGCTATCATTTGATTTTCAAGAATGATAATAAATAATAATAATATAAGGATTTTAAGGATTAAAGGATATTACAATATTTAAAATAATAATAAGGAATATTATTATTATTTTCACATCCAACTAAATTATTAATATAATAATTTAGTAATTTCACCCCTTAATAGAATAAGAGAGATATTTACAACTTTAGAAAATTTTGAGAATTCTTAATAAAGTTATCGGAATATTTCGTGTCTTTAGGTCGAACCGCCGCTCTGTGATAAGAACATCGTTCCGCTCGTTTGCTAAATACAAACTCGTACAAGCTAAGGCAAGTGGAATTTCTCCTTGTAGCCTTAATAATTCGTTTCGTGAAATTTCTCGATGTTGGAAACAACTTGTTTGCTGATAATAAATGAAACTAGGAATATCGATTGTTAGAAATAACGACCCAATTGTTATCATTATTCCGCTATTTAAATATTCAATAGGACTATATTGCTAGTCTTGCTTTTGTAATTGATTGTTTAAAATCTCGTTTAGAGATCGTTTTGGATGAAATAGTGAGGGGTGCGGGATTAACCCGACACCTCTACATAACTTACTAAGTCGTATGCCTCTGAGCTTAAGTACGATTTTCAAGATCATGATCTATGTCCGCTCCGATTGCAAGGAGGGATGAGTGGCACCGTAGCTAAGTGTCGGAACTGAGTTTCCCTTAAGTGGTCCGGGCCATGCAAGCCCCCACACTCTTTAAAAATCATTAACGTAATTGACAATTTTCGTCACGATATAAGATAAGCGCCAATGCACATTTAAAAGACATCAAAACCGGACCGTTCTCAAATGATCGATCCGGTTCTCGGTCCGCAAGGGCGCGAGAGGCTTTCAAAACTTGTATAAATTAATAACGTTCCTAACATATATTCTTACTCTAAGAAGTCTACAATCTCGTAGTTCTTCTCTCGAGTAACGAGTTATCTCCTCTCGAGATACACTCTTCTCCATTCCGATAAGCCCCACATAAAGCCCCACTACTATATTAAACGTCTAATACAGCGGCCAAAATCCGCTTCATTAAGCAAGTAAACCGCTTCATTAGACCTAATGTAGCGTTTTCTAACCGCTACATCCGCTGGCGCTGCATTAGCTCTTTTGCAGCGGTTTTTTAAGTCTAATGCAGCGGTTGTATATGAAGATGTAAAACCGCTTCATTATGTGTAACAACCGCTACTACTTATATCTAATTCAGCGGTTATAAAGTAGCGGTTTTATAACCTATTGAAGCGGTTTCATAACCTATTGAAGCGGTTACGTAACTCTAGAGCAGCGGTTTCAAGCAATAATACAGCGGTTTATAAGACTAATGCAGCGGTTGCTTACAATAATGATGCGGTTTTATGACTCTAATGCAACGGTTTTTCAAAAGTAACCCAACGGTTTTTTAATATAATGCAGCGTTTTTCTAGCTCTAATAAAGGACTTTTTGGATTTATATGAACCGCTACTAAAGCTATTTTAATGTCGGAATATATGATTCACAATAAAAATACCTATAAATGATTCACAATATGATAAAAATTGAAAAAGACAACCATAATAAATTAAGAAAATTATATTTTTTATTTGATTGATAAATACATTACAAAGGGTTCAATTGTTTACAAAATGCTTGAATTAACAAAATACAAGCTCCCTTAATAAGCATCACCTACTTAATCAAACTTACTACCTTTAATTAGCACCACCTACTTAAACAAAAACTAGTAATATGATCATTGCATTAGTACTTAGCCTAAAATCAACACCAACCAAAAAAACTAGCAGCATTCACATGCATCTTACAAAAATCAGTAGCATTCACACCTTCTAAATATCAACAACATCCACACCTTCCAAAAACAAGCAGCCTTCAGCATCCACAACTTCCAAAAACCAGCAGCAGCATGCACCTACACTATCGATCAACAATGTCGATCACAACAACACCAAAAATACCATCAGCATGTACCAGAAAACGGTGATCACATCATCATTGACTAATCCATGTATATTATGTTAAGACATATGAAACAGGTTGTAAACATAGTATGTGATCACATCATCATATATAATAATATCTCTGCTATGAAATTGGCATCTATTTTTTGGAGGTCATATATAAGAATAATCTATATGATAGAAAACTAGAGATCTTCTTCTCAGATATGTTGATCACATCATAGAAAATTGGTAGATTCCTTATCCAGTATTGTATCAACACCACAACGGAACATATCGACAAGAGAAGGTTAAGATCCTCTCACTAACCTGAACTAAAACATATGGCTCGACTAATTCATATCCTGTGAAATGTCATGAGAAGAGTCCCTAAAAGCAACACATGAAAAAATGACATAAATTAATCAACATAAATAGTTAATAGAGAGAAGTAAGCAATCATACTTGACCTAAACAAACTATTAAATGATGCAAAAAAAAATGTTGTTGAATTATACAGATTTGGCAAGTGTATAATGAAGCTGTTTTGTAGAGCTTTGGCAAGTTTATAAGGCTGCTGAAAATGTGTCTGCTTTACCAAAAAAAATGATGCTGCATTGCCAGAAATGTTATTCAAAATGCGTCTGCTGTATTGTACAACATAGCACATTTAGTTTACCAAAAAATGATGTTGTATTGCTGTTGTGTTAATTCAGAATGTCAAATATGAAAACAAGCAAAAATAAAGTATTAGTTTACTTACCCAACCACATTGTCACGGGAACTAGATGTATCTCTCTGGTTGCTTGAGAAATCAGGTATAATAAGATTAATCCCAGGATTAGCTTCTCGAATTTTTGATAGAATATCAGAAACCGTTTGATCCATCTGTTTAGCAATATTTTCCTCAATTTGCTTATTAATATTCTGTTGAATTTGGTTTGTGAACTCCGAAGGAAATATAAATGGAGTCTTTGCATTCT
This sequence comes from Fallopia convolvulus, assembly GCA_964016875.1. Taxonomy (NCBI): domain Eukaryota; kingdom Viridiplantae; phylum Streptophyta; class Magnoliopsida; order Caryophyllales; family Polygonaceae; genus Fallopia; species Fallopia convolvulus. The sequence goes on from OZ024725.1 coordinate 8,719,073, forward strand.
TACTCTTTAACTTAGACTTGGTGACACCTGCACCATGTAGACGCATTCTCCCACTATGTTCCTCCTTAGTCATGACTTCATAATATGGATCAAAAGCTGAATCTTTTTCACTACTCCCATCATTCAAGGTTTTAAGTTCCTTCATTTTCTCCTTTTTAAGAATATATATACAAAAAAACATTACAAGGTGTAAGAATATTGCATGAGGGATAAAACTAAATTGAAATAGGACTATATGAATCATGCGAAAGATTATGACTCACAATATTTCTTAGAGTATCCTCATTTGTTGTCAAGTATGTGCGTCCATCAGTTCTCTTTCTTGATTCCATATACACGTCTGCTTGTGATGGAGGCAACTTATTGGGGTCCTTTTGTTGCTAAAAAAAGTGAAACACATGATCGCAATGATGTTAAACTTATTGAGCAAAAAAAAGTTAAAACACTTGTAAAGCTAAATAGTTGTAAAGCTGCAAAACTACAGAATCTAGAGTTCTCAGAATCTGCAAAAACAGAATTTGCTACAGAATCTGTAGTTCTCAGAATCTGCAGTGGCAACAACTACAGAATCTGCAAAAAATAGTTGTAAAGCTAAATAGTTGTAAACCTATTTACAAAAGGATCAACAGAATCTGGGTTTCATTCCTATATTCTTCCACTTTATCATAACTTGGCACCTAAATAGTTGTAAAGCTAATATGTTTGAAGTGGATGCTCAGAAAGTGAAGCCATTTTTAATGCAAGTATAATCCTAAAGATGGGATCAACCAAGAGTAAGAAATCAGAAAACAGAAGTAAGTATAAGCAATATCAACTCATCAATTAACAACATACCAAGTCATGACGTAACCTAGCCATCGACTTTCGCCCCATAGTATGCATGTCAACTTGTTTTTTTCGATTATTTTTGTTTGTCTCACTTATTTCCTATATATAAATATGTTGAAAACAAACATATCAGTGTACTAAAGAAAAAAGGAGCAAAATAGAAAATATGAACCATTTTTATAACAAGAATGCATACCTTTCCAGCTTTAGAGTCAAACATAAGCATAAGATCTTTAAATTCATCTGTTGGTATGTCAGCAGGTGGATGGGCCAACTTTTCTTCCATAGTTTGATAGATGCTCTTAGTGTAGTACTTTGTCCTTATTCTTGATTTCTCTGTCCGCCATTTGGTACCAAGATCACCTAACACCCATTCCTTTACCTCCTCGGGGACTATGAATTTTGCCTATTTCATCATCATATACAACACTTATATTAGTTTCTACATATACAATGCTTAAGGAAAAAAATTAAGTATGAAAAACAAGCATACAAAAACATTACCTTTACAAGCTCCCAAACTCTTTCCTTTGTAGCATCAGGTACATAATGCCAACTTATATAATTCTTAGGTAGGTAATTAGAATCTTTTGCCAAAACTCCAAGAAAGTTAGCAAAATCTTTAACTATCTCAGCTGTAGAACCCACCGGTTGGTGCAAATTATTGAAGATGACAACATCACGCTTCTTAGAACGAGTTCGAATCCTTTGCAGAACGGTTTTCCCTCGATGCTTCTTTTGTGTAACTATTTAAAGAATATTGTTAAAATTATCGTGATTATTGAGAAAAAAACTTACAAAGTGTACAACAAGTGGAAATAAACTCACCAACAGCCTTATTCACAACTAGCAACGATAAATCATGTGCATCTGGGACTTCATTTTGATCACTTGAAGCATCTTCCAGAAAACCAGTTGAATCTTCATTAGCATTTGTTGACATTTCTGGCCTCACATCTCCATCATGATCATTTATTGGCGCTTGTGGTCTCAAATCTCCATCATTAGCATTTCTTGGCAGCTTTGGTCGCAAATCTCCACCATTAGCATTTCTTGGCTGTTGTAGCATCAAATCAGAATTTTTCTGATTCATGTCATTGCCTTGTTGCTCCATTGATTCTTGTATTTTTCTCATGTTCTTATATCTTGACATAGTACCCGGAGCACAAAACTTCTGAATTTTGCGTGGTGGTTGACTTGAATTTTGCCTTTGCTGGGCCAAGTCTTGCTTTTGCTGATATTTATGCATTTGGACTGAACTTTGTAGCTGAAGTTGTTCATTTTGTTGTTGATCTGGCATGCCTTTCCTTTTATTTTGTTGTCGGCCACTACCCTTCAGCTCGAGAAATTCATCCATGGATACATTCTGAGTAAGAGATTGCTTTCCATTTTTACCTCTTGAGCAACTCTACAAAACAAAGTAAAAGTTAAAGAATATGATAGTTAAACAGCCATTGATGTGCACAATACATCAAAAATCGAATGATTGTACCTCAGATTGAGAATTTATCTCTTCAGCAGCAAGCCTTGAAACTTTTTGGTACTTTTCTTGTAAAACCTTATTTGTAAAGACACCTAATCTAGCAGCTTGCATTTTTGCATCATTTTCTGCTATTCTTTTCATCCTTTGTTGCTCATATTCACATATAGTTTCAGCTTGACAAGGTAAAGTATTCTTCTTTCCCATCTGCTAAGCCAAAGAAGATAACATATTAGATAGAGTAAAAAAAATAAATGGCTTGTTTCTTTGTTTATGATAATGTGCAATTTTGAGCCACAATCTAGAATAGAATCAAATCTGGACAGCCGATATGATACAGATCTGCACAGCAGATATGATACAAATTTGCACAACAGATATGATACTGATCTGCACAGCAAATATGATACAGATTTGGACAGCAAATATGAGACAGATTTGGACAACAGATATGAGAGTAAGCAACAGATCTGGACAATAAATCTGGACAACGAATGATAAAATAACAAATCCGGGCAAGACTTATTTGATAAGTAAGATTTTGTATGATGCAGATCTGCACAACAGATTTGATACATAGTTCTTAATTAAGCCTTATCATTTTTACATGTGCAATTAATCTAGTTAAGCTGTTCAATAAATCGTGCATAATGGTCAGATCCACCCAGCAAAACTTCATTTCAAAATGCTCCAAGAATACTATTTTCACTTTAATAATTAAGCCTTATCTATAGTATTAGAAAACCAGCATGTTCACACATCAGCACTTCCTAGAATACTATTTGCATAATTCTACACTTTCATAGATTGGTAAGTAATGCTTTCTTAAGTATTCCTTTTATGCTACTTCCATGTATTTTTTGAAGCATTTGTACGACCCATCTAATCATTTAGAAGGATCTGTTTTGTGTATTTTTTGCACTTGGCTGGTTGTTATTATCTCAAATATAGTATGAAGAACTTTAACTCATAAATAAAAGTTTGAATATTGTATGCATTAACTTAGAAGAAGTAATTCTCAAATGTTATATGAATAATCCCTTCTCACTCTCTATCAGTTGAAAGAAGACCATGATACTACCTTGTGTATAACTATAACTTTAGCTGACTTGTCATTAAGATTCAGCATGCTTCCGAAATTTTAATTGTTCCCTGACCTCATTTAGCTACTCACCAATTACTGAATATATTTAGAAAGATAAACATAAATTTATTAAAGTACTGACCTCAGTTAGCTACTCATCTAGAATGTTTCCAGCCATGTCAACTATGGTTGCATTCACATTTGCTCTCATACGACTTATTTCAGTAGCATCATTACTATTTTCAAACCTCTTTTGATGAGGACAATGAGAATCCCTCCAATACAAGTCAGCAAATCTCGTATTTCCATCATCCTTGGCACTAGAATAATCTTTAGGAAGGTCTTCAACAACATAATAAATATCATTTGATGATGGGTCTTCAACATAAAAAACTTGATTTGCTTGAGATGCCAAAATAAATGGTTCATGTTGATAAATGAGCTTCTTACGATTCACTCGAGCAAGTCCATATGTGTCTTCTTCAGATTGATACCAAACACAACCAAATAAGACTAGACTGTAACCGTCTTCATAGAATACCTCAAAAATTTCTTCAATTGACCCATAATATGTGACATCTCCAATAATGGGATTTTGATCCTTAGTACTGGCAAAGCTTGGAGTTAATGCCCTTAATGTCACTCCGCTATTTTCAGTCGAAGAGTTTCGATCACGTTTCATCGTGTGAAACTTATAGCCATTGATAGAATATCCAGTATATCGTTTGGCAAACCATGAAGGACCAGCAGATAGCCATTTGATATAGTCTACCACATGCAAACCTTCATCAATCTCAAGTTGAACTCTTTCCCTAAACCAGTCAATGAAATCTTTACTGTGACTTTGGGCAGTATCCCACTTTCTTTTCCTTTTGCTACTAACAAGTGCCTCATGATCACTATATTAAAACGAAAACAAAAATACAAAACTGAATCAAATTTATCAAACAATTTTTCATTAAAATAAATTGAAGAAAGTAAGAAATATGAGTACCATATATATCTCTCAACTTCTTCTATATGGCAATTGAATAATACATATCGATGTGCTTGAGCCATCTTAATAGGATCAATCTTATAGTGTTCATATCCTTTCCTTTTTCTCTTGCCCCTTCCCATAATGGGATGACCCATTTTGCAAAAAATCTGTAAGGACTCATCAGTCTCAATGTGTTGATTCATTGTGCTGTATTCACGATTGATATATCTTGCACAAAAATTCACACATTCATCAACCAAGTAGGCTTCAGCCATAGACCCTTCTGGACGACTCTTATTACGAACAAAAGACTTCAAATTTCGAAGGTATCTCTCAACATAATACATCCATCTTGTAGAAACGGGCCCCCAAGTCTGATCTCTTCGACTAAGTGAATAGGCAAATGAATCATAATGTCAAAAAAGGCAGGAGGAAAGAACATTTCAAACTGACAAAGAGTCTCAGTAATTTCAGATTGTAGATAATCAAGATCTTGAGGGTCAATAACTTTACTACATATGGCTTTAAAAAAAAAGCACTCAGCCTAATCAAAGGAATCGCAACATCCTTATGAACACTGGTTATTGCAGTAATTGGAAGCAAGTATTGCATAAAAACATGAGCATCGTGACTTTTATAACCAGAAATTTTTCTCTCCTTCACTTGAACAGATCTTGAAATGTTAGAATCACAAATCTTTGGCAACTTAGCATTCTTAACAACACCACAAAATCTAGACTTCTCCTCCAAATTCATCCAAAACCGTGACTTTGCCATTATATAAAACTGACCATCAACTGAAAATTCCAATTGAAGCTCCGACATGATACCAAGTTCCTTCAAATCCATTCTTGCATTCATATGATCTTTAGTCTTTCCAGTAATACCTAACAATGTTCCGATCACATTATCACATATGTTCTTCTCTATGTGCATTACATCAAGACAATGACGACAAACTATATGCATCCAATATGGCAAATCAAAAAAAATTGATTTCTTTTTCCAAGGACAACTTTCTTCCTCGTCTTTTTTCTTTTTCTGTTTTGGTCTACTCTTCCCAAATTCATTTTTAAAACCAGACATCATATGTGATGCTTCAATCCCTGACAAACGGACTGGTGCTTTTTCCTTTTCAATCTTCCCATGGAAATACCTAGTATCATGTCGATATGGGTGATCATCATCACAAAATCTGCGGTGCCCCATGTAACATGTCTTTTTACTATGACCTCAATAACACGAGCAAGTCTCATAATGACAAACAGGACATGCAAACTTTCCTTTTGTGCTCCATCCAGACAACATTGCATAACCCGGAAAATCACTTATAGTGAACAACAAGGCAGCGCGCATATTGAACATTTTATCGCTCGAAGCATCATAAGTTTCTAAGCCAAACTCCCAAATTTCTTTCAAATCTTTCACTAAAGGTTGCAAGTAAATATCATTGTCATTTCCCGGAGATGTAGGACCTGGAATAAGCAATGATAGGATTAAGAACTCTGGTTTAATAGACATCCATGGTGGCAAGTTATAACTGCTTAGTATAACTGGTCATGTACTGTGCGCAATACTCATTGTATTAAATGGACTAAATCCATCACTCGCTAAACCCAACCGCACATTACGTGGATCTTCAGCAAATGATGGATACTTCGAATCAAAGTTCTTCCAATCTTCATCATCGGCCGGATGTCTTAAAAGCCCATCCTTTGGTCGTCCATCAACATGCCATGTCATGTAACGAGCTGTCTCTGAGCACATAAACAACCTTTGCAACCTCTTCTTAATCGGGAAGTATCTAAGAACTTTTGCAGGAACTTGACTAATTTTACCGGTCTCTTCATCTGTTTCATCCGATTTCCACCTAGAGGTTTTACACACATGGCAACTTGATGCCTCTGCATACTTCTCCTAGTACAACATGCAATCATTTGGACATGCATCAATCCTAGTGTAATCAAGACCCAAGACCTTAAGAACATTCTTTGCATCATTATATGAACTTGGCAACTTTGTATTAGGTTGCATAATCTTTAAAATTTTCAGCAAATCAGAGAATGCGTCGTTGCTGAATTTATGGTCTCGCTTGAAAATAAATAATCGAACAAAGAAGGAAAGTTTAGAAAAACTTCTACAACCAGGATATAACTCTTCTTTTCCCTCTTCCACGAGCTTGTAAAACTTTTGTGTCTCTTCATTTGGACCATTTCTAAATGCATCATGCAACAAATCATTAATGTTTTCCTCATAATTATTAACCACGTCATTGTCAGCTACTACCCTTTCCTCATTTACTACTTCAGTTTGTTCCTCTTCCTCTACTAGTTGAATAACACCCTTTGCAATCATATGATCTTTGACAACATTCCCACCTAACCAATTCCGAAGGTGACATACTTTACACGGACATCGAATTTCAGCACCTCGAGCTTCATTTGCAAAGGCTTTTTCTATATATCTATCCACTCCTTTTCCATATTCAGGACTCCAACGAGGATACATCCACCAATTTAAGTTACTTTGTTCCATGCCTGAAGTTGAATAATAACTTTACACACCTAAGTTTAACTAAGTTTAATGTATAGATTTCAGAATTAGCAAACCTAAGAAAAAGAGTAGCCAATTTTACACACAACTTCAAAGTCCTAAAATTAAAAGAAATCAAATATCACACAAGAACCTTATTGTGTTTATGGTGTTCAGAATACAAATTATGTTAGTTTGAGATTCATATATGCATTCATAAAGCAGCTCATCAACAACAAAAAATATCCCACCAAAGTTCCACAAGCCACGTGTAATAAAGTTTATTTACAAAATATGATTAGAATTGCTATAATTTCACCATGATCGATTAGTAAATGGAATTCAAAATATGGGATTACTACAATAGTTTACAATAAATATACTTTAACTATTTGATTGTAGGGTATGAAGTAAATACTTGTCTGACCACAAAACAACCACAATTATTCTAATCACCCTGCGTGCCTTTCTTTAATGCAACTCATCTTTCTCTTACTCCTGCCTATATTCTAATCCTCCTACCAAAAAAGTAGAATTCAATTGTAAACCAACTTTTTCTTAAGTGTTATTCAAAATAAAGGCAAACTGAAAAATCAGTTAATTTTAGTGGCAGTACACAGATGGCTCACAAAATAACCATTAATGGCTGGTCAATAGATGTGAACATGAGGCTTGAGAAGGTACAACATACAAAATATATAAAATCTCACTAACTTGACCAAAAAATCTCACTAAGAAATCATTAGTTTGATTCAAATAATGGATAGTGACATTTACACTATGCCTACTACTACTTCCAGACATCAATTAATTTTATCATCATAGCTGAAAGAAACGCCGGGTTTATCAGCTACCGGATCAGGGAGATACAAGTTGCAACGTCAAGAGTTGTTGCTTTACTTGTTCTTGTTTGTGTGTTAATTTTTAGTGCTAATTAAACATTTTCTTTGTCATTACTGGGATCAAAGCCTACTCCAGATGAAGCTGCAGTGACCAGTTACAATGTTGCTTGCTGTTACTCAAAGTTGAATCAGGTATATAACTTGGTGAAATGGTGGGCAAAGCTACACACAGATCAATCTTATTAGACGCATATGTATAGAGATTACAATAGTAAGAGATGGAATCAAATCAGACCTAATATAATCAAATTAGAAAATATCATAACCTAATATAGACCAATAAAAGCCTAAAATATCATTTTTCAACTATATACTAAATTTACTTGTTGCTCCTCCATTTTTTTTCCTTTCATTTATTTTTTCCTTTCATTCTTGCAAATGTGGAGGCTCTACAGTTTTATGATTTTAGGATTTAGGATATGTCTTTTGATAAAACAGCTACAAGTTGGTCTATCTTCCCTTGAAGATGCACTAAAATCAGGATATGAAGATTTTAAGGCAAGTCAATTTAAACATTTGCTTCTTTTCTATTTTGCTATTCATGTTTTAGATACTAATCAGCTTCTACTTGGTGTTACAGAGAATCAAGACAGACGCTCTTTTTCCTCTTTTAGGGGCCATATCTCCAATTAATTTATCATCCTACACCCTCTTTTTCCTTTTGGTCCATATAGGATTCATCTTGCGGTTGTCAATTTGAATTCAAGTCTGTTAGGTTCATTGTGTCAAGTTTTTTTGTTGTGCATGCTGGGTGAGTGGGAAATTAATGACTATGGAATCCATGTTAGCTAAATATGACAAGGGACTGTGGTCTGAATCCACTACCTGCAAATTAATCATAATAATAAAAAAAACATTTCAAAACCATAGACATTGATTTAACATTTTTAATTGAAATAAAAAATAATAGTGCAATGTACGTGTTTGAGGTAGGCTTTTAGTCAACCGTTTGCTTGATAGATAAATCTACTACAGGGTAATAATGTTCTTGAATTATCATTGAGAATATTAAAATACAATCACGATGGAATAAATTTGCTCTAACTTGGAAGGATTTGACATACTTTCAAGACATGTTCCATTCTAGATTCTATTGGCACGCATGTAACCTTCTTATATTATAATTAAATAAACATGGATTCCATAGTCATTAATATGACAAGTTAGTTGTTGGAGACAAAGAAAGTGGTGACCATATCTATATGTAGGAAATTAATGACTATGGAAAAAGCAAAACTCCAGTCATCTCCATTTTCAACTTCTCGTCCAAACAAATAGTGTATTATAGGTAAATAAATTATTACCTCCCACTTGGTAATCTCTATACCAGTTGCAGGATCACTTGAACCCAACTTCAATTGCTCATATAAGAAAATTAAGGAATTAGTAACATCTTCACTGTTATCCTCCTGTGTAGCATTGTCTTCGATCTGCAGGAGAATTAGTCTCTTCTGTCAATGAGCAGCGAGAAAATTCAAATTTCAAGCAATCCACGTACACTAAAATTAAGGGTGTGTTTCGATTATTCAAAATAAAGATTAATCCAAAAGCACACTAAGAAACAATGGACATGGAGTAATTCGTGCTTAAAGAAGACCAGGAGGCAACAAAAATCATGTATGTTGTGCATCAATTGCACATTACCAATAAAATCGGACCAGAGGTGCTTCTAATTTACAAAATTCAAATTTTACAAAATTGACAAAATTTCTACCAGTGTCTGGCTTTCACGTTAGTTCACAGGTCCAAATCAACTCTAATGTTTGAAATCGAACAACAAGTCGTTAGCTTCAAAGAAACTCTCAGAGCAACAGATTTAAAGAAAAATTCAGAGCAAAGAGAGAGGATACCAATGGCGGGAGCGATATCTTCCGGCGGTGACGAGGTGACCACTTGCTATTCGACGATGGAACAGGGCGGCGGTGACGAGGTGGGGCGAAGGAAGTGAGCGACGGGTCGGATTTGGGAAGGGTTTCTCAAATTTCTGATTGGGGGCGGCAGAAAGGGTTTGTGATGTTCGTGCAAATTTGGGAAGGGTTTCTCAAATTTCAGATTGGAAAAAGTAATTGGGGGATTTCACATCAGGCGCTCAGATAGGGTTACACGGGGAAATTTTAATGTAGGTGCTTCTTTTTTCACGAACCGCTGCATTAGCATTTTTTCTTTAATTTTGTTTTAAAATAGGGTATAAAACCGCTTCATTTGGTATTTTAACCGCTGCATTAGACCTTTAACCCGCGAAAATTTACACTTTGTATAAAACCGCTACATAAACCGCTATAAATGTATAAAAGCGCTGCATAAACCGCTTCAATAGCTTAACCGCGGCAAACAACCGCTTCAATAACTTAAACCGCTGCCCTAAACCGCTTCATTAGCTCGTAATTGTAGTAGTGCACTATACCTCAAAACACATCCCGATAATATTTCGCAAATATTATAAAATTACCTTAATACCCTTGAGAATTTCCATTTTCACTTGCTTAGTCTCCTTAGACTAATTCCACTATTTCCGCATTTTTGCCTGGTATTTCTCGCCTTTCGCGACAAATGTTAGATTGTAGGAAGTCACACCGAAGTGTTGAAGATGAAGTCTAGAAGATCGAGAAGTTTTATGCAAGGCTAGAAGGTCAAGGAAAAACGACGTTGAAGGAAGGAAGGAATTTTCATAAAGCCAAATTAAAGCATTCCGAAGATAGTGCACCAACTCTTCTATTTTAAACCAAGCAAGTCATCATCACATGAATTGTCTTGGGTAAATATACTTGTAATTTCAACACGTCTTTTTAACCCTTTTTATATGGGCTTCATTTTCCGCTGCTATATCATTTGTAAAACGACACCCTATGTAATAAACGACAGTTCTCATCAATAAATAAAATTCCGCTTTTAGTCAATTTCATCTTTACTTAGCTTTAAGTCTCATTTGTGAGCATCCGTTTATTTATGTAACGTTTATGTCAATTTCCGCATTTCTATAAGTTTTAACATCATTATAAAGCCTTGGGTGACTTTGGCGGTAAAGTCCGAGGTCACTGGAGGTAATACTCAGTGTTGCAAAATAGGGGTGTTAGAATAAATGCAGCATAAAATGGGCTTGGACCAACAAATTAAATTCAATTTTGACTAAAAAATTCGGCCCATTTAACAAGCTCAAAATCTACTATATACTAATATGAAAAGTGGGTACATTCGAACCTATAGCCTTGGAACTCTACCAAAATTATTAAAAAATGAAAAGAAAAAAGGAAATAGGTGACCCCATCCTTAATAGAATTTATTAATAAAATATTCTGATTATCATGACAATAATAGGGAATCACTCTCCCTTTTTTTAATAAAACGGAATTGCATGATCACCTTAATTCGTGTCACTTTTAGCATTTGTACCCCCACTTCATAACTGAGTCACGCTTGACCGGCTTGGGTGCCTTATTTTCATAGGGTAAAATGTATGAGCAAATCATAACCGTTAGATTAACCAAATGAACGATCGAGATTAGACAATATGGGTTTAGTGGAAAATAGAAAAAAAAAGAGGCTATTCATTTAAAGTAGCATCACGGGTAAATAACTTAATTTTTCTATTCAGAGACGAAATTACCCATCCTGACAAATATAGCCCCAAAACAATACTTACGATATTCTTAGGTTTATCAATGACTTCTTCTACCGTCGTTTCGTTGCCGCTATCTCTCTCCAACCACAATTCCATGCTCTTTCTAAGTATTCTCCTTCTCTCCCTTTCTCCCAACAAAGTACGAGTACAATTTTGAAGGATATATAACTGATTTTGAAAGATTTGAAAGATATGTGAATAATTTTTCCTACATATTATTATGAGGTTTCTTATACATGATTTATATCTAATATTTTATTCATTCATGATTATATAAATGTCAAAACCCTTAAGATTGAAATTTATGTTTCTGGAAGAAACTATTTGACATTATTGTTTTTCGATAAAAAAAAGTTTATTTATCAAACAATAATTTGGGAGACACTGTGAAAGAAAACTCTAGCGTATCTTAGTAAAATCGTGCAAAAATTATGATACTACTTCATCATTATCTCTATGAGAGCTTTAAAGCTTAACATTTGACTATCAAGGATCCTTATGAGCTCTAGAAGAGTCTTAAGGCCCGTTTTGATAAAAAAAAAAGAATGTCATATTAGCTCGTGCAAGATATTAATGGATACACTTAAGATTACAAGATTTCAAAAAAGTCTCAGATTTTTTACCTATTTCGTATTGTTTTTAAATTAAGATTTTGTGGAGAAACTATAAAAAATGAAGATATGTTAGAGAAATAACTCATGGGATTATAGTTATCCATATGAGAAGCACTCTCTCTTAACATGTTCTGATACCATGATAAAGTTTGACGCTCTGATACCATGATAAAATCCGATGCTCTGATACCACAATAAAGTCTAATGCTCTGATACCATAATAAAGTCCGGCGAGCGAATAATCTTAGGGGTCATACGGTAATGAGCCTAGCATATAAGCCCAATTAAGGTTTTAATCCAAAACCATATGACAATAGAACACTCTTCAGTATCTAATAATATTATAAAGTCCAATAATCTTGGGGTCATGCGGTAACGAGCTTATCATATAAGCCTATTGGGTGGAGTAATAACTCATTGCGCATCCATTTGCCTCCTTGCACAATAAAAGTTGTTGGAAGCTCATTGAAATTCACGATCGCTCTTGATGCCATTTTCTTACAATCAAAGGAGATAAAATATTAGTAAATGTACAACTTAAAGATGAAAAGAAAGAAAAGGTCCCACTGGGCGTGCCAAAAATATGTTGAGGAAAAATATGAACATATTCGCAAAACATATTTTATTTGAAATTTGAAAATTTGAGTTCGACCCTTTCTTTTTACCCTTTTGATTAAAAGTCATGCAAATACAAAGAGTTTGTTTCGTTTTAAGATTTGGGCTGCATCCGAGTTTTGACGGGTTGCCTACGTATCTCTTTAAAGAGAATCAAGCCTTACATAGTTCAGAGTGTTTTGGTTTTTATTTGTGTGTGAGATTTTTCATGCATCAGAGGAACGAGAATAGACCCACCTTCTAGGAAGGGTTGCCTAAAACGCTCCAACTATCATTTGCATGACGCGAATGGTACTAAACCCACCTTCTAGGAAGGGTGATCTAGTCGTTCGCATTTGGCGTGCACAATTTGTTAGTGCGATTTTGGGATTTGTAAATTTTAGTTTGATTTTGGGTTGGGATTGAACTCGATGGACATTTGATTTGCCTTTTATCGAGTTTCCTACGTACCCTTTTAAAAGGGATCAAATCGTACGTAGTTCTTAAATGAAAATTTTAATTTCATGACCCAAATTGATTGTAACCAATAATTTTTAGATCAAGCTTTGTGCTTAAATGATCCTAATTTTATATTAGTCACAAAATAATTTTGAGCATATAGGTCATGCATGCGTAATTAGTTAATTATGCTTTGATTTTGACCATTTGAATAGTCTTGATCATTTTTAGTGATTTAATTTGGATTTGGCGAGTGTACTCGATTAAATTTGATATCGAGTTACCTACGTAGCCTTTCATAGGCGTCAAGTCCTTACGTAGTTCTGGTTAGAAAAAACACTTTTGAATGGATTTGATTTATTGACCCAACTCTAATTATGACCAATAATATTTTTAGACTAAGCTTTGTGCGTTAAAAAGTCTAATTTTTATATTAGTCATGCTTTGACCCACCTTCGTTGGAATATTATTTTTTTTTATGGATGTCAATCCAATTTAATTTGTAATGTCTCTAGAAATCGATTTTCCAGATCTCTAAATTAAACCAGTTGAATTCTCATGGGAACATGCCAATCGGTGTAATGGTTTAAGAGTAATTACTCTTAAATTTATCACCACGGGGAGACTTGAAAGTAATTACTTTCAAATCAACCACGCTCCTGGATGTGATGTAACGGTTCGGGAGTAGTTACTCTCAAATCCGTCACTATTTTGCTTAATGTGGAGACCCGAAAGTAATTACTCTCGGATCAACCACGATCTTGGATGTAACATAGAGGCCCGAAAGTAACTACTCTCGGATCAACTATGATCTTGGATGTAGCATAGAGGCCCGAAAGTAACTACTCTCGGGTCAACTATGAACAATGGAATGATGGAGAGATACGAAAGTAACTACTCTCGATATCCCTTTGGTCCTTTTGATAAGACTATTTTGATTTCCTGCATAAATTAAACAAACTCAAAAACCCCAAAAAAACAAATGGGTTAACTTATGTGATCACTGATTTTTTTTTACGTCAGTTTGATGAGTGAACTTGATTTAAAAATATACAGGAAAAGACTCCTTGAAGGATATGACAAATTGGAGTACCAGAAATTTGCTCCACAAAACCCAAAATCAATTTGAAATGAAGGCATATAAATAATCTTAAATGGGGATCTTTGCTTTCCAAGCATAAAAGTTGGTTTGGACCACAAAAAAGCAACAGAAAAGCAACCAATCAATAGAACAAAACAAACGAATCTTTAATTTGATCTTAGAAGAAAACAAAAGGCAATAGAGAAGAGGTATAAAGGTAGGAACTAGTCCCTAACATAGACCCTTACCGTAAAAACAAAAAAAACCCAATTTGATCTCTACTGTTTTTTATTTGCTCTCTCTTTCTTTCTATTCTCGCCTGTCCTTTTTTATTTGGCTCCTCCGATCGGTTTTTTTAATAGGTGCATGGGAGAAGTTTTACATTTAACTGCCCACTACCTCACCTTTTTAATTAATTTCTTTTATTCTTTTGCTTTGTGTGTTGATGGGAAGTTACACCCTCCTGATAAGACTCCCAATCACGTACACATTAATTTTTATTTTCTTTTAAAAGAAATGTTTATGTAAGCTCATTTGATATTGGACATGTACAACATAACGGACTTGGGCTATTTATTAGCGGCCCAAAAACATTTGTCCTTAAAATTAATTTGACAAGGATATCATAGCTTTACTATTTTTAGATATCCATTTCAATTAATATAAGGTTACACATGAAGGTTTAAATTTAATGAAAATTTACCCTCAACAGTTACACAGTAATGCCATTTGGCTTGAAAAACTCTAGTGCAACCTATCAAAGGGCCATGACCGTCATCTTTCATGACTTACTCCATCATTCGTTGGAATGTTATGTAGATGATTTAGTGGTAAAGAAAAAAGAGCGTGAGGATCATCCAAAAGATCTCCAAGAAATCTTCGAGAGATTGCGTAAGCATCAATTGAAGATGAATCCTCTCAAATGCGCCTTTGGTGTGACATATGGGAAGTTTCTCGGTTTTGTTGTTCGATATCGAGGAATTGAAATTGATCCCGATAAAATCAAGGCTATCATGCAAATGCCACCTCCAAGAAACCTGCGTGAGCTTCGAGGTCTACAGGGAAGACTTGCGTACATTCGACGCTTCATTTCAAATCTAACAGGGAGGTGCCAACCATTTCTACGGTTAATGAAAAAGATGTTCCTTTCATATGGGACCAATCATGCCAAAATGTTTTAAATAGCATCAAAGAATATTTAATGAGTCCGCCAATTTTGATGGCACCAATTCAAGGACGACCATTAATCCTCTATACAGCGGCTCTTGAGCAGTCCTTAGGGGCCATGTTAGCCCAAAATAATGATGAGGGAAAAGAAAATGTCTTGTATTACATCAGCCGAACATTGGTGGGAGCAGAACGCAATTACTCTAACATGGAGAAGGTCTGCCTTGCTTTGATATTTGTCGTACAAAAGTTACGACATTATCTCTTAACCCACCAAATCTCATTAATCTCCAAGGCTGATCCGTTAAGGTATATCTTGTCCAAGACTGTGTTGTCAGGGAGACTAGCCAAGTGGGCTATGCTCCTAGCACCTTTCGACATCAAGTTTGTGCCTCAAAAGGCGATTAAAGGGCAAGTCATAGCTGATTTCTTGGCTTGTCAAATGAAGAAGTTTTTATCATATGACTTCCCAGATGAAGAAGTTTTAATGATAGAAGAAAAAACATGGAAGCTATACTTTGATGGTGCGTCAAGGAGAAAAGGAGTTGGGGTTGGCATTATATTTGTTACGCCATCGGGTGGAATAGTGCCTTATTCTTTCTCCCTTTTGGAGGTTTGCACAAATAATGTAGCGGAGTATGAGGCACTCATCACCGGTCTTGAGATAGCTCTTGAAATGCATATCGACACATTAAAAGTGTTTGACGATTCTCAATTAATCATTAGACAAATGAATGGTGTCTATGAGGTCAAGAATTCAAATTTGATCCTTCTTCATCAAAGAGCGAGACATCTCATTGACCAATTCCACCAAATAGAGGTGACACACATATTAAGATCTGAAAATGATAAAGCCGATGCTTTGGCCAAACTAGCAACATCATTGACGTTACCCGATGAAAGGGAAATCCAAATTACAATAGGAGAACGTAATTTACTAGCTCCGGCTCTAGAACGATCCAACCAAATTGAAGAAGTGAATCTCGTCTCGATTTATGAGATTGAAGAGGATCTTGATTGGCGACAGTCAATAGTTGATTACCTTCAATGTGGTGTGTTACCAGAGGATGCAAAAAAGAAAGTAGATGTCAAACGGCGAGCTCTAAGGTTTACATTGAAAAATGATACATTGTATCGTAGATCCTTTGACGGGATATTACTCCGATGCTTGTCAACGCAAGAAGCTCAACATATTCTTGAACAAACTCATGCAGGGATATGTGGGGCACATCAAGCGGACCCTAAATTAGCCGATCAAGTCAAACGATTAGGCTATTATTGGCCAACAATGGTGAAGGACGCAATGGAATTCGCTAAGGCCTATAATGCTTGCCAAGTTCATAGCGATTTCATCCATCAATCGCCTCAATTGCTTCATCCAGCCGTCTTATCACGGCCATTCAACGCATGAGGTTTAGATGTGATAGGGCCCATTAGTCCATCATCATCTCGTGGTCATCAATACATTTTAGCCGCGACTGATTATTTCTCAAAATGGGCTGAAGCTGTACCATTGAAAAGTGTCGGGGCAAAAGAAGTTGTCAATTTTGTAAGGATTCATTTGATCTATCGATATGGAGTTCCTGCAAAGATAATAGCTGACAACGCCCTTTACTTCAAAAATCAACAAATGGTTAAGTTAGTTGAGAAATTTGGTTTCAAGCAAAACTTTTCATCAAGCTATAATCCATCTTCGAATGGTCAGGCAGAAGCATTCAACAAAGTGCTTTGCAAGATTCTTAAGAAAATGGTGTCAAAATCGAAGAGAGATTGGCATGAAAGACTGCCTGAGGCTTTGTGGGCTTATCGAACTACTGTTCGAACATCTACTAGGTGTACACCCTACAACTTAGTCTTTGGGTCTGAAGCCGTCTTACCATTGGAAGTTCAATTACCTTCTCTTAGATTGCAACCCAACTCACAGAGCCTGAAGAAAATGTTAAAATTCGATTAGCCGAGCTTGAAGCTCTAGATGAACATAGGCTAGCGACGCAACAAAGGCTCGAAATTTACCAAGCCTAGGTGGCTGGTGCATTCAACAAGAGAGCCAAATTCCGTTCATTTAAAGTTGGTGATATGGTTCTTACCGTGAGGCGGCCAATTGTCATCAATCGAAAATCAAAAGGAAAATTTGAGCCAAAATGGGAGGGCCCATATGTCGTGACTAAAGTGTTCCCTAAGGGAGCGTATGAGCTCTCACGAATCGAGGGCGAAGTCATATACCCTTGTGTAAACGGAAAGTTTGTGAAGAAGTATTTCACTTAAGTGAGTCAAGTCCGTTGTATGCAAATGATAGTGAAGTGATCTGAGCAACCCTTCCTAGAAGGTGGGTTCAAGTTATTTCAATGATGCGTACGCATAAGGACAAAAAAAAATGAAGTAGAAAAAAATGGAGAGCTTGAACTACGAATGGCTTGATCCCTCACAAAGGGGGTACGTAGGCGATCTAGTCTCTCAAATCACTAGATGCAGCCACGACAAATAAACAAAGACATTTTCTCCCATGTGACCAAATGTGAAAATTCCCATCAATTATGTGTCAATTGTTGGTTAAAAAAAAATTAAAAAAACTTGCATGCAAATGATAGTCGGATTGGTTTAGACAACCCTTCCTAGAAGGTGGGTTTAAATTAATTCGGTGATGCACACGCAAGAAATGAAAGATCCCAAATGAACTACGAACGGTTTGATCCTCCACAAAGGGGGTACGTAGGCAGTCTAGTTAATCAAAATACTAGACACAACCACAACAACAAAAAAAAACACAAACATGTCTAGTATTTCTCTTTCGTCGCCCTTGTATAAGATAGTAAAAGAAAAAAAAAGTAAATGATACTATTTTATTAATAAAGGCGACTACATGGAAAATAAAGTTATCCAATAACAAGGTAAGAAACAAAGCTAAACAAGCCAAAGCTAGGAAAAGTAAACGAGAACAAAAAGTCTAGCCACTAGAAGCAAAAGAGGTAAAAGCTGCAACGATGCCATCAATAATAGTCTTCTTCGAATGCAATTCTTCAAGTTTAGCCTTGGCATCCTTCTCAATTTCCTCCAAATTCCCTTGCCTTGTTCTTTGATGTTGAATGCATGTCTCTACTTCAGATTTACTCTTCGCCAATGCCTCTTTATCAGCAGCAAAACTCGCTTCCATTTGACGAAGCTTAGCTCTTGTATCTAGAATTTCCTCTTCGCGCTTCTTCATAGCAGAAGACTTCTCTTGCAATTGTAATAATTCAGCTTCTTTGGAAGTGAGTTCTGTTTTGCAAAGGGAGAGGTCAACAGAGACTTTGCTCAGAGATGTTGTGTCAACTATACCCACCAATTTGCCTATTACGTCAACTCCTTCAGAGAAATTATGGACTTGAGAAACAATCCAAGACAAATGAAGGTCGTTGATCTTAGCTGCTTTGGCTATGATATTCAATGTTGCTAGATCCTCAAGAAGCTCATTCTTCATAGACAACATGTTTTGAGCAAATTGAATCTTCAACATAGTTTCAGAAATTGCTTGCACACTGGTCACAAAAGCTTGACGAACATGTTCTTTAACTAGGGTAGAGAACATACCACGTACAGACAAGGGTACGATCTCAAGAGGCACAATATCTAACGGAGCTCGTGATGACTCTGAAGGTTTCGCCTCAGGGACAACAACGAGGGCATCATGGTTATGATTTGTATCAAAAGCAGACATCGATTCTGGTTCATAATCAAGCTTTTCTTCTGAAGGTGGTTCATCCAAATCAATGGAGTACCAACATGACCAGGAGAATGAATGGGTTGGGGAGTTTGAGTAGAATTCTGATCAATCCCTTCTTACAAATTGGGTTTATTAAGAACCTCAGGTGTACCTGTAACATCGACACAACCAATAGGTGTTGAGATTGGATCAGGGTGATCATAACTCTTGCCATGAAAACCAGACTCACATGAATCTGATGACTTCTTGTATCTTCTTCTTTAGAAGTTAACATCATCACTCAAAGATCGCTCCTTACTGTTTCTTTTGTTCTTCGGCAAAGTAGCAACCGGTTGAAAAGTCGATTCATTCGACTTGGGCGATTCTGCAGCAGAAACCTTTACACCATCTTTGAGGCCAGTAATAACTTCTTTTAAGTCAGTGATGACATAATTATTTTCTCTCAAATGAGTTTCCTTCCTAGTCAAAATAGTGTTGACTTTCTGTATCGACTGACAAAGATAAGGGGTTGAAACTGCGACCCACCACCAACAAAAACTTGTGGTGCATGCCCCTAGGTAGTCAGAACATGGAATATGATACTCAACACCAGTGTTTTGCTTGAATAACTTATCATAACAATGAGCAATGTCACGCAAAGATCTTCAAGATCTTAAGGGAATACTGAATGTCAAGGAATTTATAGGAACTCCCTGATCAAACCCAAACTGGCGAGCAAACCTGTTCGGATAATAAGGCTCCAAAATCAAACTTCTGCCCACTCTAACAGGCAAAACGCTCGAGCGTAGACAAATTAGGCGCTCAAAATCAAGATCTGAATTCCCTGTCAGATCAAATTTATCTGTGCTAGTATCATCACCGAACAAAATGGCACGATACTTCACATTGTCAGAGTGTCTCAATATCATCCTAGCTTGTTGAAGATTGAGTAGTTCCCCTTTCACTCCCGCATACCGCGCTAGGCGAGGGTAATCTTTAGGACATCGATTATGTGAACGTGCCTTATACAAATTAGGAAAGTATTCTCCCATCCAACCGATCATGAAATGGAGCCCAAAACTCGGATTAGCCCTTTCGGGGTGTTCATGGGTCGCCATTCTGTTCATACCATGATAAATATGGCCTAACACTGCAGGAGCTAATGAAATTTTCCTACCTTTTGCCATAAAGCAAGCCATTACAAAGGTCGTAGGGCGGATAACCCTCGTGCCACTTGGGAAAACAAATCTGCTCAAGAGAAGAACAATGAATGTTGCTAGTTGTCCTTATCACTCACTATCAATTTTGCCTGTTTCTGGACTTTAGCAGTGCTCTTTGCTTTAGATGAAGCAATTGTTTGCTTGCTAGGGGCTCGCCTTTTACTTGTTGCGAAAGGATCTTCTGGAAAAGCATAATAAATCTGTTTACACCTAAAGAAGTGCTTCAACCATTGCCACCAAGAGATGTATTCTCCGCCTGAATCCTTGCAAAGACCAGCGTGGATTCGCAAAAGCTCCAAAACAGTTGATGGGAATTTTGTTTTATGTAACAACTGTTCATTCGGTGGTAAAAATTCCTCATAGGGTTCACCAAGAATGGGCAAACCCGCAATCTGCTTTAAATCATGAAGAGAAACCCCTAACTCACCACCCGCATGATGTAAAGTGTTGGTTAGAGGTCCCAAAGTTCACAAAATGCTCTCCATACATCAATGTGATACATGTACGGAAAACAAGAAATTGTTGTAAGTCCATAGATATCCGCTTTGCGAAGCACATCCCCGTACTTGTCCAAGATCTGTTCAGTCCATTCCATCAAGCATGGCATAAAGCTAGCAAGCCCCCTAAACAAAAATTTTGTGCCCCAATTTTGTGGCGTCTTCAAAAATCTATATAAAGGGGGATAAAATTCTTCAGGGACTGGGGATTTCATAGTGTAGCCATTCTCAGGATGCACTTTCTCAAGGAACATCCCTTTAAACCGTCTTCCAAACTCTATGTTAGTTTGCACACAACCCCTCTCATCATCTCGAACAAATCTCAAACAACCCTCAGAGGCTTCACTTCTCTTAGCCCAACTCATTCGCCATTTGTCTTACTTAGAGATCTTTAGGTCTCGAATAGACAAGGAGCGATCATACAACGGGCTATATGCAACCTCTTGACCATTAGCTCCTAAAGCCTTTTGAGACGGAGCTTTTCCATATGGGTCCATAGCTATAGCCTGCAAAAACAAAATGTCAAATCCACATACGCCCATGCTCTTTATTGAGCCAAAGGTGAACTTAGACGTCTTCAAAAAAAAAGGGGAAAAGAAAACGTCTCAAAAAAAAAATATATCGAACTTTGAACGCATTCAAGTTTTCACACGCACAAAGTTCGGGGGGGGGGGGGTAACTGTTGAGGATAAATTTTCATGAAATTTAAACCTTCATGTTTAACCTTATATTAATTGAAATGGATATCTAAAAATAGTAAAGCTATGATATCCTTGTCAAATTAATTTTAAGGACAAATGTTTTTGGGACGCTAATAAATAGCCCAAGCCCGTTATGTTGTACATGTCCAATATCAAATGAGCTTACATAAACATTGCTTTTAAAAGAAAATAAAAATAAAAATTAAATGTTTACGTGATTGGGAGTCTTATCAGGAGGGTGTAACTTCCCATCAACACACAAAGCAAAAGAATAAAAGAAATTAATTAAAAAGGTGAGGTAGTGGGCAGTTAAATGTATAACTTCTCCCATGCACCTATTAAAAAAACCGATCAGAGGAGCCAAATAAGAAAGGACAGGCGAGAATAGAAAGAAAGAGAGAGCAAATAAAATACAGTACAGATCAAATTGGTTTTTTTTTGTTTTTACGGTAAGGGTCTATGTTAGGGACTAGTTCCTACCTTTATACCTCTTCTCTATTACCTTTTGTCTTCTTCTAAGATCAAATTAAAGATTCGTTTGTTTTGTTCTATTGATTGGTTGCTTTTCTGTTGCTTTTTTGTGGTCCAAACCAACTTTTATGCTTGGAAAGCAAAGATCCCCATTTAAGATTATTTATATGCCTTCATTTCAAATTGATTTTGGGTTTTGTGGAGCAAATTTCCGGTACTCCAATTTGTCATATCCTTCAAGGAGTCTTTTCCTGTATATTTTTAAATCAAGTTCACTCATCAAACTGACGTAAAAAAAATCAGTGATCACATAAGTTAACCCATTTGTTTTTTTGGGGTTTTTGAGTTTGTTTAATTTATGCAGGAAATCAAAATAGTCTTATCAAAAGGACCAAAGGGATATCGAGAGTAGTTACTTTCGTATCTCTCCATCATTCCATTGTTCATAGTTGATCCGAGAGTAGTTACTTTCGGGCCTCTATGCTACATCCAAGATCATAGTTGATCCGAGAGTAGTTACTTTTGGGCCTCTATGTTACATCCAAGATCGTGGTTGATTCGAGAGTAATTACTTTCGGGTCTCCACGTTAAGCAAAATAGTGACGGATTTGAGAGTAACTACTCCCGAACCGTTACATCACATCTAGGAGCGTGGTTGATTTGAAAGTAATTACTTTCGAGTCTCCCCGTGGTGATAAATTTAAGAATAATTACTCTTAAACCATTACACCGATTGGCATGTTACCATGAGAATTCAACTGGTTTACTTTAGAGATCTGGAAAATCGATTTCTAGAGACATTACAAATTAAATTGGATTGACATCCATAAAAAAAAAGCTTACGGTACTTTTGTTGATAAGAGTAAATAAATAACAGGGCAAAAGAAAGAAAAGAAGAAAATTCAATAACCCAAATTGTAGCCTGACATACGAAAAAGATGAGGAAAGTTGACTAGTTATGGGCTATGAAAAAGATGGGCAAAGAAAATACATAGCCAGGCTAGTTATCAAATTAAATCCAAGTAAATCAAAGAGGGCACAAAAGCAAGTTTGAGTTTACCCTTAATTTGTGTCTTCAAATAAACAGCAAAGGGGAATTTTCTTCTGGATTAAAAGAAAAGTGGATGCTTTTACGAAGAACAAATTATTCAGACTCAATTCCCTCAGCACAAAAAAAAAACGAGGCTGAAGTTGGGTATATATAGAAGAGATTTTTTTTTACGTACAAAAAAAATCTCTTAATTTAAATTTAAACCAGATCTCAGATTTTGGGTAAAATTATTTGATTTGATCCTTAAAGATATTTTAGGAAAAATAAAAAAAAAGGGGGCTAATTAATTATCTTATTTGGTGACCTAATGAATTAAATATATGTGGGTCAGTTCATATTCTCTTGTTTAAAGCCCAAACCAAATTGAGATCTTAATTAAGGTCCAATTTAAACTATTAATCAAAATCCCCTGTATGCTTAATTTTGGTTTTGCCAAGAGTAAATGAATCATGTACAAAGAAAAATATAAGAAAAAAGGCATAAAAATGTATATTATACAAGAAAGAAGGCTTGGTAAATACATTTGACATGACAAGTCACTGCAATTGTCTCTCACTCGAACACTTGCAGGCAATTGAACGGATTTGGTCTTCAAATTGGTTTAATTACTAACTCAACCCCCCAAATAAAGTATTTACAAAATTGACCCATTAAAAATATTTTCAAATAAATTATGATTAATATGTAATTGGGCTATTTAAATGCACAAAGCTTGGTCCAAAATATTATTGTTCATAATTAAAGTTGGGTCAACAAATCAAATCTACTCTAAGTGTTCCTTTATTCAAGAACTACGTAAGGACTTGACGCCTAAAAAAAGGCTACGTAGGTAAATCGATGCAAATTTTTATCGAGTACAGTCGCAAACCCAAACCAAACTAAAATTTTCAAATAAACAAAAACGCACTAAAAATAATTGTGCACGCCAAATGCGAAGGACTAGATCACCCTTCCTAGAAGGTGGGTTTAGTGTTATTGGCGTCATGCAAATGATAGTTGGAGTGACCTAGGCAACCCTTCCTAGAAGGTGGGTTTAGATTCATTCCTCTAATGCGTGAAAACTACACACCAAAATCAAATACAAAAACCAAAACACTCTGAACTACGTAAGGCTTGATTCTCTTTAAAGAGATATGTAGGCAACCCGGCAAAACTCGGGTGCAGCCCAAATCATAAAACAAACCAAATATTTTGTACGTGTATGACTTTTAATCAAAAGGGTAAAAAAGAAAGGGTTGAACTCAATTTTAAAAACCAAATAAAATATGTTTTGCGAATATTTTCATATTTTTCCTCAACATATTTTTGGCACGATCTGAGATGACCCTTATAAAAATTTAATTTCGGATTTGACCTGGATGTGTCCATCTTCTCTTCTCCACCATTGACAATCGGATTTGATTTGCCTAAAATATAATTTCGGAATTGACTAGCTATCGAAAATTCTAATCTCTCTAAGATAAGTTCATTTTACTTGGATGAAATTGATTAATATGATCGTTGAATTTTTGTGATCCGAGAAAATTGATTAATATGAGATTATCCCTTGAATTTTTGGATGAATTGATTAATATGAGATTATCCCTTATTGATAAACTACTTAGATTTGTGATTGTTGATAAACTATTTGAGTTGTCATTTGTTGATAAACTATTTGAGTTGTTATAGCTAGGATGTGCTCCTCTAATTCAGAATGCTCTAGCTATCAAAGTGGTGATCCTAGAAAGTATGAATTTGGGAATCAATCTCCCACTTTAGAGGAAAGAGAATTAGATACCACACTTGAACTATTGATGGGAAATTATAGTCCTACCAAAACAATGAATCACTTATTTACAATTGCATAAGACTTAAGAAAGGAAAAGAAGGAACTGCATCGTTTGGTGGCGGCTATGAATATGGAGTTATCCAATGCTCGTCTCGCTGAAGATATCTTGCATGAAAGGATTGATGCGCTAGAAACTGCAGTCAATGATTTAAAGCTGAAATTGTGTTTGTGTGAATTCCATCCTTGTGATATTTATGTTTAAATTATGCTTGTTTGAACTTGTGTGAATATTATATGCTTGTGTAGTTAAAAAAAATGTTTGTATCCTTAGGTAACAATGTCGACACTTTAACTTGGAATGCCGAACTCACTTGTGTTCTCCTTAAGATAATAAGGGATATGGAAGATGAAGTTGAGAAATCTGAGGGCATTAATTGGGTAGAGATAAGACATCGGATGAAACTTGAGACTAATAAAGTGTTTTTTGCTGACAACCCTACGGGCTAGGCTGGATCTTACAAGAAAAGTGAGGAAGAATTGGTTAGAGTTTCATTGTACTAAGGGTGGCCTGAATTGGGATCGTTCGAGTGGCATGACGACTGGTGACTACATGTGGTGGGCAGAAAAGCTAAATGTAACAATGAACTTTCATTTCAAACTTTTATGAGAAAAATCCAAGAAGATATTGACAAGTGAAGATCAAGAAAAATAAAGAAATAGTTGTTTTGAGGATATTGTGAAATTAGATGAAAGTCTATTATTTTCACTCAAGTTAGTGCAATTTATGATGCTAAATGAAGCCATCAAGGAAGAATTCTCTTTTATTTTGCATAAATGATAATCTACTTACGTTTTTCATATATGAATTCGAGCATATTACTGGGTTGAATTGTAATAATAAAGAATACAATGGGCCCACATACTCTGTGCTGAAAGTAATAGGTCATGAAAGATGCACATTGGGCACTTTGGAAAAGTTGTATAATGATATTGATGCTAGAATTGAAAATAAGTATACGATGGCAATGTTGTTGATTTTATAAGGGATAATATTAGTGTAACACCCCCGTTTTCCCCTCAAGGATATTACTGCAAGTGACATTGGAATTCACACTTCGAAGCCACTCTAGGCTTTCAAAGTATACAACATATAAATAATAACGATAATTCAATAAATTATAAAACAAAATATTCAACTTTCACAACCTTGATTAATCAAAATACTTGAGGGGAAATGAGAATAATTATTCTTGAACAAAGCGGAAGTAAATTCTTGAAAGTGGTCCTTATAGACCAAGGATCTTGACCTTAAAATGATAAAAAAAAATGTTATGGGAAATTTCTTTTGGTGCCCCTGAGGTTTTGCCTTTTCCTTTTGGTGCCCAAGAAAAAAAGTTATTCTTCTTGGTATCCCTGAGGTTTTGGCTTTTCCCGTTGATGCCCCTCTCCGGTTCAAATTAGCTAATTTCAAGATTACCATTATGTTCATCACCATTAAATTAGTAGGATTTGACTCTTAAAACACTTAAATTCATAACCAAACTATATCAATTTGAATTTTTAAACAATCCTCTATTTTAAGGGGTTGTTTACAAAATTGTTTAAAAATTCAAATTAATGTAGTTTGGTTATGAATTTTCATGTTTAATAGTCAAATCCTACTAATTTAAGGGTGATGAACATAATGGTAAGCTTGAAATTGGCTAATTTAAACCGGAGAGGTGCGTCAATGGGAAAAGGCAAAACCTTAGGGGTACCAAGAGGAATAAGTTTTTTTCTTGGGCACCAAAAGAAAAAGGCAAAAACTTAGGGGCACCAAAAGGAATTAACTTGAAAAACCTTCAACTTCTTCAAACTTGAATCACCACTCCTATACTCCCTGATGTTTCGTATAGGGATGGTTGACACCAGTCGGCCATACAAGAGAAATAAAACGGTCGGCCAGTCTAATGAAAGACTACACAAGTGGAATTTTATGCGAGGTTCTTGTGATCTTAGTTGTATTATGATCATCAGTCTCCGAATGAAGGTCGGCCGATGACATAACCCAAATAATTTCACAGAATGAGAAATATGATGAAAGAGTTTAGGACACCGCAGG
The DNA here is from genome assembly GCA_964016875.1 of Fallopia convolvulus. Classification (NCBI taxonomy): domain Eukaryota; kingdom Viridiplantae; phylum Streptophyta; class Magnoliopsida; order Caryophyllales; family Polygonaceae; genus Fallopia; species Fallopia convolvulus. Next base: position 8,745,900 of record OZ024725.1, read on the forward strand.
GCTATGCTTCCTTAAGGACGAGAAAGGTTATGTTGGTAACTTTAGTTATCAACCAATATTTAGAAAAGCCTCCATCGACTTATCAAATCTACAAACAACCTCATCAATGCATATTGTCCGAATTCAGATTGGAAAATCAATTTATCAAATCCGGGAGCCAGAGTGGTTTTCCAAGTTGTAATCACCACCCTGAATTCGTTTTAATAGGTGTGCACTAGCACTTATCTTATTTAATTACAAATCCTTACATTAAAATTGGTAGCTTTTAAGATGACAACGTGATATGCCATAAGATATTGAATTCCATAGGGCGTAAAGGGTTCCTAAGTCCCGATACAGGGCACTAACTAGGTGCCAAACACTCCTCAAAGTGGTTGAGCGAGCAAAGTCATGACCACCATTAGGGTCTAGATCCATCCTAATGCGAATATTATAAAGAGTTGCTCAAGAGTAGACTCCCACCCCTAGTTCTACGATAATCCAAAACAACGAATCTCAAATGATACCGTGAAACACACATGCGCACACACATCTATCTATATACTAAAGAAGAAACCTTTTGGCCACATGTCATTCTCACATTTATTTTGCCTATGTGTCATTTTTTTGGTGTTTTTGAATTATTTTTATCAAAAATTTAGGTCCCACTATATTTTAACTAATTAATTTTTATACTAATTAAAATAAGAAATGCTTACTACTCCTAAAATTTAGGCATTTCAAGTTTCAAAAATTATCTAATTATTTAATTGAAAATTTAAAAAATAATTACTTAGAAAAAATTTAAATAAAACCCGTGCATGGCACGGGAATTCAACTAGTTGCAACCTAAATATAACTTCTAGCGCATAATAATAATAATAATAATAATAATAATAATAATAATAATAATAATAATAATAATAGTAATAATAATAACAATAAGCTACCATGGGTCATTATTACTATGCATAATAAATTCTAATTTATTTATAAGTTTCAAATTGGTCATTATTTCTAATAACAACCTAAATTCACTTTTATTCAAACAAGTGTTCCCAACGCAACATGCAAACATGAATAAAAGTATTCATGAAAAAAACATGAGAGTGAACTGCCACTTTTCTTGTTTGCGGGCGAACGGTATAAAGATTCGATGGATTGGAATTATGCAGAAACCATCTAGTTCCTGTTTCAAACAAGAATATAAAATAAATTGTATTAATTTATTTTGCTTCTCTTTCTCAATTATAAGAATTTTTACGATTAATTTAGAAGTTTATAATTTTATAAACTTCTGATTTACTAAGTTAATTCCCGATTAATCTTAAGGAAATGAAAATTATAACTTTTCATGTTTTACGGAGTATGCTCTTAAATAAATTATACTATGCATAAAGATATTTTATTCAATCATAATCTTACTCAATATAATTTCATAAATTATATATTAAAACTATTTTTCAAACATAATACTAGAATAATGACTTTCTTAAAAACGATAAAATATAGTCTAACTTGAATCATTATAACATTTCTTCAACTTAAATATAGTCTTAGGCTACTTTAAAATAAAATTCATAAGAAAAATACATATTTATAATCATATATAAATTTATGTTAATAGGTGTATAAGTGGTAAGATTACTCAAACTTAAATTTACATAATTAATTTAAACACTAAGAAAAGGAAAAGTAATGTTTCTAAAAGAAATAAAAACAAAAAGAAGTCTATCATTGTTATACGATTAACACACAAAACATTGCAAACTCAGACACTTTCACTTTAAAAGAGATGGCTGTTGACACATAAGCATATGTCCAATTGAATTTGAAAGACTACAAAAAAGAAATGGTTAGCTAGAATTCAAACAATTTAGATTGGGAACTTACAAGTTCAATCCAAGTTGACGTTTACTGGTGAGAACAAAGGGTCGAACACACAAGAAAGGGGGGGGGGGAATTTTGGAAGATTTTGTGATGAATGTGGGATGGTTTCCTTCCAATTTATAGGGGAAAGGGTTGGAATTAAACGCCCAAAATAAATTAAAACCTTCCATAACCTTAATTATACGATTTTCAATCAGATTGTTCATGAATTTATTTATGCCCTAATTCGTTTGAACACAAATTGCGAAAAAATGGGATTAGATCGTGAAATTAAGAGCATAAATGAATTGTGCACGAGAAAGGGATCGTTTCCATATATATTAGGCTTGATTCCGCAATTAATGGGTGAAAACACAATTTTGGGCAATCTCCATGGTTGATGTACTGTACACGCAGACTGCTTTTGGCCCATTTTTTCCGGGCGCACAAGAAATATTGCGCACAAGAAATAAGTACGCCGATGGCGGTTTCTATGTAACACAAAAGCTTGAATTTGGATTGTTGATGGTGGTTCTCCTGACTATTAGTTTGTCAATTGAAAAATTAGAAATGCTTGGTATTGATGCTCATCTTTGATAATGATTGTCAATTGCAAAATTATAAATTTGCACAAAGTCTAATGGTCAACTGCTATGTATACAATGCTTGGCGTTGATGCTCATCTTTGATAGAGCCTTATTAATCTCTGGTTGTTGGTTTTGATGCTCATCTTTAGTACTCCGCAAGTCTCCCAATCAAGTATTCTCCTACATTCAAAGAGGCTCGGACAAAATCTTATTGTCTAGCTTGTCTTGATAAGATCTTTAGTGTAAAGTGATTGTTAATTTACAAAGTTCTTGTGAATTCTGATGCATATATTTAATACATGAAATTCTTGTGGATTGTGATGCTTATATCCCACACATGTTGCAATGAACATCTGACTGGATCAGAGCTCTAAGAATATGTTATTTAAAGCAATTTTTAGGGATTCTTTGTTATCTGGCTTTGTTCTCATAATGTGCATAAGCTAACATCAATTGAAATTCCTATGATCCTTATGCCTGCTTTCTGCTACAGATTCGAAGTGTGAACCTCTTAGGTGTCAACTAATTTAATCAGTGCAAGTTTGCTTCTTTATTAGCTGAGATATGGCTTGCCATCTAGGATTGAGCATGCTATTTCCATTTCTTGGACATATGTCTTAAAACTTGGCACATGGTAGTATTTCTAGTCACGTAGCAATATTTTGTGCTCTTTGACAGCTAACATCCATATCAATATTTCATTAAATCACTATATCAAGTTTCAAGAAATTAATTCAATTTGTGAGTGATACAAGGTCCTCCTTTGACAAGTCATAGTAGTAATCTTTTGTGCTCATGTGTAGCCATGTATTTTTTTAAGAGAATTAGATGTATAGAAATAGGTTAAATGGATTTACAGCTCAAACAAGCGAGTTCAAAAGGCTTACTTTCAACCTAGCTAGATACAAAATGAGGGGAAATTGAACTTAAATTTCAATCAAGCTTTTCCAAGAAGTATAGCTTTTCTAGTTGTAGCCCTACATTTGTTTCTCCACAACCTGTATTTAGACAAAGAGCATGTATTCATTGAATGAACTAAAAGGAGCTTGATTAGAATAAAAACTTCCAATACAAATTGAAATCGAAATACTTCAATGTTCAAACTAAACTAAATAAACTTAACTAGAAACATACTATGCTCTAAACATACCTAAATCCTAAACAAATCTAATCCAATAAGAAAAATAAATACTAAGCTAATCGGTTATAATTGCATTTGCTTCGCTATAACCTGCAACCTCGTTCTCCAAAGGCTCTTTCTTCACAAGGCGATTATCAGGTTCAATCTCATTCCCGTTCATCTCTTCCTCAAATATCTTTTCTAGGGTTTTGAAATACCCTAAACGACCGAGATGTTTGTCAACCTTCTTAATCCCGACGTCCTTACTTTGCATGAGTTCGTGCATAAAAAGTCAAAACTCTTGAAGATCCCTAGCATGAGCCCTTGAAACCATGGTTTTGATGGATGATGAGAAAGTCTGATTTTTGTAGGTATAATGGGATGAACTGATTTGGGAGATGAACATTTTTTATAGGGGTGGTGTGGTATTATGGCGGGTTAATTTACCACCAAAAAAATCCACCTTCTATAAAATTTTGTTTTGAGATTTAGCACGATTTTTTAACTTCCATATTCTTCGCAAACCCTTATATGGTTGTATATGCAGCATTAGCGGTTTAGTTTGTTGTGGATTTTAACGCTTCATGAAGCGTTTTGTAGCGCATCTTGAAGCGCATTTGACGTTTCATAAAGTGTCCCGTCTCATGGAGCGCCTCCATTTTGGTGTTTTATGATGATAGGGTTTAGGGTTAATATTAGGGTTCGGAATCTACATGCAAATTAGGTTGGTGATTAGGATTTAGGTTTTAAGTAAGGTTAATGGTTAGTGTTTAGGATTTTTTTCTATTTTGATGTTTTATTGACGATAGGTTTAGGGTTAATATTAGGGTTTGATCTCTCCATGCAAATTCAGTTTGTGATTAGGATTTAGTGTTGTAATTAGGGTTAATGGTTAGGGTTTAGGTTTTTATTTCCATTTTGGTGTTTTATTGACGATAGGGTTAGGGTTAATATTAGGTTTTGATTTTTCCATGTAGATTAGGTTTGTGATTAGGATTTAGGGTTTTAATTAGGGTTAATGGTTAGGGCTTAGGGTTTTGTTTCCATTTTAGTAGTTTATTATCGATAGGGTTAGGGTTAATATTAGGTTTTGAGCTCTCCATGCAGATTATTTTTGTGATTAGGATTTATGGTTTTAATTAGGGTTAATGGTTAGGGTTTAGGATTTTGTTTCTATTTTGCAATTTTATTGACGATAGGGTTAGGGTTAATATTAGGGTTTGATCGCTCCATGCAAATTAGGTTTGTGATTAGGATTTTGGTGTTTTTTTTTCTTGTATCATTAGGTGACAATGTCGGCTCCCCTGGCTTGCCATGCCAGACTCACTTGTGCTCTCCTAAAGATACTAAAGGATATGGAAGATCAAGTTGAGCAATCTGCAGGCATTAATTGGGTAGAGGTAAGACATTAAATGAAACTTGCGACCGATAAGGTTTTTTTAATGCCATCTTATGGGCTAGGCCGAATCTTGCAAAACAAGTGTGAAACCTTTGGTCATTATTTCATTGTACTGAGGGTGGGCTGAATTGGGATCATTCAAGTGACATGGTTATTGGTGATGATATGTGGTAGGCGGAAAAGCTACAGGTTAGAGTGATATTTCATTAGAAACCTTTTTACCCGTATAAGTTTACTGCATATCTTTAACTTATATATGTGTTTTGTAGGAAAACCCAAAGTTCATATGCTTTACACCACGTGGATTGGATGCAAGGTTGAGCAATGTCATGGGTGAGTTGTGGTCAAACAATGAGAACAATCCTAGTCATATACCATCTATAGAGGAGGATAGCGAGCTGTTCGAATTCCCTAATGTTGAGGACATATATTATGACAATGGTGACATGGATGAGGCATATTATCTATAAAAAAAAAATAGATTGGAAAGTATTTTATGATGTTTGTCTTGTCTTTTGTGGATTTTGTTTGTTTTAGATTCATGAATGTTTGGTTTTTTAGTGAGTACATTTATGGATGTTTGGTTTATGAATGAATTCAAAGCTTTGTATGGTTGAATGTTTTGAAAGTTTGTAATATTTATGTTTTGCCTATGGTTGGTTTGTTTACAATTATCGAACAATTATATTTATTAGTTGAGCTTGACTTTATACCAATATGAACTCAACAAGCAAAATGCATAGTGTTTTGGAAAAATGTAAAGTATTCATAACAATATTTATCCAACATACATAACAATTTGTACCATACCTGCTCCTACAAAAGTTTGGACTTTCTTATCCATGTAACTTCTTCACCATAATTAACTCTAATATCCTACTTTTGGGCTTAGAACACTAGAAGTCCGAAGTTTGCACCATGTTTCCATCCTTTGTATAAATGGATAGTCACACCCATTCATACTAGGGTCATGGTTCCATGTCCAATCCATTGGAGGAGGAAGCGGTGCGTCGTCCTTCAGCCACACCTACGAAAACAATATATAACGAGAAGCAACAACATTTACAATTCAAGAAAAGAAAATTAATTCATCATTTTGGGTACTTACCGGTACAAAGTAGTTTTTGTTTCCCACAAGAGCTATGTCATAAATGCTTGTCAGAGGGCACCGATTATCCTCTACATCCGTCATCAGTAAGCATGTGTGTGATCCAACCCATGACAACATCACAAGAGCAACCTAATGTTATGTGGCAAATATCAAACCACCAATGGGCATCTCGAGCCAATATGGTCGCGTGCAAGGGCTCACCACATACGACATAGTCTGTAAAAGCTCATCGACAGGGGTGCTATTCGCTACATGATCATATATGACTCTGTTGCGCCTCAATTCAGCAGTTAGATCATTTTGAACACTATAGTATTGTCCCTCTCCATATCCCAACACCTTTGCAAGGGATCTATAACCACAATGCCCATCTGCCGCTACATCCCTAACTCTCTCAATGTAAGGAAACATGAAATGGTTAACATTGTAAACACCAAAGTTCGCCCCAACTGTTGGTGATTTGTGAAAAGTCATCAATCCCATTGTAAGCATGTTGAGGAAAAGAAGTCACAAAGAAGTGTCGATTGAGAAGATTGACCGTGTGACTTGCCATGATATGATAAAAGAAGTAAAGTGGTCATAGAAAGAGAAAAAGTCCAAGAGATACACATCGATACCGAGGCATAGAACCTCGTATGCAACGACGCATGTCAAAGGGTACGTCGTGTTGGCAAAGGCACGGCACATCGGCGCATGGCGAGCGACACAAGAAATGACGCACATGTGTGCGCGCTTGCATGATGCAATGGTGGGGACACGAGTGTGCGGGGTGCTGGGTGCGCCTACGCCTTGGCGATGGCATGATCGAGCATGTATGACTGTTTGGAGCAAGGGCGTGGTGCTTGTGGCGCGCCTAGGGTTTAGGCACAACGAGTCGAGTACGTGCATTGAGCTAAGGTTTGGTTTTGAGCAAAGTAAGAAGTGTCTTATAGCTTTGTGCAAGTTTAAACAAATGTTTGGAAGCTTCTCTAAGCTTGGTGAATGTCTTATACAAAGACCAAGACATGAGAATAGCTTAACACATAGTTATGAATACTAGAAAGGAGTTTTGAAGCTTCAAACTAGTTTAAAGTTAGGTCTAGAAGCTTAACTAAGCTCTTGACTCAAAGAACTAGCTTGGTAGGAAGCTCATGTAGCTAGGGTTTAGCTCAAAGAAGCTCAAACTAGCTAAAGGTTAGCTCAAATAGCTTGTAAGTCAACTCAACGAGCTAAAGCTCAGCTCAAGCCAGCTCAACTAGTATGATCCTAGGTCAACTAGCTAAGGGCCAGCTACACTAGGTAAGTGATCTTGCTAGGTACCTAGCTATGCTAGCTTGCTATGGGACATAGTGGGCCAGTCTATGGGGCGTGCCATTGGGCTTTATGGGCCACACATATGGGCTAGAGTTTGGGTTTAATGACATGCCATTTTGGGCTTGTTTTGGACTTAAATTTATGGGCTTTTTGGACGCCTAGAATGATGACTAGGAGAGAGACATTTGGATAAGGATAAGGGTGGTTATGGAGAGAGAATAATCTCCTAAATAACTTCCTAGATTCCCTCCAAAATTCTCTCAACTTCCCAACTACTTGGTAACTTCTCTTAATCGATTTTGGACAGCCCATGCACGCCTATTTAAGGGCTTGTGGGGCGTAAATGAAAGAATGAGAGAAATACATAAAATCGGTGTCATACACACAAGGAGTCGGTGAATTCTAGGGATTATGTGAGTGAGTGTTTCCTCAAGAAATACAAACACGAGTGTGTGTGATATCATGGAGTGTCTTTCACGTTTCCAAGTGAAGAAAGAACCTCAAGATCCATGGCTGGATGGTTTCATCCAAGTGAAGGAAGAACCACAAGATCCATGGCAAGATGGCTTCGTCCAAGTTAAGGAAGAAGAGGAATCGTTTAACTCGAACAAGGTACGTTTTGTTCTTGATAGAATCGTCTTGTCAACGTTTCTATTGTCATTTTGGTACGTTTTGTGGCACAACAATATTGCGGAATCCCTTGGCATGGAATAGGGGAAACATTCGTTGAAGGAAAGCTCGAATTATTTGAGTGACTCATAGCCTTTATCAAAGACAACTTTATAAACTGTTTTAAATAGTCGGTGGTGATTACCTTTATGATCTACACCCAAACGAGACTACCCTTCGGGGTCTACTCACGAGATTACCCTTCAGGGTCTACTCAAACCGCCTTGACTATCCTTATGGATCTACAAGGGTTGACTTTTACTTCAACTTGACTTTGCAAATGCGATTCTATTTATACCCTAAAACTCAAGAGACAATCTTGGTCATGAATTCCTATTTGGGTAATGGGTGCATATTCTTGAGAAATCTCAAGAGACAATCTTGCATATGATTCGACTTTGGGTCGGAATTTGACATTTAGGTGTGAAGGGATATTATTTTGAGAATAATTCACACTTAGAGTCAACTCAGTTGAGTTTTGATAAACACAATAATGTTATTGATTTCTCTACCGAGAAGATTAGCATAAGGATTTATGTTAAATTCAATTAGAGGGATGGGGTTAAAAACCTAGTGACCAATCTATGACTTGGACACCCAATTCCCCCTTATCAAATGTAAGGCTGAATTCAATGTGGTAGGCCAAGGACATATGGTTGGAGAGCATAAAAATGCCCATCAAAGGAGATGCTCTAGCCTACATAAAAAGGGGAAGTTTTGAAACTTTGTTTCATTAATGAAACTTTGGAAAGTGTCTTGGTAGGAGCACGTTAGAAGTTTCAACTAAGTATATGTGACAGTATGAGGCTTCTTCCAAGGGAGTTCTAGGACAGCTCGCCTAAAAGCATATGTGAAATGGATATGGGAAGTAAAAGCCTTTAAAACCGTCAGGTTTAAAGAATAAACGTTAGGTAAACTTATGTCGTACTATTGCTTGATGTACTTAGACAAGTTGAAGTGGTTCAGTTCTTAGAACTAGGGCTGAGCATGGTTCGGTTCAAACCGAAATTTTAAGCCGAACTGACCTAACCGAACCAAAACCGATATAATTCGGTTCGGTTTAGGAATTTTCCAAATTTTAGTTTCGGTTCGGTTTAAGTTCGGTTTTCGGTTAAATTTCGGTTCGGTTCGAATTTTCTAAAGAATAACCTTCTATTTATCTAAAACCGACAAAAACCGAAACCGAACCCATTCGGTTCGGTTTTCAGTTCACATGAAATGGAATTACGTTTTTCGGTTCAGTTCGGTTTTTTTCGGTTCGGTTTTGAATCGATGCTCAGCCCTACATAGAACACCACGATTCCTTAGTGCACAATGTCGATAGTTACAAGTTGTAAATTCAAATCCATGAGATATAACTTTTATGATATAGAGTTTGGAAAAGTTTTCGAGTCTTGATGACATTGCTCAAATGGGGGAGGAATATTGGTGATTTATGAAAAGTCATTAATTCCATTGTAAGCATGTTGAGGAAAAGAAGTCACATAGAAATGTCGATTGAGAAGATTGACCGTGTGACTTGCCATGATATGATAAGAGAAGTAAAGTGGTCATAGAAAGAGGAAAAGTCCAAGAGATACACAACGATACCGAGGCACGAAACCTCATATGCAATGGCGCATGTCAAAGGGCGTGTCGTGTTGGCAAAGGCTCGGCACAAGCGAACGCTCGGGCAAGGCACACCGGCGCATGGCGAGCGACGCATGCAACGACGCACGGTAAGGCGCGTCGGTGTGTGGTCTGTGCGCATTCACGATGCAATGGTGGCGACACGAGTCTGCGGGGTGTTGGGCGCGCCTACGCCTTGGCGATGGCATGATCGAGCATGTATGGCTGTTTGGAGCAAGAACGTGGTGCTTGCGGCGCGCCTAGGGTTTAGGCACAAGGTGCCGAGTACGTGCATTGAGCTAAGGTTTGGTTTTGAGCAAAGTAAGAAGTGTTTGATAGCTTTTTTCAAGTTTAAACGAATGTTTGGAACCTTCCTTAAGCTTGGTGAATGTGTTATGCAAAGACCAAGGCATGAGAATAGCTTCGCACATAGTTATGAATACTAGAAAGGAGTTTTGAAGCTTCAAACTAGTTTAAAGTTAGCTCTAGAAGCTTAACTAAGCTCTTGACTCAAAGAACTAGCTTGGTAGGAAGCTCATGTAGCTAGGGTTTAGCTCAAAGAAGCTCAAACTAGCTAAAGGTTAGTTCAAATAGCTTGTAAGTCAGCTCAACTAGCTAAAGGTTAGTTCAAATAGCTTGTAAGTCAGCTCAACTAGCTAAAGCTCAACACAAGCCAACTCAACTAGCTGGATGCTAGGTCAACTAGCTAAGGGCCAGCTACACTAGGTAAGTGACCTAGCTAGGTACCTAGCTATGCTAGCTTGCTATGGGCCATGGTGGGCCAGCCTATGGGGCGTGCCATTGGGCTTTATGGGCCGCACATATGGGCTAGAGTTTGGGCCTAGTGACATGCTATTTTGGGCTTGTTTTGGACTTAAATTTATGGGCTTTTTGGACACCTAGAATGATGACTAGGAGAGAGAGATTTGGATAAGGATAAGGGTGGTTATGGAGAGAGAATAATCTCCTAACTAACTCCCTAGATTCCCTCCTAAATTCTCTCAACTTCCCAACTACTTGGTAACTTCTCTTAACCGATTTTGGACAGCCCATGCATGCCTATTTAAGGGCTTGTGGGGCGTCAATGAAAGGATGAGAGAAACGCATAAAATCGATTTCATACACACAAGGAGTCGGTGAAGACTAGGGATTATGTGAGAGAGTGTTTCCACAAGAAATACAAACACGATTGTGTGTGATATCATGGAGCGTCTTTCACGTGTCCAAGTTAAGAAAGAACCTCAAGATCCATGACTGGATGGTTTCATCCAAGTGAAAGAAGAACCACAAGATCCATGGCAAGATGGCTTCGTCCAATTTAAGGAAGAAGAGGAATCGTTTGACTCGAACAAGGTAAGTTTTGTTCTTGATAGAATCGTCTTGCCAACGTTTCTACTGTCGTTTTGGTACGTTTTATCTCACAACAATATTGCGAAATCCCTTGGCATGGAATAGGGGCAATATTCGTTGAAGGAAAGCTCAAATTATTTGAGTGACTCGTAGCCTTTATTCAAGACAACTTTATAAATTGTTTTAAATAGTCGATGGTGATTACCTTTATGGTCTACACCCAAACGAGACTACCCTTCGAGGTCTACTCACGAGATTATCCTTTGGGATCTACTCAAACCGCCTTGACTATCCTTATGGATCTACAAGGACTGACTTTTACTTCAACTTGACTTTGCAAATGTTATTCTATTTATACCCTAAATATCAATAACTTCTTTTACTTTGCACTTGTGCATATGTATCTACCATCAATTTTTTTGGCCTTGTTGGTTGAGCTCTTTGGCCTCCCATGCTTCTTGGTCGTCGATGGAGTTTCTTGATTAATGTCCTTATCCTTCTCTTCCCTCTCCTTCCTTTCATGGTCTTTCTTCTCTTGCTCGTATACAATCATCCTATGCTCAAGCAAAATACTACTCTTCTTGGTGGAGCCCTTTGTAGACCCCTTTGACCTTCCCTTTCTCCATGAAACAAGATCTATCGGCTCAAGCAATGAAGAATCTTTTGGTATGACCATGTCTACAAATGACTTAGATATACCGTGCACCTAATCCTCTGACATTTCACCCTAATTTCCTGTACATCTCAATCATCAGTTCCATTTTCACTTGGTCAATTGAGAGGGATACATTGTCTTTTATGGGAAAGCGTTGTGGATCGATGCATTCACATACCACTTGATGCCAAAATGGGTGTATCTCACTTGGAATTATTGGCTGCTTGTTGATGATGGCATGAGAAATCCTATGGGGACAAGGAAGATCCATGCGCTCTCCCCACTAATAATCAACACACTCATGCTCCATCTTTCCCTCACCCATCGTTTTGTGTAGGTTGTAGAACATATCCAACAACTTCTTCAAGTAGTGTGTTGAAACGAATATCACCCTCACTTCCTTAGGGACACCCTCCAACTCTATTGAAAGCTTCGTATTTGACATCTCAAGATCTCCCCGCAAACCATCAACTTGGGACTCAATCTGATGGCGAATCCTTCCAATCACCGTGCTAAAGTCTCCTCGAGAAATGTCAAGTATTTTTTTCAGCACGTGGTGCATTCCCTCGACCCTGTAATAAACTTATTTTTACTTAGTTTTCTTGATATAGATGATTAAATCAAAGTACATATATATGACTAAGCTTACCGATTCGTTGTTCTCGTCTGAAAGTGAAGACAATGTTCCGTCTATGCTCTTACTATTGACTCCTTGTAAGGCCCAAGCCATGACTTCTCAATATAGTTCATGACCCATCCCCAACGCTCTTTGACTTTTAGAAGCCTCTCCTCCTATCTTGCATCAGTTGATGACATAAATATGTCCCAACATCTATGGGTAAAATCTTTCCGCATCCTTGAGGTCCTTTAGAATACCAAGAGCATATGCTTTAATGTTCGCCTTCACGTGCACCCAACATAGAAGATGTTTTACTTTCTCCCCAAATACAACGTCCTTTGCATTCATCATTGCCTTCTCTCGATATGTAACGATTGCATTTGACATTGTCCCCAATTCTTCAAACAAACGCTTCAAACGTTGCAACACCCATGTATAACTATCGGTGTCTTCCTTAGCGATAAATGCAAAACCGATGTTGAAAGATTTTTTAGTTCATGTGAATCCAACCATCTCTAGTAATGTCATGTCGTACATGTCAATGTATGACATGTTAATCAAATTGAGAAAAAAAAAACAAAATTTATTCAGTAAAATATTCATAGCTTTTTTAGAAGAAAATATTCATAGTTTAGAAAAGTGTACCTATTTGTCTTATATGTGCTATCCATAATGAGAACATAGGGAAACAGTCTCAATAGATGCAACGAGGTCGGGTGGACGAAGAACAAGATCTCAATATGATCTGAATTATCCATCCTCTTTAGAAAGAAATGGTATTTGTTTCGTTTCAAAAAATGTAATGCATATTGGGCTACCGTCATATTTCCACGGCCCTCTATTAGGAACTTTGCCCTCAAATTTGAAACTTGTTTTGTCGATGTCACATTACTAGGATAAAGTGTCCTCAATTGCTCGACTATTCTCTTTGGAGGCACATATATGTAGCTCAAATTCTTAACCAACTCCTTCTGAGCTACTATCATTCGTCCCAAAAATGAATAACTAAGTAAACTAATTGGGAGGTCATGGTTGTGAACTCCGCACCCAACAATTAATGCCCACTTTCCCGTTGACTTGCTTCGAACCCCAACCAACTCAAATTTACAATTGCACTTGCTCTGAAGGGTCCGTACACTTGGTGGTCTAACAATTGGGAGAATCTCACCATTCTTTCCAGATCTATACTTTCTATGCTTATGACATGCAAGTCTGACCATTTTAGGGTTCTATGTTTTTATTGTCAACATCATCATTTTTTACACGACCAACTTGCCTAACCCAATCTAGCATGTATTCTCTATGATCACACACAGTATCATTCTCAAAATCACCAGAAAAATCCTTCCTAGGTACCTTTGTATATAATATCACAATTTATCTCAATACAACAAACATCTAATATACAAGGATAAAAATGATTTACAAAGTTCAATAAATCTATTTCAAACAATAATCCTATTCATGTATTATTTTGAAAAAAATATAACTAATTCAACGTAAATCATAAATTACCTCTGATTCGAGCATCTCATTTTCAAATTCTTCTTCCCCTTCATCTTCAAAGACAATGATGACTCTGACTCTTCTTGTAAAGATTATGACTCATCTTTTACTTCATACGATAAATCTGACAATTCTATTTCGAAGACATTGTTCAATCTCGAGTTTTTTAATCAAAAAAATTAATTTTCGTTCTAAGAAGAGGTTTCGCTCTAGGTGATTGTCAACCGTAGGATTTTTTTTTCGAAATATATGTGTGGCGGTAAAAAAATGAGTGTTGTAACCGTATGATTTTCATGCATCATGAAGCGTTGCGCTTCATGATGCTTGAAAATCGCAGGTACCGAGCGCTTCTCAGCTTGGACGTCTTGCTTTATGAAGCGGGATTTACCTTGTGCGCTAGGCAATAAATTCTTGTGCACAAAACATCGACCATATTCTATTAAATAAAATAAAGGAAATTACATTATTGCCCTGCTTGGAAAAGAGGGTTATTACAATAGTTGTGATACCTAGTTTATTTTAAGGTCGAAAAACTACTTTCTTATTTTACAAGTAACCTCGTAAGATGGATTAATTATTGATTTGTTTTGCGAACCAACAAATTACATCCTTATTTCGGTCCTCATTAAATAAATTATATCTATTATCTTAATTTAACCAATTTGTTTTTCTTCTTAATTAATTAAGCAATTTACCCTTTAAACAAGTCACAAATTATAGTATTTTTATATATATCTTCTATCCAAAAATTTGATCTTATTCTTACGTTAGTTTTGATCAACCAAAGTTGATCTTATCCAAATTTGATCTTCTTCTCACGTTAGTTTTGATCAACCAAAGTTGATCTTATCCATACGTTAGTTTCGGTCAAATCCCAACAAATTCTATCTTTTAACTCTTCTTTATACACATACTTAGCCGACTTCTTTCTTCATGATGGAGAACCTTTCATTGATATCTAAGCCTTCAAATTGAGACTACAGAGTGAGTTAGATCTCTCCATCGTGCCTTTTCCGTTAGACAACAACTATTAGTGTGCACACCATAGAACCGGAATTAAGTCAACGCCTTTGATCGCTCTTCTTACCTTTTCTCGTCGGAGTTCCGGAGATCGGTGTCGACCGACCCCTTACAGGGAAGCCGCTGTCAACATCCTTTCTCACCGGCCGCCGACATCTGGACTGCCTTCTTCCTTCTCGCCGATCGCTTTCTCGCCGGCGAACTCGGGTAAGAGCCTTGTCTCCGTTACTACTTCAAGTAGATTCAGAGGGGCGGGTCACATCTAGGCTAGGGTGTCGTGGGGATGGTGAGAGTCTAGGAGAGGGGTCGATCGGAGTCGGGTACAGGTGTGTTGTTTGGAACGGAGATGTGAAATTCAGGTTGGTCCTTCTGGAAAAAAAATCGGGTTTGCAAGAATGCATTAATTAAAGTATTAACTAGTTAAGGAATGGATGCTATTAATTATTAGTAATTAATTTATGTGGTGTATTGGGGGTTAAGGGTAGAAGATGATCGACTTACAGTATTTTGCATATATATATGTTGTGGGGAGTCAAACTTGGGCTTAAAAAAATGGAAATGAGATTGGTGTATAATAAAATATATATATATATATATAGTGAGATTTGTATTAGCTCATGGGTGTTGCTTTGGTATCGTTTAAATAAGTAGTAGAAGTGGTTATATTAGTGGTCTGTGAAAGCTAATGGATTAATTCTGATAAAGGAAATTAGGTTAATCAACGTGTTATTGGTTGGTTCTAGATCTGGTTAAGTGGTGGTTAATTTTATCGAGCAATGCCAGTAAAGCAAGGGTTAAGTATTTTATGAGTCCTTACGTTGTGCAGTGGGCCGTAATTAATTCAACCATACTCATTAATTTTTCGCTTAGGAAATCGTTGTTTCCCATGCTCTTAATTCCGTCTTCATCAAAGGATCCATATCTTCGAGGTAAGTCGTTTTTCGACTTGCTCGGTTCTCTTCTCCCTTGTTAGATTGCGTATCGATATTGTAGGACGGGTTTTGGGAACTAGTCCCGAATACCTTTAAAACCGACTTGCTCGATTCTCTTCGAGGTAAGTCGTTTTTCGACTTGCTCGGTTAATTATATATAATTTTCGGGGATTCATGCATGTTATGTTTTTCTAAGTTTTACTAAATAAAGGTTGGATGTATTATTATTTTTTCTCGTCGTGCCCGAGTTGTAAGGTCCTACAGTGTAGTTGTCAACCTAATAAATAGTACCTTGTAAGGTCTATTCCCTAGTAGCGCCTCGACGGAAGTCGGGGTGTTACAAATTGGTATCAGAGCCAGGTTGACAACATGGCACATGGAACTGACCAACAAAGAGTACCTGAGGTCCAACTTAAAACCAAAACCGGCCGGTGTTTTCAAATGTTTTTACTGGGGTAGACATGTTGCATATAGGGGGGTAGGTGACACGTCGCGACTCCGCCCCATCAGCCGAAGGACCTCACGTAGATTAGTAAGAATTACGTTAATAGATAGAATGTTTAAGTTTTGACTGTGGGACTTTCTATTATAGATGGCCCCACCAACCAGAGCTAGAGCTGCTGAAGCTAACGGGAGAGGCCGTGGAAGAGCCCGCGGTAGAGGCCGAGGAGGAGGTCGTGGCAGGGGTAGAGGAGAGGCTCCTGTAGCTGCTGAGCCAGAGGTACAACAAGATAACCATCAAGAGGAGGTTGCTGAGAGTCAGGATGTGGCTGCTGTTGTTCATCGAGAGGACAGTGCCTCTGTCGCTGGAGGAGGTCTCCCAGCAAACGGGGCTCAGGTGGGAGGAGGAGTACCACCAGCAGGATTGGCCCCAGAGGTGACTGCTGCGATTCAGCTGTTATTGCAGACGTTGATGGGTGCGGGAGCTGCACCGAATCTGAACGCAGTTGCAGGGCAACAAGGAGCTGAGAGGAGGGCACCTGGACCAGATTCTATTTTGGCTGCCCAACTGGGAGCAGCGCCAACTTCTAGAGGACCAGTGATAGCTGATCAGGTGGTCGAACCGAGGAGACAGTATCGTGAGCCTCAGCCTGATAAGTGGCTCGCAGAGTTTAGGAAGACTGGAGTACCGAACATTGCTGGAGCTCAGGGTTCTGACGTAGAGCAGTGGCTGAGGAGGGTGAAATCTGCATTGGATTCTATTAAGGCACCGGAGGAGCGGAAGATGTCTTTAGTACAGAGTCAGCTACAGGAGAGCGCTTTTGACTGGTGGGAGCTGTGTAGGGACCACCGGACTGAGGGTACTTTCGAGGAGTTTGAGAGGCAGATTCGAGATCAGTATTGTCCTCCGGTGGTGAGGGCGGCACGAGAGGCTACTTTTCAGGATGCTGGACCCGAAAATATCACAGTATCTGAGACTATTCTGAAGTTTTAGCAAGAGTTGGCTGCGGTGCCAAATGCTGCCCCGACTGAGGAGTTGAAGATTGCGACCTTTCTGAAAAGGTTGCAACCGCATCTACGTGTTTATGTGTCTGGTCTCCGACTTACGACATTGGTAGACGTTCAGCAGTCTGCTTTGGCTTATGCTATGGCCACGACCCGACAGAGTCAGCTGGAGGTGCATACCACGGGGAGCAAGAGGCAGAAGTTGTCTGCCCCAGCAGAATCTAGGAGAGATAGCCGTCCCGGCTCTTCTCAGCCGCAACGATCAGGGTTTCAGCCACAGGGTCGTCAGGACCATCGTCGTCAGAATCAGTCCACTGGAGGGCAGAGAGAGTGCTTCAATTGTGGAAGTACAGCTCATTTGAGGAGTCAGTGTCCGAAGCCAGTCAGGAGTTGCTTCTGTTGTGGGAAGCCTGGCCATTTGCAGCAGTATTGTACTGTGGGGGCA
Organism: Fallopia convolvulus; assembly: GCA_964016875.1. NCBI lineage: Eukaryota > Viridiplantae > Streptophyta > Magnoliopsida > Caryophyllales > Polygonaceae > Fallopia > Fallopia convolvulus. The sequence continues at coordinate 8,763,508 of OZ024725.1, forward strand.
CCTTCACAGGGATCTTCACCGGGAACGGTGAACCAGATGCCTCGTCGCCAGCCTCAGCAGTTTCAGCAGACACCGAGTCAGGGCAGAGGACGCGGCGCAGGAGTGAGCAACACCGGGGGCAATCAGCCCCGAGTGTTTGAGATGAGGAGGGAAGATGCCCTACACGCGCCGACTGCTACAGGTACGATTTGGATTCAGTCTAGACCTGTTCACATACTGTTTGATACGGGTGCTACCCATTCTTTTATGTCTTCTGCTTGCGTGGCTAGACTAGGACTGACTTGCACTGAGGGGGTATCTTTTGTTGTGGGGCTGCCTGACGGCAGTAAAGTAAGAGGGAATAAGGAGATTTTACAGTGCCCTATTAAAATAGGGAATAGAGATTGGTATGCAGATTTTATAGTAATGCAGTTGTCGTCAGATGATGACGTGATTCTGGGGATGGACTGGATGATGCGTTATCGAGCAGTTTTGGATACACACAGAGGTACGGTTACAGTAACCGCAGATGATGGGACCAGACATGTGTGCCAGGAGTTAGAGCAGGAGGGGCCCGGATCGGTGATTAGTATGGTGAAGGCCGCCAAGTTGCTCAATGACGGATGTGTAGGATATTGGTGTTATGTCCTTCGGGGGGACAAGGCGGAATACCAGTAGTGTGCGAGTTTGAGGACGTTTTTCCTGACGAACTTCCAGGATTACCTCCTCAGAGAGAGGTGGATTTTGGGATTGAGTTGGAGCCGGGAACGAGGCCGATTTCGAGAGCCCCATATCGCATGGCCCCGATGGAGATGCAGGAGCTGAAGGCACAATTGGAGGAACTGTTGGAGAAGGGTTACGTACGACCGAGTGCGTCGCCATGGGGAGCTCCAGTTCTGTTTGTGAAGAAGAAGGATGGTTCTCTCCGTCTGTGTGTCGATTATCAGGAGTTGAACCGCGTTACCATTAAGAACAAGTATCCGCTGCCACGTATTGATGATTTGTTGGATCAGTTGCAGGGGGCTACTGTGTTCTCCAAAGTGGATTTGAGGTCAGGTTATCACCAGTTGAGGATTCGGGAGGAAGATATACCTAAGACGGCTTTCCGAACGAGATATGGACATTATGAGTTTGTAGTGATGCCGTTCGGACTAACGAATGCACCCGCTATATTTATGAAGTTGATGAACCGGGTGTTTATAGACTACTTGGACAGATTTGTAGTATTGTTCATCGACGATATTCTGATCTACTCTCGGAGTAAGGAGGAGCACGCCGAGCATCTTAGGCTGGTGTTGGGAGTATTGCGACAGCATCGATTGTTTGCTAAGCTGTCCAAGTGTGAGTTCTGGCTGCCTGAAGTTACCTTTTTAGGGCATGTCGTATCTGCTCAGGGAGTCATGGTGGATCCTGCAAAGATTGAAGGTGTAAAAGCATGGGAACCTCCGAAGAATGTGAAGGAAGTGCGGAGTTTTCTGGGATTAGCAGGGTATTACAGGAGGTTTGTGGAAGGGTTTTCTCAGATAGCCCAACCACTTACCAATTTGCTTAAGAAGACTACTCGTTTCGAGTGGAACGAAGCTTGCCAGCGGAGTTTTGATGAGCTGAAGAGGAGGTTAACTTCGGCTCCTATACTAGCTCTTCCTCAGGGGAATGAGGATTTCGTGATTTACAGTGATGCATCCAAGATAGGTTTGGGCTGTGTGCTGATGCAGAGGGACAGAGTGATTGTTTATGCTTCTAGACAGTTGAAGCCGAACGAGCAGAATTACCCTACTCATGATTTGGAGTTGGCAGCTGTGGTGCACGCTCTGAAGATTTGGCGTCATTACTTGTATGGGAGTACCTGCAAGGTGATGACAGATCATAAGAGCCTCAAGTACATCTTCACTCAGAGGGAGTTGAATATGCGACAGAGGAGATGGCTTGAGTTACTGAAGGATTACGACCTTGAGATCCTTTACCATCCAGGGAAAGCGAATGTGGTCGCTGATGCCCTTAACAGAAAGACGCCTCAGGAGAGTATGTTGGCTCATCTGACGGCTCAGCCAGAATTACAGAGGGAGCTGATGAGGTACGGAATCGAAGTGCAGATTCAGCGTTATCAGGGTAGTCTGAAAACCCTAGAATGTCGGCCATCTTTACTTTAGGAAGTAAGACAGAAGCAGGAAGATTGCCCGATGATTCGGGATTTGAGGCAGAGATTGAGCCGTAGAGAGGCACCCGACTTTGCAGAGAGATCAGATGGTATTTTGTGTTTACGTGGTCGGATTTGTGTGCCTCGAGATACAGAGTTGAGGCAGAAGATTTTGCAAGAGGCTCATGCTACACCTTACTCAATCCACCCCGGGGAGAGTAAGATGTACAAGGATTTGCGACAGTTTTATTGGTGGGATGGCATGAAGCCGGATGTAGCGAGATTCGTCGCTAAATGTCAGATCTGCCAGCAGGTGAAGATCGAGCATCAGAGACCCGGGGGAATGCTTCAGTCACTTCCTATTCCAAAATGGAAATGGGAGGACATCTCCATGGATTTTGTCACCGGTTTGAGACTCAGCAAAGGCCATGATGCCATTTGGGTAGTGGTGGATAGACTGACGAAGACTGCTCGCTTTTTGCCTATCAGGGAGACATGGCCAATGAGCAAGTTAGTGGAGGTGTTTATTAATCAGATAGTTAGGCTGCATGGAGTGCCTAAGACGATTGTGTCAGACCGAGATGGACGTTTCACCTCCAGATATTTGCAGCAAGTGCATGAGGCATTGGGGACGAGATTACATTTCACTACTGCTTACCATTCGCAGTCAGACGGTCAGACAAAGAGGACGATTCAGACGCTAGAGGACATGCTGAGGTCCTGCGTATTAGACTGGGGAGGTCAGTGGTCGGATCACTTGGCTTTGGTAGAGTTTGCCTATAATAACAGCTGGCATTCGTCGATTCAGATGGCTCCTTATGAGGCCTTATATGGCCGGAAGTGTAGGACACCGTTGTGTTGGGATGATCCCTCGGATGTAGTAGGAGAGAGGCCACAGATGATTGAGGAGACGATCGGGAAAGTGGCCTTAATCAGAGAGAGAATGTTAGCTGCTCAGAGTCGCCAGAAGTCCTATGCAGACAAGAGGCGTAGACCGTTGGAGTTTGAGGTCGGAGCCCACGTCTGGTTGAGAGTATCGCCTACCCGCGGGGTAAGAAGATTCGGGGTGAAAGGGAAGTTGAGTCCCCGATATTTCGGTTCGTTCGAGATTCTGGAGAGAGTAGGCGAGGTGGCTTACAGGCTAGCATTGCCACCTGCTTTGGAGGGAGTGCACCCTGTATTCCATGTTTCACAGTTGAGACAGTATGTCCCGGATCCTAGTCACAAACTGAATTATGAGGATTTGGTGGTAGAACCAGATCACACTTTCCGGGAACAACCACTGAAGATTTTAGATCGACAAATGAAGAAGCTGCGGAACAAGGAGATTCCTCTGGTGTTGATTCAGTGGTCTCGACGAGGAGTCGAGGAGGCCACTTGGGAGACGGAGTCCAGAATGAGTGAGAGTTATCCAGAGATTTACCCGAGTTTAGTAGAGGCGTTTGAGGGAAAGATTAGTAATTAGTGTGTTGCCTTCAGATTTGATCTTCTTCTCACGTTAGTTTTGATCAACCAAAGTTGATCTTATCCATACGTTAGTTTCGGTCAAATCCCAACAAATTCTATCTGTTAACTCTTCTTTATACACATACTTAGCCGACTTCTTTCTTCATGATGGAGACCCTTTCATTGATATCTAAGCCTTCAAATTGAAACTGCAGAGTGAGTTGGATCTCTCCATCGTGCCTTTTCCGTTAGACAACAACTATTAGTGTGCACACCATAGAACCGGAATTAAGTCAACGCCTTTGATCGCTCTTCTTACCTTTTCTCGTCGGAGTTCCAGAGATCGGTGTCGACCGACCCCTTACAGGAAGCCGCTGTCAACATCCTTTCTCACCGGCCGCCGGCATCTGGACTGCCTTCTTCCTTCTCGTCGATCGCTTTCTCGCCGGCGAACTCGGGTAAGAGCCTTGTCTCCGTTACTACTTCAAGTAGATTCAGAGGGGTGGGTCACATCTAGGCTAGGGTGTCGTGGGGATGGTGAGAGTCTAGGAGAGGGGTCGATCGGAGTCGGGTACAGGTGTGTTGTTTGGAACGGAGATGTGAAATTCAGGTTGGTCCTTCTGGAAAAAAAATCGGGTTTGCAAGAATGCATTAATTAAAGTATTAACTAGTTAAGGAATGGATGCTATTAATTATTAGTAATTAATTTATGTGGTGTATTGGGGGTTAAGGGTAGAAGATGATCGACTTACAGTATTTTGCATATATATATGTTGTGGGGAGTCAAACTTGGGCTTAAAAAAAATGGAAATGAGATTGGTGTATAATAAAATATATATATATATAGTGGGATTTGTATTAGCTCATGGGTGTTGCTTTGGTATCGCTTAAATAAGTAGTAGAAGTGGTTATATTAGTGGTCTGTGAAAGCTAATGGATTAATTCTGATAAAGGAAATTAGGTTAATCAACGTGTTATTGGTTGGTTCTAGATCTGGTTAAGTGGTGGTTAATTTTATCGAGCAATGCCAGTAAAGCAAGGGTTAAGTATTTTATGAGTCCTTACGTTGTGCAGTGGGCCGTAATTAATTCAACCATACTCATTAATTTTTCGCTTAGGAAATCGTTGTTTCCCATGCTCTTAATTCCGTCTTCATCAAAGGATCCATATCTTCGAGGTAATTCGTTTTTCGACTTGCTCGGTTCTCTTCTCCCTTGTTAGATTGCGTATCGATATTGTAGGACGGGTTTTGGGAACTAGTCCCGAATACCTTTTTAAATTGTTTTGAGCTCCTTGTGTGTTGTGTGCGTTAATGATTTTAAATGTGTTTTATCGGAAAATATTTTGGAACGTTTTCTCTGTGTTGGTACCGTTTCCGGCACGGCCCATTGTAGCTGGTGTTGAGGAAGAGTTGGCTACTTTGACCCGTGTGACTGGGAAAATCGTACCCCTTCAAACGAAAATTATTATCTGTGTGTTTTTGGCAAGCGCTCCAGTGGAGGTTTAGCCCGGAGTTAGAAGGGAGATTGGGAAGTGGAGTGGGAGGGCCTGCCTCTGCACTCGGCGCGATGATGAGCGCCTTGGAAGACGGATTATGGACAAAGGAAGAATTGCATTGTTGTGTGACTGTGATTGCAAATGCGTATGTGACTGTTGTGACTGACATAATTAATTTAGGTATTGGCCTTTAGAGTTATGATTGCGATTGTGGAATTGTATGCTAACTATAGATAAATGATTTTAAAGCGTTCTACAGTTCTGTATTCTTTCTACCTAGGTAGATTAGACGCTGACCCTTCGGGGAACATTTTTCAGTTCCAGGTATGAATCAGGGAGCCGTGTAGGAACCGAGGCTTGATGGCGGGCCGGAGCGGTAAAGAGCGCGTGTCATAGTGGGATCGGTTTTTATTAGTTATTTATAATAGTTAGGATGTTGATTTTAATAATTGTTAGACGGAGTTGGTATTGTGTTTTGTTTATTATAACTTTGTTCGAGTAGTTCAGTCAGTAGGCGTTGTGACGTATTTAATTATTTATAATTTTCGGGGATTCATGCATGTTACGTTTTTCTAAGTTTTACTAAATAAAGGTTGGATGTATTATTATGTTTTCTCGTCGTGCCCGAGTTGTAAGGTCCTACAGTGTAGTTGTCAACCTAATAAATAGTACCTTGTAAGGTCTATGCCCTAGTAGCGCCTCGACGGAAGTCGGGGTGTTACAATAGTACCCCCTTAAAATAGTTTCGTCCCCGAAACTAGGTTCGACTTACTAGATATCCAGTTAAGAAAAAAGGAGGTTATTACAATATTGCCCCCTTAAAAATTGTTTTGTCCCCGAAATTAGGTAGAGAACAACTCTAGAAACCTTCTATGCATATCTTGTTCTGTCTCCCATGTTTCCCATGTGACTTCTTCCCCACCATGCTTGGACCAAAGGATCCTCACCAGTGGTACTTCTTTATTATGTAAACTCTTCACTCGTCGTTCCAGCACATGAACGGGTCTCTCCTCATATGTGACATTGGGTTGAATCTCAATATCATCGTAGTTGAGAATATGTGATTCATCCGGAACATACTCTTGCAATAGTGAAACATGGAAGACATTATGAACTAGATGTGCATATGGCGGGAGGGAAAGTCAATAAGCATGCTTGCCAATCCGCTCTAAAATCTCAAACGGTCCAACCTAACGAGGGTTAAGCTTTCCTCATTTTCTAAAGAGGAAAACACCTTTAGATGGATACACTCGGATGAAAATCATGTGTCCAACTTCAAACTCAATATCCCTTCGCTTCAGATCAGCATAGGATTTTTGTCGACTCTGAGCTGTCAACATTCTTTGTCAGATCAAAACAATGTCAGTAGTACTCCTCTCCACCAATTCAGGACCTACAAGGATCTTATCAGCATTCTTGTCCCAACAAATCGATGAACGATGTTTTCGTCCATACACAGGCTCAAATGGAGCCATCTTAATGGTTGAATGCCAACTGTTGTTGTGGGTGAATTCTACCAGACTTAAGCTAGTATCCCAACTAATAGGACGGTCTAGCACGCAAGCCCTAAGCATATCTTTTAGTGTATGGATGGTTCTTTCGTATTGTCTATCGGTTTGGGGATGAAAAGCAGTACTGAACCTTAGCTCTTTCCCCATGGCTTGATGTAGCTCCTTCCAAAATCTTGACGTGAATCTTCCATCACGATCAAATACTATTGTCTTTAGAGTACCATGTAAACGAACTATCTCATGCACAAAGGTCTCAACTAACTTTTGTATTCCTCATGTTTTCTTTAGTGCTATGAAATGTGCACTTTTGTGAGCCTGTCAACCACTACCCAAATAGCATCCTTCTGTCCTTGAGTCTTAGGAAGGTCCGCCACAAAATCCATAACAATATCTTCCCATTTCCATTTCGGCACCGCCATTGGTTCCAATTCGCCACCTGGCCTCTTGTGTTCAATCTTCACTTTCTAACATACCAAACATTTCGCTAAAAACTCTGCCACATCATGCTTCATGTATGGATTGATAGCATGCATTTAGACATAGTTTAGGACATGTTTATTTCATGTTTTGAGTATTTTTAGTTTAGTTTTGAGTTAGTTTCATACTTGCATCGTTTGTTTTCTTCGTTCAGTATCTACTCTCTTGTTGTGTGGATTCCAAGTCATTTTGAGTGAAGACTAAAGCGTTTCAAGGAGCATAGCTAAGAGGAGTGTTTCATGGAGTCTAAGCGATGAAGGACGGAGCTTACAAGTGGTTGCTCGGGTGCCAAGACGAAGAAAGAACGGAAAAAGAAGAAAAGACAGTCCAACCGAGTACGTGATCGAGTACGTGGCCGGTTCTTAATTACCCGATCGGGTTCAGGACCAGGTTTAAGACAGGGTTCTCTAAAAACTCGTCTTTCAGGCTGAATTGTGATGTTTGGTTGAATGGAAACTTGATTGAAGTTTGATTTAATCCTAGGTTACCTTATGCTCTATTTTCTTTGCAAATAGGATTCTTGTTATGATTTGAGACCGACATGAGATAATTGCATTGAGATATTGATTCGACAAGTACCAGAAATTGGTTTTGAATAAGATCCCTAGGTATTAAACTAGAGAATTATCTATGCGACAACAACTTAATTTCTCTTGTGTGAATTTCAACTATCGTAGTAGTTATAGGGTTGAATAATTCTAGCGGAACGCGACAAAGAATACTGGGATTATTTTCCCCTAGTCTCTAAAGAGCTTAAAGGGTCTAAAACTGATTAACCTTACGCGACAACGATTGTTAGTTTAGTCTAGGCACATTCACCTATCTTCTGAAAGGAGATTTGTGTTGGTTTTAGACAGTGAGTTCCTTCAAACGACATTTAACTTGAAATCCAAATAAACATCACTTAAAATCAGCTGAAACATCATTGTGGAAATCCTAACCTTGGTAGCTCTTCTCCACTGATATTCTCTTGTTATTTTCGATTGCTTGTTAACATTTCAATTCAACCACAAACTCTTTTTCTTATTTATTTGGCTTGGTCTACTAGTTCGAATATCAATTGGTACTACATAGTCCCTGTGTTCGACACCTTGGTACTACAACTGATCCCATACACTTGTGGGGTAGGAAAATAGCCTATCAAGTTTTTGGCGCCGTTGTCGGGGACTATTGCTTGTATTGGTTGTCTCTCGCAACCAGTAGATTAAGTCTTGTTTTTATTTTTAATTTGTTTCTTTTTGGTTTTGGTTTCAGTTTTGTTCTCCTTCTTATGAGAAGATCTCTGAGCTCTAGTGCACTACACAACTACGATTCTGAACCCGAGCGTGATTTTCGCAGAATAAGAAGAGAGCAAAGGGAAGCTAGAACCTAGGCTATGGAAGGCGATCAGGCAAATGCACAGCTCCAATTGTTGCAACAACAACAACAACTATTGTTGCAACAACAGTTGAATGCGCAACCACTTATGACATTGGGTGATTATGTGTTGCCACGCCATAAAGGACCCACAGATGGTGTGGCCCGACCTCCAATTCAGGCTAGGAATTTTGAGCTGAAGCCATCTCTGATTAATATGGTCATCAAAATCAGTTTGGAGGTCTACCTCTTGAGAATCTTCACCTACACCTCAACACTTTTCTAGAGCTTATGGATATGGTGAATATTTATGATGTTTCTAATGACGCGCTTTATTTGCACGCCTTCTCATTCTCTATAAGAGACGGGGCTAAAGCTTGGTTCAAGGCCCTGCCTCATGGCACTATCACTACATGGGAAGAATCGGCCAAGGCTTTCCTAACCAAGTATTTCACGCCTAAGAAGACTGCAGAGATGAGGAATCAAATCACCTCATTTCCAATGAAGGATGAGGAATTTCTTTATGAAGGTTGGGAGAGGTTCAAGAAGCTCTTATTGTTATGTCCTCACCATGGAGTAGACAAGTGGGTGCTTCTTCACACTTTTTACAATGATGTTGACAACACCACCACGTTGCTCATTGATGCCTCATTTGGAGGCACAATCATAAAGATGAATGTTGATAATGCTTGGGAGCAGATTGAGGATATTTCCCAGCATACTCACTATTATAACGATACTTGATCTATTCCAAGCTCTAAAAGATCAGCTGGGTTGTATGAGGTGGATAAGGAAACTCTATATCAAGCACAGATGGAGGCTTTCGCTCAACAGATCAAGCAGTTGAATTTGAAGGTGAATGGACCTTAGAATCTGAATGAAGAAAGCTCTAATCAGGTTGTCTCAGGTGTGTGGTGTGTCAGTTTTGTGGAGTAGATGATCACACTATATCATCCTGCCAAGTATTTGCTTCTAAGGAGGAACCACATGAGGAGGAGGTGAGATACATGAATAACTTTGACAAGGGGCCTAGGAATGATCCATACTCTAATTCATACAACCTCGGTTGGAGAAATCACCCCAACTTCTCATATGGGAACAATCACCAACAACAATAATGAGCACCTTCCGGGTTTCCATCCAGAGCCCCACTACACCCAAGCCAAGATGCTCAACCCTCCCAAAAGCCTACATGGGAGATTTCTATTGAGAGCCTTGCCACCTCCATGAAGACGCTAACAAAAGATGTGAGAGATTAGTGGAAGAATTTGAAAATCATAGAACAGCAAGTGGCTCAACAAGCTTTGGATGTTCCTAGACCTCCTGGTCAATTGTTTGGGCAACCTGAAGTCAATCCTAATGAGAAATGTCGATCTATCATTCTAAGGAGTGGAAAAGAGTTTGAGGAGCTCCCACCGGTGAAGACATTGATGTTAGGAACTTCCGAAATGACCTAGATCCAGATCATTCTCTAGACGATCTTGTTATGGTCAAGATTCCCCTGACCATTTGAAGACTAGTGGAGAACCATGGACCCAACCGTACCTCGATTGGCTGATCGAAGGAAAACTTCCAAAAGATAAAACAGAAGCCAGAATGATGAAAGTAAGAGCCACACGATTCACAATCGAGAATGGAATGCTCTTCCACCGATCCACCATAGGCACACTTCAGCGATGTTTGACCAAAGGACCGGAGGCGTTCAACGACTTCCTGAGGAGCTCCGTGAAGGAGATTGTGGTAATCATATAGGAGGAAGGAGTCTATCAAACAAGGCCCTTCGTCAAGGATGGTACTGGCCCACCATGCGAAAGGATGCTATAGACTTTCGCCGTAAATGTGATGCCTGAACCACTTTTTCCCACGCTCACACCATGGACGTTCATGCGTTGGGAATGGACATAGTCGAGAAGTTACCCCCATCGTCCGGAAAAAGAGTAGTCTTCCTAACATGACAGATTACTTCTCCAAGTGGATCGAAGACAAAGCTTATCGAGAGATCAAGGATAAATAGGTAATCTCCTTCATCACGAGAAATATCCTTTGCCACTTTGGAGTACCATCGGAGATCGTGTGTGACAACGGCTCCCAATTCATAAGTCAGAAGACTAGAGACTTTTGTAGGCATGTAATAACTGTGGTTTTTGAGGATATTTTTGAATTTTTCTCGGATATCCTTTTAACCTCTTTGTCCGTTTTAACGCTTAATCCAATATTTTTGTTGGAGATTAAATCCTAGAAAATTCTTGGTGATATCCTAAAATCATAAAGAAATGATATTATGGATCGGTGTGAATTCTAGAATTTTTCAGTGGAAAAAGAAAATTTATTGGATAAGCCGTCTTTTTAACTATGTATTGTAAAGGTTTTAAAATACGGAACAGAATCCTTAAAAATTAAAGGTAGCAAGATAAAATCATGAAAAATTGGTTTTATTGGTCTACATAATTTACGGGACGTTTTGTATTTAGAAGTTTTTCCATCCGAGGTACATAATTTTACCGCTTTAACGCGAGTCTCGTTCCGAGACTGGTTTTGATTTAAAACCCATCTCTTTCTTTGTCTTAGTGAGGAAGGAATCAGAAGATAGACTTAGAAAGAAAGGGGGCTCGAATTGCTTGCCTCACAAAATTCTACAACTTCGGTCTTCAAAAGAAAGGAAGGAGCCGAGAGAGAGTCGAACGAAGCGATGGACTCGACTCATCTTCACCGCCGGCTGGTTTCTCTGCACCGTCCACCGCTCTCCCCTTCACCTTGTCTTCTTCTTCATCTCATCTCCTTCCTCTTTGTGAGCTTGAGGTCGTGGCTGCTGCAGAATCGAACCAGCAAGAGAACAAAGACGGTGCGGTGGACTCGGAAAGGAAGAACTCACCGCCGACTACTTCCTTTGCCTCGCTACGTCACACCGCCGGCGACCACCGGTCCCTCCAACCACCAACCACCACGGGAGCCACCGTCGGGTAATACTCGACCACCCTTGGGCTCGGGGATCGAGCCACTATCGAGCCAAACGAGCCATGGGCTCGAGTGAAGGTTCAAACCACTCGAGAAACGGACGTCCGGATCTTCAGTTATACCGAATACAAGTTTCGATACGGATTGGCAGAAAGATGATAAAGATTATTGTTGGAACTGCTAAGGATGTTGTCTAAGGCAAGTGGACGATTCTCTCTTGCGTTATGGTTATTAATGAGGAATTGAATTCCATTTGATCCTCATGTTGGGAGTAATTTATATGTTGAATAAAGTTTGATAGGTTGTTATTTTGTTAGAAATAACGACCATGTAGTTATTAAAGTTTTTGTGCTAGAACTGGATTTAGGTCCGTTATGTATATGTTGTCTCATACTGAGACATTGTTGTGAAGTAGAGTAGATCAAGGATAGATGATCATGGATGAAACAGGCCCTCTGATCTCGGTTGTTGGCCGAATCTCAATTGTTGGTCGAGCTCATTTAAGGATCAAGGATGGAATAGGCCCTCTGATCTCGGTTGTTGGCCGAATCTCGGTTGTTGGCCAAGCAGTTGTAAATGATCATGGATGAAAGAGGCCCTCTGATCTCGGTTGTTGGCCAAACTACATAAAAACTATTAAATGATGCAAGTGCACAGTTTGAAAGTAATGAAAGATTGGTGCGTTAGGCACATTAAAGTACCAAAATGGTTAGTCCATTTGATAACCATTCTTGCTCTGATTAAGAATGATTCTTAATCAAACTTTGATTAAATTAAGCTGTTTAGTCATTGAAGATGATGGTGAATGTTGAGTGGTTAGTATAAGTTTCCATTAATCATTTATGCTTCTTAAAGAAACCACAAGCGATGGTGTTCTCTCTCTTGATTATGCGAGTCTCCTTCTTATTCTCTATAAGACTGCTAACTGTTGGATCATAATCCGAGTCTAATCGGATTTGGATGCCAATATGTTTAGTTACAACCATAAGAATCAAGTTAGTTTCTCCGCTTGCTTAGTCTTTCATTAGACTAACCCGTGCATCTTCTTTTCTTTATATGGTCGGCTGGTGTCCATCGTTGGTTTAAGACACATCAGGTTCTTCTTGGAAGTTGATTCAAGAGGCGGATTCAGATGTTTGAAGCTCCAGAAGTTGAAGAAAGGTTTTTCAATGGCTATACTTGAGTAAAGATCATGGTTGAACTATTTCAAAGTGAAGCTGAGTTTCAGAAATAAGAACTTAAGGAAGACTGAATGAAGATTTTGTTTAAATAGAAGGTTGTTCTATTTATTTACTAATTTTTTTAAGTTAAGGCTTGTATAAGACCTTTTATTCTCTTTTCCGCTGTAAGGTTTTACTTAATTTTGTTAGGTTTTAAACGGTTTCATTTACCTTGTTCTAGTATGTTTTGTCAGGTTAAAGCCTTGGGTAATTCTGGTTTAGTCCTAATCAGGGTTACTGGCGGTAATACCTCCAAGGTAAGTAAGGGGGTGATACAGAAGTGGTATCAGAGCTAAAGTTCCAAGTCTTTCTTAAGACTTTCATCCTTCCATATAGGATTATGGAGACTTCTATATTGGTGTTGTCTTAGAACTATTTATGGAAAGTGGTTAAGATTGGAGGTCAGACTCGTGAAGAGATAGGAGGAGGAAAGGGAATTGGAGAACACGAGGTAACAAGTTTGTGATGGTTTATGTGAAAAAGGTCCTATAGTGGACATTTGATTTCCTAGAGATGGGAATGGATTCCGAGAAGGATCCAGAGTAAGATTAGGTGAAGATTCCTAAAGTTGAACCGTTTCTAGACCAAGTTCTCAATGAATTCCTATTCTCTCTTGAGAGTCAGAATTAGGTGTACCCTCCTCGTTTCTTCCATGTTATTAGGAAACTTCTTGTGAGATTTTGAAGTTAAGTATTGTACTTCATAACGACTTTCTATTTTGAAGGTTTCCTATTTTAAGCTCGTATGATTGAAGATTCCAAGTTAATAATTTTGTTAGAAAGTTCATGATTCAAAGTTATGTGAAAAAAATTGTTAATTCTTTCTCTCGAGATATGAAAGTCCACGTGTTGTCTTTTAAAAGGTAATTTTTAAAGTGAGTTTCTTTGAAGAGTAAGAGTTTTCCCGAGAATATTTTTCTTAGGAATTTTTGAATTTGGTTGAAATTCGATTATCAATAGAAGTTTGGAGTTGGAACCTCTACTTCTCAATGGTAAGATTTGGTGAGTCTTATAAGTCTTGAGTAATTCTAAAAGATCAGTATGGATCATGAAGGGATGTAAAAGAATCCTGAAAAGAAAAGGATTGTCTTTGGAAACTTTCTTCAACAACTATGTTGGTGACTCTATAGTATAGAATCACGGATGTTTTGTACTTTTCTTTGCCCGGTGGGAAGTTAAAGAGATTTGAAGTGCTTAAGTGTTGGATCAATTGAATTGTTATACTATTGGAAGATGCAGTTCTATTTTGAATCCGAGAAGTGTTCAAACTCGGATTTTCATATATGTTGTTATCCTTCGAATTAAGAGGATTGAGAATCCTAAATGGAATGGGAATCTCTTTTGGTTATAGTAAGGAAGAAAGGGAGAATATTGGTTCAGATCAAATGGTGCACAAGTGGTTAATCACCAAGGTTGTTGTGAATAAGGTTGATTGGTCAAAATGGATTGAACAGGTAAAAGTTCATCGGTAATGTGTTTATGTTCAATTTACTACTTAGCACAAGTGTTAATTGATTACATGAGTTGTTGTTATCCAAATGATTAACCTATGTGACACGTAATGGGAATTTCGTGTATGATACCCAACTCGGGATAATGAGAAGAGACTTGAGGTCTATAATTGACTAGTAATGGAATCAGTAGTAAGATGTTCTAAATTGCCAATGGTATTGGCTTATGTTTCTTCAAGGATGGAAATGATAAATTTTAGTTGTGAGAAGATCATTCAAGGAATGATTTTGGTATGTTCGTTTGTGATATTTTAAACAGTTGGGAGAAAAATAGCAATCATCTATCGTCAATAAGGCTTAGACTCTATCGCTGAAAGGATAATTTCAATTGTGTTTGGATTTTGAAGATTTTATATCTGTTAAATCTAATGCCTAAGGTGGTACTGGTGAAACTGTTAAGTTGTCGACAAGTCTCCTAACCACAAGTTCTTCCTTTGCAATGTGGTTTGAAGTTAAGTTAATCAAAAGGTATATGCAATCTCCTTATGGTTAAGTAAGAAGACAAGGTAATGATGGAGAAGTTTAGTTTGTTCACCAATGTTGAATTGAGAAAGGTTTAAGAATACCTTGTTTGTTCATGTGCATTCTTCTGCTAAAAGAGATTGGAAATTGAAGGAATTTCCTTATATGTAGAGGGATATAAGGATTGGATGTTTTGAACTAGATGCAAAGGAAGAAATCGATGCATTAGCTTGACGCGCCCAATTTCTCAAGAGAGTAGCTAATCTTTGTTTCCACAGTATTCAAAGTTAAAGCAAATATGTTAGTAACCTATGTCGAATTCTTGTCAAGCTGTTATGATTTAAGGGATATTTGAAATTGTTTTGTGATTTTCTCTTTTGAGAAAAATCTTATGACTTTGTAGAATTCTGGTAGGATTTTTTTTTTAAGAAATGTTGATTTGATATACGGAATTCATGAATAAAATTTTCTACGGTTTTCGTAGTGGTGAGTAAGAATGTATTTTGTCTTCCATCTTGATCACATGGTAAGGCAAGATTACATGTCTTATTCCTATGAGAATGCAGTAAAGGATTACGTATAAATTTATTTCCCATCCTGATCACATGGTGGAATAAGATTACATAATTCCTTGGGTTTTAAAGAATAGTTTCTAGTATGATTTGGCAATCATATAAGTTTTGCAATTATATGAGTTTTGCAAGTGTAGTTGGTTGAGATGAAAAGATGCAAGCTTTCTTTTGCATTATAGCAATTTCTATATCTAGTATCTTATAAGACTCTTTTGAGTTAAGTATATCCTTGGTATCCTATACCATTTAAGGAGTATGGTCAAACTTCCCAAAATAGTTCGATTACAAGTAAAGAAATTTGGTAAGATTCTTTACAAATCTGTGTTGGTCTCTGAAGAGCATGGAGTAACTCTGTACTTCTCTAAAAGTTTGGGATTGTTTTCAGTCAACGATTATTGGAATTCTCTAAGTAGTTTGCTAGTAGTTCATCTTGGTTGACGTCATGACCTAAGAAAGTCATTGCCTTTTTATCGGAATTGTCCTTGAAAGTAAGTTGATATGGACTCTTGGAATGGAACCCTTTCTAAGGAATGATATTGTAGTAATCCTTTCTTTGGAATAAAGGATGTACTAGTAATTTCTCCATTAGTTCTTATTTGTTTTCAGGTTGTATTGAAAACTTAAATCTCTTTGAGATAAGATATTCAAGTGAGGACTTTAAGCAGAACTCCAATGGGTCTGGAGTTTGGATATGTAAATTAGTATTAATATTCAATCTCAGCCTGATAAGTTGTTGGATATAAAGAGTGGACACGTGAGGATATGTTTTTAATCCTAAGAGTTAAGTTGCTCAATAAGTCAAAATGTTAAGTGAAGTCTAAACAGTTCTTTGATGAAAAAGACTGAAAAATTGTCAATGGAGACAATTTTGTTGGAAATTATTGGACTACAGGTATTATTGTCCAATATGTTGGTATAGTAATGCGTAAGAGTGTAGTTTGAAGTAGTTGAGAGAGATAACTACTTTTGATTATCAGTATGCCCAAGCTGAGTTCTGGTTGAGAAAAGGATGTAAAGGATTGACAAGATAGGTTATTATCTTGTCATATGCTGGATAAATCTCATATTCTTGGTTAAAGTAATACTGAGATTTTATCTCAAAAAGGAAATTGAGTAAGGATTTTAAGTAATCCTTGTAAAGAAAATAATTTGAGAAGGACTAAAGGTCTAGATTGAATAACAACAAGGTTGTGTGAATACCCTAGGATTTTATTCAAAATTTGTTGACCAGATCAAGGAAAAGTAGTATGGGAAAGTAATATTGTTTAAGATCAGTGGGGAAGATCAAGAAGGTAAGACACCGGGATTTGTTATTCAAGATTATAGGTTGCTTGGTTTTGAAACTGTTCATGAGTATATGTTGTTGATGAGCTTTGAAAGCTTATTTCAAAGGAGGCATAGTTGTTTGCTTAATTAGTTCATCCTGGAACAAGAAAATATATAAGGATTTAAGATAAAACTTTTGATGGACTGACATGAAGCGAAATGTCACCGAGTTCATTTTGATATGTTTGGTTTGTCTGGAAGTCTTGATTGAGCATAGAAGACCAAACAAAATGTTATAGTCTCTTTTTGTTTTAGAATGGAAGCGGAAAGATGTTACAATGGATTCTTGTCATTATCGTTTAAGACTTAATGAAAGAAAAATGCAATATGAAGGTTGTTAAGAAACTCACATAGAGTGTTCTTTTTAATGCATTTAAGCTGACTTAAAGAGTATAAAAGTTAGCTGAGGTGTTCATGTATGAAGTATTTCATCTTCATAAAACTACACAGACTATTAGCTCTGATTGAGATGGATGGTTCATGTCAAAGTTTTGAAAGAAGTAACATCAAGCTTTGTGGAGTGAATTGAATTTTAGCGCAAGCTTCCTTCATCAAAGTGATGAACAATGCAAGAAAACAAATTCAAACTCCCGAGGACATGTATTCTGGATTCCACACAAGTTGGAATGGTAGCTTGAGTTTGAGTGATTTCACATACAAGAATTGTGATCACACCATAAAGAAATGAATCTTTTAAGGCTTTGTAAGGCCGGAAGTGTTGGTTGTCAATTTGTTGGGATGACAATGCTGACAAGGTTCTTTATGGGCCAGACTTGGCCAAGAGAACAACAACTGATATCGCACTAACACGATCAAGGGTGCTAACTGCTCAAAAGCAAAAACAGTTGTGTGTTGTTTTAAAACGAGAGCATGTTAAGTTCATTGTAAAGAACGACGTTTTTGTTCTAATATCCGCCTTGAAAGGCATATTCC
The DNA here is from genome assembly GCA_964016875.1 of Fallopia convolvulus. Taxonomy (NCBI): domain Eukaryota; kingdom Viridiplantae; phylum Streptophyta; class Magnoliopsida; order Caryophyllales; family Polygonaceae; genus Fallopia; species Fallopia convolvulus. Next base: position 8,780,889 of record OZ024725.1, read on the forward strand.
GCTGGGAAATGCGAGACAACGTAAATGCTCGCTCTGTGGATCTGTTGATATACTGGAAAGAACTGGTAAGCTTGTTTATCGGTTGGCATTGCCACCTTTAGTGCATTCTATCTATAATGTCATCCTTGTGATTCTTCTAAGATAGTAGGCGTTCAATATATCTCATATACTCAACAATAATGAGATGGATATTCAACCAAATGACACATGTGAAGAAAGGTCAGGTTGAATCGTGAATAAAAAAAGAAATTACCTTTGATTAGGCTACCTTGGCCTAAAAATGGAGGTAAAGAAAAGACTTGAGAAACTAGACGGGAAATGCTGAGTCATTTTCCAAAGCTAATGAACGTTGTAAAGAAGAAGTTTGGTAACTAAGTAGTGGTTGTTTTGTGCCTGGTGCAAAAGTAACAGCATGTTTTTTTAAGGGGGTACTACAAACTTCTGCATAGGTTTGTAGTAGTTGTGTGTGTCTGTTTGTGCTATCCTTCCTTGTGATCCGAGTTCTCCTTGGTTTCGAGGAAGAAACCATTTTTAAGGGGGTACTAATGTAATAACTGTGGTTTTTGAGGATATTTTTGAATTTTTCTTGGATATCCTTTTAACCTCTTTGTCCGTTTTAACGCTTAATCCAATATTTTTGTTGGAGATTAAATCCTAGAAAATTCTTGATGATATCTTAAAATCATAAAGAAATGATATTATGGATCGGTGTGAATTCTAGAATTTTTCAGCGGAAAAAGAATATTTATTGGATAAGCCGTCTTTTTAATTATGTACTGTAAAGGTTTTAAAATACAAAACGGAAGCCTTAAAAATTAAAGATAGCAAGATAAAATCATGAAAAATTGGTTTTATTGGTCTACATAATTTACGGGACGTTTTGTATTTAGTAAGTTTTTCCATCCGAGATACATAATTTTACTGCTTTAACGCGAGTCCCGTTCCGAGATGGGTTTTGTTTTAAAACCCATCTCTTTCTTTGTCTTAGTGAGGAAGGAATCAGAAGATAGACTTAGAAAGAAAGGGAGCTCGAATTGCTTGCCTCACAAAAGTCTACAATTTCGGTCTTCAAAAGAAAGGAAGGAACCGAGAGAGAGTTGGACGAAGCGATGGACTCGACTCATCTTCACCGCCGGCTGGTTTCTCTTCCCCGTCCACCGCTCTCCCCTTCACCTTGTCTTCTTCTTCATCTCATCTCCTTCCTCTTTGTGAGCTTGAGCTCGTGGCTGCTGCAGAATCGAACCAGCAAGAGAACCAAGACGGTGCAGTGGACACGGAAAGGAAGAACTCATCGCCGACTACTTCCTTTGCCTCGCTACGCCACGCCGCCGGTGACCACCGGTCCCTCTGACCACCAACCACCACGGGAGTCACCGTCGGGTAATTCTCGACCACCCTTGGGCTTGGGGATCGAGCCACTATCGAGCCAAACGAGCCATGGGCTCGAGTGAAGGTTCAAACCACTCGAGAAACGGACGTCCGGATCTTTAGTTATAGCGAATACAAGTTTTGATACCCATTGGCAAAAGGATGATAAAGATTACTGTTGGAATTGCTAAGGACGTTGAGCACGCATTCTAAGGCAAGTGGACGATTCTCTCTTGCGTTATGGTTATTAATGAGGAATTGAATTCCATTTGATCCTCATGTTGGGAGTAATTTATATGTTGAATAAAGTTTGATAGGTTGTTATTTTGTTAGAAATAACGACCATGTAGTTATTGTAGTTATTGTAGTTTTTGCGCTAGAACTAGATTTAGGTCCGTTATGTATATGTTGTCTCATATTGAGACATTGTTGTGAAGTAGAGTAGATCAAGGATAGATGATCATGGATGAAACAAGACCTCTGATCTCGGTTGTTGGCCGAATCTCAATTGTTGGTCGAGCTCATTTAAGGATCAAGGATGGAATAGGCCCTCTGATCTCGGTTGTTGGCCGAATCTCGGTTGTTGGCCAAGCAGTTGTAAATGATAATGGATGAAAGAGGCCCTCTGATCTCGGTTGTTGGCTGAACTACGTAAAAACTATTAAATGGTGCGAGTGCACAGTTTGAAAGTAATGAAAGATTGGTGCGTTAGGCACATTAAAGTACCAAAATGGTTAGTCTATTTGATAACCATTCTTGCTCCTGATTAAGAATCATTCTTAATCAAACTTTGATTAAGTTAAGTTGTTTAGTCGTTGAAGACGATGGTGAATGTTGAGTGGTTAGTATAAGTTTCCATTAATCATTTATGTTTCTTAAAGAAACCACAAGCGGTAGTGTTCTCTCTCTTGATTATGCGAGTCTCCTTCTTATTCTCTATAAGACTGCTAACTGTTGGATCATAATCCGAGCCTAATCGGATTTGGATGCCAATATGTTTAGTTACAACCATAAGAACCAAGTTAGTTTCTCCGCTTGCTTAGTCTTTCATTAGACTAACTCGTGCATCTTCTTTTCTTTTATATGGTCGGCTGGTGTCCATCGTTGGTTTACGACACATCAGGTTCTTCTTGGAAGTTGATTCAAGAGGCGGATTCAGATGTTTGAAGCTCCAGAAGTTGAAGAAAGGTTTTTCAATGGCTATACTTGAGTAAAGATCATGGTTGAACTACTTCAAAGTGAAGCTGAGTTTCAGAAATAAGAACTTAAGGAAGACTGAATGAAGATTTTGTTTAAATAGAAGGTTGTTCTATTTATTTACTAATTTTTTTAAGTTAAGGCTTGTATAAGACCTTTTATTCTCTTTTCCGCTGTAAAGTTTTACTTAATTTTGTTAGGTTTTAAACGGTTTCATTTACCTTGTTCTAGTATGTTCTGTCAGGTTAAAGCCTTGGGTAATTCTGGTTTAGTCCTAATTAGGGTTACTGGTGGTAATACCTCTAAGGTAAGTAAGAGGGTGTTACAAGGCACTAGAACATTAACTTGGTTACGTCGACACCTCGCTACCCCTAGTCGAATGGGCAAGCCGAGGCCATCAACAAGGTAATCATGAACAATCTGAAGAAGCGGCTTGCAAAGGCTAAAGGAAACTAGGTCGATGACCTACCTTATCTTCTATGGGTCGACCGAACAACACCCAAGGTAGCAACTGACCAGTCTCCTTTCTCTCTAACACACGGATGTGAAGCGGTTATTCCCGCCGCAATTCTCATTCTTACATCTCGTTCCAGCTTCTTGACTGAAGAACAGAACCGTCTAGAGTTATTAGCCGATTTGGATACCTCAGATGAACTCTGTGACCAAGCCCGACTTCGCCTGGCTAGGCATCAACAACGGGTAATCCGAAGCTACGATTAGAACGTCAGGATACGGACTTTCCAAGTCGGTGATTAGGTGCTAAAGAAAGTATTTCAAAACACCATTGAGACAAAGTCGGGCAAGTTAGCTCCAGCATGGGAAGGGCCATATAAGATAACCAAGTTCGTCAGTCAAGGCGCATACCAGCTCGAATCCAAGGATGGAGACACAGTCCCACGTAGTTGGAACGCGGTGCACCTGAAGCGGTATCACTTCTGCTGAAGTCTACCTTCCTCGAACCACATTCCCATAGGCACTCCAGACACTCAGATAGGATGCCTTCACACATCAAATGCAAAACGTTTGAGGTCGTTTATCTTTAGTTATCTGTTTGTTTTATCTTATTTTGTTCCTTCGCTAGTTTGTATGCAATCTACTTGATCCAATGAGAATTGTCTGTTCTGTGAAAACCATGTTGCACCGTTTTGCTTTGTTAATGGATGATCTTTGTTTGCATAACTATTTTCCATCAACCATGCTTCTTCTCACGTAGTATTAATTTCACAAAAACCAAAGCATGTTTTATTCAAGTACTTCTTAAGTAGAATACATCATTTAATCATACACATGTACAACTATAAGCCACAAATGGCAGGGGTATTAAATCCTAGACCACAAATGTCTTCGATCGACAGAACATTCCGGGCGCACGGACCGACGCGATAGCCGTCACTCACTAGAGGACCCTCCTCGGTAAAGCGCAGCTGCCACCAGTAATGAACGACTTTTGCAAGGGTCTTCGTCTTAAAGCTTTCGGTAAGAAGAACTCAATCGTCCAGAAAACACCTGCACACAAAGGCAAGACACTACAAAACAAATACATGCAGAATACGCAAAGAAATCAAGCAAAACACGCAAGAAAAAACACGCACAAAATAAATCAACCCCCCTTCTAGTGGTGAACCCTATCAAACATGCAGATAAACAGAAAAACCAGTAAAAGAGATTACAAAGGACCATGGCCTTAAACTGCATCACTGTTTTGGACAAAAAATGACCAATTAATCACTTTGGTGTCCTTTATATGGTTTGATAGCCAAAGGGATACGATTGGATCGGGTTAACGGGAGAGCCGATGACAAAAACAACAAATAAGTAATGAAACTAAATGCAAAATCAATACAAATGAAGAAGAAATGCTTATCTCCTTTTATTAACCATAAACAAACGATTACAAGCTTAAATATAGGGTTTAGGACCCGTAGTCATGCGAAAAGTGCTAGGAAGACGACGATTGCTAACAATCTTGCTCAAACGCCAGCGGTCTTGCCCAGACGACAGCGGTCTCCGAGAGCAATATAAGATATGAGAGCGTTTTGATTATAGGAGAGGGGGATTATTGTGTACCAATATTTATCTATGTATGTATCCCGATGCAATTCCCTTAGATCCCTTTATATAGTAAGGAGAATCACATATGAGCAGTTACAAGATCAAGAATAAATTTCCTCCTAAAAAATAGGTCGTGGACGTTGTGGAAGATATGGTCAAAGGCGGTTGTAACTGACCCGGAGATCTCGGGATCTCGTTGGCGCTGCGGGATAGTCAGATGACGATGACGGTCTTCAGTATTTGTGACGATGACGGTCTTCGGTCTTTGTGACGATGATGGTCTTCGGTCTTTGTGACGATGACGGTCTTTGTGGTGATGACAGACTTTATAGGCTCGTTTGGTATTGACACCCTGATATCAGATATGGGTATAGAAATAACCACACCCATATACCTTGATTGGTATTGCTTGGATATGGATATCACTGATATCCTGATATCTCTTCTTCGAAGATTTTTATCCAATCTGATACCCTTAAAAATTGGGAGGTATCACTGATATCTCACGCTCCTCTTCCCCCACCCATTTCTCTTCCCTCTTCCCACACCCATTTCTCTTCCCTGTGTTTATTTTTCCTGCTCAGATCTGGATTTCAATAATTAATCTTTCTATGCCAGATCCTTTTACCATTGTACTGCACTTTTTTGCTCTTCTTCTCTATATATTTGTGCTAGACTGCTAGTTGTAAATTTTGGAGCTTTAAGATTTTTTATCAATATAATAATTTTGTTGAAATTTTTCTAATTTATTTTCTTATTGATTTATAGCTTTAATTTGTGTACCATTTGAGGCTTTAAAAATTCATAAAAGTTTCAATACTTAGTAATACTCATTAATTAAGTTTGATATCTATATAAGTTACATTTTACCAAAATAGAGATATCAGATATAATTGATATTTATATCCATACCAAACAACGAATATAGATATTATATCTCATACCCATACCTGATATCGATACCCATACCGATATCTGATATCTGATATCTTAGATATCGATACCAAATGAGACCTAAATTGTACTTCGATTTTTTGTGCTTGTAGGTTAGATCTTGAATCATGTAAATTAAAGGCACAAAAACGAGAATATTGTGCTTGTAGGTTCCATGTCCATCCAGCCATTTGATAAGTTTTCCACAGAATGAACAACCCTCCGGCACTTCCCGAAGTCGGAATCCATAATATGCTATCAAAACCAGACGTCTTCCATATATTTTCCAATGAGATCTTTTTTGTTTTAGTTTCAGATAATGCCATTATTTGAATATGTTCTTTTTTATAGAATATCTGTAAATCAGTCTAGAAAAATTTTCTCCCTATTCTTCTACAATTCCAGAAACCAACTTTCATATGATAAAAAATTGAAAATAATAAATTGTTTGTCATGACAGTGAATTGGCTGGGTTACCAGGCTAATTTGCTCACTTTGTTTCAAGAAAGGACGTTTGGAATTTTGCAAGATCTTCTAATTTGCATGTGATAAAAATTTGCAGAGCACTTTGTCATTCCATACTTTAAAACTTCATTTCTTTTCATTGAAAATCTATTGTATTTAATTAACAACCTGATTCAAATCTGGTATCCATCAGTCCATCACATGTGCGTGCGATTAACCCCCGGATTAAGGTTGAAAGTTTTTTAATTTTTAGATAGTTCTTCCACCAAATCTTACAAATGCAGTTTAGCAAAAATCTTCTCCAATTTATGTATGAAATCCAAACAGCAACTGGGTTCATGCAATTTTCTAATGTATTGGCTATTACTTTGCCTAAACAATATTTACTGAACTCATACTTGAATGGGCCAATACTCCAAGCAACCCACACAGTGGCCACACCAGCTCTTTATCCATTGCCCTTGCAAACTGGTCAAACCAGTTATACTGGAGATCCACCACCTCAAATCCTCCTTTTACAAAGTTCCATTCCCCAACCAATTTCTACTTCAGTTTCATAGTCTCCACTGATCCCTTTCACAGAGTTCTGATCAAGCATATGGCCTCAAAAGCTCAAACCTCTTGATGTTACTTTCTACCCTTGACATCATTCTCACATATTCTTCGAACTCAAAATCGTTCTCTTCATCAAGCAAGTCATCGTTCTCACTCAAGACTCGTCACAGGCTTCCTCAACCAAATCGGGAGAGTTAAGCGCTTCAATCACCTCACCAGCTTCCTCAGCTATTGGTGGGTGAGAGGAGCAAGAAGGCTTGGATAACAAAAGGGCGTTCTTGAATGTTTTTTCAGTTGGCTCCATTGGGAAAATTTCTCACTTGCAAAGGCCAGAAGAGAAAGAAGAGAAGGAGATTAGAGGTAGAAGAAAGAAAGATGAGAGTGTGGAATAGAAAAACAAACCAGCATCTATTTATAGAGGAAGAACCTCACCTTTTGAAGAGAGAAAGAAGAGGATGAACCACAGTGGCGTAGCCAGAACAAATTGGAATGGGGGCGAAATCGGTTATGATGATCGACAAATATGATAACATATTATTATTATTTAAATAATAAATATTTAAAATAAATATCGATAAAAAGTAAATAAACAATAAGTTAAATATGTAAAAAAAATCATCTCTATTATTATTAATTATTAAACAAATAATTAGTTACATCTTTTTACTTTGCAATATAGTAATTATATTTTAATAATAAAACAAAATTATTAATATTTTAAATTACTCATCATAATACAGATTTAGCTAGTTTAATTAGACTTTTTTGTGTTAGAAATAAAATAAATAAAAAAACGAAAATGTAGTACATTAATTACTGTATGGGGGGTTGTGTGTGGAGTGCCCAGTGGGCAAAATGAGTAACAGAGAGGAGGGAGAATTTTGCAACTCCCAGGAGTCGAACACATGCCTGCTTAAATGCAGCGTGTTCGCTTAGTTTTGCTTTGCACCTTCTTTTCATAACTCTTGTACTATCAATCTTCCGTGAGATTTGAAAACGTCTTTCTTTTGGATTTTGTTTCAGTATCTCAGAATGATGATCTGGAGGCTTATGATTGTAATCGGAAATTAGGGTTACAATAGCTCGGACGAGACAAGTAAATGGGCTTGGGATAGACGAATGAATAGCGCCCCGATCAGATTTGTATGGCGTCCAGGAAATGAAAGCGGAATAACCTACCGCTTCATAAGCAAGCGGTTCTCAGAACCGCTATATTTTTTTATTATTTTTTTAAATGTCAAGTCAATGGTGCAGATTCCCTCGCGTGGGAATCTGCACCAGTACCGGTAGCGAAAAATGCTACCGGTACTGCATAATCTACATTTCGCAGATTACGTGTTGACCGAGGGAGCTCAATTACGCTCGTTCGATAGCGCTCTCAATTACTCCGTCCTCTACCTCATACCAACCTCATACCCACCCACCAACATAAAACCCACTCACTCCATCTCCATTCTTTCAACCGAAAAAAAAAATCCATTTCGCCCTCCATTTTTCATCTTCTTCAACCTCAATCCTCCATTCTCCATCAAGCTTCACAACAATGGATAGCATCATCGTAAGAATTTTACACATTTTTGGTTCTTATATTTTATAATTTAATTTTAATTGCTTAATAGTTATATTTTGGTTTATTAATTTTTGTAAGGAACCGCCTTCGAGGAAAATCGAAGACGCCACCTCGGCCTACTTCTAGTTCACGTAGATGGCGAGATGCACCTCAATCAATTAATTTGAATGAGGGGTTGGCCACAAGGGACTATGTAGGAGGCCAAAGCGCTAGTGAGGCGATTGTAACCACGGCTCTAGAAGCAATGACGGTCCAATCCCCATACAATCCGCACGTTAACCCGTTACAAGGTGTAGGTACGTAATTTTTTTTGCATAATTTAGATTTAAATTATCGTAGTTGTAAATTTTAGATTTTTTTAGAATATTAGTTGTAATTGTTTAGAATTTTTTAGAATATTATAGAATATTATTTTTAATTTTTTAGAATTTTGTAAAATATTAGTATTAATTTGTTAGCATATTAGTTTTAATATTAGAATAGTATTAGAATATTATTTTAATTTTTTAGAATTTTGTACAATTTTATTTACTTTTTAGAATATTAGTTTTAATATTTTAGAATTGTTTACATAATTATTTAGAATTATTTCGATTATTTTATATCATAATATTAGAATATTATAGAATATTATTTTTAATTTACTTACCTGTTCGTGGTCCTTGTAAACAAATGGAGACGATGATCGGTGTATACTCTAACTATGTGATCACGCCAGGGAGTAAGCCAGTTCCTCTGGAGGTACGCCAACAAGGGATTGAGTGGATGTTGTATTCCAATCTCACCATCCCGCAGTAGACGAAGTCGTGCCTCGTAGTCTGATACACTCGTCGAGCAAAATAGCTCCCATGCTTTGTTTCCAAACCACTTCGCAGTCCCCTCAGAAAACCCGTTCGCCAGAGCGTATACCTTGCAATTTCGCTTGATATGCACCCAACACAACAAGTGCTTGGCGTTGGGAAACAAGACCGCGACGGCGTTAACCTCGGCAACATCATGATCAGTGACAACAACTTCTGGCATTTTTTCAACCATTTCGAACACCTGCCGCAATTGATATAACACACATTCGTAGTGATCTTGGGTCTCTCTTGCCATAAATGCAAACCCAATGCAAAAAGTGTGTCCGGTGCAAGTAAACCCTACCATCTCACACAAAGGCATGTTGTACCTAGCGTGATAATTAATTTGAATAAGTTAACGTGCAAAACTTAATGTGCAAAGTAAATACGCTTTTATTATAAATACTTACATGTTTGTTTTGTATGTCGCATCCATAATCACAACATACGGAAACAGCTTCAGCAGATTCAACGACTTGGGGTGGGCAAAGAAAAAGTCAATTATCTCGTTGCTTCCCTCCTCAGATCGATAATCGAGATAGTACCCATTTGACTTTAAGAAATGGAGCGAGAACTGAGTTACCGTCATCGAGCTCATCTCTTTCTTCACTATCTCATGCCGAAAAGTGTACAACTGTCTCATCGATGTTGTCATGTCCGGCCACTTTTGTCGTAAGTACGTCATAACAAATTTCGGTTCACCGTGTGCAAGGGTTAATAGCATTGCATCCTCCTTTTGCTCATCGGTCAAGCGGCCGGCAAACGGATACCCCTCCAAACTAGTAGAAAGGTCGTGATTGTGGCGACCGCATTTCACGCTTAGCCGCCAACAATGGGTCCTCTTGTCCAGTGGCGGATCCAGGATCGTTTGGATGGGGGGCAAACTTTGAGCTCAACGATTGTGGCGGATCCGGGCAGCGAGCATGATGAAGTCATCTCGAGTGGTGTGGGTTATTATTTATCGTTTCTTCAACCCAAGGCCGTCCCAGAAAATTTAGAGGCCAAAGTTATTAAGCTCTAATGATAAATTTAATAAGTAATATTAGGTTTTTATAATAAAACTAATTATATGTAAAGTTGTTTAATTGATTTTGATTAAACATTTGTTTGATATTCGTGGTTAAATCATTTTTTGAATAACCAATAAAATATTAGATAAGAATGTTGTACAAAATGAAAACTAATTAACAAAGTAACAAATTACATAAATTATGTACATTCATTTAAACATAAATAACACAAGTTTTAAAGTTTCCACAACAAATTAAAAGAATAAAAAACTAAATAAAAATTATTGTACAATATAAAAGCTGTAAGTAGAAAGGAATATAATTTTTTTAATTATTTTACTCTTTGTTGGCTAAATTTGTTGTTAGACTATATTACAAAATAAAAAATGAAAATCCATTGAAAAAACCAATAGAGTAGTACGGAAGTAAAATAACCAAGGAAACAACCTAACCGGATTTTTCACAATAAAAATAAAATAATCTATATTATCTTGTAGGATATTAATTGGGTAGTTAGTATGCAACTTAGTGTTGATTTTATTTGGTCCAAATAATTCTGTAGGACTCGTTTCCACTTTTATTTCTAACAGTTTAAAACAAAACAAAAAAAATTGGGGTTGATACATAAAATAAAACGACGCGTTTTATGTCATCTTCCTCAAAGGGGATATTTTCAGATCTGAGATCTGTGTGTTGAAGGCTTCAAGCTTGAAGCTTCATCAATGGCGGCTCGATATTTCCAGAGGGTAAAGCACCTCGCTCGCACGCCTCTCCGCCGCTCAGTCATGCCCGGCTTGCCCCTCAGTCATGCCCGGTCCTCAGGACATATACCCTAATACTAAACAAAATTCCGGCGAACGGGGGGGGGGGGGGGGGGCAGTTGCCCACCCATGCCCCCCTAAATCCGTCGTTGCTCCTGTCCCGTTGTCCAACTAACTCAAACGGGCAACCAATCTTCCTACTACGTGGTTTTTCCCTTAGATTATCACTATCTTGTAAGGTCTGCAAAATAACGCCAGCTTTCCCCTTCTTTTTCGGCTTATACTCACCAGCCAACACACATGCTAAAAGGACTCTCGTTTCCCAGGAATTTTTAATGGTCAACACCATGTTCAGATTCTTGCCTATTCCTCTAGCCCATTTTAGCATTACGTTCCGATCCGGCCACTCATTATCAGACTCAAAGTGGGTAGAAAAATCGGAAAACTGTAAACAATTGATTAACAAATTTAGAGAGTTTAATTATTACTTGCATATAACAAATTTTCAGTTATAACGATTATAAAATTACGATTAGGTATAAAACAATTAATTATAACAATTATAAAGTTTGAACCCTAAACCATTTCAACTCAACTTATTTTATAATTATAAAATATTATAACTAACAATTTCTACCCAACTAATTTAACAATTATAACAACTATAAAAACCTAATTATTTCTAAATAACTATATTTAACTAAAAAATTATTATTAAATAATATAACTAAAATTCAGGATTTACATACCACATTTTCATATGGCATTCCGTCTGCACCGTCGTATTCACCCACGTGTTCTTCGTCGTCTTCACCCTCGTGTTCTTCGTTTAGATTCATGGGATTAGGACTAGAATGCCCATGCGTTCTAAACCGTGGCCACATCTCGGAGCTTTTTACTTGCGGTGAAATTTGAGAGCTAAATTTCTTGCGCGTTTGGCACCGCGTCTTCCACTCTCCCGGTTAAATTGCGAATTTCACACCTGTGTTACAAATTCCGATAGCGGAAACCGGAACCCTTTTCTGTTTTAACCATAGCGGTACCGGTATACGCTACCGGTACCATCAGAGGTAATTTTTTTTAACTCGTGTCTCGATCCTCGGTATTTAACAAATACCGGTTCCGGCCACAGGTACCGCTACAAATTTTCAATTTTTTTTTTAAATCTTAGCGGTAAAACCTACCGCTATTCTAAAAGCTGGGCGCTCTACAACTCTGACCGGGACGCAATAAACCGGCGCTTGGGAAAAGGCTTTGTATTTAGCCTTGGGAGATTCTCTCTAGTCTCTCTCATCTTTTCTTTTTTTGGTCGAAACTCTCATCTTTTCTTTCGTGGCTGAGTACTTTCACAGTTTCACGTAGGGCTGTTCATCGGTCCAAAACCGTACCGAACCGAGAAAAACCGAACCGAACCGAAAACCGAATTTCGAAAAATCCGGAACCGAGGACCGAATCGAATAAGCTCGGTTCGGTTCGGTTTGGTTCGGTTTTATTCGGTTTGGTTCGGGTAGGAACCGAAGTAACCGATTAAGTAAAAAAACGACCCAAAATATAGAAGTGAAAACCCTAAATCGAACTAGAACCGAACCAATTTCGACCCAAACCGAACTAGAACTGAACCAAACCAAACCGAACCGAACTAGAACCGAATTAAACAAAAAACAAACCAAACAAATCCATTTTTATATTAAAACCGAACTAGTTTGAATTCTGAACAATGAAAAATTTTAGATGGGAATTTAGGGTTAAGGATAAAACTGTACTTCCCCCACTTATATTTATATTTTTTATTTACATATTAAAAATATCGGTTTACCCGAACCAAACCGAAACCGAACCGAACCAAACCAAAAACCGAATTACCAAAAATCTTGAACCGAGGACCGAACCGAAGTACCTTGGTTCGGTTTGGTTCGGTTCGGTTCGGTTCGGTTTTCAGGTAAAAACCGAACTACCCGAATCAATGAACAGCCCTAGTTTCACTATCACATACTGCATATTAGCCTATTACTAGGATTTAAAAAAAAAGGGAAATTCCGTCTGGTACCCCCGAGTTTTGTGCTTTTCCGGATGGTGCCCAAAAAAAAACTTAATCCCTATGGTACCCCCGAGTTTTTTAAAATTTCCGTTCTGTGCCCTTATTTGATTTTTGTCCAACATCTGTCAACTTTCCGTCACATTTCTTATAAAAAGAAAAAAGAAAAAGAAATCTTTATGATAAAAAACCTAAGGAAAATACAGTATAATTAATATTTACCTTTTATATGCCAGATCATGTCATTCTCTAATTTCTATCAAATTACTAAACACGACAGAGAGAGAGAGCAGGGGACATGCGATAGAAAGGGCGACGAGAACGGACACCGGAGAAGGGGCGGCCTTGGGCGTTGGACGGACGGACGGGCCGACATTGCTGCACGGTGAACGACGGACGCTGCTGCTCGGTGAACGGACGAAATTTTGCTGTGCGTCTAAGGGACGAATTTAGGGCTAAATTTCCAAGTGATTGTTCTTGTGATTTAGGGATTTTTTTTTTGCAAATAATGTGATAATGGTTGAATTTAGGGCAGTTTATAGTACACTATAGTTGATTTCTACCTAAATTTGTTGTTTGTATGTTCAATTTTGGTTTTAGGGATTTTGAGTTTAAATTGGCAAATAGCTCTCGCTTGAGAGGATCAACAATGTCTCCCTTGATTCAGATGTTATTCCCAAATAACTGGTCATTGAGAGGTCTTTTTTATAAGGGTTTCTGATGAAAGCTCAGATTCAGAAACCAAGCCACCATGTCTGATGTAATGTTTATTTGTGAAATCTGGTATCTGTGTGGTTAAGTAATACGAATGACTGGACTGTTGAGGTTTATAATGCATTATATGCACGATTTATATCTTGTTTTTCCAGTAGAAATCTATCCACCAGTTTCACATTTGGCTTTTTTACATTGTTTATGTACGTTCCTTGTATGAACTATCAAGCATTTACATATCATACAGTAATTTACATCAGAGTAAAACAAAGGATTTAGGGTATGTATTCTTAATGTTGCTTTTTTTTGTATGTGAACTAGGCTCTCTCAAGGAAAAAAGATATGGATTCTCGCGGTTCTTCATCAACCTCATCGACATCCTTTAGAGCGAGAAACGTAAACTGTAGATGTCGACCAACGCAAAGAGCTTCAATTAAGATTTCCGAGTCTTGGCAAAATCTGAATAGATTGTATTATAAATGTGATGCGTGTAATTTCTTTCGATGGTTTAACGAAGCAAATGAGATAGGTGATGCTCGAATTGAAAGCAACTCCCAAAATGATGTCGATGTGGCTCGAAATGACATTGAGGAATTGAAGAATCTTGTTAAGGATCTAGTGTCATATTTGCAAGGGCTTGTTAAGGTAGCGATTGTATTGTACTTAGTTTTATTGGTCATCGCGTTAAAGTAGCGATTGTTATGTAATTTGTTTTGTGGCTAAGACTTGAGTGTATTGGATGAGTGTGTATTGGATATGTGTAAACAAACTTGTTTGTAATCAAGTGAACTAGCCTAGTCACTTTTATGCTATAAAATAGTCATTTTGAACTTCTGATTGATGCTGAATTTGAGAAAAGTCTGCATTTTTGTTCGATTATGCTTGCTGAATTATAAACCAGTTTGAAAATCAGTTTGCTGAATTAAAATAGTCATTTTTGTTTGATTCTGCTGCTTGCTGATTTCTACCTTCTGCATTTTTAAAAATCAGTTTCAGTAGCAACCAATTTCGAATCAGAAAGTTGCATTACAACCAGAAAGCTTCTTGATGATTTCTAATTGCAGCATTACAACCAGAAAGATGCATTTTACAACCAAGGGTCAAATCTGTTTGCTACTTGCTGCATTATTAAAAACCTGTTTCAAATCATAACCAGAAAACATGTTTTAAAAACCTGTTTTAAAGCTGTTGCAACAACAAATACAATTTCTTGTTGCATTTTTAATAAACATACAACTGCATTTATAATAAACATACAGGTGCTGGCTGAAGTTCCTTGCTGAACTAAATTCATAATTAGTGCACCAAAAAGCTACAGAGTTTAAGTAGGATCACATGTTTCGCCTTGATCAAAAAGCTAACATAGTGTTTGATGTCTATAAAAGCATTAGAATGAACACCAAAAAGCTAACACAAGCCCTATTACATCTATGATGGAGCGGATCCCATAACTTCTACAACATCTGCAGTGTGAGAATGGTTGGTTCCCACGTCTCGTTTACGCTTTTGCCTTTTCCTTTGTTGAACAACAACTCCTTGTTCTCTTTGCTCTCGCGCAGTGAGCCCTCCTTTACATGTCTTGGCGTTATGCCCGAATGCCTTAAAAGACAAAATTTAAGTTTGTTACAAATTAGCATATACAAAAGAAAATTACGTTTGTTACAAATCAATCACATTACATACCTTGCAATTTCCACAACGTACTGTGCCAGACCTCCTGCCCTTTCTCTTTTCACCCTCCTCTCTTCTTTGGTTTCTTGATGGCCTCCCTACTCCTCGTTTCATGGTAGGAGGGGCTAGGATGGGAAAATCAAACACAGGCCATTGCTCTTCATCGGGTACTGGGTGAAAATTACCCGAATAAGCTATCTTGTAGGCTTGCTTGGAATACCAACCGGAAACATAGTCTTCTAGGGGCACCCCGGTCCTTAAGTGTAAAATTGCTCTAACAGCATGTTTGCAAGGTATCCCAGAAATTTGCCATACTCCACAAGCGCAAGTCCGGTTGGTGATGTTCACAGGCAAATAAGAAAACCCATCTTTAACCTCGCACTCCATGTTAGAAGCTTTAAAAACCTGTTGCAACAACACAAAGAGCTGAAAGAGGTCTAGAAATTTGACTCTAACTGAGCTTTACAAAGATGAATGCTCTAGAAATTTGACTCAAATTGAGTTTTAAATAGTTGAATGTTGTAAATATTTGACTGTAACTAAGCTTTAAAGAGTTGAGTGGTCTAAAAATTTGACTCTAACTGAGTTGTAAAGAGCTGAATGCTTAGTTACTGAGCTGAAAACAGCTTTAAATTACTAATTTATCGAGATAAATAGCTTTATATTATAGATTTTGAGAGAGAAAACAGCAACAAGCCCTCATCAACAATTAGTATTATACGTTTACGTACCTTTACGCCACGTGAATCTCGTATAATGTTGTTAAGTTTTTGTGCAATCTTAGGAGTAACTCCATAATTTGGCATAGTTTCTGCCTTTGCTTGTCTCCCTGCATATCTAACCATGTGCGTTCGCCTAATCCCTACAAAAAAGATCACGACATACATGCATATATTTAGTACACAATCATGACATACATATATATGTGAACATTTTGGCCCTAAAATCAATCAAGTTAGAGTTCTCATAACCTTCAAGAAGACTTAAAACTGGGTTGGATCTATCTATCCCGATAGTAGAATTGAAAGCCTCGGCAAAGTTGCTTGTATTTTCATCCGAACACAAAGTTGGGTCAAATTTATGTCTTGCCCACCTTGCAATATCTCCGGTATTGTGTAACCACTGCACAACACCAAAACCACCTGCTTTTTGTAGTTTCTCTACAGCCTTGTTGTAAACAAACTCAGAAAAAGCATCACAAACTCCCCAAAATAGTTGATGCATCCACTTTCCTGGGTAAGTCTTCTTAAAATTTGCACACAAGTGTCTACAACAATACCTCCTCCTAATAGTGGGCCAGACATCATCTAGTGCTGGTTCAATACCCTACAAATACAAGAGTGTAGTCAATTACAACCCAAAAAAGTAATAAATTAAATGAAAAATAGTGTTTAGTGGCATCACCTTCTGCCTATCAGAGACAATAGTCAAATTAGGCCTGACATCATCTTTTAATGCATCTTTCAAGTGATACAAGAATTGTGACCATGTGTCCTTACTTTCATTCTCATAAACTCCATAAGCTAAGGGAAAAATTTCAGTGTTTCCATCCACAGCAACAACAGACAACAGTACACCACCATGATTGCCTTTCAAGTGAGCACCATCCACACCAATCAATCCTCTGCAGCCCCTAAAACCTTCAATCATGGGCTTGAAAGAGATGAAAATGCTCTTGAATTGTACGGGCTTTTCAGGAACCTCTTCTGCCACTTTCCAAGCACAATGCGCCTTACAACCAGGATTAGTACTTTTCAAAACCTCACAATAAGCTGGCAACTTAGAAAAAGAAGTGTCATGATCTCCATCTATTTGCTTCAATGCTAGCTTCTTTGTGTCATATGTTGGAGTCTTCCTCAAATTAATGCCAAATCTCTCCAATAGCTTGTCATTTATGTCTTTTCCTGTAATATCTCTAGACGATCTAATATCCTCTAGTAGTTTCTCTGCTGCCCAACTCACAGTTGCCATAGGATTATATAAACCCAACCTTGTGCATGTGTGAGGTCCTGTTAAGGATTTTATAGCCCAAGTATACCCATCTGGTAATTTAGAGGCATGAATCCTCCAGTCACAACCAGTAGATGCACATACAGCTGTCATTCTTTTTCGATCAGACTTTAAGGTGACGGTGGAAAATCCCTCTTGAATACAGTAATCCCTCAAAACACTAGATAAGTGCTCCTTGTTGAAGAAAATCATCCACATCCTTAATGAAATGTTCCCAAACTGATTATCAGCATAAAATTCACCATTCTCATACAATCTGTCAAAGTATGATTCCTTATCAAATTTCCATTCATGGGATCTCTCGGGATCATATCCATCATCAACATCAACAAGCCAAGTGTCATCCTCATCAATAAATTCATCTTCATTGCTTATGTTTTCAAGTGGATCTTCCTTCTCTGAACTATTTGACGGCTCGTAATCATCATCCTCATCATCAATGTTTGCAATAATATCAACAATATCAGTTTCACCTACCATGTTATCATTAATACATGGCCTCTCTCGTGTTCTACTAAGGCTCCCAGAAGTCATTTCAGGGCCAGATGAAGTGGTCTTTTTGAATGGAACATATACTCCCTTTCGTCTTGCAGAGGTGGCAGGAATCCTCTTTTCTTGCAAACTCAAAGAAGTGGCATTAGGGATTTCAGGAGCAGTTGGGCCATGGCTAGGCAGATCATGTAGCGGGACATCAAAGGATATTGTTCTCCTTTCTGGCACTAGTTCAGAAGCTGAAGTAGGATGTGTTTCATCCATATATCCCGTGGATGGGATAGTATGGTGGGATGATGGAAGACTTGTATCAACTGATGACATCTTTGATTCAATCAAGCTCCTTGCTAATACCAAATTTTCCCATGGAGACTCCGCAGAACCAATAGCAATTTTAATCACCATCTTGTCATGATGTAAAGCAAACATCTCTACCAAATCATTATCCCTCTCTAACTTATGACTTTTAGATTCATGAACATACCATAAACTTGGATTTTCTGGAAGACGAAACCCTTGTTTTGCAGCCCTCTCTAACAATTCAATGAAGACATCCAACATACTACACTTGTCTGGATCAT
The DNA here is from genome assembly GCA_964016875.1 of Fallopia convolvulus. Classification (NCBI taxonomy): domain Eukaryota; kingdom Viridiplantae; phylum Streptophyta; class Magnoliopsida; order Caryophyllales; family Polygonaceae; genus Fallopia; species Fallopia convolvulus. Next base: position 8,799,145 of record OZ024725.1, read on the forward strand.
CCACCACAATATCTAAGTACTCGGCATGCTTGTGACGCATTCTTAATACCTTTTTATCTCCCATACTGCATTTCATAATTGCCAAAGACATAATAATAAGTCAATGGAGTTAAAGGCATAAATTGACTAAACTAACTTGATGAATAAACTGACTAAAGTGACACACAAGGGAATAAATCAGAATCTTAGCCACAAAATTCAGAATCTTAGATAATGACTTAATGACTAAATTGACATGGAAATAAACTATCTTACACACAAATTAACTTGATGACTAATTCAGAATCTTACATGTTGGTTGAAACATATATTCACCATAATTCACCTTTTACATGTTCAACACGTTTTACACACAACTAGTTGTGCTACTGAAGACATAGGCAAGATTGCCCAAATTTCACCATAATCACCATCCCTTCTATATTACTGAGAAATCTAAAAGGACTACAGGCTTTTACCCTACTTGGCCTTATATACCTAAATTTGACTCTCAATTCAAAAACCCTAAGTTTAAACCCTAATTTCAAATTACAATTGCATATTACTCTCAAATTGACCGTAAGACATTAAAAAGGATAGAAATCAACTTAAACACAAACTAATTTGCACTAAAGAACCATATTCATATCAATTTTACACCCCCGTACCTGCTGCCACCCGCCATCTGTAAAGTCGTTCGCCCTCGATCCACCAGCGGTGCCTGCTATCGTTCCATAGCCGGTCCTCCGCCCTCCATCCACCAGCGACATCCAGCGCTTCAGCCACTAGCACTCGGAGTTCAGATTTGATGTTTCTCCGGTATTGTCGGACGTGTTTTTTGTGAGAAGCCTCCTCTGTGAAATACGATAAATGGGAAGATTTGCAAAAGTGAATGATAATATTAATTATATTTTTTTTCTTTTTTTTTCAAATCTCTATGTCAGGCCTTCTTTCTCATATATAAATAATTCTTTTTCTTTTTTCTTTTTATAAGAAATGTGACGGAAAGTTGACAGATGTTGGACAAAAATCAAATAAGGGCACGGAACGGAAATTTTAAAAAACTCGAGGGTACCATAGGAATTAAGTTTTTTTTTGGGCACCATCCGGAAAAGCACAAAACTCGGGGGTACCAGACGGAATTTCCCAAAAAAAAACTGAGGTATTTGGGGATTTCTAATTGGCACCCACCCTACTAAACCTACCCAAAGCCCACCCTAACCTACCCTTATATATAAAAAAAAAATTCATAATTTACCCCCATGCCATTATCACTCTCATTCTCTCCCACTCACAAACTCTCCCATTCAAAAATTTTACAAAACCCACTCTCAAATCATCATATTTCACCCAAATTCTCGAATTTAAGGCTTAAAGATTCATCAAATCAATTGTTAAGAGATATTTATCTTCCATTTTCATATTAATTCAAGGGAAATTACTTTCATGTTAAACTTTTAGGGTTTACATATAATTTATTTGATTTTGACTAGATCTAGGCGAATCTCTGCTTTATTATCGCTTTTAATACGAAATTAGGATATATGAATTAATTCTAGTACAAAAAACGAGTAGAAATGACTATGGATGCTCGACCCGTGAATGCGCAGGCGCGAGCGCCACGAGGTTGAAGACGACACCATGGCCGTCAGGGACATGGCGGCCTTGGCCGTCACGGCCATAATGGCCTTGGCCGTCACGGCCATAATGGCCTTGGCCGTCACGGCCATAATGGCCTTGGCCGTCACGGCCATAATGGCCATGGCCGTCACGGCCATAATGGCCATGGCCGTAACGGCCATAATGGCCATGGCCGTAACGGCCAAGGTCTGATGTCATTTCTCTTTTGGTATTACGGATGTCGAGATGTCATTTCCCTTTTTTCGTCGTTCATATTATATTTTAGTATTACAGATGTCGAGATGCTTAGAGACCGATATAGAGACTTCAAAGTTTGCTCCTCTTTTTCGTCACACCCAACGGATTGAGCAGCAGGTCCGTCGACCTTGGGGTCCAACAGGCGGCGCATCACTTCCGGAGGGGTCCTCGACGAGTCTTATTTGATTCATCGATTCAGGTCATGGGAGGACAGGTTCTTGGATACGGCGATGGAGATGATTTGGTGGATGATGAGGATGATACGTAGTTATGATGATATGGATTTATGTTTTGATTATGTAGTTTGGATGATTATGCTTGGATATCTAGTTCTAATTATGTAAGATTATGATTATGCTCGGTCATGGATTATGATTATGTTCTGACAGGCCCGTCCAATGGGCTGTGCAAACAGCCCAACGGAACAGGGCCCCTATATTTTAGGGGCCCCGAAATTTAGATTTAAATATATTACATATCACGTAATTAAGAATGATAGTATTTGAGCGTAGTACAGATGGTGAGGCTTGTTTTATGTAGTGAAATAAATCCGTGTTCGATTCCGGTCATCCATTTTTCTTCTTGACATTTAAAAACTCGTGGGCCCATCAAATGAGTTTGGACTTTTGTCATTAGCCCACTCTGCCCACCTTCGTACAAAACAATTTTGTTAACAAAATTTTGCTAACATCACGTGATATTCTAACTAAGGGAGGATATCGGTCCAAAATATACTTTTTTATAAAAATATATCTTATATATCACATCAAATAACAATTAAATCTTCGCTCAAAAAAATAACAATTAAACCTATTTTTTAATATATATGGAAGTAAGATATGCATATATATAGAGTTCATGATCATTACTTATGAATATATATGGGAGTTTTTTTTATAAAAATAGTTCTTATATGAGAGTAAGATATGAATATATATATGGAAGTTTTTAATATAAAAATATATCTTATATATCACATCAAATAACAATTAAATCCTTCACTCAAAAAAATAACGATTAAACCTATTTTTTAATATATATGGGAGTAAGATATGAATATATAGAGTTCATGATCATTACTTATGAATATATATGGGCGTTTTTTTTATAAAAATAGTTCTTATATGAGAGTAAGATATAAATATATATATATATATGGAAGTTTTTAATAAAAAATAGTTTTTAAATATCACATCAAAATAGTTGTCTTTTTTTAAAAAAAATTGACATGGCCGTAACGGCCACGACGTACATGGCCGTAACGGCCACGACATACATGGCCGTAACGGCTACGACGCTCATGGCCGTAACGGCCATATACGTCGTAGCCGTTACGGCCATGAGCGTCGTAGCCGTTACGGCCATGAGCGTAGTAGCCGTTACGGCCATGAGCACCGTAGCCGTTACGGCTAGGGTGGGCGCTGCGTAGACCTGCAAATCTACATGTAGACCGGGCGCCAAATAAAACCTTCGAAAAACAAGGAATACAGAAATCAGGAAGTAAAAAAAAAATTGAACATTCTGAGTTCTGAGAAGCAACTGTCTTCGACGCTTCTCACGACTCACGAACGAAACCCAGCAGGCACCAGCGTGCGCGAGCCCTTGAGCGGTCAGCCGGATGCCCGAACACCACCGCACCACGCCGGCACGCCAATTGGAGCCCGAGACCCGAGTCGACTGAGGTCTGGTTCAGATTGGAGCCCGAGCCCGACTGGCTGACGAACGAAACCCTAGCTTCTCAAATTTGGAAATTGGGGCAAAATCTCGATTCTCGGCATTGGGCAATTAGCAATTGGAGACTTGGACTGATTCAGGTTAGATTTGTTGTTGATTTTGAATTGTTAAGGGATGTGATTTTGAATAATTGAATTGTTAAAAATTTCTCAGATTTGGACTTTGAATTGTTAAAAATTTGATATTAATAGGTGATTGAATTTAATTGTTGATTTGTTGCTGTTTGATGTGGATAAGTGGATTAATTAGAATTTAGAAGTTCTTGTTAAAATATTTGTTGTAGGTTTGTTGTTTGATTTATTCTTTGTTAAAAATTTGAAACTAATAAGTTAATTTGTTAATTTTTTTTATTATTATTATGGTGGTTGAAAGTTCGCCCCATTGTTGTTATACTAGATCCACCACTGCTTACACGCAAGCTGCAACAGCGGACCACCCCCTCGAAAGACAAGTTCTGTGGGAGGCGTTCTAGTCGCAACCTCTTGAGCTTCCGATCAAGATGAACAGAACCAAGCTATGTATTCGATTTTCCTCGTATTTCTGCCGCCGAGATCTCCCCTCACTCTGCCGCCATTTCCATGTCGTACCAAGTTCACCAGCTAAACAAGCTGATAGTCCCTATTCCTTTGCACAATTGTCTCCAGGAATTAGGGTTTTGGAAACGTTTCCTTGTGCGAACCGCTTAAAATGCTTCTGCTCCCAGTCTTGCGCCAATGTGGAAGCCAAATGCTGGAGTTGTAGCTCTTTCTTACATTCGCGACCAGCTCTGGTTTGCGAGTCTTGTGGTAGGATTCAGCCCGTGGATAGCTCCGTTGATTACTTCCAGATATTTGGACTGTAAGTCTCCTTGTCCATCGCACATATTCAGCTAATGTTGTTTTGAATTTTGTGGGAGCTCAAGTATTGTCGCAATTAATTTTTCATTTGTGAAGAATTTACAATCGATTGTGTCTCCAAATTGGATTTCAGTTAGTCTTGTGTGAATTCTGAGTTCCTGCTGCCTCTATTGTGTGAGATTCAAATCTTTTATGGTTTATTTGGGGATTCTCGTGGAGTAGCAACATAATCTCTGTTATGAAGCTGAATTTTCTCAGCCTTAATTGTTAGAAAGCTTATACGAGCCTGCTTTTGGCAAATTTATGTGCTGAGAGTCATTTTACTTGTCTATTAACTTTGTCTGCCTATATTAAGCCATGATCAGGTAAACCAAGTTTATGGTTGTGAATTGGTTTTTGCATCTTGCTTAAAAAAATCAACTTCATGCTACTTTGCTCAAGTGTTGTCACTTGTTAAACCAAAATTTGTGCAACTATATATGCTACAAAACAACAGTTTTACAATTAGATTCAGCTAGACCAAACAAGAAGAATTACTATAGATGATGCCTAACAGTTTAAGCATATGTACTTTCTGCAAACTATCTGAATAAGGCAATTCAATGTATGCTTGTAGTATTGGGGCAACTTAATGTTTGCCTAGTAATGAGCTAGTAGCTCATTGTATCAAAAAAAAAAAAACTTTCTATGACATTTAGTGTTTTGTGATTCATTCTCTAGGAGCGCATCATTTCAAAGTTGACAAGAATAGTATACCTGCTGAATGCTGATATGTTGTCGTCTGCTGATTCAAGGACATATATTAATTGCCTGTGCTTAGATATTTGCTGTGTTTAAATATATTACTTCATTGTTTAGTGCATGTCTGGCCAACAATAATCTTATCCTCATCTATGCTTGCCTACTGATAGGGAGAAGAAGTATGATATTGAAGAGGGCAGTTTAAAAGGCAAGTTCCAGGATTGGCAGAAGAAACTGCATCCTGATTTAGTTCATTCTAAACCTGAGGTGTGTCTCCAGAGTTGTGAATACTGGATTGGCAAGTGTTTTTTCAGTTTAATTACATCCTTGGACACTCACTTTTTATCTTTTATTAGAGAGAAAGGGAGTACGCGGCTGAACAATCTGCTCGTGTTATCGATGCATGCAGGACTCTGAACAATCCACTGCTAAGAGCTATATATTTGGTAAGAATCTCCATGATTTGAATATTATCATATTCAGATAGCATTACTTGAGTTTTTTTTTCTTGGCATAGAAGTCCACTAAGAAAGGTTCTTTTCTTCGAACAACCTTTTCATGTAAGTTGTAATCTGTTGCGTCATTTTAATTGTATGGCAGATGGAACTGCAAGGTATAATTGTTGATAAGGAACAAACAATATTTGAACCAGACTTGCTTGCAGAGGTACGGTAAATGTAAATAGTTTTCTATGTTGAATGTTTCTTGCAATCTTCCCTTGTCTGCCATAGCTCAGGAATCAGGATATAGGTATGTCAAAAAAAAAAAAAAAACTCTCTAAGATGCATGTTTATGTGAAATCCGAACAGAATATATTATATATGAGAGCATAATATGAACCCATCTTTTGTGAAGTCCAAGCAGAATATGAATAGCTGAGGAAACGGATTGTAGTGCTGCTCAAGGAGCCTGGTAATTGGAGTACTGCAGTAAATAGTTTATTATGTGTCTTGAGAATATAAAACCATTTGGTACTGCTGCATAAATTATTGATTGATGTTTACTTTGCATTAATGTTACAATTCCAATTAAGGCTTCTAATTGTAGACTAGAGATTAATGATTACATTGCCATCTTGTAAATGGGTGTTGCACTCCTCTATTTGATATATGTCTCTCATCTTTGTGCTGAGTTTTGGCTGATAAAAAAGTCTTTGGTTTAAATGGAATTGAAGTGAAATCCAAATGAAACACACACACCCACAGATTAAATGCATGAGATAGACCCTCGGCCAATTTACTAAGTCTTTGGTGCAGAACTAATTCTGTCGAGCCAAAACTGAGCTTCAAAGCCTTTACAAAGGATATCAGATAACCCTAATATCTTAGATTATTGCATGGTGATCGGTGACTTCGGATAAAAACTTTCTATCCCTATGATAATCCAATTTCTGATGTCCTAACAAGTTTGGAAGCAGAGTGTATTGTCAGTACATTGATTTTCTTTTTAAAGCAATTCATGTTTCTCAAACGCAGCGCAAGTGAAAAGAAATTATGATTGTGTAGTGAGCGTCTATTAAAAGATTTTTATAATTGATTGCAGATTATGGAAATCAGGGAAGCCGTTGAAGAAGCTACTGATCCTCAGACATTGAAGCAGATGCAGTCACAGGTATGTCACAATTTATAGTCCTTTGATCTGTGGTTGAAATCATTTCCTTGTTCACCTACAATTGCTATGGAAAAAAAGAGGTTGTTGTTACCACTTCAAGGCTCCCTGTATACTACTAAAAGCGAAATCCAGGAGAAACTGAAGTTTTTTTTTATCCAAACAAAATGTTGTTCAGGTATTAGAAAAGGTGAAGCATTGGTCCAATAATTTTGCGAGCGCGTTTGGGAACCAGGATACCGAAGAAGCAGTGAACTCCATTCATAGATTGAAATACTACCAGCGTGTGAATGAGGAAATTGAGAACAAACTCCACAATGCCTAGGCAATTTAGAAATCCCCGCCAGTGTCATTTTGAGTCCCATATCAGATTTTTTTCTCATGATACGATACCTTTAATGAAGTCTGCGTTATGCAGATGTAGATAAATAAAACTCTGGCATTTGTGTTTCTTTTTGAGTTATGATGTAGTGTGAGTGCCTGGCCCAATTTTTGAACAGCTGTGCTTGCTAGGCCCGTACCTAGAGCTATGTTTCTGTTTCTCGGTAGTAGTTTCTTTTGAGTTATTTATGGCGTTGGTGTGGCCTGATTTTGTGGCCTCATTACTTTACACAGAAGTGAAGCCTGGTTTTTGGGTCTCATTACTTATGTTTTTTCTTGAGACTTGTAATATTAAATAAATCAACGGTCACTTGGTTCATACTCCGTAATATATCAATTGCTGCCTACATCCTCTTCTTTTCTTTGCAGTTGGGTGAAGAGACCCATTTTTCTATTGCATCTCAAACGGTTGGTTTAGTGAGCCTCCAAGTCCAAAGGCCTAATTGTTGTTGCATATTGAATAATAAGTGCGAAAGTATTTGTATAGATAGCCGTTGAGTTCTGGAGATAGTCAACAGATTGAAACAATTGAGTCCATTGCAATATCAAACAAAATTTGAATACCACTTTTTACTAACTAAAGTTTCAAAAAGGAACACGGATGGTGAACCATACATATGCTTACACCAGCTAACTCCATTATTTGAATACAAACAAAAACGCAACCGGAAAAAAAACCTTTTCCCGATCACAGAATCTGGTCAGAAAGGGACGGAAGACGACGGAAAAAGTTGGCGAGAACCGACGGCATGTCACCACGAAACCTTGGATGACGGAGATAGTAGAACCCAAAGCCTATTGCAAACGCCTTGAACGGCACCACATAGAACAACAACGATGCCAATAGACAAACCACCACAAATATCCCGGTTGCCCTCGGATCCTTCCAGTTGTACAAGGCCTCGACCCGCTCCCATTGGGCCGCCATGTCACCCAAGAAAGACTGGGCCCGGCCCGCCAAAGCCCGGAGCCTGTCGTATCGGATTCGGATCACCTCAGCGGACCGTGTGCTCGGGAACCCATCAAACTCTTCGTCGAGCTCGTCCGGGCCCACACCGTCCAAGTACGACAGCCTCGGATCCATACTTAGCGGAATCCTCTGCCGGTATCTCACCCTCAACGCCAATATCAAGCAAGCGTACATGAACACCGTAGGAAGCACAAGGTTTGGGCAAAGCACAACCGCCAGCAACGCTATGTGGACCAAGACAGTAGTAGGCGGATGGGCCCAGGTCCGGATCTCGTCCACCCAACAGGACAACGACGCGACCTTCGAAAGCCCGCCCGCGACCCGGAACCAATTGACCTTGCTCTTCCTCATGCTAAACACATGGGTGTCGGTGTCCAACATGAGCTGGACCACCTCCTGGCCCAAAGCGGGCTCGGACCGGGCCATCCTCGCCGAAACGATCCGCATTGCCGTTTGGCGTAGTATATCCTGTTGGGCCCGGCCCATCGGGCAAACGTAGTGCATCCTTGGGAGAACCGGGCTTGAATAGGCCTGCAATAGACTGATCCACGACGAGCAACTGAATCGAATCCCGATCTCTATTTCTCCCATTCTCTTGGCCCCGCCTGGTAACAGAACGGTGAGCGCGTGCGTTGTAAAATAGGCACGGTTGGTATCTAATGTCGATAGCCTGATTCGAACCTTGCCAATTCGTGCATCTCTTCCCGGTTTCCCCAAACTCGAATCCTCTATCTTGTACCTGCCATTATCGAACACCCCGATAGTTAGGACGGTGCACGGGTCGTATATGTCCCACGTGTACTGTTCGTTCCACCTCGGGTTGAACCGGTCGAGTATCGTGCGGGTTCGGACCCATTTCGGCCCGTATTTTGCAACCACGTAAGCGTCGGTTGTGCCACGTGTACCGTCTTTGGTCTTAACCGGCAGCAAGTTGCTGGCACCACGTATGCCGACCTCCAGCAAGCCTATTGGAGGCTTGGTCAGCTGCTTCGCCGAGGGTTGGACGTCACTGGTCACGTGCGCAGCCTCGTCAAGCACGTGGTACCCGCCTTCAAGGCAGATGCTGACGTGTATTCTCCCAGCGTAAGGGGAGTCGTCTCCTGGGCCCACCAGATTAAACCACCTCGATTTGGGATCCGTACGATCGTCCGTCCTTTTGTCGATGCTTGCCACGTTGACTTTCGCGTGGCCCACGGGCTTCCCAGCCGCCACGTCCTCAACGGTAATAACAAGGAACGGCTCAAACGGCTCGGCTGCCACAAAGATTAGATCCTCGTTCCACGTGGGGCCAGACGAGCTGGTGGATGCGGGCCCCGCCGTCGTCCTGGACGTCTTGAAGATCTGCGAGCCGAGCTGAGCCTTGACGTACAGCTCCGCGGCTTGAAAAGCACGAGGTGACTTGGCTTGAGGAGAAGCCGCAGCCGAGCCAACTACTTGCAAGTCTTGAGTTTGGATGACCGTTAGCCTCAGATACCAAAGCTTCGGAGACAAATAAACCTTGGATCGGGTCTCCGGAATCAAGCCGCCGGAATCCGACTGCCAAGCCTCCTGGAAAGCCTCGTCGGCTTGAGTTCCGATCCAGACGGCAACCATAACGTCCGTTAATGGTGCCGTTTCTGCGGAACCTTCTAGAGTGTACCACTGGGGCGCCAACGGACTGTCTGGTGGTACGCGTTTCGGCACTTCCTGAAGATCAAACGACACCGTTCCGAGGCAGCTCTCTGTAGTGACAGTTGTGGTAGTCGTTGACTTGTCTGCTTCTTCCTTCTTGATTTCCTGCTGCTTCTCCGTCCAAACCGAAGCCTCCAGGGAGGTTGAATTCAAGCCTTCTTTATCAAAAGCGAAAACCTGATCCCAATCTCTGTTATCCGCCTGCGACTTCGTCTTCACACTGTGAGTTCCGATTAGAAGCTTGGCGAAGACAGAGGAATCTGGATCCGGCGTCGGACGCTTCGCCTTCACCACACGAACGTATAGAAATGGCATCCGATCGACCAAATCGTACGCTCCATGACCCGATCGAAGCTCTAGATCGCTGCTGATTTTGCTACTAGTTGTAACAATCTCCTCTTTCGGCTTCTTCTCTGCTTGTTGAGCGATCGCCGGAGCTTCCTCGGGTGCCGGCGGCGGTGGCTGCGGTGTCTCCGCCGCCGGAGGCTCGTCTTTCTTCGGCTCCTCCTCCTTTGGCTTCTCCTCTGATTCCTGCTCCTTCTTTTCACCTTCTGCAGCCGGATTTTCCGGCTCTGTTTTCTTCTCCTCCTCCGCCGGCGGCGCAGATTCAGGTGGCTGATCTGGCTTCTTCTCCTGCTCCTCCTCTTTCGCCGGAGTAGAAGCCTCTGCTTTCTTTTCAGCTTCTGTTTCCGGCGCCGGCGCCGGATCTTCGTACCAGACCTTGATCCCAATCTCTCCCTTGACCTGCGAGAAGACGCTCCTCTTCTCCAAAGGATAGTAGATTAGCGACTCGGATCCGGCGGGAGAGAAAGCTGAGCCAGCGATCTTCACTCTGCCGAGGAAGTTACTCCTCCGAGCAACTGCCTTGTCGTTGTATATATTGATCTCGAGTGTCTCGGCGGCCATGTCCATCGAATCCTGGAGAATGGCGAAATCGAGGCGCTCGTCCCACTTAGGGTTGAGGTCCTTGGAGACGGTTCTGGTGCGGCGGCGCTGGCCGTCGAAGTCCACCATGACGTAAGCGCTCGCCGTGCCTTGGCCATCTTTCGGCATCAGGTTCCTAGCATTGCATATTTCCACCACCAGCTTTCTACTGTTGCTTTCCCCTGCCATTTTCCCTCCTCTTTCCTAATTTAATTACAGCTTTTTCGTCTCTATGCGGGGAAGAGAGAGATTGATAGTGTTTCTCTGCAAATTTCGGGCTTATTGTTTGTATTTAGGGAGAATTTGTGGTAATTGAAGGAAACTGTTTATGTGGGCAAAGGAAGAAAGCTGAGAAGTTTATAAAAGAAAGGGGGATAAAGGGAGCGCGGTGGAATGCTGTGTCATATGACCGTTGGTACTCACGTGAGAAGGGCGTGCACTTGCCACTTGCACTGTTCTTACCTGATTAAGGATCTCTGTCTTATTAATGGGATCTTTTTTTTCTTTCCACATTAAATTCTGCATTAAATCAGAATCCTAAAAGTTTTAGTGCAAGATTTGGATTCATGCCTGCCATTGTTCCCCACGTAGTGTCTAGACATGTACTAATTGTTGATGCCTTCTGAAACGATTCCTTACTACACTTACCTTCTGATTTCTTTTTTTTCGGTCGATCGTACCTTCTGATTTCTGTCTGTCTCTTTATAGCAGCAAAATGTAAAATAACCGCTGCTTGTATATAAAACGGCCTTTCCAAATTTATTTATTTAGAGTTTAAGATTCTTTATTTTAATTTTGTTACTAATGCATTTTATTTATTTAGAATTTTTAATTTATTTTTGTGGGATTTATACGAATTTTTTAGTCTTGAGCTCTGAAAATGGATTCTTAACCTATGCCTTGAAAAACCACTTACAAACTTTGCTTTTATTATGGTGCAGTTGAATTAAAACTCTTGTAGATTTATAAAAGCATTTAGTAAAACTATATTAAAAAATAAGTATGAAAATAAAATAAAAGAATTTAACAGTCTTTTTATTTAAAGACAAGATATTATTAAATTTACCTGTAGAGTTTTTTTGAACTCCATTGAAGCTGGATCATTATAAAATACCCATAAATCTGTAAGTCAGGAGCCATTGTCGTGCACCTGAATACTTTTGTGAATCCAGCATTTTCCTTGTGTTTTTTCCTTGTGTTTTTTTTTTAAATAACCAGAGAGGAAGAAAGAACTTTCATAAATGTCATACTTGCCGTTAAAGTCTTGATAGGACAAGAAAGGGACATTACTTACGTTTAGTACCATTCATACTACAACATTGCATTCACTCTACAAAAAGAAAAAGAAAACAAAAAAAAACATTGCATTCAATAGGAGCTGCATTTCTGTTTGGCATGGTAAATTACACAGGAGCAACATAATCTTACATTCTTACTCATTGACATCTAGGAATAATTTTGTTGCTGTTGAAATAGTATACTACTTTGGTATATCTGTTTTTCTCTTACTAAGAAACAAGCCGCCCAGAAACAAGGTGTAAGCAACATATCCTCCACTTCTTATGCTGCCCATTTCTCTTGTGTTCACTAGTTTTACCCTCGTGTATTATTCCATTGGCACTAATGTTTGAATTGGGTGTTCCCATACTACGCCCGTTTTCTATCAAATCTGAAATAACTTGAGGGCTTGCATTTGAACTTGAAAGAATCAGTTCTGGTGATGATGGTGCTAATCTGTGAGCATTCACATCCTTTGCAGGTGGGTTTAGCCTGGAAATGAAAAACAATAATCTATCAATGGTAATGCATTACATTGCATTATAATGCATAATCCAAATGCACCCAAAATTCATACCTCAAACTCGGTAAACTGCTCTTGCCGCTAAAATTGAGTTGAGTTCTGTTCATGGTTTCTGTTTTAGGAGGTGTCAAAGGAGCGGCATTATCCGAGTGTATCCCATTATAATCTTCCATGGCCATGAGCTTAGATTGAGCAATTTCCACTTTAGGAGAGTCTTCAGTAGAAAAGCGAGCTGGACTAACAGATTGGCTTTTCGTTCTTGCCTCTCTTACAACAGAAATAGCTTTGTCCAAAGTTCCCAGTGCTTTCTGAACTTGTGGACTCAAGCGAACATTCTTGTGATGGTCAAAATGAACTTCTGATATGTAATTTACCACCTTAGGATGATTCTCACTCTCAGTGTTTTGTTGATTTTCCATGGCATAATTTTCTGAATTCTTGATTTCTTGGACCTCTTCTTCCTCAATCTCATTACAAGGTTTCCAATCACTAGATACTATATACTCTGGTGATGATTCAGAAACACAGTCATTTGCAGGAACTTGTTCATCATCCAACTCTCCCTGGTTACCTTGTTCTTTGGGGCTTGATAGGGTATCGCCATGATCAATCATCATATTTGCATTACTATTAATTTCAGTACTCTGATACAACGCTTTCCTAATCCGGATGTAAAGAGGGTCATTCAATGCCTTAGCAATTTGTTCATCATCTTTAGATTTAGAGGTAAGTATCTGCAAGAAAAAGAAAATTGTCTCAATAAAAAGGATGTGATAATCACTCCATCTTTGAAACCAGTGCCTATCAGCTGCCTTGATACAAACTTTACATCTCAGAATGTCACCTTCTTATAAAGCTTGAAACCAGTGCCTATTAGCTGCCTTGATACAAAATTAATAAGCCATGGAGGAACAAAATCCAGTTTCACATCCATATTTGCTATTGTCCTGTTAGAAACGTATAACATGAGTGTTAGCCATTAAGTCATCATCAACTTACTACTGGTTCATAAAGCTAAAAGAGCATTTTTGCTGTTGCTTCTAAAATGCACAAATAAAACGACGTGCAAGTATAAAACCTATCCTGTGTTTGGATTGCAAACAACGCTTTCATCATAATGTATTAAGTTCATTTTAACTCATTAAAATTTTAAAATCTTTTGAGCCATTTAAAATAAATTTAAAGCAATTATAGAAAGAAAAAGGTATAATTTAAAGTATGTTGCTTCAAACCCACCTAAATTTATTGACAAATTAAGAAAATATTTAGGAGTTCAGCTAGAAACAACACACCTAAAGTAGCTCCTCTCTTCTGTCACCTTCTGTAAAGCAAAACCTCCAACAAGACCAACCCTCACAGTTTGCCCTGCTTCTGGTATCTTGTCATCAGAGAAATCATGTATTTCCTTCTGGATACTCTCTACGTCAGGCTAATGGAATGTCCACAATCAGATAAACTTTTTTAAAATGATAGACGTAATCCCAATAGATTGGAAACCACGTTAGCTAAGCCAAACATTACGTGAATCATCTTGTTAAGTAATTACCGTGTTTATCACAACAATGACTAGACCATCTTCTAAGTACTCAAACTCAAAAAAGTGCATGAGAGCTTCTCTGTTGGATAAGGGCCATGAAAGCTTCATTCTTCCTTCCAAAGAATTATGGAAATTCAGAATCACATAACAAAAGATTCCAAGAAATTAAGGAACTTAACGAGTTTTTATAAGCCGTGACATGTACAAACCTCACTAAGGAAATACTTTCTCCGATTCTTATCCTTTCGAGGCACTGGGCGAGAATAATTTTAAAGGTAGGAACCTTGGTCTCAGGAAACCTAGAAACATTTTTGGAAATAAGAAGGAATATATTACTTTTTTGTCAACAGTAATATTGCAAGTATTTACTACACAGATTGCAAGCATTTTACTGTTTTGACAACAAGTAGTTTATGGATATACTTACACCAAGCATATTGGTTGAAGTAAACATCAACTATATGGGTGTAGTTACTGGTTTTTTCTTTTCCAAGGTTGGCTTTAGTCTGTAGTTACTAGTTTGCTAATTTCTACACTCTCAAGATAATCTTTGCATGTGTTTTATCAAAAGGAACATTACATACTAGGAGTGGTTATCTAACATTTAGGTCATGAATGTTATTAGACAAACCTCAAATGTTTTGCTGGATTAATAATCTAAACATAGATCTAAACATAGAACATTGTGATACCTAAAATTTGAACTTCAAGGATCACTTGGCTTTTACATGACTTCATTTTTCAGTTCACTTGCAAGAGAAGACTGTTAATTTCCTTAGAGTTCTCTAATTCATAATCTTCCCTGAGAGTATGATTTAAGCATTCAATTTCCAAGAATGCATTTTTCCAACCCCTTAGAAATCTAGAGATTAGAAAGAGATAGGGTGCATAGGGCTTTCATGTTGATCTCAGAATTCCCCGTGATCTTAAAAGGTGAAAAAAGCAATATCTCTAGAAGCTATGAAGATTATAATTGAAGGATGAATTTCATAGGAATACAAGGTTTACTAGTATAAGGACAGGCACTAATTGATCACAAAGATTGAATAGACTGCTCTTAGAGTTGCTGCGGGATGATTATACATGCTGCATAGATATTTCTTACCAGGTAGGATAAAGAGCTGTTTCGAGAGAGATACATAAACCTATTAAGAAGTACAGGCCAGAATATAGAAAGTTATTAATTGATTCAGAAAAGCAATACCATTAACAGACTGGAAGTAGTGCAATTTAACACATTGTATGCAGAATAAACAAGAATATAAACTTACAAGCATCTACTGGCGCATCAACATAACCTTCAACAAGTAAGGTATGATATGGAGAACCTTCCGGTCCCTCACGGTACATAACACGGAACTCTTCAGTATCCTGTTTCAACTGTTGAGCAATGAATCACATTAGCCTTGCAAAAATTAGACGTGCTCATTTCAATACAAATAAGAACACTAACAAATTACAATCCAACTTTGTCAACAAAGGAAAACTCAAGCAGGAATCAAAGGAGCAGGCAATTGCTTACTTTCCAAGTAGCATGAGCTGTTTTTTGTGGCGTTCCCTCATTGCTTTCGGATGGACTTCTCAGCATGCCAAGAAAATTTGATAGCTCACTTGTCCTTTTATCTACAACATACTCCGTAGACTCTACAATATACACATATGACCACAAAATTACTAGTTTAATGACCACTTTCAGCTGCCAAACAGAAGCAGCAGCTGTTGCTACATGAAGTGCAAGATTAAATTTTAAATACCAACAAACCCTATGGTTCTTTAGCTACCAACCTTGAATTTCATGCTCTTTTGAGCGTAGCATATGATCCTTCACAAGGGTTTTAAGAGTTTCTTCATCTGTGAGATCATGAGATGCCAATGTTTTGTCCAACCTCTCTCGATACTTGGCAATTTCCCCTTCCACAGTCATCTTCACATCTCCAATCAAGCTAAATCCAGCAAATGTAGCGGAGTCACATGAATATTAACTATCCAAGTAATTATGCTTACAATTGTCAAAAATGCAAACAGATATAAACAGTGATGATAAATCAATCAACTTAGGTTCAGGGTACAGGCCTCCAAGATAACATTTCTGACAGAAGCTCCGGTATTTGACACTGTTTCAGGTTTGTAATTAAGATGTTCAGATTTCATTTTCAACTAAAGATAACGATGACTGACAGAACTCACAAGATACCGAAAAGGGTATCAGTTCTTGATTACCCCAATTTTTGAAATATTTCAGAGTGTGGCATGGGTTTAGTCCGCATTCAATTCCAAACAGCATTCACTTACCAGACGCTACCACCTTATCACTTTATCAGTCCTTATCAACACTGATTACATGATCATTATCAACATCTCTTACAAAACACGCACTTAGAGCTTAGAAGGATGTGTTTTAGAATGCAACGTTACTGCACCTCTACTAACAACTTTGAATCTTTTCCCCTGATATGCAATCATCAGCTCAAAACAGCAAGATTAGAAGCTTAATTGGTTCACAACAAATATAAACCCATCAGCACTATTGCACAACCATTATTCTATTTTTTTTTTTAAATTTTGGGTGCAAGCAATCAATAATCCTTATTAGCACACAGAAAGACAAACAGCAAAAACTATTGAAACCCAGCTGAAAAAATCGCATATTAATTAGCAGCTCACCCTCATCCAAACAAAGGGCAATAGAGAAAGACCAACTCAATAATCAGAAAGATGATGATAATAATAATCATAATACTCCCATGTGGTAGAGATAAACTGATTCAAGCGATTAGAAGAGCTCTAAAAACTCTAAAAACAAAAGGGGATAAGGGATTGCTAACCTTGAAGAGGCAAAATCGGAGATACCCAGATGAGAAGAAGGCAAAAATTCATGAGAAATCACAGCATGATAGAAGCTTATATCAATATAGTACTACTAGCATCGCTATGAAAACGCATCGGTAAGGACCCGGAGAATAGCAGATCTCAAAGAGAAGACGTTGGAAGTTGGGAAGAATAAATACGGATCAGCTTAATTTCGTCGCCGAGACGGATTTCTTATAAGTGGTGGGGACCTGATTGTATCGTCGTTGACGAGAGTTACAGTCCTACAGGAATGAAAGTTCAAAGTTTGTTTACCAAAAAAAAAAAATTCAAAGTTTGAGCCCAAAAAAAGAGATTTTTTTGCGAAGGTAAAAAAAAAAAACGGAGAGAAAGAGAGAAAACAAAGAAAGAATTTATTTGGACACTGAAAAAAATATCGGTCTTATTTCTTTGGAGTTGTTGTCTTTAACTCTTTAAACTGTTTATAAAAATAATAAATTTTATAAAAAAAATATAAAAATAAAAAAGACATGAAAAAAAAATCAATGTCAAATCTTTATTTAATAATTCGATTTTTTTAATCTATATTTAAGGACATAGGTTAAACTTCTTAAAATGATACATTTTTATAAATTCGGAAATTTCGCCTAGTGCCCTTCAGGTTAAGGCAATTTCGCATAGTACCCAACAAATTTTGAAATTTCGCGTGACAACCCCCAACTTTTAAAATTTTTCGCACCATACCCAGCCTTGAACTTTTGACTAAAAAAGCGCTAAATGTAGGTGAAAATGGAAATTTAGCTCCTGGTATCATATTTTTCCGTTTCTCTTCTCTTCTCTTCTCTCAAGTTGAAGCTCGGCGGCGCACAGGGCGGAGGACGGCAGACGGTGATCGTCATCTACTCAGGGAGATCGATTGGAGGACGGATCGGAGATGGTGGACTAGGACGTACGACGACGGCTCACGCGGACTAACTAAGGGACGAAGTTGGTCTCGATCGTGAAGTAGATGACGACGATGGCCTGGACAAAGATAGCGACCTTCGATAAAGCTTTTAGAGGTACGAATTTCATGTTCCGAACACTCAATGCTAGAATTTTGAAAGGTTTCAAATTCTAGGGTTAATTTGAGTCATTGACAATAAGACCGGATTGTGGGGTTAAATTGATCTATGGTACTTCTTCTAGATACCAGAAGACATGTTTGATGCTTGTGAATCAATTTTAGGGTGTAGCAAGCAGCTTTCGAAAAAGAGCATGATGAAAATCTGTTGGAAGTACCTCCACGACATATAGCTCAATTCCCGAAAAGGGTGCTCATTGCTCAGGTATGTAAAATGTCCAAACCTTAATAATTTTGTGGGAATTTTGTCATTTCTTTCCATTATTTATTGATTGCATCTGTTGTTTTGCAAGCTGTTGTTCAGTACATGATTGATCTTGTAGCAACCAAGGATGTTAAAACTCAACCTATCAAACAAAAGAGAAGTTGGGCGCAAAGATGCTTTTTTCTCTATGCGTATCAAACAAAAACATGACAATGTCGAGTATGTTAAGGGATGAGATGACTTGTGATGACTAATACTGCAGGTCTTTTCTGTTATTGATGTAAGTTAATCTGCCTATATGTTATTTATGGGTTAATATCAAACAAAAACATGACAATGTCGAGTATGTTAAGGGATGAGATGACTTGTGATAACTAATGTTGCAGGTCTTTTCTGTTATTGATGTAAGTTAATCTGCCTATATGTGATTTATGGGTTAATATCAAACAAAAACATGACAATGTCGAGTATGTTAAGAGATGAGATGACTTGTGATGACTAATGCTGCAGGTCTTTTCTGTTATTGATGTAAGTTAATCTGCCTATATGTGATTTATGGGTTAAAAATTCTTGGATTGGGTGGCGAGATTGATTCGTATAGGCTCCATACTAGTTTTTACTCGTTAGTTAGTAGGATACAACAAGCTTAAGCTTATTTATGGACTAATACAATTCATCAAATTGGCCTAAACTGTTGATGATATTCAAATGGAGAAAAGTTGAGGACAAAGACAAGAATTAATGTAGTTTGGAGTTGCTTAGCCATGTTAACGAGTAGGATACAACAAGCTTAAGCTTATTTATGGACTAATACAATTCATCAAATTGGCCTAAACTGTTGGTGATATTCAAATGGAGAATAGTTGAGGACAAATACAAGAATTAATGTAGTTTGGAGTTGCTTGGCCATGTTACCGGCCACTCATCTACTGTTGTCTCTTCATATGCAGGCATTAATCCAGCAGGTTGGCTCATCTATTGTTGTCTCTTTATATGCAGGCATTTACCAGCTAGTTGGCAATTCATATGGAAGACATGAATACCTGATCATACATTTCAATCCTTTTAAATGAATATGGTGGATCTCTTTCTTGTTTGTTGTATGTAGAATTATCCAATGTTGGAAGATGAGTAACCTAATTTGGTTCCTGAGTTTTGAATATAGCCTATTAGTATATTGACAAATCTTGGTGAGGCATATTTACTTGTTTTGGTGACATAGAGCCTATTAGCATGATGATGATGTTACAATTATTTGATCAAAGTTTAGAAATAGTAAAGCATATTTACTTGGTTTGGTGATTTAAAGCCTATTAGCTCAAATGGTAGAGCAATGTGTTACACATTGATGTGGGTTCAAATCCCATATAGGCTACGAATCTTACTCGTGAGATCTCAAATAATCTTGCTTACATTCATACATGATAAATATATTATATATGTTCAAGTTATGCATTTTACTTACTAAATACAATTTGAACATGCACTTAATTTACTTATATAAGTCTATGTGGGATTCGAACCCACATCTTTGTGCATGTATGAGCACATTACTCTTCCATTTGAGCTAATAGACTAAGAACTTTAAATTTAGTGAGGTTCCACACATGACAGAGTTATGCATACAGCATCACATGAATAATAAATGACTGCCTAAAGATGTTAAGTTTCCATGAAGATTTCGCAAATGACAGCCTAAAGATTTTAAGTTTCCATGAAGATTTCGCAAATGATAAAGTTCAGATACATGATTGCACAACAAGTCACCTTGCAGCTTAAGATAAGTAGTACAGATAACATGAACATGCACAATTAAATATTCTTTTGCATCAAAAGGAAAAAATAAATACTCCAAAAAATCCTTTGAACACCCTTTTGCCTCTATCAATACCATCTTACATCCTCTCCGGTTGAATCAATCAAAACTAAGAAAACCATCAAGATCCATTTCTCACCCTTTCATTGTGTCGAACGAATCAATATTTATGCCACAAACTTAGTCATAAAATGGTTTTTGTCCACGCAACACTATTTTAATTAACCCTAGAATTAACCCCTAAATCCGGTCTTATTGTCAATGACTCAAATTAACCCTAGAATTTGAAACCTTTCAAAATTCTAGCATTGAGTGTTCAGAATATGAAATTCGTACCTCTAAAAGCTTTATCGAAGGTCACTATCTTTGTCCAGGCCACCTTCGTCATCTACTTCACGATCGAGACCAACTTCGTCCCTTAGTTAGTCCGCGTGAGCCGTCGTCGTACGTCCTATTCCACCATCTCTGATCCGTCCTCCAATCGATCTCCCTGAGTAGATGACGGTCACCGTCCTCCGTCCTCCACCCTGTGCGCCGCCGAGCTTCAACTTGAGAGAAGAGAAACGGAAAAATATGACACCAGGAGCTAAATTTCCATTTTCACCTACATTTAATGCTTTTTTAGTCAAAAGTTCAAGGCTGGGTACGGTGCGAAAAATTTTAAAAGTTGGGGGTTATCACGCGAAATTTCAAAATTTGTTGGGTACTATGCGAAATTGCCTTAACCTGAAGGGCACCAGGCAAAATTTCAGTTATAAATTTAGCTAGGATAGGTTAGAAAAATTGTTGATGATTTTTTTGATCTCTCGATCGGTTCAATTAGCCGGGGTCAATCTACGTTTGAACCGGATACTGCAGAGGCCCATATCTGGGGTCGACCCTCCCAATTTAATTTTTTCCATACACGTCGCCAGGAAGATTCGAACTTCAAACCTCCTGAACAAACGCTTAAGGAGCCTAACACCTCATCCCACTAGACCGGTTATTGGAAAAATTGTTGATAATTAACGACTAAAATTTCTCACACTCTATGTAGAGTAACTCTATCTTAGTTAAATTCATAAAAATATATAGGATAGATGGTGTGTTTGTACTGACTAGTTTAAAAATTAATTAAATTTTAAATTTAATGGTAGTTAAAAAATAAATGAAAAAAGAGTTGGGGTTGAAAAAATAAACTAATTTTTATTTGTATGAATAAAAATTAGTTAAACTTAATAAGGGTATAATATTTATTGTTATTGTCTAATAATTATTGAAAGAAAGGGATAATATATATTTTTTAAATCAAAATAAACTAGAAATTGCACAAAGAAGATGAAGAAATGGTACATGGAATCCAGAATTTCAAACGCAATTAGCAAAGGAAGCAACGCAGCGCAATACAAATATTGTTATACCTTGTCATCTTGAGTCCAATCTTTCGCCATAAAATGCTAGAAAGAGAAAAAAAAACAGAAAATTCAGATGAAAATACAAACCTACCAATCTGATCAGTAGTCAGAAAGGTGATAAGGTCGACATGGAGAAGCCATCGTCGGCGTAACGATCGAAATCACACAATTCCGATGTAGATTGAGACTCCTTGCTCAGCAACGCTAGACACCACCGCTTCCACCATGGCGTCAAGTTCAGGTAGTATATGTGAAGGGAGAGATTTTGTGTGAATGTAATCTTGTATTCAATTGGAATACCAAAGGGTTTATATACACAATATTCCTTAGAGCCCAAATGATTTTATCTATCTTGGAGCCCAATGCTTATAATAAGGAAAAGATAACTAAAAGATAAATACAATACTCCCTCACTTTCACAATACTTGTTCTTAAAACCTTTTTTTGTTTCAAAAAGATGTTCATGTAATTTTTTTCCATTTATACCCTTGTGTATACCCCCACATTACACATATCCCAAATTTCTTTTTTTGGTTGAATCTCCCAATGCAATTGAGAAAAAAACAAAGAGTATTTAATAGGGGTGATTTGGGAGAAAATTTCCTTAATATGTGTGAAAAATTGTCTAAGATCAAGTATTGTGAAACGGAGGGAGTATATGCTAAGATAAATATATCCTAATACCCCCTCCCCCCCCCCCAAATTCATGGCGGATTCCGAACATGGAGCTTGGAGTGTAACTGCAAATAACGAGAAGTACCAACAACCTTAGTGAAAATGTCAGTTGTCTGATCATAGGCTCGAACATGACGAGCTATAAGAGAACCATCTTCAACTGGCTCACACACAAAGTAGTAATAAATTTTGATATGTTTGGAGCGTTGATGAAACACCGTATTGGTTGACATGTAAGTGGCACTCATATTATCACAAAGGTTAATGGGAGGACGAATGAGAGGTGTCTGAAGCTCAAGGAGTAACTACTGGATCCAAATGAGTTCGGTGGAAGTAAAGGCAATTGCCCTATACTCAGCTTCAGTGCTAGATTTTGCAACCACATGTTGCTTTTTAGATGATCAGCTAATTAAATTATCACCATAATAAATGGAAAAGCCGTGTTGGGATCGGCAATCATCGCCATCAGAGGCCCAACTAGTATCACAGTAAGCAACCAGTCGATTTTCCATTAAGGGATGAATAACAACTCCAGCTGAAATAGACCCCTTCAGAAACGCATTATGCATTTGATAGCAGACCAATGAGCTTCAGTGGGAGAATACATGTACTGACAAATGCGATTCACAACATACGAAATCTCAGGTCTAGTAATAGTGGCGTACTATAAAGCGCCAACAATACTCCTATACAAAGACGAATCAGAGAGAGGATCACCAAATCGTGTCAGTCGAGAGGCCGACTCTGCAAGGGAAGAAATTGGCTTAGCATCCTGCATTTTGCTGCGAATTAGAATGTCACGAATCTATTTCTGCTAAGACAGAAGAAAATGATCAGAACCACAAGTGACCTCTAGGCCGAGAAAGTAATTTAGAGGACCTAGATCATGCAGAGCAAAAGTCTGATTGAGTAAATGAACAAAGAAATCAATGTCACCAGAAAGAGAGCTTGTGATAAGCAAATCATCAACATAAACCAGAATATAGAGCATTGTAGAACCATGTCGGCGAACAAATAGTGACATGTCAAAACGGCATAACCGAAATCCGTGACACAGAAGAAACTGTCGCAGCTTGGTAAACACAATGCCTTTTTAAGAAAACAAACATGATTAGGCCGAGATTGATCAATAAATCCAGGCGGTTGAGACATAAAAACCTGTTCTGACAAATCGCCATTGAGAAAGACATTATTGATATCAACTTGCCTAATATGCCAAGAGTGTTGTAAAGCAATAGAAAGAACAATACGAATAGTGGTGGGTAATGGGATTGAAAGTGTCAAAATAATCAACACCTTCTTCTTATCAGAGGACACTCAATAGAAGCATCTGCTTTTCGTTTAACCTAGTACATCCACTTACAACCAACAATGTTAGAATTACAAGGAAAAGGAACAAGTGTCCAAGTCCCATTATGCAAAAGAGCGTCAAATTCAGATTGCATAACATGTTGTCATTCAGGAAATTTTGAAGCTTGTAAAAGGGTTTTGGGTTCATCAAACTTATCAGAGGACACGGATAAAGGGTGTTTGGTGGAGGAGAATGATTTGGGTTTAAGATTAGTCGTTTTGGAACGAGTAACCATTTGATGAGTGGAGTTTTCGGCAGGACGGAAATGAGAAGGTATAGAAGGGGAAGGATAATTACTTGTGTCTTGTGAAGAAACTGCGGCGAGCTCCCCATCTAAGGACTGTGAGACCGAAGCATCATCTTGGACAGTTCGATGGTTGTAAGGCTCGACTCAGGTGATAGGGGTTGCATGTTTTGGGTTTGGGACGTGGACTATGGAATGGCGGGGTCAATGGTGTTTTGCAACGTATTGCATGAGAAAGGTGAGTGGGAATTTTGCATGGGTGAATGAGAGGACATGGGCTACATAGGCAAAGTTGGAGACGTGGTTTGCATGGGCTCTGTGGGGACGTGGTTTGCATGGGCGAGGCTGCCAATTGTAGCAGGGAAGTCGGTGGTGATTGAAAAATTATAGGGTGGGAATTATGAGGTTGAATGTGATTTAGGTAGGGAAAGGTGTTCTCATAAAAAATGACATGGCGTACAATATAAACACGATTTGTGGGAACATTGGGACACACATAACCCTTGTGTTTGGAATTATACCCAAGAAAAATGCATGGAGAAGACCGAAACTCAAGTTTATTAGCTATGTATGGTCTAAGAAAGGGATAACAGAGACACCCAAAACATTTTAAGAATGAGTAATCCAGAATTTTTCCATAAAGAACCTCAAACGAAGATTTATAATTTAAAAGAGGAGTAATGGTTCAATTATGTAAATAAACCGAAGTGTGAAAAGCATGTTCACAAAACAACGTGGGTAATTTTGAGTGAGATAAGAGAGCCAAACCCTTTTCAACAATTGTACGATGACGATGCTCGGCCGCCCCGTTTTGAGATTGTGTATGTACACACAGTAGAGAATGTAACACCTCGATAATTTATAAGGGATTGAGGTGCTTCCCATGTCAACAAGAGCTCTTCCTTTTCTAAGTTCGAGTGAGGACAAAGAACTCAAAAGTTAAGCGTGTAGGGGCGAGAGTAGTACCAGGATGGGTGACCTCCTGGGAAGTCCTCGTGTTGGCATGGGATAGCGCTTCTAGGGCCTCGGGCCTTACAAATGGTATCAGAGCCGACTCTGGGATACGAGTTGGCTTGGCCCGATGGGCGGTCACTCGACCCGGAGGGTGGTCCTTGGGCCTTGATGAGGATGTCAAGTGCTTAAGTGGGGGAGATTGTAACACCCCGATAATTTATAAGGGATTGAGGTGATTCTCATGTCAACAAGAGCTCTTCCTTTTCTGAGTTCGAGTGAGGATAAAGAACTCAAAAGTTAAGTGTGCAGGGGCGAGAGTAGTACCAGGATGGGTGACCTCTTGGGAAGTCCTCGTGTTGGCATGGGATAGCGCTTCTAGGGCCTCGGGCCTTACAGAGAATGCCTCGAGTTTGTAGGTATTGAGAGACAGTTCAATTCCCTTGAAATTGCTTGATTTTAGTAGAGAATTGAGTCTATACCATCTTTTTAAAGAGTTGGAAATGGGGCAAGACCTGAGAAGATTTTTTAGAGAGAAAATAAATCCATACAAACTTAGTGCAATTATCCACAAAAATTACAAAATATGAATTGTCATTGAAAGAAAAAATCGGAGAAGGACCCCAAACATCAGAGTATATTAATTCAAAAGGAGAAGAACTAGAAACATGAGTCTTAGGGATGATTTTTCCCAAGTTTACAAGACTCACACACAGATTCTAAATTATTCAAAGACACTTGTAATTGAAATCTAGAAACTAAACGACGAAAAATAGACTCAGGGGGATGCCCAAAATGCTCATGCCAATTTTGAAAAGAAGTCTGTTCAACAATATAGGCTCGTGGAGACGATTTGATAGGAGTGGATGGTGCCAAGTGATATAGCTCGTTCTGAACGCTTCCTTTGAGGAGGGTTCGCCCCTGTTTGAGGAACAAACAGGATATTATGAAGGTAAATAGGCTTAGGATAGGCAAGTAAAGTTGTGTTGCCCAAATGCGTAATAGGAGAGACATATCGTTGCCTACTTGTAAACCGTCATTGAAAATGTAATCAGAGTGCATAGAAAGGTTACCAAAATCAACGGTGACATGAGCATTAGCACCCGTATCAAGCACCAATTAGGATCGACAAGTGTGGAGGCGAATACCCCATTTGATACGCTTGACGAGGTTGTTGCATGTTCTAGTATTGATATTGTTGATTGAAGTTGTGCGGCTAATGCTGATATGTGTCCTCGAGGCTGCCACTGTAAGTGCGAGATTCACCGTGACCTCCTCGACCACCCCTACTGCCATAATTGGGATTGGTGGGAGGGAACTCATTGAAGTTCTGTCGTTGCCAACAATTAATAGCCTCATGATCGGCCTTTGCACATAGTTGGCAGATTGTTCGGGATGAAGACGAGCTAGAATAAGCAGGCAGCGCAGCGAGGGAAGATGAACCGCGGTTGCGGCCACCTTTGTTCGCCACATTGGCGGAAAGAGAGGTGTTAGAAACCGGTTGTAAAGAGGCCGAAATTCTTTCTTCTTCACGTAACAATAGACCAAGCAATTCATTAGATGAAGTTGGATCCTTTTGCACATTGTAAGATGTTAAAAATGCTAAATAGGAGGAATCCAATCCATTTAGAATGCATTCAATAAAATCAGAATTTTAAACTGTATAAGAGCATTCAGCAAGAGCATCCGAAAAGCTTCGCTTTTTCTCAACATATTCAAGGATAGGCATATTGTCTTTAGTCGGATTTTGCATTTGTTGTTTCAAAAACATGGAACGAGCCCTAGTTTGGGCAAACAACATTCTTTCAAGAATAGCCCAAGCCTCATGCGTTGTCATAGCACGAGCGACATGAGCGAGTAAAGGAGTAGATAAAGTGGAACAAATCCATAATAGAATGAACTTGTCTTTTTGTGTCCAGGTAGAAAACTCCGGATTTGACGACGGTGGCACAGTGGAATCTAAAGCAATAGAAAGAGTCTCATGTGGTGCGTTGTCAATCGTAAGAAAGTGACCAACATTATATGCCTCAAGTGCCGATTTCATCGTATGACGCCACAAAGTGTAGTTGGTGCGCTCTAGTTTGATATTGAGCGTTGGAAACGCCAACATTGGCATGGTGCAACTGGAAGCAACAACCAGTAAAGCACCGATGTTGGTTTTCTCAGAAGTGTCATCCGCCATGATGGCAAGTAGAGTTTGTTTTTGAGTATCGTCTTTCATAATGAGAATTTAGGGTTTTGAAAAACATTTGAGGATTGTAAAAGCTATGGATACCATGTGAAGGGAGAGATTTTGTGTGAATGTAATCTTGCATTCAACTTAAATACCCAAAGAGTAATCCACTATATGTATAAAAGCAATAAGGTTTGCCGGTTTGGAGCAATTTCATTTCGCCACGTAAGCTTTGTACACCTGTCACTTCTACATTGTGGCACGTTGCATTTTGACACGTGTCCTATTGTCATTAATCCATATAATTTAAGGTAATTTATACATGGATTTTTCTAATGTGTGCCCATGGGCACACAATTAGAATTCTAATTTTGGTAAATCTGAATATTGTTTGTTAATTTTGATTTTTTAAAAGGGTTCATTAATTCCAATTTAGGGAATAGTTTTGAAATAATTTCCCAATTTAACACTTTTATTGTGTGCCCATGGGCACACATTAGCCGAACCGTTTATACATCACCAGATTTTTGACACATTGTAATTTACACGTAATCTTTTCATGCTAAAATACTATTTAATCTTTTCACCTAAATTTAGATGCAAAGATTTGGGTATGATTTATTTATTTGTGGAAGTTAATCTATGTATCAACCTATATCTTAACAAATTTCTACCTTTTAAAAAAATGTACTAAGTATTTTAATTTCCACCATGTAATCTTTTCACTTAAATTTGGATAAATTTTTTGACTATTATTTTATTTAAAATACTATCCCATCAAATAGATAATTAGAATATATAATACTAACAAAGATAAATTATCCTATTAAACATAAAGATAAGAAAATGATTGATTTTCTGTGTTATTTACGTAAATCACTTATATATTTTTTAAATTAAAAAATCCAAAAAATGATAATTCTAGATTACACACAAAAGCATATATCTATAACTATATATTAAAGTTGTACCTTTTCGAGCCACCATGTTGATTGTGGTCCCACTTTTTATTTATAAATTAATTTTTATTGATATTGATTTAAAATTTTCAATTAAAAATTTTCTATCTATTTATGTGAAAAATAATTTTAAAATTAAAAGTAACGAAAATTATTTTATCTTTTTATCTATTTATATAAAAGATATATCTTGAATCAAAATTTGATAACAAAAAAAAATTTATATTATATTTCCCTTAATTTCCTTTTTTGCTTATTCATGTAAATATAAAAAAATATTTTTAAGAATTCAGTCATTAAAAATATTTTATTATTAATTATAGGCGATTTTGCAGTAATACAACAACTAAAAATGTTTATTGCAAAAATGACCATGTTATACTTAAATAGCATTTGAATACCCACGTGGGTATCTTTGCTATAAAATGAACATTAATAAATCTTTTTTTTAATAAATAAAAATTCTATTTTTGATTTATAAGTTTTAAAAGAAATATGAAAAACATATTGAAAATAGTAAAAACGAGATTTACCCCCTACCATCGTGGTAACAATTGGCGGGAAATATTCCATAATTATGGAAGTTGTGATTTTCATTATATTTTCATGTGGGAAATATTCCACATGGGCATCTTTGGCGCTAACCTCCCTACAATCTTGGTGAAGAACACGTTAATATGGAAGTTGTGATTTTCATTATATTTTCTAAGAAATATTCCTTAATTATTCTTCTTATTTATGGTTTTTCATAACTACCTGATCATGAAACAACTATGTAATACCCGAATTAAATTTTGGCCCTATAGTCAAAAATCGAGTTTCTTAACACGCAAGCAACGTCGTTTTAAGATAATACGTTATGCATAACCCGTTTCGCTAAACCAGTTTGACAAGTCAAATATATATTTTATGCCCATAATTATTTAATTATATATATTTAGCTAGGATTTGATCCTATCTTCACAAACCACTCGGATCATAACTCCCGTTAAGCCTAGTTAAACAAAATCATAACAAACCTAGCCAAATTCTTATCTTTACCCATAATTATATCTTTAATATATTTAATCCTATTTTAATCGTAAACAAACCGATCTCCTTATCCGATCTTTGACCTCCGTTATTTTTTGAAGACCTGATAAATTGCTACGGAGAACTAGCCCATCCCTAAATTCCCTTTGTTCTTCGTTCGGAGGAGCCGACAACTAAACAAACTCGTCGATTTTCAGTTCCGGTCGTTTGGTTGCGCGGGTGAAGTCGGTCGATCCATACCATTGTCAGCGTCGTCCCTCTCGCTTGAAAGCCTAGTCTCGTAGTTCCGGTGAGTGCCTGGTTCTTTCCGTTTTCAGTTTGGCTGGGGTGGTGTCGGGTCTTAACGAGCGCTAGTGTTCAATTGGATCCAAGCAAGGCAGGGAATTCACAAGCGGACTCTTTTGCCGGCGCTCCCTCCCTGACGTTGGCGTGACTGCTCGGGGTACGAGTCTAGCTCCGACAGCGGGTTGGCTTCGATAGGTTGTAGTCGGGAACCGGGGATCACGCTATTACTTTACACCGGGGCTTTGGGATCTCAAATGGGGGCAGAGTAGGCGTCGTTCAATTCTAGCATGGTTACTACTTTGCATTTAATTAGATCGTTTTAGCTATGGTGAACATGGGAATGAGTTTTTATGTGAGTCTGCTAGCTAATATTTGTCGGGTAGGTTAAATCGGTGAGGGAACTGGGCGAGTTTTTAGATTAAGGGAGGGAGAAGTTTAATTCTTCGGAATGGGCAGGAAGAAGGTTTTGTGTAATAATTGTAATCACTCGTTTAATGGTTGTGGTGGGATATTGAATAATTATTAGTTGGGTGTACAGTTATGTACAAGTGATGTGGTGTTGGTTAGCATGTGACTAGTTAACTACTGGAGTTGTGTTTATATTAGGTGTACTTGGTGTGCAAGTACAGTAGGATGGATACGTAGTTTTTTTTAGCTTAGATTGATTAGTTAGTAGTTTTGTTTAAGTTAGGTGGTATTAGGTAACTTTGGCTTTAGTAGAAGTCGGTTAATTAATGCGTTAGCTAACATAGCTTAATATCTTACTGTGGAAGCTTGATTAATCTTGAATTTGGAAGTTTGTAAATAAGAATAGATAGCTAGGGTTTGTTAATTAATCTATTCATGTGTAACGAGTTAAACAAATAAATTTGTGGGTCTTAGTTAGCACTGAACTCCGTTAGAGAATTTGGTTTGAATTTGTATTTATGCTCCTCATTATGTTTAGGAGAATCGCTTTTACTCGGACCTTTGAGCCTTCCGCGTTGTTTGAGTTTCTTCCTTTGAGGTAAGTCGTTTTTCGACTTGCTCGGTTCTTTTCTCCCTTGTTAGACTGCGTATCTATATTGTAGGACGGGTTTTGGGAACTAGTCCCGAATGCCTTTTAAATTGTTTTGAGCTCCTTGTGTGTTGTGTGCGTTAATGATTTTAAATGCGTTTTATCGAAAAATATTTTGGAACGTTTTCTCTGTGTTGGTACCGTTTCCGACACGGCCCATCGTAGCTGGTGTTGAGGAAGAGTTGGCTACGTTGACCCGTGTGACTGGGAAAATCGTGCCCCTTCAAAACGAAAATTATTATCTGTGTGTTTTTGGCAAGTGCTCCAGTGGAGGCTTAGACAGGGGTTAGAAGGGAGTTGTGAAGTGGAGTGGGAGGGCCTGCCTCTGCACTCGGCGCGGTGATGAGCACCTTGGAAGTCGGATTGCGGAAAAGGAGGAATTGTTTTGCTATGAGATTGTGATTGTAAATGCGTATGTGACTTGTGTGACTGATATAACTAATTTAGGTATTGGCCTTTAGAGTTATGATTGCGATTGTGGATTTGTATGCTGACTTTAGATAAATGATTTCAAAGCGTTCTATAATTTCCGTACTCTCTAGCTTGGTAGATTAGACGCTGACCCTTCGGGGAACATTTTTCAGTTCCAGGTATGAATCAGGGAGCCGTGCAGGAACTGAGGCAAGATGGCGGGCCGGAGCGGTAAAGAGCGCGTGTCATAGTGGGATTGGTTTATATACTAGTTTATTTACAATAGTTAGGATATTGATTTTAATATTTGTTAGTCGGAGTTAGTACTATGTTTTTGTTATTATTACTTTGTTCGGATAGTTCAGTTTCAATAGGCATTGTGACGTATTTGAATGTTAATGTTTTTCGGGGATTCATGCATTATGACGTTTTCTAAGTTTTATTAAATAAAGGTTGGATGTTTTATTATGTTTTCTCGTCGTGCCCGAGTTGTAAGGTCCTACAGTGTAGACGTCAACCTAATTAATAGTACCTTGTAAGGTCTATTTCCTAGTAGCGTCTCGACGGAAGTCGGGGTGTTACAAATTGGTATCAGAGCCAGGTTGACAACAGGGCACATGGAACTGACCAACAAAGAGTACCCGAGGTCCAACTTAAAACCAAAATCGGCCGGTGATTTCAAAATGTTTTACTGGGGTAGACATGTTGCATATAGGGGGGTAGGTGACACGTCGCGACTCCGCCCCCTCAGCCGAAGGACCTCACGTAGAATAGTAAGAATTAGGTCGATAAATAGAATGTTTAAGTTTTGACTGGGGACTTTCTATTATAGATGGCCCCACCAACCCGAGCTAGAGCTGCAGAAGCCAACGGAAGAGGCCGCGGAAGAGGCCGAGGTAGAGGTCGTGGAAGGGGTAGAGGAGAGGCCCATGTAGCTGCTGAGCCAGAGGTACAACATGATACCCACCAGGAGGAGGTTGCTGAGAGTCAGGATGTGGCTGCTGCTATTCATCAAGAGGATAGTGCATCTGTCGCTGGAGGAGGTCTCCCGGCAAACGGGGCTCAAGTGGGAGGAGGAGTGCCACCCGCAGGATTGGTCCCAGAGGTGAATGCTGCGATCCAGATATTATTGCAGACTTTGATGGGTGCGGGAGCTGCACCGAATCTGAACGCAAATGCGGGGCAACAAGGAGCTGAAAGGAGGGCACCAGTTCTAACAACCCTAATTATCTAATAACCTAGAAGACCTTCTAGATTCAATTAAATAACAACATGAAGATTCAAGTTATCAATAGAAACAAACACTTAGAGCAAGCAGACATCTAAGTAACTTGTGAATTTATTCCCTACTTTAATCAACTTGTCCAACCGGTACTAAATTAATTAAAGTCTACTCTTGATCCAAATAACTCCAACCAGTAATTAATCGGATTCAGTTGTAACTAGAAATTCTATTAGGTGATCAATCTAATAAAACCCTAATTTAGATTCAAATAAGCACAGGAAATAATTTTTATTCAAGTTCGTTGAGAATCAATTAAATCTCACAATTATACACAAATCATGACTTCACTAATTAGCCAAACACAAAGGAAAATTAGCAATGCATAATTGAAATTGAAATCAAACTTACAAAGGTTCTACGTCTTCCTTGAGAGAAAAACCCTAGCCTCCAAAAGTTGATCAAAAGTTTTATCAAAATAAACTAACATAAAGTATTTATATGTCTCTAAAAATAACCCTCATAAGATATAATAAACCATACAACTCGGAAATCATAAGCCCATAAATCCAAATGTCAAAGCCCAACATCAAAACTTGGCCCAAATCCAACACTCGTGAGAAACGCCAGATTGCGCGGCATCGGCCTGCATTGTACGGCCGCGCAATGTCTTCCCCGCGCAATTGCTTCTCATATGGCATTGTGCGGGCTGCTACGCGGCTTCGACCCCGCGCACTTGCTTGACTTCTTGGCTCGATCTTTCTTGCCTTTGCTCTTCATCCTAGTGCATCCTAGCTTCCTTAGCCTCGTCCATCTCGTCCATCACCACCATGTTCCATCTGCACTCGCCCCGCTGTTGCTCCTAAACCTAAAAACCTGTAAAACCGAGCAAACCAGCGCATAACACCCGACAACACAAAAACCTAAAAACTACCTAAAAACTAACCAAAACCTAACCAAAACATATATAAAACATGCATCTAAACTACTCCTATATGCGAGCTATCAAATTCCCCATGCTTAACCCTTGCTTGTCCTCAAGCAAGACATAAATCCAATCACACCATAAAAATGCAATCTTACATCCATTTCAAATCAAACAAACATTTCTCATGTAATTAAAAACTCAACCAAGACTTCTCAACATGCATTATGACTAGCAAAAAGTAAAGACCATTCATCCATCCTAGACCTCACCAAGGAAATTGTGTTTTGCACTCAAAACTTCAAGTGTATAAAGGGTATGTGTTTCACTCAAAATCAACCAATGAAAACTAGACTACCATATGCTTGCATCAGAGTTCTAAATCTCCACCGTTGGGGATCAAATACATAACAAAAATCATGAGGTCTTTTTCCGGCTTGAAATGGGGCCAAGGTAAAGAGAAATTTGGAAGGGATATCATTTGGCCTGTGGGGCTAAATCCGGGATAAAGAACTAATCCTAAACCCAATTCAACACTTTCTTCTCAACTTCCTCCACACTTCTTTCTACCAACTTCATTACATTTACATTCAAACACTGTACTTTCTTTTTTTTTTCTTCTTTTGCCTCTTTTCAACTCTTTCTTGCTTTGCTAATGAAGACTAATAACATTTAAGCACTTTTGCTTTTGCTTATTTTGCAACAAACTTCATCTTCATTTTTTTTTCAACTTTGAACACAAGAGTTTATTTCTTCTTCTTCTACCTTTTTCACCCAACTCCCCCATACTTACATCAAACTCACACAAAATACAACCAAAACCTAAAGTCCTAAATCCGGATTATGGGTCAAGCTTATTCGGCTATGGATTATTTTGTGGAGCTAATAAAAATAGGCTTCAAGCTCAAAAGAAAGGGGTGTCAAAAACATGGATCTTGTAGGGTATGAAGGGAAATAATAGGCTATTAAGAAACATTGCCTCAATCACTTTAATGCTATGTATTCAATCATATAAAGCAGCCTCAAAATAGAGTATTAACGCAAGTTCTAGAGCTAGATAATCATGGTGATACACTCAAGTATGTAGAGAACAAATATATCATGAAAGGCCAAAATCAAATCTCACTAGGCTAATTGTTTTGTCTAGAACTTCAGAATGAATCTAAAACTCAAGCTAAATACATGCTCCATCCTATAATCAAGTCATTTAATCAATGATCATGCTTATATCATATCCACTTCAGTAAATCATGCAAATCATGGGTTAGAACTTATACTTAACTTAGAAACACAAGAGGAATCAAACAATGGGGAAATAAGAACCTAAATGCAATATTTTTGTATTTTTTCGACTTTTTCTAAATTTTTTTCATTTTTAGAATTTTAATCAATGCATGCAAAAATTTTAAATATGACCTAATCTAATGCAAACTATATGCAATGCAAACAAGTAATTCCCTTCCCCCATGCTTAAAACATACTTTGTCCCCAAAGTATAGTAAAAAGGTAAGGAAAGTGAAAAACTCACAGAACCTAGTTGTCCGGGTAATAGGGCGGAAAATCTTGTGGTGGCTGTGGCTGGTACTCTGGATGAACTTCTGGCTGCGGTGGATAGTATGGTGGAATCTGCTGAGCTGGTGGTGGCTGATATGGTGGGAACTGAGGATACGGTGGATCTGGAAAGGCGTACTGCGGATAAGACTGATGAGGAGGGTAGCCCGCTGAACTTCAGCCATCCAATCTAGTGTTGAGCAGTCTGAACTGCTCATCCTGGCGGGCCCGAAAAGCAGCAAGTTGCTAATCCTGATGAGTCTGATATGATGTGAACCTCTGATCCACATAACCACGCATGTCCTGGAAACCCTGATCGATGTGAGATGTCATACTGTTGTAGCGCTGCGCGTTCTCCAACTGCATCTGTCTCATCATCTCCATCATCTGGTTGTACTGTGTATCACCTCCAGCTGGTATAGATGGGTCAAAGTGTTGTTGCTGGGTATCCTCCTCAGACTCATCCTCCTCCTCTATGTCTTCAGCCTCAGCGGACTCTTCCTCTTCATCTTCTTCTTCCTCAGCCATAGTGAAATCCTCATCCATTTCTTCCTCTTCAGATTCCTCAACAATAATTGGGGCCTTATTTTTACCCCTAACTGGACCCCTGACAGTAATCACATCCAAATCTTCATCCCGGGGTTCAATGTACCAGTTAGCCGGGCTGTTTCCAATCTTGACTCGGTTCCCATCAGGAAGCTTCATTGCTCGCCCAGAATCTCCAAGCACCCAATAGTAGGAGTTCCTGTAGAAATATAGGACCCCCATCTTCTTCAGCATAGTGAAGTTAATTGCCACCGGTGGGATATCAACTTGTAACCTACTCAGATCAACGCCAAAGTGCTTGGCCAGATGGGTCACAATCCCACCAATACAGATAGCTCCTCCACCCTTGTTTGAAACATGGTACATATGATTCATCAGCATAACACCCATACTCATTCTTTTTCTTTTCAGCAAAGAAGCCAATACAGCCACATCTGTCAATTGTTTCCACCTTCACCCCGTCCATTCATGCTACCAGAAATAAACCGTTGAAAAACTTTGATGGCGGGATGAGTGATGGGAGAAGCCTTTTCTTGGATTGGGTTATAAGTTCTTTTTCCTGTTATGGCTCTCCAGAAATGTTTATCAGCCCATGTAGCTTCAGTTTCAGTAACCACGACATCATTGTCATAGATATGCAGGAATCCAAATGTCTCATTGACCTCTTTCAAGGTCATCTTCCTTCTTACACCTCCGAGCCAGAACTTAATCTCCTCTTCTCTTCTGAAATCAATGGACAAGGTACTCAGAAACTCTAGTGTTAACCCCTTGTAAGTTGGTTCACACAGCTTCAAGAACTCGCCCATTCGTAAATGCGCCGCTATCTCATTCAACAGATGAGCAATCCCAATCTCATTCATCAGATTCCAATCAATAAACCTGGTTGCTGCCCATTTCCTATCCTTCAGAAGCACAAATTTGACCACATGATTGTTCTTTGCCAAACTGATCCCAAAGCTTTCTTGGGTCCTTTCTCCCACCACAACAGGGGGAGCATAAGCGGCTCGGGATGATGATGCAGTATCTCTTCTATTTCGTTTAGGAGCCATTTATACCAAAATTTTTACAGAAACCTGCACAACACCCGCCAAGCAAACACAATTTTTGTTGTCCCGGCAAGGACAACCACAACAATATTTCACAAATAATCGCTCAAACACTCACTTCCCCCACTACCTAAAGCAATTTAATCAAATTTTAATCAAATAATGGGTGTATTTCGGATTTATGCAAAAAGCTTAAATAAAACACGAATCTATGCTAGAATCATGTAATAAACAAACTTTTGTGAAGAACTTAAGCCTAAATCCGAGCCTAAAGGGGTCAAATTCGAGTTTTTCTAGTGAAACCTAGATCTAGATTCAACTAAGTAAAAACCGAAATTGAATGGGGATTTGAGACACTTACTTGAATCCTTGTTGATTTTGATGTTGTTGGCTCGATTTGCGGTTGAAATCCCGCTTGGAATGGCTTGAGAGGAGCTTGAAACCTTGCCTTCAATGGAGGAGGGAGGGAGGTTGAAGAAGAGAAGGGCGGCGAAGTGGAGAAGGAAGGAAATAAAATGTCGGGTTAAATTAAGATATATCCCGAAAAACTGCCAATTGCGAGAGATCGCGCTGGATTGCGCGGCCGCGCAATTGCGAAGCCGCGCAATTGCCTCCCAGTTGGGATTGCGCGGCTTTGGGGCTATGGATTGCGCGACCACGCATTTAGCAGGCCAAGCCGCGCAATCCCAACTGAGTTGGCATTGCTCGGCTTGGTTACAGATTGTTTGGCCACGCAATTTTTGTCCCTTTTCCGAGTATTTCTGTACTTCATGGTTGGCCCGAGTTTATCTAAAATTTGAGGATTATTTCTACCTAAACTAACTAATAAACACAAAACTTGTAAAACAGAAAGCAAAAATCAAAGCAAAACTATCATAAAACATGTGTTGCCTCCCAAGAAGCGCTTGTTTAACGTCATTAGTTTGACGTAAAAAGGATATCAAGGCTCTTGTTTCGGCTCTTTTAGAGCCGTCTCTTCCAAAGTCGCACCATTGAATCCTTCATAATATGGCTTCAGTCGCTGACCATTCACCTTGAAGAGGGACTGAGAAACACCATCATAAATATCAATTGCGCCATGCGGATACACACGTGCCACCACAAAAGGACCTCTTCATCTTGAGCTCAGTTTTCCAGGAAATAATCTGAGGCGAGATTGGAACAAAAGTAC
Source organism: Fallopia convolvulus (assembly GCA_964016875.1). Lineage (NCBI taxonomy): Eukaryota > Viridiplantae > Streptophyta > Magnoliopsida > Caryophyllales > Polygonaceae > Fallopia > Fallopia convolvulus. The sequence goes on from OZ024725.1 coordinate 8,836,150, forward strand.
TTTGTCCCCCACAAAAGGACCTCTTCATCTTGAGCTCAGTTTTCCAGGAAATAATCTGAGGCGAGATTGGAACAAAAGTACTTTGTCTTCCTCCAAATATGCTTGTCATGCCAGGCTTTTGTCTTTTCTTTGTATATCACTGCATTATCATAAGACTCGAGCCTGATTTCTTCTAACTCTTGGAGTTGAAGTTTCCTGAATTCGCCCACCTCATTTTCTTGCATGTTGCACTTCTTGACTGCCCAGTATGCTTTATGTTGAACTTCCACCGGTAGATGACAAGCTTTCCCAAACACCAACCTGAATGGTGACATCCCAATTGGTGTTTTGAAAGCGGTCCTGTACGCCCAAAGTGCATCATCCAACCGAGCACTCCAGTCTTTCCTATTTGGTGCAATTGTCTTCTCCAGAATGGACTTGATTTCTCTGTTGGACACCTCCGCCTGGCCATTTGTCTGAGGATGGTATGTTGTAGAGACTCTGTGTGTGACATGATATTTTTTCAATAATGCACTCACCATCCTATTACAGAAGTGGGATCCCTTGTCACTAACTAAAGCTTTAGGGACACCAAATCTAGTAAAAATGTTGGTCTTCAGGAAATCTGTCACCACTTTAGAATCGTCAGTCCTGGTGGCCTTCGCTTCCACCCACTTGGAAACGTAGTCCACCGCAAGCAAAATATAGTAATTCCCAAAAGAATTGGGAAATTGACCCATAAAGTCAATGCCCCATACATAAAAAATTTCACAGAAAATAATAGGAGACTAAGGCATCTCATTCTTTTGGGACATATTCCCAACCCTTTGACATCGGTCACAGGATTTACAAAAACCATGAGCATCCCTAAAAATGCTTGGCCAGTAAAATCCTGCATCCAATACCTTCCTAGCAGTTTTGTTAGAACTAAAGTGGCCCCCACATGCATAATTATGACAGAAAGTTAAGATAGAAGTTACCTCATTATCCGGGATACATCGTCGGATTACCTGATCAGCGCAGTGTTTCCACAAATATGGATCATCCCAGATGTAGTATCTTGCTTCACTTCTTAACTTATCCTTTTGAGCTTTTGTAAAAGTTGGTGGGAATTCACCTGTAACCAGTAAATTAACCAAGTGTGCATACCAAGGTTTTACAACCTTAATAGCAAACAAAGTATCATCTGGAAATTCCTCCTGAATGGGTGAACTTGCTGGCCTCTTCTGTTCTTCCATCACCAGACGACTCAAATGATCAGCAACCACATTCTCAGCCCCCTTTTTGTCTTTTATCTCAATGTTGAATTCACTCAACAATAAGATCCACCTGATTAACTTGGGTTTGGCCTCCTTTTTTGTTAACAGATAGCGGAGTGCTGCATGATCTGTATAAACAATCACTCTTGTTCCCAGCAGGTAAGAGCAAAATTTCTCCAATGCAAACACAACTGCTAGGAGTTCCTTTTCTGTGGTGTAGTAGTTCCTTTGAGCCTCATTTAATGTCATAGAGGCGTAGTGAATCACATGAGACGCCTTGCCCTTGTCCTGTCCCAAAACAACCCCCACTGTATAATCACTGGCATCACACATGATCTCAAAAGGGAGAGACCAATCTGGGGCTTGAATAATGGGAGCTGTGGTGAGGCGGAGTTTTAGCTCATCAAACGCTGTCTTACATGCATCACCAAACTCAAATTCTGCTTCCTTCTTCAACAACTCACATAAGGGGGAGACAATTTTGGAGAAGTCTCTGATAAACCTGCGGTAAAATCCTGCATGGCCTAAAAAAGAACGAACTTCACGCACATTAGTAGGATAAGGCAAAGATTGAATTACTTCAACCTTAGCCTTATCGACCTCAATTCCCCTAGAAGACACTACATGGCCTAATACTATACCTTGTTCTACCATAAAATGACATTTTTCAGAGTTGAGAACAAGATTAGTATCTTCACATCTTTTAAGCACTAGTGTCAAATGAGTTAAGCATGAATCAAAATCATCCCCATGGACTGTAAAATCATCCATAAATACATCAATAAATTTTTCTATGTACTCAGAAAAGATACTAACCATACACCGCTGGAATGTAGCTGGGGCATTGCACAGTCCAAAAGGCATCCTTCGGTATGCAAAGGTGCCAAAAGGACAAGTGAATGTTGTCTTTTCCTGATCCTCTGGTGCTATGGCTACCTGAAAATATCCAGAATATCCATCCAAGAAACAATAGAATGAACGACCAGCAAGTCGTTCCAACATCTGGTCAATAAAAGGTAATGGGAAATGGTCCTTCCGGGTTACCGCATTCAGCTTGCGATAATCAATAAACACCCGCCACCCGGTCTGGACTCTGGTGGGAATGAGATCACCCTTGTGATTCTCAAACACTGTGATACCACCCTTTTTAGGGACAACCTGAGTTGGGCTGACCCATTTGCTATCAGAAATAGGAAAGATCATACCTGCTTGAAGGAGCTTCAACACCTCCTTCTTCACCACCTCCATCATCGGGGGATTCAGTCTTCTTTGGGGCTGTCTAGACGGTTTAGCTTCATCTTCTAATAAAATCCGATGCATACATGTTGAGGGGCTAATCCCTTTAATGTCTGCAATGGTCCATCCTATGGCCGTCTTGTGCTCCCTCAGAACTGCCACTAATCTTCCTTCTTGCTCATTGCTAAGCTTGTTGGATATAATTACTGGCAAAGTGTCTCCTTCACCTAAGAAAGCATACTTGAGATGATCTGGAAGTTGCTTCAATTCTACCACTGGTGCCTGCACAATAGATGGTAAAAGCTTCTCGCTTGGCGAGGTTAGTGGTATGGGCTTTGAGCCCGGTGGCATAAGTGGACGCTCAAAGTGAGCATTCAACTCTGCCACCACTTCCTACAGGTCAGTCTTTAAATCCAAATCCGAGGTTTCATTCATAATAGCATTTTCCAAGGTGGACTTTAAAGCTTCTGATTCATGTATATTGAAGAATTCTTGAGCAAGTGGCTCTACTACATCAACTAAGCATAGTGAAGAATCTTCAGGAGGGTATTTCATTGCATCATAAATATTATACTCTACCCTTTCCCCGTCGAATTCCATAGTAAGAGAACCACTACAGACATCAATCTTAGTTTTAGCTGTTTTCAGAAAAGGTCTACCTAGCAAAATAGGTGGAGCATGCTTATCATGGTCCATATCTAAGACATAGAAATCAACAGGAAATATCAGATTATCAACCATTACAAGCACATCTTCAACTATTCCTTTAGAATAAGCATTTGACCTATCAGCTAACTGTATCACAACACCAGTTTCTTGCAGATGACCCAATTCAAGCATTTTGTACACAGAGTAAGGTAAAACATTAATTGAAGCACCTAGATCTAGCATGGCTTTATCAATTTTTGTCTCACCAATAATGCAGGGAATAGTGAACATGCCAGGGTCACCACATTTTTGAGGCATGCGCCTTTGAAACACAGCAGACACATGTTCACTTACAGAGATTTTCTGTTTCCCTTTTAGCTTTTGAGTTCTTTTTATGGTGCACAATTCTTTCAAAAACTTAGCATATCTAGGAATGCTTTTAATCAATTTAAGTAAAGGAATGTTTACCTCACACTTGTTGAACGTCTCAAACAATTCCTTGTCGTTCTCCAGCTTTCGGGTCTCTTTTAATGCCTCTGGGAAGGGTGGAACCGGTGCATAAGACTTCAGAGGGGTTTCAGACGAATCAGCATTGACGTCCAGATTGCTCGGGATCGCCTCCGATTGCGCGGCCACGCCTTCATCAGCCAAGCCGCGCAATCCCAACTGAGACGTCATTGCGCGACTTGGCAATTGCGCGGCCGCGCTTTTTGGCGTCTCATCCCCGCGCAATCCCAACTGGAACTGTACTACGCGGGGTGGCAATTGCTCGGCCGCGCACTTAGGAGGCTGGCCGAGCAATTCGTCCCCGAATGGGATCTCATTTGTAAGCTCGAGTTTTTCTTCTGTTTCACCCTTAGCTTCTTCTGTTATGCCCCTTCTGATTGGTATGTGCCCATCCCTGGGCTCTACTTGAAGCTCTCGTCCACTCCTCAGAGTAATAGCATTGACATTCTGTTTCGGATTGAGCTCGGTCTGAGATGGCAACTTACTTGAATCTCTAGCTTCTGGTTTGCCTACAACATTGGCAATTTGACTGACTTGAGTCTCTAGATTGTGGATGCTAGACTTGGTCTCTTGTTGAAATTGGCTCATTGAGCCTTGCATTGTAGTCATAGTCTGTGCAAGAGTCCGAATCATATCTTCAATAGACATAGCATTCTGATTGGCCCCCTGAGGACGGGGTTGAAAAGGTGGCTTATATGGAGCTTGGCCACCCTGCTGATTGAATTGCTGATTGTTTGAATTTCCGTACCTCAAATTAGGATGATCTCTCCAGCCTGGATTGTAGGTATTGGAGAAGGGATCATACCTCGGCCTAGGTGGTCCATATCCTCCAACTGCATTCACCTCAGCGTTTTGATCTTGAAGTGTAGGGCAAGTGTCAGAGGGATGCATGTTATCAAAGCAGATTTCACAAGATTTCACCTGCTGTCGACCACCTTGCTGCAACAGTTGTTTCATCATCATTTTCAATTCAGTGACTTCATCTTGGATTCTTGTATTAGCCACCACTGAATTTGCAACTCTCGAGCTAGTTTCTTTTCTGAACTAACTTGTGCCCTTAGACAGTTGTGTAAACAGGTCAAACACAGCAGCAGGAGTTTTGTTGAGAATGTGACCTTGGCAAGCTGCATTGACCATTCTTCTCTCATCATCCAAGAGGCCATTGAAAAGATATAGAATCAGGTCTTGATCAGTGTAGCCATGGAAGGAACAGCTGGCTACCAACCTCTTGAACCTCTTATAGTATTCGTACAAGGACTCATTAGCTTCTTGTTCGATGTTACTGATTCGCTTTTTAAAATCGTTGAGCCTTGTAGCAGGGAAGTACTTCTCCAGAAAAGCTTCCTTCATCTTAGCCCATGTATCAATACTTCCCGGAGCCAAGTAGTAAAACCAGTCTTTAGCCTGATCCTTGAGAGAAAAAGGAAAGGCTCTCAGCGCGATCTGGTCATGAGTTACATCAGCAGGCTTCATGCTTGAGCACACAACATGAAATTCAGAAAGATGCTTGTTGGGGTCTTCACCACTATGCCCATGGAATGAAGGCAAAAGGTGGATCAACCCGGATTTCAGTTCAAACTTGACTCCCTCACCGAGAGCAGGGAATTGCACCGCCAATGGTTGTTGTGTCAGATTTGGTGCAGTCAACTGTCTCAGAGTTTGGTCACCCATTTCAGCAAATTCAACAGATTCAGATTCAAAGTCAGATTCTTCAAGAAAGAACGGTAAGGCCTGAAAGTGATTCCGGATTTCCTTCCTTCGCTTGAAGAGTGTCTTGTCAATATCTGGATCAAATAACAGGGGAGATGAGTTAGTAGCACGGGTATGAACCATATAACAGGTTCACACCCAAAATAGCACAAAAGTAATAAACACAAATAGCGACGAGTCCCCGACAACGGCGCCAAATTTGATGAGGTATTTTCGGTGGTCGTTATACCTATCAAAGAATCCTTAACTTTACCAAACTCAGTAGAGCGGTAAGTAAGGGTCGAACCCACAAAGACTCGTGTAAATGCGTTATTGCTGAAGTGCCAAGTAACTAATATGGGGTGTTTATTGATTGAAAATCTAAACTACTATGCAAATTGAAACTAACTATGAATGCAAATATGATTGAGTTTAATAAATATGAGAGAAACGTGTTCAACTAATTAGATCTATCATGATATTGCTTTATTGATCATCGATTCTCTTGATTCTCTTCTCACTTGAATAATCTATTGTGGATAATAATCCTACTAAGGACTAAAACCCAAACTTCAGTTATAGTTGATAGACCAACCAGTTCTAACAACCCTAATTATCTAATAACCTAGAAGACCTTCTAGATTCAATTAAATAACAGCATGAAGATTCAAGTTATCAATAGAAACAAACACTTAGAGCAACCACACATCTAAGTAACTTGTGAATTTATTCCCTACTTTAATCAACTTGTCCAACCGGTACTAAATTAATTAAAGTCTACTCTTGATCCAAATAACTCCAACCAGTAATTAATCAGATTCAGTTGTAACTAGAAATTCTATTAGGTGATCAATCTAATAAAACCCTAATTTAGATTCAAATAAGCACAGGAAATAATTTTTATTCAAGTTCGTTGAGAATCAATTAAATCTCACAATCATACACAAATCATGACTTCACTAATTAGCCAAACACAAAGGAAAATTAGCAATGCATAATTGAAATTGAAATCAAACTTACAAAGGTTCTAAGTCTTCCTTGAGAGAAAAACCCTAGCCTCCAAAAGTTGATCAAAAGTTTTATCAAAATAAACTAACATAAAGTATTTATATGTCTCTAAAAATAACCCTCATAAGATATAATAAACCATACAACTCGGAAATCATAAGCCCATAAATCCAAATGTCAAAGCCCAACATCAAAACTTGGCCCAAATCCAACGCTCGTGAGAAACGCCAGATTGCGCGGCATCGGCCTGCATTGCGCGGCCGCGCAATGTCTTCCCCGCGCAATTGCTTCTCAGATGGCATTGCGCGGGCTGCTACGCGGCTTCGACCCCGCGCACTTGCTTGACTTCTTGGCTCGATCTTTCTTGCCTTTGCTCTTCATCCTAGTGCATCCTAGCTTCCTTAGCCTCGTCCATCTCGTCCATCACCACCATATTCCATCTGCACTCGCCCCGCTGTTGCTCCTTAACCTAAAAACCTGTAAAACCGAGCAAACCAGCGCATAACACCTGACAACACAAAAACCTAAAAACTAACCAAAACATATATAAAACATGCATCTAAACTACTCCTATATGCGAGCTAAAAAGGTTGAGAGAGGTTGAAGATTGCGACCTTTCTAAAAAGGTTGCAGCCGCATTTACGTGCTTACGTGTCTGGTCTCCGACTCGCGACGTTGAGAGAGGTTCAACAGTCTGATTTGGCGTATGCTATAGCCACCCTGAGGCCGGAACAGGTGGATGCTCAAGTAGGAGGGAGTAAGAGACGGAAAATGGCAACTACATCGACTTCTAGGGGTGACGATCAGTCTGGACAGTACCCGCAAAGTAGACTAGAGTTCCAGCCATCGGGACGCCAAGAACGATCACAGCAGAGTCGGGCTGCCGGGAATCAAAGACAGTGCTACAACTGTGGAAGCGTTGAGCACTTGAGGAACCAGTGTCCTAGTCCAGTGAAGGATTGCTTTACCTGTGGGAAGCCCGAACATATTCAGAGGTTCTGTACGGTTGGCGCACCTTCGCAAGGATCAGTACCGGGGATGGGAAACCAAGGAGTCCGTCATCCGCCGCAAGCTCCAACTCAGAGTATGGGTCGAAGCGCGGGAGCCAGCAATACGGGAAAAGTTCCATCGAGAGTGTTAGGAATGAAAGGAATGGAAGAACATGAGGTTATCGCTCCTCCTGACGATCTACCTTGAGCATTTCAGTTGACAATTGTTAGTTATAGTTTAATCCCTAGTATCTTAGTTTCTTTTACAGGACGTGAATACCTTTAGTAGTTCACTAGGTTTGTTGAATTCTTTAAAACTGGGATTTCATTGCTTTGTTGCGACTGTTTTTCTTACTTGGTTGTTGCTTTGATCATTGATTTGCTTGGACGTTTTCATGAGTAGGAGATTGATTATTTCTATGTAAGTTATGGTCTTAAATTTATGTTTTGGATCATAAGATGTTATAGAATCGCGGTTCGGGGACGAACCATTTTCTTAGAGGGAGGTAATTGTAGAACCTCACGATCAGTCTAGTAATCTTTGTAAGTATTACACTTTTACGTTAGTTCCAGTCAGTCCTAAGTTCGGGACGAAACTTTCTTAAGGGGAGTAGTATGTAATACCCAAATTAAATTTTGGCCCTATAGTCGAAAATCGAGTTTCTTAACACGCAAGCAACGTCGTTTTAAGATAATACGTTATGCATAACCCATTTCTCTAAACCAGTTTGACAAGTCAAATATATATTTTATGCCCATAATTATTTAATTATATATATTTAGCTAGGATTTGATCCTATCTTCACAAACCACTCAGATCATAACTCCCGTTAAACCTAGTTAAACAAAATCATAACAAACCTAGCCAAATTCTTATCTATACCCATAATTATATCTTTAATATATTTAATCCTATTTTAATCTTAAACAAACCGATCTCCTTATCCGATCTTTGACCTCCGTTATTTTTTGAAGACCTGATAAATTGCTACGGAGAACTAGCCCATCCCTAAATTCCCTTTGTTCTTCGTTCGGAGGAGCCGACAACTAAACAAACTCGTCGATTTTCAGTTCCGGTCGTTTGGTTGCGCGGGTGAAGTCGGTCGATCCATACCATTGTCAGCGTCGTCCCTCTCTCTTGAAAGCCTAGTCTCGTAGTTCCGGTGAGTGCCTGGTTCTTTCCGTTTTCAATTTGGCTGGGGTGGTGTCGGGTCTTAACAAGCGCTAGTGTTCGATTGGATCCAAGCAAGGCAGGGAATTCACAGGCGGGCTCTTTTGCCGGTGCTCCCTCCCTGACGTTGGTGTGACTGCTCGGGGTACGAGTCTAGCTCCGACAACGGGTTGGCTTCGATAGGTTGTAGTCGGGAACCGGGGATCACGCTATTACTTTACACCGGGGCTTTGGGATCTCAAATGGGGGCAGAGTAGGCGTCGTTTAATTCTAGCATGGTTACTACTTTGCATTTAATTAGATCGTTTTAGCTATGGTGAACATGGGAATGAGTTTTTATGTGAGTCTGCTAGCTAATATTTGTCGGGTAGGTTAAATCGGTGAGGGAACTGGGCGAGTTTTTAGATTAAGGGAGGGAGAAGTTTAATTCTTCGGAATGGGCAGGAAGAAGGTTTTGAGTAATAATTGTAATCACTCGTTTAATGGTTGTGGTGGGATATTGAATTATTATTAGTTGGGTGTACAGTTATGTACAAGTGATGTGGTGTTGGTTAGCATGTGACTAGTTAACTACTGGAGTTGTGTTTATATTAGGTGTACTTGGTGTGCAAGTACAGTAGGATGGATACGTAGTTTTTTTTAGCTTAGATTGATTAGTTAGTAGTTTTGTTTAAGTTAGGTGGTATTAGGTAACTTGGCTTTAGTAGAAGTCAGTTAGTTAATGCGTTAGCTAAAATAGCTTAATATCTTACTGTGGAAGCTTGATTAATCTTGAATTTGGAAGTTTGTAAATAAGAATAGATAGCTAGGGTTTGTTAATTAATCTATTCATGTGTAATGAGTTAAACAAATCAATTTGGGGGTCTTAGTTAGCACTGAACTCCGTTAGAGAATTTGGTTTGAATCTGTATTTATGCTCCTCATTATGTTTAGGAGAATCGCTTTTACTCAGACCTTTGAGCCTTCCGCGTTGTTTGAGTTTCTTCCTTTGAGGTAAGTCGTTTTTCGACTTGCTCGGTTCTTTTCTCCCTTTTTAGACTGCGTATTGATATTGTAGGACGGGTTTTGGGAACTAGTCTCGAATACCTTTTAAATTGTTTTGAGCTCCTTGTGTGTGGTGTGCGTTAATGATTTTAAATGCGTTTTATCGAAAAATATTTTGGAACGTTTTTTCTGTGTTGGTACCGTTTCCGACACGGCCCATCGTAGCTGGTGTTGAGGAAGAGTTGGTTACGTTGACCCGTGTGACTGGGAAAATCGTGCCCCTTCAAAACGAAAATTATTATCTGTGTGTTTTTGGCAAGTGCTCCAGTGGAGGCTTAGCCAGGGGTTAGAAGGGAGATTGTGAAGTGGAGTGGGAGGGCCTGCCTCTGCACTCGGCGCGGTGATGAGCGCCTTGGAAGTCGGATTGCGGAAAAGGAGGAATTATTTTGCTATGAGATTGTGATTGTAAATGCGTGTGTGACTGATATAACTAATTTAGGTATTGGCCTTTAGAGTTATGATTGCGATTGTGGATTTGTATGCTGACTTTAGATAAATGATTTCAAAGCGTTCTATAATTTCCGTACACTTTCTTTCTAGCTTGGTAGATTAGACGTTGACCCTTTGGGGAACATTTTTCAGTTCCAGGTATGAATCAGGGAGCCGTGCAGGAACCGAGGCAAGATGGCGGGCCGGAGCGGTAAAGAGCGCGTGTCATAGTGGGATTGGTTTATATACTAGTTTATTTACAATAGTTAGGATATTGATTTTAATATTTGTTAGTCGGAGTTAGTACTATGTTTCGGTTATTATTACTTTGTTCGGATAGTTCAGTTTCAGTAGGCATTGTGACGTATTTGAATGTTTATGTTTTTCGGGGATTCATGCATTATGACGTTTTCTAAGTTTTATTAAATAAAGGTTGGATGTTTTATTATGTTTTCTCGTCATGCCCGAGTTGTAAGGTCCTACAATGTAGTTGTCAACCTAATTAATAGTACCTTGTAAGGTCTATTTCCTAGTAGCGTCTCGACGGAAGTCGGGGTGTTACAAGTTAACTGATGTCACCATGAAAATTCCATCTTGTCTTTCTATATAGTACATCTTGCCATTATGTATGCTTTATCATGTCAACATAATATCTTATATTTACATCTTTTTTTATTTATGAGGTCGAGGGCTTCATCAGATTTGGCGCCATATGATGAGATTTTGGCGCTAACAATTCCCTCCCATAATTAGTTACATGGTGAAGATCACAAAAATATGGAAGTTATGATTTGGATAATATTTGCTCAACAATCTTCCTTAATTCTTCTTCTTCTTTAACCGTCGCGTCTTCCATTAACATACCTCCTCCCACAGTAAACCGTACTTTGAAATTCTGCCATTAAACTCATCCCGCTGATACATCGGTCTTGATTTGGCCTATAATTTGCTCGATGGGTAAGTATTTATGTTTAGGTTTCATGTTATTATATCTTTGAACTATGTCGAACACTGATTATTTCATGTCAAAACACTTTTTTTTCATGCGTTTACAACATTCTTTACTATGTAGTATGACCAAACTTTTATGGTCTTTCATTGCAATGACATTTGTTTGATTTCATAACAACCCTATAATGAAATAGTTAACATGACGTCACCATGAAAATACCATCCTGTCTTTCTATATCGTACACCTTGTCAATATGTATGGTTTATCTTGTCAACATGATATCTTATATTTACTATTGGTTTATTTGTATATTGTAGGGCGATCAGAGTATTTGATGAAAGTGATAGTTGGTGGGGTATGGAGAAATAATGGAGATAAGTGGTATTACGAAGGAGATAGGAAAGCAAAAGCCATGATGGTTGCGGATGATATCGGTTTTGCCAATTTAAAGAAGAAAGTTGCTGAGAAGATAGGGGTTGATGTTCAAACGTATGAATTGGAATTGAAGTATCTATCCCAAAAGGATGGACATAATTTTCCACCATTTGATGTGTGTGATGATGACGACTTCAATGCCTACAGATTTCTTAACCTAAAGTCTGCTAGGGATGGTGTTTGGAGTATAGAACTTTATGCAAGTCTGATCCCTAAAGCGAGTTCATTTTCACATAAAGGTTGTGAAATAAATCTCGAAGCTACTGATGGGGAACATAGAGAAGTTGAAGTAGATGTGAATGCAAGTGCACCGTTGTTTCAGAATGATAGGACCCTAAATGAAATCCTGGATGAGGACTGTAAAGATTTTACAATAATGGATGAAAAGATCTCTACTGAAGTAGACAGGAAACGAAAGAGGGAATCTCTAGAAACAAATGTGGCATCGCTAATCAGTGATGACGAAGATGAGATTGTGATATCTACTACGAAGCGGCAAGGGATCGATGTTGTCGTATTGGGTGATGATGATGAAGGGAATGGTATTGGTTGTTCTAAATTAAATACTGATCATGTCTATGAATCAGTTTCTCAGGATGGATCAATGGACTATGATTCCAAATTTCTGGATGTTGTAAATGAGGTCGAATCGAAATTTGTCAAAAGTGAATCCATAAAAGCGGAATGGGATAAATTGGCGGTTGATGTTGTTAAGGAGAAGTCGCGCTCTAAAACTGTTATAGTTACAGGAGATTATTTCGAGTCAAAACAGTAGCTCAAAGATGCAATGATGGGACTTTCAATGCGTGAGTATTTTCAAGTGGAAATCGTCAGGTCTGACAAGAGAACATATGTTGTGTGTTGTGCCATCGACAAGAACTGCACTTTTTTCTGTCGTGGGTCAATCCTACCAAATTGTAGTTTGTGGTGTGTGCGAAAATTTGTAGGGACTCATAGTTGTGGTTTAAAGTATAGACACGACCATAGCAAAGGGGCAACTGCCAATATGATTGCCGAGAAAATTTTGCCAAGGTATTGTGTTTAATCATAATGATATATTATATGAAAACTTTTTATAAGAAAAATACGTATCATATTTTTTCATCTTTTTAAGGTTTTCTGGTCGTAGTCAAGCCCCTAGAGCACGAGAGATACAAGCAACAATGCAAAAAATGGGGATTGAAACAAGCTACTATAAGGCAAATAGAGCTCGCTTGTTGGCTGAAGACAAGGTACGAGGTAGCCCTGAGGAAAGTTATGCTCGACTTTTTGGTTGGATGAAAATGCTAAAGCAAAGAAATCCAGGATCCCATACTGTGATTCTTAGAGAATCCAACCAAAGCTTCAAATACGCATTCTGGTCTTTAGGGGCTTGGATCAGGGCAGTCCCTCATTTGAAACAGGTAACTTCATATATATAACTGTTTTGGTTTGAAAACATAAATTTATTATGGACAAGATAAATGTTATTGCATGACCGAATAAATGATCTTGTATGACAGGATACTTGTTATTGTCTGACAAGATTATCTGTTATTGTGCTAAAGGAAAAAATGTTATTGTATGGCAGGATTAATATAAATTCCTGACAAGATGCATGTTATTCACATCTACTTGTTGTCTATGTAATTGTTTCATGTTATATCAGTTGATATGGTTCATTTGTCTTCAAAGTACATGAGACATCTCCTCCAAGCCTCGGCACAAGATGCAAATATAGGGATTTATCCTATTGCATTTGTTGTGGTCGATAGTGAGAACGATGCATCTCGGTCATTCTTCTTCAAGGAGCTGCTGAATGTCGTTCCAGACAACCCTGAAGTAGTCATAATCTCTGACAAGCACGCAAGCATTGGTAAGGGTTTAAGAAGGAACTACACAGTCGTAATCCATGGACACTGCATCTTGCACATCTACCAAAATTTCAATGCCAAATTCGGTAGGGGAGACCTCTTAGATTTGTGGAATAGGGTTGCCAAGGAATATACAATTCAAGAATTCAACCATCAGTATGCACAACTTTGCGAAGTGTAAGCATGCTATTTTGTGGATGAGACAAATTTAGAAGAGGAAAAAGAGTAAGAGGAAAAAGAGGAGAAGCTAATAGTAATGAAAAGAAATTGAAAAATAGAAATGTCTATTTTTCATATTTGCATCTCCTATATAAACACAAACAGAGAAGCTTTTTGAAATAATCAAATCATCTTCAGAAAATCAAAGTGAAAAAGAAAACACAAGAGAAAAAGAAATAGGATTTCGTTTTGCAAAAGGAAAAGAGCTAGAGAAATAAAGAGAGGTTTATTTTTTCTTTGTAAAGATATACTCTTTTGTACGACGAACTTGTGGCTTGTACGAGTTGTCGAGTTTATTTCCTTCATATAGTAAGAAACATATCACCCCGAGGACGTAGACAATTTTTTGAACCTCGTTAAATTCTTGTGTGTTCATACTACTTTAACTATTCCATATTACTCAAAGCTTCCGCGTCTACTCAACAATTGGTATCAGAGCCAAACCAAAGTCTAAGGCGGTCAAGGTCTGATTTTGAAAACAATGGCTTCTAGTAGTGGAATTGTTAAAGTTGGAAAGTATGAGATTGAGAAATTCGATGGAAAAAAAGATTTCTCCTATTGGAGGATGCAGATGAACAATCTGTTAATATCTCAAAAGTTACACCAGGCGTTGTTGGGTAAGGATAAGAAACCCGGAGATATGAAGGATAGTGACTGGGAAGAGCTTGATATGGAAGCACGGCGCTGCCATAATATTATGTCTTGAAAGAGATGTCGCATTTATGCTGGATGACAAGGAAACTGCATCAAGTGTGTGGGAAAAGTTGGAGGCAAACTTCATGACGAAGACTCTAACAAATAGATCTATATCAAGTCACATTTATATACTTGCAAGATGGATGAAGGAATCTCACTCCGTGATCACATCAACAAATTTGATAGGATAATTTCAAATTTGAAGGATATTGATGTGAAGGTTGAAGATGAAGATCAAGCTCTTATGCTTTTGCTTTCTTTGCCAAAATCATACGAGAATCTTTTTCAAACATTAATGCTTGTGGGGGATACATTGACCATGGATGAAACTAGAACTGCGCTTCTAGCGGACGATTTGCGGAAGGTGGCAACTAGTAATATGACAAGTGGGAGCAATGAACAAGCACAAGTTTTGTTTGCAAGAGGACGGGGTAATAATAGAGGAAATAACAAGAGGGAAAAGTCTAGATCAAAATCTAGACGTCTAGCGGAAACTCGTTGTTACAAGTGTGGTGAGCTTGGGCATTGGAAGAAGGATTGTTGAAATAAGAGGGTACAATGGAAGGAAAAAAATAACAAGAATAAGGGAGATCAAGATGTAAAGCACGAAGCTAGTGTAGCTTCGGATGAGTGGGGCGGAGAATGTTATTCCATTACATCTGAATTTTCAAGCAATTGGATTCTAGATACTGGATGCTCTTATCATATGTGTCCAAACAAGAAGTGGTTCACTTCCTACTAGGCCATAAATGGTGGAACCGTTTTGATGGGTAACGACCATGGTTGTGAGACGGTGGGTATCGGTACAATTAGAATCAAGATGCATGATGGCATTGTTAGAACATTAATGGATGTTAGGCATGTCCCTAATTTGAGGAAAAATCTTATTTCTCTTGGTGTCTTAGAATCAAAAGGCTGCAAGCTAATTGGCGAGAACGGGGTTCTAAAAGTTGCTAGTGGTTCTTTGTTGGTTATGAAGGGGATTCGCCAAAGAAATTTGTATCATCTTGTTGGCAGTATAGCTACAGGTGATGTAGCAGTTGGAACAGGTGGAAGCAAGAGAAACCCAACAGAGTACACTAGGCGTTGGCATATGCGCCTTGGACATATGTCAGAGAAGGTTCTAAATTTGCTTGGTAAAAAGGGCTTGTTGAGGAACATGAAGAAGCCTTGCATGGAGTTTTGTGAGCATTGTGTGTATGGAAAAGCACACATGGTTTCATTTTCAACGAGCAACCATAAAAGCAGAGGGATATTAGACTATGTTCATACAGATGTTTGGGGTCCAGCTAAAGTTGCTTCCAAAGGTGGTTTCAGGTACTTTGTCTCATTTGTATATGATTACTCAAGATATGCTTGTGTGTATTTTCTTAAACATAAGAATGAGGTATTCGAGACATTCAAGCAATGGAAAGCAATGGTCGAGAACAGAACGGATAGAAAGCTGAAAACTTTGAGGTCTGATAATGGCACATAGTACATAGATGGTGCTTTCAAGAAGTTTTGTGATGAAGAAGGCATTGTTCGACATTGGACGATTAGAGACACACCACAACAAAATGAAGTCGTAGAAAGACTGAACCGTACACTACTTGAGAAAGCTAGATGTATGCTCTCCAATTCTGGTTTGGGTCGAGAATGGTGGGCGGAGTCAATTGCCACAGCTGTTTATATTATGAACTGATCTCCCCATTCGACATTGGATGGAGACACTCCTTTTAGGATGTGGTCAGGAGAAGAGGCAGATTATGGAAGACTTAGAGTGTCCGGATGCATAGCATATTATCATGTCAAGGATAACAAACTTGATAATAGGGCCAAGAAGGCAATTTTATTGGGATAAACAAGAGGAGTCAAGGGCTATCGTCTTCGGTCTATAGAGGATTCTAAGTTTTTAATCAATAGAGATGTCACTTTTGATGAGAACTCCATGCCAGCTTTATCAAAAGTTGAAGGTCCTAAAGGTGGTGATGTTGCGATGTTAAACTCTCAAGTAGTTGAGATAGAAGAATCCGAGGACCAACCAGATTCTAGTCATGATCAAGAGGAATCTCATCGTGACACATATTGTCAAGAAGATGATGAGCTTGAACATGAGGAGGTTCAACAGGAAAATATACAAGTACTACAACAACAACAACAACAACAAGAGTCTTTGGCTTCCACTAGACCAAGACGGAATTATAAATCAGTTCAGAGGTATGGGTTCGATGAGCCTCCGAAACACTACGGGCAGGTAAACTTGTTAGAATATGCTCTCTCGGTAGAGGATGATGGGCCGGTCATCTTCAAACAAGCTATCAAAGATGTTGATAAGGAGAGATGGTTGGTTGCTATGGAGGAAGAGATGGAATCTCTACATAAGAACAAGACATGGGAGGTAGTCCCATTGTCTGAGGGAAAGACTGCTATTTGTTGTACGTGGGTGTATAAAAGAAAAGAATATTCATCTGAGCTCGGTGGTACAAGGTATAAGGAAAGATTAATGGCCAAGGGTTTTGCACAGAAAGAAGGTGTGGACTACAATGAGATCTTTTCTCCTATGGTAAAGCATACATCTATTCGGGTGCTTTTGAGCATTGTTGCTCATGGTGATCTTGAGTTAGAACAACTTGATGTCAAAACAACTTTCTTGCACGGAGACTTGGATGAGGAAATCTACATGTATCAACCAGAAGGATATAAAGTAGAGGGTAAGGAGAGTCAGGTATGTCGCTTGAGGAAATCCTTATATGGATTAAAACAATCGCCTCGACAATGGTATAAGCAATAGGACTCTTTCATGTTAAAGCATGGATTCTCTAGAAGTGATCATGATTGTTGTGTCTACATTCAAAAGCTTCATGGAGGTGATTATATTTATCTCTTATTGTATGTGGATTACATGCTTATTGCTTCAAGAAGCATGGTGGAGATAAATAAGTTGAAACTCGAACTTGGTAAAGAGTTCGATATGAAGGACATGGGCGCTACTAGAAAGATACTGGTTATGGAGATCAGAAGAGAGCGAAAAACTTGTCATTTATTCTTGAATCAGAAAAGTTACATTCAAAAGGTTATTGATCGGTTTGGTATACAGAATGCGAAGCCAGTGATGACTCCATTGGCACAACATTTCAAACTCTCTAGTAGGTAATCTCCTGTTACAACACAAGAAAAAGCATACATGAATAATGTACCATACGCAAGTGTAGTTGGTAGTTTAATGTATGCTATGGTATGTACACGACCAGATATTTCACAAGCAGTTAGTGTTGTCAGTAGGTTCATGGTGAATCCTGGTAAGGCACATTTGGAAGCAGTAAAGTGGATATTGAGGTACTTGAAGGGTACCGTTAATGCCAGATTATGTTTTGGTGGAAAGACATGTCAAGTTAGTGGGTTTGTCGACTCAGATTATGCAAGTGATATTGATAAACGGATATCTACCACTGGTTATGCTTTTAAGTTATATGGTGCTCCGATAAGTTGGAAATCAATGTTACAGGCTACAGTTGCACTCTCAACTACAAAGTCAGAATATATGGCTATGGCAGAGGTAGTGAAGGTAGCTTTATGGTTGAAAGGTATTTTGTGTGACTTGGGAATGGCACGGGATAGTGTGGATCTATGGTGTGATAGTCAAAGTGCAATTCACTTGGCTAAAAATCAGGTTCATCATGCTCGTACCAAGCATATTGATGTCAGGTATCATTTTGTTCGAGATGTCATAGAGGATGGAGATATTTCTCTTATGAAGGTACATACAAGCAAAAATCCCGCAGACATGTTAACCAAGGTTGTGACAGGCAGTAAGTTTCAACACTGCTTCAAACTGCTTCAGATTAGCCGATGTTAAATTGCCCATGAGGGGTATCGTCCTTCGGGACGGTTACGGGTGAGGTGGAGACTATATGGAGGATAGGTAGAACTACGATTGGCTTGATCCCGACCAATGGGTACGTAGGCAGTCATGACTATAATGATGCAGCCGAGATGGTGAAGCTTATTATGCATACTAGAGTTTATTCTCTTATTCGTCCAAAATTTGAGGCTTTTCAAATTGTGTACGAGGTGGAGAATTGTAAGCATGCTATTTTGTGGATGAGACAAATTTAGAAGAGGAAAAAGAGTAAGAGGGAAAAGATGAGAAGCTAATAGTAATGAAAAGAAATTGAAAAATAGAAAAGTCTATTTTTCATATTTGCATCTCCTATATAAACACAAACAGAGAAGCTTTTTGAAATAATCAAATCATCTTCAGAAAATCAAAGTGAAAAAGAAAACACAAGAGAAAAAGAAATAGGATTTCATTTTGCAAAAGGAAAAGAGCTAGAGAAATAAAAAAGAGGTTTATTTTTTCTTTGTAAAGATATACTCTTTTGTACGACAAACTTGTGGCTTGTACAAGTTGTCAGGTTTATTTCCTTCATATAGTAAGAAACATATCACCCCGAGGACGTAGACAATTTTTTGAACCTCGTTAAATTCTTGGGTGTTCATACTACTTTAATTATTCCATATTACTCAAAGCTTCCGCGTCTACTCAACAATTGGTATTAGAGCCAAATCAAAGTCTAAGGCGGTCAAGGTCCGATTTTGAAAACAATGGCTTCTAGTAGCGGAATTGGTAAAGTTGGAAAGTATGAGATTGAGAAATTCGATGGAAAAAAAGATTTCTCCTATTGGAGGATGCAGATGAACAATCTGTTAATATCTCAAAAGTTACACCAGGCGTTGTTGGGTAAGGATAAGAAACCCGGAGATATGAAGGATAGTGACTGGGAAGAGCTTGATATGGAAGCACGCGCTGCCATAATATTATGTCTTGAAAGAGATGTCGCATTTATGCTGGATGACAAGGAAACTGCATCAAGTGTGTGGGAAAAGTTGGAGGCAAACTTCATGACGGAGACTCTAACAAATAGAATCTATATCAAGTCACAGTTATATACTTGCAAGATGGATGAAGGAATGTCACTCCGTGATCACATCAACAAATTTGATAGGATAATTTCAAATTTGAAGGATATTGATGTGAAGGTTGAAGATGAAGTGATCATGATTGTTGTGTCTACATTCAAAAGCTTCATGGAGGTGATTATATTTATCTCTTATTGTATGTGGATTACATGCTTATTGCTTCAAGAAGCATGGTGGAGATAAATAAGTTGAAACTCGAACTTGGTAAAGAGTTCGATATGAAGGACATGGGCGCTACTAGAAAGATACTGGTTATGGAGATCAGAAGAGAGCGAAAAACTTGTCATTTATTCTTGAATCAGAAAAGTTACATTCAAAAGGTTATTGATCGGTTTGGTATGCAGAATGCGAAGCCAGTGGTGACTCCATTGGCACAACATTTCAAACTCTCTAGTAGGTAATCTCCTGTTACAACACAAGAAAAAGCATACATGAATAATGTACCATACGCAAGTGTAGTTGGTAGTTTAATGTATGCTATGGTATGTACACGACCAGATATTTCACAAGCAGTTAGTGTTGTCAGTAGGTTCATGGCGAATCCTGGTAAGGCACATTGGGAAGCAGTAAAGTGGATATTGAGGTACTTGAAGGGTACCGTTAATGTCAGATTATGTTTTCGTGGAAAGACATGTCAAGTTAGTGGGTTTGTCGACTCAGATTATGCAAGTGATATTGATAAACGGATATCTACCACTGGTTATGCTTTTAAGTTATATGGTGCTCCGATAAGTTGGAGATCAATGTTACAGGCTACAGTTGCACTCTCAACTACAGAGTCAGAATATATGGCTATGGCAGAGGGAGTGAAGGAAGCTTTGTGGTTGAAAGGTATTTTGTGTGACTTGGGAATGGCACGGGATAGTGTGGATCTATGGTGTGATAGTCAAAGTGCAATTCACTTGGCTAAAAATCAGGTTCATCATGCTCGTACCAAGCATATTGATGTCAGGTATCATTTTGTTCGAGATGTCATAGAGGATGGAGATATTTCTCTTATGAAGGTACATACAAGCAAAAATCTCGCAGACATGTTAACCAAGGTTGTGACAGGCAGTAAGTTTCAACACTGCTTGGAACTGCTTCAGATTAGCCCATGTTAAATTGCCCAGGAGGGGCATCGTCCTTCGGGACGGTTACGGGTGAGGCGGAGACTATATGGAGGACAGGCGGAGACATAAAACACCCTTAACAAAACATAATTCAAGTTTTAGCACTAGTCGTACCAATAGTCACAAGAACACTCCAACCTTCACCGTCATTAGCCATCGGAAACTTATGAGCCATGAGCTCCTCCTTGATTTTGTCTAGTATAGACTTAGCTAGGGCTCGTGTGATGCGCCCAAGATAGGGTATGGCTCCTTGTCTCGGCTTCATAGCACCTCGAACATCGTCTTTGGTTGCTTGTCCAAGTATTGGCTCCCCTCTATCGTGCAGATTGGGCTTGTCTTTAGGGATGGAATCTTCACTCAAATCATGGGGCCATGACTCGGTAGATGGAATCACATCATACGAGGTCAATCTACAAAGCAAGACATGTGAGTGCAGGGTCTTTCAAATTGACAAAATCCCATGCACCCATGCTCTTGCTTTTGCGAAAAAAATTGGGGTTGATGTTGGCGACCTTGTGAGTCTTGTGTACAAGAATGCCCAAATGAAAGAAGTATACAAGGAAAGTTTCCATCTCGTCCCACCGTTTCAGCTTTGGACTGTACCTCTCTCTGTTCTAGGAACAAAGTGTCTACCACCAAATGTAAAGAGAGCTCCAGGAAGACCGAGGATAAATCGGTTTAAAGCACGTTGGGAGAGAAATTACGCTAAGGCTAAACGATGTGGAAAGTGCGGAAGGCTGGGACATACACACCGTACTTGTGCAAGTCGTGCACCCATACCTTCAACATCGACCTCATTGCCTTAAGTTAATATTCTCATATTGGAAACTATTTACTTAGATATTTCTTAATTTTCGTAGTGGATATTTGTTTATATTTTGTTTGAATTGAACACTTTTGGTTGTGTTTCCTATGACATTTGGTTGAATGAATTTAGTTAGGTGTAATGAATTTAGATTGGTCATAAGCTTTTGCTTAGTTTGCTGTTGTGTTTTGCTCAAAATCAGCAGTGGTTTGGCTAAAAATCAGCAATGGATTTGGCTAAAAATCAGCACTTTTATTGCATGAACATCAACTAGACTAAAAATCAATATGTTTTGGCTAAAAATCAGTAAAAATGCAACAAGAATAAACTAAGACCAATTTATTTTGGTGCAAAAAAACTGATCTGCTGTATACTAGCAACAATGCAACCAAATACAAAATCTGAAAATCTGCCAACATACAATCAAACACATAAAGCTAATCAAGCTCCTCAATTTTTATAAATGCATTTGGCTAGTCTTCTCCGACTTCAATTTCTGGACTTCAGCTTCAAGTTCCTTAATCTTTTTACGCAATGCTTCTTCAGTAAGTTCAGCATCCCATAATTGTCCATTCTTGTCCAACATAGTGCGCTCTAGTTCTTTCTTTTCCGCCCTTAATTTTTTGATTATACCATAAAACGGATCTGTTGTATTACAAGTAGGGCTGCTCACTTCCATTAATGTGTTCACATAGAAATCTAAGTCTTCTTTGTTATCGTCTACATCGCCTCTAAAGTGAATGTCATACCTCCTCGGGTCTTGACTTTCGTAACTAGAGCAATCTGAATTAGAAGAAAGAGATATCCTAGAACAATTGAAAGAGGATAAATTAATCAATGAGCTATATAAATTAATGAACAACTGAAATACAATTACAAAGTAAAGGGATAAGCATGAGGTTAGGCAAAAATATCTAAATTCTCCTTTCTTCCCCTTCCATAGCCTTTCACTCCACCCTCATTGTCAACACATCGTGAATCTAAACATGGTTAGGCAAAAATATCTAAATTCTCCTTTCTTCCCCTTCCAATTGATTTACTCAACGAGACACCAATTTCTACCACTGATCCATTCAATGAGACAACAATTATGAATATATAGCCCAACATTTACAGCTGATCTGAAATTCAATAAAAATCAATCAAATACACCATAGGCTCACGATCAAGATTTAGAGTTCTTCAATTTGGGGTTCATATAATGAAATTGTTGGCCTAATTCAATTTAGGGTTCTTCAATTTAGGGGTTTTTCATCAGGAGGAAGATCTAATGAAATCGAGGGACTTACCTACAACGTGGACAGATGAAGGTGCGCGGTGCGGGGTGACGGCGTCAGACGATGGTGTGCGAATTGTCCTTCTCTGCGTCGGGAGCCAAGAGCATGGGTGTGAGATGATGGTGTGAGAATTGTCGTCCCCCCTATACAATTTATTTGGTTTGGTTTGCTCAATAAAAAAAAGGTGGGTCCCACCCTTCCACATCAGCCGCGAGAATTTTTCTCGTCAATTGGACGGTTTCAATGTGGAAAGTGCGGAAGGCTGGGACATATACACCGAACTTGTGCAAGTCGTGCACCCATACCTTCATCATCGACCTCATCGCCTTAAGTTAATATTCTCATATTGGAAACTATTTACTTAGGATATTTCTTAATTTTCGTAGTGGATATATGTTCCTATTTTGTATGAATTGAACACTTTTGGTTGGAAACTATTTACTTAGGATTTTTATCTTGTGTGATTTCCTGATTTAAAATGAGTGATTCAGGATTTAAAATGTTGCATGACAGGATTTAAACTGAGTGATTCAGGATTTAAAATGTTGCATGACAGAATTTATATGTTGCATGACAGGATGAAAATGAGTGATTCATGATTTAAAATGTTGCATGACATGATTTATATCAATTTATATGTTGCATGACAGGATGTAAAATGAGTGATTCATGATTTAAAATGTTGCATGACAGGATTTATATGTTGCATGACAGGATGTAAAATGAGTGATTCATGATTTAAAATGTTGCGTGACAGGATTTATATGTTGCATGACAGGATTTAAAATGAGTGATTCATGATTTAAAAGGTTGCATGACAGGATTTAAAATGAGTGATTACGTGGCATCATGACAAGAGAATTTTTAATTTTCAAAATATATCTAGAAATATTCATCCAAGTGTATCAATTGCCAAAAACAATGATACCCCTATTATACTTTTTAAGATACCGCTGAAACAACACAAATCCAACTACAATCATAAATTAGAATATGGAAATCAAGCAGACAGTTTGCTGAAACACAAATCCACCTACAACCATAACTTAGAACAACACAAGTCCAATACGTTGACTGACATCTTTCAGTTTGTAGAAACAACACAAATCCACCTAAAAATAAGGTATATAGAGCCTAACATAAATTCAGCGACTAGTCAAGCAAACAGTCCATAATAACAACTTCATAACTTAGAATAACATTCCCAAGCATCATGCAGATCAAATACCAGTATAAGAAACGGGTGAAAAGAAAAACTCAAAGATGCCAAAAACAAGAGTGAAATCTAACAATATAACAAAAGAACTAGTGTAAACAAGAACGAGGCTATATTTGCATATGGAACATACCTTAATAAGAGGTGAAATACATCTACAGGCCATTGAACTTACACGTTTTTGTCAATCACCACCCTGTACTTTGCGGGTTTCAAATAAACACTTCAACTTTACTATTTTTTGTCTTTTAAACACTGATTTCTTGAGTGAAGTTCACTCGCCGTGACGTGGATGCCACATGTCTACCATGTAGGTATCAACTAGATAATTTTATTAAATCTTACTAAAAAAAATTAAAAACTTTTTTTTCTTTTTTTGAGTCTTCTTCATCTTTTACAGATGAACTAAACCAGAGACAAGTTCACAAAAAAAATGTCAGCATATATTTTACAACCTAAAACTAGAAAAATAAAGATTTGAATCCATTAAATAAAAATATATTTTACAACCTAAAACACCATTAACTAGATAAGAATAATACAACTATCGCATTTCGAATTTTCTTTAGACAGTAGTAGTGCATCGGAATAACTAGGAACGACGGACTCGGGGAGTTCAAGTTCATCACCATCGGCATATATTTTCTAGCTGCCTCTCTGGAGACGGACTCGGAGTTCTAATTCTTGACCGCCGACATATCTTCTCAATCTCTGTAACGACGGACTCGGAGTTCATAATTTTTCACCGTCGACATATCTTCTTTGCCTCTCTAGAATGGGAGTTCGAATCTGGAGGTCTCAATCCCGCCCTCAGATCTGGAGGTTTCCACCACCGCTTTCCTCCCAATTGTTGTCGGACTCGGGACGAATTCTTCACTGCCGGCATATCTTTTCTGCCTCTGGAACGACGGACTCGAGACTTCGAATTCCACCGTCGGCATATCTTCTTCTCTGCAATGACAGACTAGGGAGTTCAGAATTTTTCAACGCTGGCATATCTTCTCTGCCTCACCAAACGACAGACTCGAAATTCTCTCTGGAATGACGGACTTGAAGTTCGAATTCTTCACCGCCGGAATATCGTCGGCATATGAAAGGAACGACGGACTCGGGAGTTCTCGAATTCTTCACTACACGGCATATCTTCACTGCCTCTCTGGCCGACTTTTGGCAGAAATCAAATCGACAGAAATCAGAAACCCTAAGCCCTAATTCAATTGGCAGAAATCAAATTCCAAATCAGATCCAAATACCTCTATTTCCCTGAGGGGTATATCCCGGTGGCATATGGCGCGGACATTGACCGCATCTTCAAATCCGAAGTCCGTCGTTCAGCCGGAGTCCAGCGGCAAATTGATCGCATCTTCAACCGGAGTGTTCGTCGGCATACAAAAGAAATCAGATCTATCAGATCCGAGTCCGGCAAAAAATTGACCGCTTCTTCAACCGGAGTCCGTTGTTCCATCCTGGCTCTCTCTCGAGTCCATCGTTCCTCGTCCGACTCTCTCCAAATTCTCCAGATCTGATCAGATCTGGATCTTAGAAAAAAAGGCAAAGAACATAAAATAAAAAGGGACAAAAATAAAAGAAAAGGAATGTTATATTTTGAGATATTTTATGTATTTTTTAAAAGAAAATATATTTTAGGTATTTGATAAGTTTCCCACTTGCATATTAAGAGAGTGAGTCTCACACGATGTGCCACATCAGCGTTTAGTGTCTAAATGACAGAAAATAGTAAAGTTGAAGTGTTTTTTTGAAACTCGCAAAGTACAAGGTGGTGATTGTCAAAAGGTTGCAAGTTCAATGGCCTATAGATGTATTTCGCCCTTAATAAGATCAAAAACTTTTTCACATATATATATATTTGTTGAATGGTTGCACCTCGCTGTTGTAGTTTGTCAGGATGCACGCAAAGAGTAGCCTTTCGGTATGCTTTCTTTACAGCAGCAGAAGTTATGAGTTTTGTTAGTGGAATTGGTTACCATCTACTATCAGATCCAATGATCTGTCATCAAAGAAAACTTACACTACTACAATTAAAGCCTTTGGTAGCGGATTGTGGTGGCGGTTGAGCAATTGTGGCGGTTTTGGCAGCGGTCTAGAATATTCTAGCGGTTTGTGGCTGCGGTTTTTTGTTATAGCAGCGGTTTAACTAGCGGTTTTTTAATTCACCAACTATTGTAGCGGTTTTTTTATTATATAGGGGCGGTTTTAAGGTAAGTAGGGTTTTATAAAAGCGAGCTTTTTTTAATAAGCGGCCCAAATAATTCATTTTGCGCGGGGGATGAAATTTTGTGGGCGCCTCCAGGCTTATTTCATTTCCACATACCCAAAGACGACGATAGATCTGGGAAATTAGGAAACTAGGGATTCAAAGATGGAGAAGGTCGAAGGGCCATAGGGGCATACGAAGAGGGGAAATAGGAAATTTGGCTCTTAATTCGGTCGAACAAATGGAACAATTCGGGAAGAGAACTACTTGCAATGGGTTAGGGCTTTGGAAGAGGGAGTAAAAGCACGTAGGAGGTGAATTCGCCTCCAGGCTTATTTTCTTGTTGGAGGTAAGTAGACCTAAATTATCTTTGCCTTCTTCTAATTTTTTGTTGCTGAATGTGTCTATATTGTTGCTGAATTTTTGTTGTGTGTACGGTAGTAGTAGTATGTAGTATAGGGATGTAAAGAAGGCCATTATTGTCGAGCTACTATTGTGGAGCATGTCTCAGAGGACTACATGGGTGACCAAATTGATGTGTTTAGGAAATGGTGATTTTGTAGCATTTGTGCCGTTCTTAGATTCATATTTAGATTATCTTCATTCTTGTTTTTTAATGATCTGTTACAATGTTCAACTAGTACTTCAATTAACCAATGAATTTTGCATTATGAACTTTCAAAAGCCAAATATAAAATGCACAAACAAACAATTCAATTGATGAAAATTTTAAATAGAGTCCTGTGAAGCTCTACTGCAAAGATCATCACATAAAGATTAGCACTAATTTTATTTGTATGGATAGTGTTCATTAATATATACTACTATTGGCTAATGCAAGAACTTCATTCTTTGAGTACATATTAATTAAGGGCATTATTAGTCACATTATCTAACCTTTAGTCATGTCACAATCTAAATATTTTGACATCCAAGAAGCTTTACCTAATTGTAAAAAAATATTTATATTCAAAACTAACCCATGTTCTAATATTATATATTCTTCATTCATGATTGAGAGTTGAAACTGTCTTCTTCCTCTACTTTTACACCTTTCACTTGCTTCTTAGTAGAATACTACTAAGTATTAACCAAGATTAGTTTATATAGAAATAATTATATATTTGCATGCCATGTATATAGTTTGGCAAAGATTTTTTTTTATGTGAAAAATACCCATGTTTGCCCTTTGCCCTTTTTTCATGTTTATTAAGATGTTTCTATTCTATTTACAAATCCTAAAATCTGTGAGTTCTGCTACTGTCCCACTCCCATGGATGAAGACTAATTCTTCTAAGACAGATGAGTGGTGGCCTGATAATTACACAGAAACTGGTGCGAATGATAATGACACGGAAGCTGGTGGGAATGATAATTATACAGAACCTGAGTATGTGTTTTGTTCCTTTGATCATGTTGACATTAGTTCTATATATTTATATATATATATATTCATACATATATGCTTAATTGATTTGTGTTTAGGGAAGATATGCCTCCTGTATCTGAGTATTCTCATTATTTGGCTGATGGGATGACCTTAAGTGACAAGGCCAAGTTCAGGCTTCCTTTTATATTGCTTGCGTTGACATTTTACAATAAGAAGCAGGTAGTGTATGTGGTGGGTCGGGCTTAATAAAATCCTAATTAATTCAGCCACTAACTTTTTTAACTCTTAATTAATTTAGTTTTAATGTTTTGTTTTGACTTAATTGACTGTTTGCAGCACACTGCAGACTATTAGCTTGTGGATGGTTTGCCATACTCTCTATTGTGGGCAATCATGTAACACCCCGATAATTTATAAGGGATTGAGGTGCTCCCCATGTCAACAAGAGCTCTTCCTTTTCTGGGTTCAAGTGAGGACAGAGAACTCAGAAGTTAAGCGTGCAAGGGCGAGAGTAGTACTAGGATGGGTGACCTCCTGGGAAGTCCTCGCGTTGGCATGGGATAACGCTTCTAAAGGCTCGAGCCTTACAAATGGTATCAGAGTCGACTCTAGGTTACGAGTGCACTTGGCCCGGAGGGCGGTGACTCGACCTAGAGGGCGGTCCTTGGGCCTTGACGAGGACGTCAAGTGCTTAAGCGGGGGAGATTGTAACACCCCAATAATTTATAAGCGATTGAGGTGCTCCCCATGTCAACAAGAGCTCTTCCTTTTCTGGGTTCAAGTGAGGACAAAGAACTCAGAAGTTAAGCGTGCAAGGGCGAGAGTAGTACTAGGATGGGTGACCTCCTGGGAAGTCCTCGCGTTGGCATGGGATAGCGCTTCTAAAGGCTCGGGCCTTACAAATCAGGTATGGGAGAGTGTATCAATTTCCTTTACTTAGAGGTAAGCAAAAATATCAATTTCCTTTACTTGGATGGTTTGAAAAACGAGAGGCTTTTGATTATCTACAAATGAACAACAAATATAATTAGGCTTCAAATCTGTCTTTCCTTTTCTCTATCACTATTGGACAACTATTCTTGGCAAGTGGCTGCATACATGGTAATACTCGCCACTTTAGTTTTTCGCTTGATCAGACATATATTTTTCACAAGATTTGGAATTGTCAACTAATTAATAAGCAACACCCTCTATTTCTTTCTTTCTTTCTTCTTGAATCTAAATATAAGATTAATATTTTAATTGAATTGTAGATTTTTCAAAAGGATTCTACAAGGGTCCATGGTATGGCTCTGGAACTGCACCCTACACTACCTGACACGCAATTCCCCATCAAGAGATGCAGTGTAGATAAAATGAAAGAGTCCGGCAACTTCATAGCAAGGCTGAAGCATTTTTACTTCTTAGAGGTAAGCAAATATCAATTTCATTCACTTTTGAAATAGTTGATATCATAAAAAATGATTTATCAAGACATATGTTGCCACCATGTTATAGGCAGGGGAACACAAACAAATGAAGAGCAGATAACCAGAGGTGAGCGCAGCTGCGCCAACCATTGACATGTGATGACACATTCACTATTGACATGCCACTAAATGTTTGGTAGGATGAGCACAAGATCCTTATCACTAAACACGAGCTCCTTCAATGGTTATTCCAAGAATGTGTACATGCCTCCCATGTTTCCGTTTACATCAAGTGAGTTTATGGTCCCAATCTTGTTATTTAACATCAGAACTTATTAACTTGCATATTCTACCTTGATCTTATTTTTGAATAGTTGATTTGATATTAGTTGCCCAGAATCGTTTCAATTGTTATTTAGAGCGTTAGACATGCCACTTTCTTAAATTCCTTAGTTCTGGATAGATTAGCTCTTAAGTCTGCTATTAAAGTCCAACCAAGTAGTCAAGTACTTGAGCCTGAATTATCTGATAGCAAATGGATTTTTCTACTGTCTAGAAGAGAGAGAGTAAACATTGTACAAAGTACACTGTATGTGTAGACCCGCCACCCGTGTACCCTTGCAAGTTGAAAAAGTTAATAAGTTATCATCATCTACATATAAAGCATGTGAAAAGTCCCGACATTAGATTCACAAAGGTTGTGTGCTCTAGACATTCGCTTCAGATGACTTGTGCAAAACACTTACATTAAACTGTTTCAAGCATGTGAAACTGACGAATTTAAGAGTATTTAAGCTTGTCTCTTAAGAGCATAGAGTATTTAAGCTTAAACACACAAATCAAACATTTACTCACAATCTGAAAAAAAAAGAACATCCTGACTAGAAAAGCTATAGCCTATAATGCATATCTGGGAAATATATATTGTACTACCTGAAGAGGTTGAACTCTCTATGGGACCAATTTAGATAATGGCCCAGCTTTATATTTCTTGTGTTTAAACAATCATATTTTACCAAAAACTTTTATATATGTTTAATTGCAATTCTGACATTAGTTATGCATGGCTCATTTAATGTCCTTACATTAGTTAAATCCAGTGTTTAAAAAGGCGCGCCTGGGCCATGCCAGCGCCTGCATCAGTCAGGGCGAGGCCGCCTGCATAAGGCGGCCCCTAGGCGGCTCAGGCGCACTAAGGTGGCCAGGCGAGCCTAGGCGACAGGCAA
The DNA here is from genome assembly GCA_964016875.1 of Fallopia convolvulus. Classification (NCBI taxonomy): domain Eukaryota; kingdom Viridiplantae; phylum Streptophyta; class Magnoliopsida; order Caryophyllales; family Polygonaceae; genus Fallopia; species Fallopia convolvulus. The sequence goes on from OZ024725.1 coordinate 8,865,876, forward strand.
TGCGCCCGATCCTGATTTGCTTGAAAAATAATGTTGACGATATAAAAAAAGGATAGAATCTCAACAAATCAACTATATATCTTATCAATATATATTAATATCTTTTATTTTCCCAAATTGAAGTTATTGTGATATTTTTTTATATGCAATTATCTATTTTCAAAGATCTCAATATCCTTTCTTTTCAAAAAAAAAGATCTCAGTATCCTTTTATCTAACTATATAAGCATACGTGTATCTTTTTCTCCTTACACAACTCCTCTCCTCTATCTTTTTCCATTGTTCAATACTTCATTTATTGTCTGGTTGTTGGACGTTTGAGACTTGGAGCTCCTGCTGCTGCAATACATAGGGGATATTGATCTTGACCTTCATTTAGAACTTAAAATTTAATAAAAACTTGGGTTTTTTCTTTAAAAATATGTTTTTATATCTTACTTAACATTATTTTGTTTATATTTATTATTTACCGAAAATTTATGTATAAGGCGAGCGCCTTCGCCTTAGAGGCGCGCCTAAGCGATCTGGATGGTCCATCGCCTAGGGTGTCGCCTTGCCTTTTTAAACACTGGTTAAATCCATAATAAGAGAATTTAGATATTTGCTAAAAGTGTGATTCATAAGCATGCATTATTTCTCTATACATAGACAAATGGGTTGTAATGTATGGTTTTAATTTGTTTTATTACATATTAAAACTTAACACTTATGGTTAGTTTATTTATGAATTGATTTCTCTCTCAATTTTATTTTCTCTATACATAGACTAATGGGTTGTTGTATTTGCTTAATAGGAGATTGTCGCTGTCTACAACGCCCCTGGATGGAAAAGAAAAGATGTTAAAATTCTTGTAAGTCTTATTACCATGTAGCAACTACTTGGGTGTAAACTTTAAATATATACATAAGTATCGGGTTGCATTTGCTAAGAAAACAAAACTCCTAAGGAAATATATGTTCATTTTGCAGGTGCTTTTGGTTGATAAAGTGTGAGTGTTATGGCTGTTGAATGGACTATTGTTTAGCTATCCTTATTTTGCAGCAGTACATGGGTATAGAGGTATATTTGCGGGTTCTTTCGATTTGATCAAGTTTAGGAAGTGTATATAGGTTCTACATGTGAATCTTGGGCATTTGGGTTAGGACTTGTTGGAAGTTGCCCTTGGATTTGCTTAAGCTTTTGGTGAACAATTTAAGCAAATTCCAATTTGCATCTCTATGTAATGAATGATGGTTTGCTCAGGGAATTCCAATTTAACATGATTCCATATGTTCTTGTGTATAGCTTACAAAATTTCAATATAAATGTTTTTTTTAGAAAATAAACTAGTAGAGGATTATATTCTTGCTTTCACCATTACAAAACCGCTGCAATATTGTGAAAAACAGTCGCTATAAATTTGAGAACCGCTACGAAAACAGGGAGAACCGCTTCAATTGAGTGAGAAAACCGTTGCAGTAACCTATCACAACCGCCACTAAAAATACACAAAACCGCCATCTTAGTTACAAAAACCGCTGCAATAGGCATAGGTAAAACCGCCGCCTTAGATGTTGTAGCATCGGCTATAAAACTCTATCGCAGTGGTTCCAGATATCGATGGATAACAGCTGCCTTATCTTTAAAAACCGCAGCAATTGACCTAAAGCAGCGTCGGCAGATGAAGCGGTTGCAAAACCGCCACCTTAGGCTTTTAGTAGCGCTTTCTTACTATTTTGTGGTGGTTTTCGACCGCTACAAAAACCCTTAATTGTAGTAGTGTTAATTCAAACTTCAAAGCCATTATGCATCATTCCCTATCAATCTAGTCATAAGCATGACAAATACAGTTGTACATGTGCCAAGAGGCAAGAAAAAAATTGTTAGGAGAAATCCATACGTATATATCATTTCCTTCCACTTTCTTGATTGATGCCTTCATATGAAATTTATTTGGTGTTGTAATGGTAGAAAAATGACACAAAGTACACTTTTCAAGAAAATCTGACGTACATATTGTAATGTTGAGAGCAATGCAGGCAGGTTTCCTTCTTTTCCATTAGACCACCTCTTGATATTGGCTTCCAGTGTTTCAGAAAATCTCTGCAAATACAATCACATGTCATGTAATCCGGGAAATAGAAAAACTTTCTATTATTAGAATAATGTTTCTCAGAAAATGGATATCATACATTCCTCTCTTCTTGCTCCCTTTGAGCAATAAGATCACGCATATTTTTTCTACAAGAGCCTTTGCTTGGAAATAAAACACAACAAGGTCAACAAATTGAAGTAGATGCAAAACTTAGGAAAAACCACTAGACCCCAAAAAATAAGTTACCAAACATACCACACGTTCATCCGTCCTCAACTGAGATTTCTCCATAGCCCGTTCCCTAGCTTCTGCAGTAGCTCATTCTACAGCAGCACGTTCTGCCCTCAACTGGGCATCCTTAGATACAATATCAGTTGTGGGTTCCTTCATATCCAGGTTCTCAATGTTGGCAACCTCTTCACTCTTTTCCTTTACAAAATCAATATCCACTTCCTGCATCAAAAATCATTTTTATAATTTACGCAATATATAGGATATCAAAAAATATTTAACAAGTGCTTATTTATGAGCGATAGAATAATCATTACGGGTGAAAAAATATCATACCATATGTGCAGATTCTTTGGCATCCTCTTCATCCCCACCCTGATCATCCCCTCCTTCCTCATCTTCATTTGCTTCATCATTAATTTCTTCCCCTCCATCATCATCATCATCTTCTTCCTCACTCTCATCTTCCTTACTTTCTTCATCCCCACCCTAATCATCCCCCCCTTCCTCATCTTCATTTGCTTCATCATTAATTTCTTCCCCTCTATCATCATCTTCTTCTTCCTCACTCTCTTCTTCCACTCTTTCATCATCATCTTCTTCTTCCCCTTCTTCACTGTCCTCTCTCCTACTCTCTTCTTCTTCATCTTCGTCACTATCTTCTTCATCACTTGAGATATTTGATACATGTACTCTCTTCTTCTTTATATTCCTCTCTTCTTCTTCATCTTCTATTTTGGCAGGATAATCGTACTAACACGTTACCTGCTGAAAATAGGGAAATCCTAACCACAAAGCAATCGTAACGCGTTATGAATTATGGGCAAGATGTAGAACCAAATAAAGAATGGAAAACAAATAGTAAGCAAGTTGATATGCGTATATTGCGATTGTAATTGCAAATAGATCTCTCCAAAGTATCCTAGAATGCTCGAATGGAAGTGAAATGATAAAACAAAGATGAGATTCTGCTTCTAGCTTGAGTTCAAAGTGCCAGTGTCAATCGTGCCCTTATTTCCGCCTCAGCCCTGTTTTATACTCCTCTCCTCCGTTACAACCGTTGGTGGAGCGCCTAACACATCCCGGAGATTTCGCCCTCGTCGTTAATTGCTTAGCGGTTTAGTGTTGATCATGAAGTCCGAAATTTCCGCCTTGCTTTGATTGTTGTTGAGAGGGTTTCTTGACAACAAATAAATTTATAAGTCAAGACCCCGCTGAGTATAGCAGAGTCAGGATCGTTCCACAGGAAGCAAGGTTGTTCGTTTATCAATTACTAAAAAGCAAAATAAATCAAGCAAAAACACTCACAAGCAGCCTCGTTAACGACGTTGTAGAACCACCGTAAACAAAAAGACTCAACTAACGACCTAAATAAATTCGGTACCGAGCCAAGTAACTCAGCTATGAAATTCACTTAAGATAATTCAAATAAAAACAAAGATCTAGGACTAGGGACACCACAACATAGCCAAGCATATAAACTCGTAAGAAGATAAGATCATGCCTTTAAATAGATAGAGTCATCAACTTTCGTTGACTATCAAGTAAATTAACCTACTTTCGCATCCTAATTCACTTAATTGCTTGCTTTGAATCTAAAGCTTGAAACTTTCGTATTCAAACAATATCAACCTTCAAGTTACTAACTTTCTCTTTCAATCAAGTTAAAAACTCAAATTACCTCAACTTTCATCTTGGTATAAGCACAACAAACAATCTCGATAATAGATAAAAGGCATTCAACACTCAATCTTACTTATCAAACATGCTCAACTATGTCGGGCTTAACCCCGATCCTAGAAAAGAAGACTACTCATTAATCATAACTACTAAACAAATAAATTCAATAAAAGAAAACATTGAAAACAAATTACTACTCAAATTAAATAGAAAAATCTGTCTTACAGAAATTCAGAAGAAACCGAAAAAAGAACAAAACACCGAAACCAAAATCTCGATCAACGAACTCGGTAACTTTCGTTCACCGACCTCCGAACTCGACTCCGATCTTCTCGCCTCTTCGGTTATTCCTCCTCTCTAAAATCTCTCAAAAGTCTATCCTAAAAAGTCTGACCCTTTCTATGCTAGATAGAAGGGTATTTATACTAAAAAACCTAAAAACTAAAAAGGCTAAAAGATATAAACTTTCCTAAAAAGATAGAAATAAAACCCTAAAAGATAGAAATAAAATCTAAGAAGATAACAAGACCTAAAATACATAATATAATAACCCTAAAAATCACAAAAAGATACTCTACCGACACGGAAATAATTTCCCGCACAGGATCGGTGAGTCACAAAGTTAACCCTCGAAATTCTGTCTCGTGGCCTCGTTAACGAGCCCTCACAGCCTCGTTAACGAGCCTGGGCTTGGTTTCTTCCACACATTATCTCGTAAATCTTGAACTCTGACTTCTTCAAACTCGTATTCCTCCGTCTTTCACTGTAGCGCTCCAAATTCAGCTCCATATAGCTCCTTTTTCTTGCTAAAACCTACAAAATACACAAAATAGAGTAGCTTCCATACTTTCCATAGAAATATGCAAAACTATCCAAAAACACACAAAACTAAACCTAAACTCATCAAAACTAAACCTAATAAACAAAGAAAACCTACTAAAAACTATACTAAAAATGCGAACATCAATTGCTCCATCATCTTCTTTTTCTAGCGGTTCAATTGGATCGTCAATGCTGGGCTTTGTAGCATTCCTTTTGGGCCGAATTTTGGAGGGCCCAACAATACCCCCATCAAAAACCCGAGAAAATTCCCGCCTCCACTTTCCTAGGGTTTTTTATTAGTTTCTTGGAATTTGTAGCAATTCAGAACACGTCCAATCAACCCCTATTTAAAGCGATTATGATGGCTTTCAAAGACTTCAACTGTGCTTCTCGGTGTCCAGGTACGTTCTCCCCTTCTTTTGCTTCTTCGTCTTCAACTTCCTTTCTTTCCCAACTATGGCGTCCTCTGATTCTCCTTCACTCTACTGCCTTGAATCCACCCTTCCTCCTTCTCTGACATCTTCTGGTTTCCTCACCTCCTATCATCGGAGGGATAGTACTTCCGAGGACCCCCATATTTTTGCTTTTTCTGCGGGTTTCCCTTCACATGCAGAGGTGTTTCTCCCTCCCCATGGCGTTCATGCGGATTTCTACGCCAACGATTGGGTGTGCTTGTATGAGTACCCTTTTCGTATTGGCCACCGTTTCCCATTTTCTCCTCTAGTTGTTGACTTTTTATCCACCCTCAATGTTTCTCCGGGGCAATTACTTCCTCAAGTTTGGAGACTTCTTCTCTCCGTTGATCAATTATGCTCTTCTCAGGGGCTTCCCTTCAAAGCTGTCGACTTTTTCCTAAATTATCGTCTGTCCAAAGGCGGTCCAGGCCGTTTAACTTTGAAAACCTTTACCAACAAATCTGACTTAGTCTTTAACATATCCAAATCTGATCGGGGCTGGGTTGATAAGTTTTTCTTTGTGAGACTGTCTTCTCTAGGGATCGATACATCTTTCTTGAGAAGTCGTTGGCAATCAACAGGTAGTGTTTCCCTTTTGAACTCGCTGGCTTCTTGTCAAGTCTAACTGCTAAGCGTTTCTTTGTGCAGAGTGCCTTGCTACTCCTCAACCCCGCAAAGTGTCATACCAAGTCATCTCCCATATCGAGGCTCTCTAGTTGGAGGAAAGATCCTACCCTGATCTAGTAAAGGCGTGTTTTGCGCAACCCGAAGAAACCGAGATGTCGAGTAAGTCTCTCTCTCTCTCTTCCCCTTTATAACTCCTACTTTTCCCGTTTTTTACCAACATTGCCTTTCTTGTGATGTCAGGTTCGAGGACTACCCGTTCTACCACTGCGCTGACTACCATGGAACGAGTTGAAGCTCAGAAGAAGAGGAAGGTTGAATCAGCTTCAACGGCAGATACCGCGTTGACGGTCTCAGATCCTAAGAAGTCTTCTGAGGCTCGGATTTCTTCTCCTAAGAAAAAAGCATGCTCGACCCTTTCTAATCTCCCAAAGACAATGATGTCCCTTGACATGGTTGCTGAAAAGTGCCTGAGTTCCTTGACGCCTCTTCACGTGGGCTGTTCTCGTGGCAAGGAGAACCAATCTTCTTTCTCGGAATTTTTTGGTGAAATTCTGGCGGCACAGTGGCAAGTACGTCTTCTCCAACTACTCTTATTCCATGTCCTACTCGTTACCTAACTTTTCTCTTTTCTTATGCAGGGCTTGCAACTTTCTCTTTCTGCCTTTGAAGCTTTCAAGGATCTGCCTGATCAATTGGCCCAGAGCAAGATCGCTCTGGATAAGAAGGTTCACGATTTGATGAATAATCTTGAGAGGGTTTCTAAGGAGTCCAAAGAGTGGGAAGAAAAGTTCGTGGCCTCTTCCGGTAAAGAAGTTGCTTTGGCTAAAGAAATTGAAGACACTGCGTACTACTGGTCCTGCCGAGCTCGAGTGGAAATGATGGAGGAGTTCGCGGCGGGGAGGCATACTTCGTGGGATGCTGTGAAGGAAAGGGAATTGTTCGAGAGCTTGTTTTCTGACGAGGTGATAGCGGCTAAAAAGTCCTCAGTCATTGACGACATTGCCTTCGTTGCTAAGGTGGTTGCCCAAGTGGAAATGGACAACCAATCTAAAGAATGATCCCTTCTTGTTCTGTTGTGTCTTGTTGAATTTTGAACAATTTCTTACCCCCAGCGTGTTGGGGTTCTTAAACTCTTGTTTTGTATGGCCACTTATTCTAGGGCCCTATCGTGGACAAGTTTGCGCCCCGTGTTGGTTTATGGGGTTTTATTTTGATAATGTTTTATTAGTTGCTATTGTCTTGGATTTGTGTTCGATTTTTTGCAGGTAAGCAAGTTCATCACCGAAGAAAGAAGATCAACGCGTTCGTGGGGAAGTCGATTTACTTGACACATGTACTTGTAATTTTCGTAATAGATTCTTCGTTGTATAGCGCGTTTTATGTTAGATGCGGAGAGAGAGAAGGTTGTATTTGTCTGAAATGTAAACATTTGCAATAAATTCATGAATCGTGTTACAAATTCCACTTGTTCTAGAATTCTTGTTGCGTGTCCTCGTCTCTTGCATCTTTTGACTAGTCGTTGTGTGCACAACGTTGCCTGATCACAAGGCGAGGGCCTATGTTTTGGCCTGTAACGTCACAAGGCGTCCCTTGTTAGTTTTCTCGAACCCGTTGTTTTTGTGTATGTACGAAGTTGTAATGATATAATGTAAAAGGAGGAAATTTTATGAGAATTACCTTATCAAAACTCATTGTGTTTCAAAAGTGGTACAACTTCAAGTTCATTGCATTCAAACTTCTGGGGACCGTCTTCCCCTCTCGTGACATTAATTCGTAGGCTCCTTGTCCTACGATCTTCGTGATCTGATATGGTCCTTCCCAGTTTGCTCCCAACTTGCCAGCATTCAATTCTTGCGTATTTTGAAAGACTCTCCTTAATACCCAATCTCCTACTTGGAATACCTTGGCATTAACACATTTGTTGTAACTCCGAGCTACCCCCTGTCTATATGCCTTCATCCGAATTGAAGCCTCATCTCGTAACTCCTCCACTGTATCCAGATGGTGCAATAGGTTGGATAGGTTTGACTCCTCGGTGGTGAGTCCATATCGGACTGTAGGCAAAGTTATTTCTACTGGTAGTACGGCTTCACATCCATAGACTAAGGAGAAAGGTGTATGACCCGTAGCTGTCTTAGGGGTTGTCCGATTTGACCATAGGATAAGGGTAACTCGTCTGCCCATTTCCCTTTTGCTTCTTTGAGCCGCTTCTTCAAATTGTTAATAATCACCTTGTTACTTGCTTTTGCTTGCCCATTAGCCTGAGGGTAACGAGGCATTGACATCACCAACTGTATGTTGTATTGCTGGCAGAATGATCTCGTTTTATCGTTGATGAATTGGGACCCATTATCGCACACTATAGTCGATGGTATTCCGAATCTGCTCAGGATGTTCCTTCTTATGAAGGAGATGACTTGAGTATCTTTGACTTCTTTGAACTCATCGGCCTCAATCCATTTGGAGAAGCAGTCAGTCATTGCCAAGATGTAAACACGTTGCCCGGAAGCTGGAGGAAGTTTTCCCACAATATCCATCCCCTATTTCATGAATGGCCAAGGAGAAGTTATAGGATGCAACAGCTCAGAAGGTTGATGTGGTATAGGTCCATGACGTTGGCACGCGTCACACTTGCGAGCGAACTCCACTGCATCTTTGTTCATAGTAGGCTAGTAATAACTCATCCTGCTTGCCTTCTTTGCTAAGTTACGACCCCCTGTATGGTTTCCACATTCTCCATCGTGTATGTCTTGTAACACCTTCTGTACCTCCTCTTCTTTTACGCATCGTGCGTGTATCCCTGACGACATACATTTAAACAAGATGTTATTTTTAATAGTGAAAGTAGATGCTTTTACCTTAAGTCGTTGAGCTTCCTCCTTGTCTTCTGGCTAAACTCCATCTTGTAACCATTTCAGATAAGGGGTCACCCATGACTTGTCTTCATCAGGTCCTCGAATCTCCATCATGTCTGCTTCTTTAGTTATAGATGGTGGATCAAGGTATACGAAAGGTATCTTATCGTACTCCCTTGGGTCGATTGCGGATCCAAGGTTGGCTAAAGCGTCCGCTTGTGTGTTGGCATCTCGGGGAACCTGCCTTATCTCAAAATGTTTGAAGTGCTTTATGATTTCTTGAACCTTTTCCAAGTATGCCTTCATCTTTGAACCCCTAGCAACATACGAATTCGTCACTTGATTCACAATAAGTAACGAGTCACAGATTACCTCAATTTCCTGTACGTTCAGATCCTTAGCAACGAGTAACCCTGCAATAAGCGCCTCGTATTCTGCTTCGTTGTTAGTAGCCTTGAATGTACATCGAATAGCTTGGGCTATCCTATCCCCATGTGGTGATTTCAGGACTACCCCCAATCCTACGCCAATCTGGTTCGACGCTCCATCCGTATGCATCAACCATTTGTTGTTCCCTGTTACGTGCAGCACATCTTGATCTCCATTCTCTGAAATGGTAGGAGTGAAGTCGACCACAAAATCTGCCAACGCTTGAGACTTCATTGATGTTCGGGGCTCGTACGTGATGTCGTAACCATTCAAATGGATCAACCATCTCGTTAGCCGACCTGACAATTCTGGCTTTGACATGATACTTTTCATTGGGTAATTAGTTCTCATAATTATAGAATGACTTTCAAAATAAGGACGTAACTTTATTGAAGCCATTACCAAAGATAATACCAATTTCTCCATGGGAGAATACCTCGTTTCTGCATCAAGCAAGGTTTTACTTACGTAATAGATGGGCAACTGGTCTCCATTTTCTTCTCGGATCAGGACTGCACTTACTGCTACCTCTGTCACGGCCAAGTACACATACAAGGTCTCGCCTAATTTGGGTTTGGATAACACCTGCGGATTGGACAGGTACTTCTTCAATTCTCCAAAAGCTTTTTCATGTTCTCTTGTCCACTCGAACAACTTGTTTTGCTTTAGAACGTCGTAAAACAATTTGTTCCTGTCTGAGGATCTCGATATGAACCGGTTTAGCGCAGCTACTCGCCCTGTTAGCCTCTGGACGTCTTTGACGCACTTTGGTGATTGCAACTCCATTATGGCCCTGACTTGTTCTAGACTTGCTTCGATTCCTCTCTGCGTCACTATGTAGCCGAGGAATTTCCCTGATGTTACTCCAAAAGAGCATTTGGTGGGGTTCAACTTCATCTTGTAACTTCGCAGAATCTTGAACGCGTCTTTCAGGTGACTAATGTGATTTTCCGCCTTTAGTGATTTGACCAGCATGTCGTCTATGTAAACTTCCATCATATCCCCCAGTTTTTACTGAAACATCTTATTAACCAATCTCTGATAAGTAGCACCTGTGTTTTTTAACCCAAAAGGCATAACCTTGTAACAATAAGTTCCTTGATTGGTTAAGAATGCAGTTTTTTCCTGATCGTCAGGGTTTATCATTATTTGATGATATCCGCTAAATGCATCCATAAAAGTCAAGAGTTCATGCCCTGCCGTTGCGTCCACCATTGCATCTATATGAGGCAAGGGGAACGAATCTTTGGGGCACGCTTTGTTTAAATCGGTAAAATCTACGCAAACGCGCCATTTACCATTTTTCTTTTTAACAACCACCACATTCGCAAGTCAATCATGATATTGTACCTCTCTAATCTTTCCAGACTCAAGTAAGGATTTTACCTCATCGTTTATTACCTGATTTCACTCGGGAGCGAACTTACGCCTTTTCTGTTTCACTGGTGGCACCTTTTTGTTGACATTTAAGGCGTGGGTGATTACATCGGGATCAATACCTACCATATCTTCGTTCGACCAGGCGAAACAGTCACTGTAAGACCATAGAAATTCCACTATTTGCTCGCGCAAAGTTGGTTCCAGATCTGCTCCTATTTTGATTTTCTTGGATGGCTCTAAGGGATCAAGGGCCACCTCTTGGAGTTCGGGCGTCTCTGGTTTTGCGTAGTAAGTGGTCGTCCTACAGTCCTTTAATTGCTAATCCGATGCCTTCTTCCTCGTTTCAAGCTGTAAGTTTTTGGAAGTCGTTGCTATCATCGTTATGGAGTAACACTCCCTCGCCAGTTTCTGTTCCCCCTTAATCTCTTGAATCCCCCATGGTGTTGGGAAATTCACGCATTGGTGATAAGTGGAGGGGATAGCCCTCATCCCGTGTATCCATGGCCTGCCCAAGATGACATTGAAAGGTGAAGGGCAATCAAGCACTTGGAATTTTACCTGGTAGCTAACTCCTCCTGCAACGGTGGGTAATGATATCTCCCCTAGCGTGTTGCGTGATTCCCCACTGAAGCCCACTAAAGTCGTCAATTTCTTGACGATATCGTCCATGCCGAAACCTAAACTGTATAAGGCGTCCAACATGAGTAAGTTAGTAGAGCTCACATTGTCAATTAAAATTCTTTTGACAAGGAAATTAGCTATTGTTAAAGAAATTATTAAACAGTCGTGGTGAACTTCCTCTTCTTCGACATCGTCGAAGGTGATTGGCATCATAGCAAGACTTGCTTGTGACGGCGCTTTTGGGCACTCCCTTCTAGTATCCCTTGCGATTCTTTTGGCTGCGGAGTAGGTTATACCACAAATCTCTGATCCCCCTGTGATGACATTGATTACTCCGGTATGCTTTGGTGGGGGGAGGACTGGCTCTTTCCTTGTTACGCTCTAGCTGCTCTTTTGCTTTCTCCGATATTAATTCTCTAAGATGCCCCCTTCGTAACAACTTGCTTACTTCTTTTCGTAACGCGATACTCTCGTCGGTCCGATGCCCGTGATCAAAGTGGAAATCACACCATCTGGTTTTGTCTTTCTGATGCACTGGCATGTTACTCTTTCGGGGCCATTTAACAGTATCCCCCATGGTGTTGAGGGTTCGGACCACTTCGGTTGCATCTACGCAGAAGTTGTAATGAGAGAGTTTCGGAGGCATCCTAGGATTCTCGTATCTGTCACCTTGTCTAAATATCGTTGTATTAACGGTAGTCTTAGCATGAGGTGCTGTTGGATACGGAACGTATCTTGTGTCCCGTCTTCCCCGCCTCCGATCGGGTCGATATGGACTCGTTGCTTTTTCGACGAAAAGGTCGTCTTATTCTAACCGAACATGGGCTAAAGCTTTTACCTGTACTTCATCAAAATTTGAACAAGGATATTTAGTTAGCTCATGGTACAACTCAGGATTGCATATTGATATAACCCTTCGGAATGCCTCCACAGTCGTAGCGGCATCACATCCTTCAATGGTCACCAGCTCTTCATTGTAGCGGTTGAGGAAAGCTTTCAGAGACTCTCCTAGCTTTTGGACCAAGCGGTATAAATCGCTCGACCGCTTTTTGGCATGTCGACTACTTGCGAACCTAATCCTGAATTTGTCAAACAAATCAGCAAAAGATAAGATACTTCCAAGAGGTAAATGTGAATGCCAATTGAGAGCGGGCCCGGACAACGTGTTCCCGAACCAACGGCACATGACAATTTCTTTCATATCAAAAGGGACTGTACTAATATTCATAGCATGTTTGAATGCGGCTATGTGTTGATCGGGATCTGTCACCCCTTCATATTTAGGTACGTCGGGGACATGATACTTTCGGGAGATATCAACCCTTGTGATAGCGGGTACGAAGGGGGAGTCAGTATAACCGTCTCTCCTCTCCATCGCTATCGGTTGAGGTGCTCCTGGGACCTGAGTAATTCGGTCCTCTAAAGCTCGGAGGGGTTCCCGTAATTGGGAAACCTCAATATCTTCTCGTATCGCCCTTAAAGAATTACCGTTTACCTGATACCCAGTTACTGGCCTGACGACATCGGGCGTCACAAGATTCGGATCATCCATGTCTAGTCGCCTGGCGACTCCTTCCACCACATCGGTTCCACGGGGACGGGTTGGAGCTGATTACACCTGCGATCGAAGCAAGTTGCGTTCATTAGTTATAGTTTCAATTTGTTTTTCATATACCTCGGTGAACCTGGCATTGGCCTCTTTTTGGCTTTCCAAATCCTTCCGAAGAGCGATCATTGTTGATTGGAGTTCCATAATGACGTCGGCGTCGCCTCCTTCCGCTCCCCGTTGCTCGGAAGTACCAGGATTGCCATTGGTGTCCCCAGAACCTTGCTCGACTCCATCACCATTCTCTGTTCCACCTATGTTTCCTGTTCCGACTATGTTTCCAGTTCCATCCATGTTTCCATCACCTTGGTTGTTCGTTTCTTCATTGACCTCGTGATTGTCGAGATCCCCTACGTGGCTGTATGGAGTTTAGATTCCCTCCATGTGACGGATCTTGTTGTTGTTTTAGCGTGACTCCTTTTTTGGCTAGGCCCCACGGTGGGCGCCAATTGTTTTGGCAGGATAATTGTACTAACACGTTACCTGCTGAAAATAGGGAAATCCTAACCAAAAAGCAATCGTAACGCGTTATGAATTATGGGCAAGATGTAGAACCAAATAAAGAATGGAAAACAAATAGTAAGCAAGTTGATATGCGTATATTGCGATTGTAGTTGCAAATAGATCTCTCCAAAGTATCCTAGAATGCTCGAATGGAAGTGAAATGATAAAACAAAGATGAGATTCTGCTTCTAGCTTGAGTTCAAAGTGCTAGTGTCAATCGTTCCATTATTTCCACCTCAGCCCTGTTTTATACTCCTCTCCTCCGTTCCGACCGTTGGTGGAGCACCTAACACATCTCGGAGATTTCGCCCTCGTCGTTAATTGCTTAGCCGTTTAGTGTTGATCATGAAGTCCGAAATTTCCGCCTTGCTTTGATTGCTCCATCATCTTCTCTTTCTAGCGGTTCAATTGGATCGTCGATGTTGGGCTTTGTAGCATTCCTTTTGGGCCGAATTTTGGAGGGCCCAACATCTTCCTCACTATCTTCTTCATCGCTTGAGATATTTGATACATGTACTCTCTTCTTCTTTGTATTCCTCTCTTCTTCTTCATCTTCCTCAGTATCTTCTTCTAATGTTGAGCCCTTCCCAGCATGTTCAAGCTTTCTGATTCTTTTCTCAAGACTGTGCATCTTTTGCATAATCCCCTCCTCCAAACTCTGTAGCATACTCTTCACATCTCTCAAACCAGACAACACCTTTGTTGCATCTGAAGAAGAAGTACTCGGGCAAGCATCTGGATCAACTGGCTTCTTTCCTTTGACATTTGGAATTGATTTATTGACAATATTGTCAAAATGAGCATCATCATCTTTATTAGCATAATAAACATCCATCACAAGCATCTCCTCATAATGGTCTTTTGGATGCAATATTTGGTTAACTTTATTGGTTGTATCAGCTAAAGCAACGTCCAATATACTATGCTCTGGAGCATCCTCTGAAAACCAACGCATACCTCGCGGCCTTGTAGATGGTCTCAACACATTCCGGATGCAATATTTGGTTACCAGATTTATGTTTTTTCCAACAGACGGTTTTCAAACGACGGTTTTCCATATTCCGGATTCTAAACTTTTTTATTCTTAAAAAAATTTAATTTTCGAACAGACGGTTTAAAATTCAATTTTCGGATTAAACGAAATTAAACAAAAATATTTAATTTACCTTTTTTCTTTAATTCCCAAAAAATTACATTTGGGGGATGAGTGGGCATTTTTGCAATTAAAATGGGTACCCACTTAATTAATTTTGGTAAAGTTGCAATTTTGAAAAAAGGTATACCTTTTTCGCAATATTGAATTTTTTGGTATATTTACTACAAATTTGTCTTAATTATATTTTAAAAGTTTTATTTAAAAGACTTATAAATAATTCAATTGGATTAAAAAATTATAAGAATTTTACATTATTTATGCGTTTTTATGTATTTTTTAAAAGAGTAATTAAAATAATTTACATTTATTTTTTCCATTAATAAATTATCATTAAGCCATCAAAATCATATTAGCTCACTTTGATGATTTTGGCTTCGTACATTATAACATATGTAAAATTTTATATAAAATATTTATAATAAATAAGTTATTTTAATTTTTTTTATATTACATTATAATTATTCATTAAATAAATTAAGTATTAAATTTATATAGTCGTGCGTGACACGACGGGTATAACTAGTTAATGACCAAACATGTAATGTAATAATGAGTGAGTAAAAAAAAGGAAATGGTAAAAGAAAAGTTGGGCCTCTAAGCCCATAAAAAAAACCAATGAAGTTTAATCCATATTTAAAAAAATACCCTTTCCAGAAATCTGACATAAGGAAAAGAAATTTATTACCTACAATGTAAATAGTATCAATGTTTGAAACGTCTTTAAATTGAATGACACACAATTAACCATAATCATCTCATTAAAAATAATCCAATTTATTACATTGAAATTGAATGCAGAGAATATGAAGGTTCAAGTGTTGTAATCGAATGGAAAATGATAGTCGGTAATCATCCAATTTTACACATGTTTTTGGCAATAAAATAAAACCCAAAATAATTGACCCATTATTGTTACAATTCTCCATCAACCTTAAAAATTCACATTATATAAAGCCTCATAAACGTAGGAACAACTACTTCCCACTCTTCCCTCAACCTTAACAATTCACACTATATGTAGCCTCATAAATGTAGCTACAAGTACTTCTTACTCTTTCTTCACAATTCAAACATCAAGACAATGTCGTCATCTTTGGTTCCATTGGTGAGTGTTTGCATTTGTGCAAATATCAATTTCCCTACAATATATGAGAAATAATTATTTGATTCAAAAGTAAGATGTTAGCATGTGATTATTCCCCATTTTTCCCATATTGTTAATGCTAAATTCATTATTATCCTATTTTTGCAGCAACAAGTAGGTGAGGTAAGTACGGAGAAACTAATTGAATGAACAATTTCAGACTTGCTTAATTGGTGTAAGTTTAGTTCAAAGGTGATTTCCATGCCAAGACTCTTTGAAGTCTTATGACTTTTATCCTTCCAAAAAGTAATTTGTTCTTTCAATTCTTTATAGGGAACAAAATTCAGATTTGAAGTCATTGTGACTAAACTTCGGGAAACAAAGGGTCAGTGTCACTACTTATGCTCCAACACGAAATGCAAAACGGCCTTGCTCAGAATTAAGAACCAATCATGGTGTGAAACATGTGAAGACTTCATCATATCCCCGCGTATAAGGTACTTAACCTGAATACCTAAAAAAAAAGGAAATACAACATTGTAATCTATATTTAATTGAAATGCAAGGCATCAACATTTTATTAATAAAAATGCATGCAGATTGAGGCTAGATGTAGATGTTGCAAACCATAAGGGTTTAGTTATAATGAGTATCTTTGATGACACCGTGGAAAAAATAGCCCACAAAAATGTAGTCAAACTACTTCAAAAAAAGGGATGAGGTAAAGATTATACACACACTCCTACTCATGTATGCAACCTATATAGACTACACTTTTAGAATCATTTTAATTCACTTGTGTGTTTAATAGGCGGGAAGTGATGCTTCTAAGCTACCAGCAACTCTACAAAATCTGATTTTGACAAGACATATTATAGAGACCAAGACATGCACTTACTATCCAAGAGGAACTTCCAACCACTTCATTTGCAACGACGTCTTCCCTATATCAGTCAAAGAGGTTTGAAAATACCCTGAAATACGAGAAATAAACCCGACATATTCACCATAAAGAATGAAATATGTTTTCATTGCATCTCACAGAATGTTGCATTAGCAAAGCTTAAAAAGCCGACACCTTTTTCAAGCCAAGAGGTTAAGCATATGCTACCAAAAGAAGGGTCAATACTAGAGTTGTTGGAATGGTCCAAAGCTAAAAAAGAGGTAAAGTTGTATTACAAATTCAGATGTAATAATACAATTGCCTCTTCCAATAACTTTAGCACTTTATATTATTGTCATGACACAAAAGGTTGCAACCTTCTACTGCACCGTCAAGATTACAAAGCTCCAAAGTCGAAATCCATGGTACTACTTTATATGCAGCAACGGTAAATGCATGAAGGGAGTCACACGCCACAATGGTAACTTTTTTTAGTGTGAATCTTGTATAATATATCTCTATATGAGTAAGGTTCAAATAAAACATCCCCTTATCCTATAAAATAAGGAGTTTTTAGAGCCCTTGGATCATGGTGATCCAAGGGTTGATGTTCTATCTCTTTTAGGGATGCGGTGACATTTTGGTAATTTCTTGGAAATTATAAAAGTGCATCACTATCGTGAAAAAGTGCTTTGTTAAATACAAAAAGTGCATTAGTAAACCGAAAAGGTGCAAATAAAAATGAAGTCAACAGGGCATGCGCCCCATGTTCGGGTTAGTAAAAGTGCATCGTTATGGTAGAAAAGTGCATTGCAAAATACAAAAAGTGCATTATTAAACCAAAAAAGTGCATCATCTTGGATGTCCAATTAACTCAATTCCTATTGAACCTAATTGCCCAAAATATTTGGGTTTAGTAATGCACTTTTTGTATATCGTAATGCACTTTTTCACCATAACGATGCACTTTTGTAAGTTTTGGAAAATTACGAAAATGCCATCGCGTCCTTAATTTTCGAGAATATCAACCCTTGGATCTCCTTGATCCAAGGGTTCTAAACATCCTTATTTTATATGATAAGGAGTTATTTTATTTGAACCAAACTCAAGTATCTAATTAGACACAGAGAAGGCAGAGGAAGAAGAAGAAGTGATCTGATGCAGAGTCATCTAGACTGGAATTTCAATTTCTGCGATTTACAGTCTTTTCTGGTTCCTTGTCTTTATTTCCGGTTTAATCTTTGTATTTCCCCTAAATCTGGTTCACCGTTATGTGTAAGTGAAACTCGGTTTATGTCTTTCCCCTTTGAGTAACCTAGTAGCTTGCGTATAAAAGTTGTGCTTTGGGATTGTAGCCGTTTATGAATGAATGAAACATTCTTTCTCATCATCTCCAAACTCTCAATTTTACACTGCAGATTGTCTCATCGTTTGGTGATTCTCAAATCCCCACTGACCTTAGCTTTCTATTAATCGAATTCATCGAACTTATTGTTCCTAATTTGATTCCTATCTTGCAACCCACATCATTGGTATCAGAGCCAGGTTTCTTCTACCTATGTCGCTTTCACAAACATGACAATCACTGAACTCACCCAACAATTTGAGGTTCTACAGGCAGGAATCGCCAAGGAGCGTGAGGCGACCAAAACCTAGCATGATAGAGATAATCAAGAACTCAAAGATGCCATCAGTAACATAGCCCAGCTTGTGAGGCCACTGGATACCTCACCACCAGCCGACGGGAGCAGAACAAGCGGCACCCCAGTCACTCGGATAGGGTCACATGATAGAGGTAACCTAGCTTCTCCCTTTTTGGCCCCCATCACTACATCTACTGGTGGTTCTGTCTTTCCAGGGAGTTTGTCTTCAAGGTTGACTAAGGTAGACTTCCCCAAGTTCGATGGTAGTGGGCTTAAGTTGTGGTTGTATCATTATGAGTAGTTTTTCGCTTTAGATAACACTTTACCGGAATATTGTGTCCGATTAGCGTTGCTACACCTAGACGGTCGTGCCCTCCAATGGCACCACAACTATATGCGGGAAAGAAGTCATTAATTTCCCTGCTGGTATGAGTATGTCGTGGATATTTTCGCTCGGTTTTGCGAGTTGATAGACGACCCGCTTGCTGAACTTGTGAATGTAAAGTATCAAGGGGACGTCGATGCCTATCTTGATGCCTTTGAATGTGCTCTCACAAAAAATAAGCATGTCCCATTCCCAAGCGCTAAGTATTTTCCTGGCTAACTTGAGCCCAGCTATGCAGCTGCACGCCTGCCAATTTTACCCGGAAACCATTCACCAGGCATCAAAACTTATCAAACTGAAAGAATCCTCCCACAAATACAATAACCCTCCCTCCAAAACAAGCTATAGATTCACCCCTAAACACAACAACACAAGCCTCCTCCCTTCCCCTCCTCCTCAAACTCCATAAAAACAGAACCACTTAGCCATCATACCCTCCCCAAAACAAACTCCCTTCAAGCCAAATGGTGATAAATCCGGGAGATCTTACACCTTTGATGAGATGCAAGAGCGCAAGTCTAAAGGGTTATGCATGTAATGTTAAAAAAATATAGCCTAGGCCACCATCTCACGCATAGAAAACTAAATGTCCATTTCATGGAAGGCGAATGCCCAAGTGATGAGGAATCAGATGTCGAGGCCACGGGAAATGATCAACCAGAGGGCACCACATTACATATCTTCATAAATGCCCTGACTGGTGTAGCAATGCTCAATACCATGCATGTCATTGGTTATTCTAGTGGAAAAGCGTTGCAAATTCTTATAGATTCCAGGAGCACTCACAACTTCATCGACATTGAAGTAGCCAAAACATTGGGATGCAAATTGGATCCTATAAAGGAACTTTCTATATCAGTGTCTAATGGAAGTCGCCTCAGCACCAGCTACGGTTACAATGGATTTACCTGGTGCATCCAAAAGTCTATCTTCACAGCTGATGTTATCTCACTCCCACTTGGATGTTGTGACCTTGTATTAGGGATCTAATGGCTTGCCATTCGACCAATCATATGGGATTTTCCAAGTTGACTATGGAATTTTGTGTTAAAGGGTATAAGCATGTAATCAGGGGACATGTTAACTCTGATTTAAAGACAATTATTGGCTCCTCTATCAGCAAAGTTGTGGCAACAGGACTCGGCTTGCCATAATTCACGCCACAGAGGATCATTCAATAGCTTTTAACCCCACCTTTTCTCACATTACAGCCACTACAAGCTCAAAAGAAACACCCCTAGCCTTGGAGCAGTTGCTTACTGAATTCTCCTTGTTATTCAAAGTACCCATAACCCTACCACCATCCAGACCTGGCCACGATCACAAAATCACCCTACAGCATGGATCAAATCATGTCAGTAGAAGACTGTATGGTTACTCGGCACTTTAGAAAGATGCAATTGAAGCTCTCATCACTGAAATGTTATCTACAAGAGTCATACAACACAACTCTAGTCCTTATGCTTCACACGTGGTCCTTGTCAAAAAGAAGGACGGCACTTGGCGACTTTGTGTCGACTATAGAGAGCTCAAAACCCAAACCATTAAAAATAAATTCTCGTACCCCTTCAGGATGATCTCCTCGACGAGTTAGGGGGTGCAACCTTATTTTCAAAACTTGACCTCAGATCCGGCTTCCACCAAATCCGAATGGATTCCCTTGATGTCTATAAAACCGCTTTTCTACGAGTACCTCGTCATGCCCTTTGGGCTCACAAACGCGCCATGCACATTCCAAAGCCTTATGAATGAAGCATCTCAGGAAATTTGTGCTCATCTTCTTTGACGACATCTTGATCTTTAGCAAAAACTGGGAGGATCACATTCTTCATCTCCAAACCACATTCGACTTACTCCAGCTTCACCAACTCTTTTTAAAACCCTCCAAATGCACTTTTGGTGCCACCTCCATCGAATACCTCGGTCAGATTATCTCATCCTTTGGAGTAAGCATAGATCCATCCAAGGTAAAAGCTATCATGGATTGACCCGTCCCAAATACCATCAAAAAATTCCGGAGCTTCCTCGGTTTTGGCAAACTACTATCGACGGTTTGTCAAAGGCTACAACTTAATCTCCAAACCCCTTACCAATCTCCTCAAGAAGGATTCCTTCACTTGGACACCAGAGGCAACCGAGGCTTTCAACAACCTCAAAATTGCATTCTCATCCACCCTTGTACTTGCAATGCCAGATTTCAGCCAAACCATTGTCATTGAGACAAATGCATCAAGTTTTGATATTGGCGCAGTGCTCATGCAAAACCATCACCCAATTTCCTTTATCAGCAAGGCACTCAGTCCACGACATCAGCTACTCTCTATCTATGAAAGAGAACTCCTCGCGGTGGTGTGTGCGGTGCAAACTTGGAGCTCGTACCTGATGCAGCGACATTTTATAATCAGAATAGACCAGAAAAGCCTCAAGTTCCTCTTAGATCAAGCGGTCACGACCCCTTTCCAACATATATGGCTTGCCAAACTCATGGGATTTGATTATGAGATACAGTATAAAAAGGGCAGGAGAATCACGCAGCCAATGCGCTTTCCAGAATTTCACATGTTGATCTGTTGCAAATATACCTCTCCATTCACACTGATGACTTATATGGCCTTTTATAGAAATCCTGGTCAGAAGATGCCTCTTTACAACAACTCATCCATGATCTCAAATCTGATCCCAAGACCCATCCAAAATTCAGCTTCTCTAACAACGAGCTCCGTCGGAATGGGAAATTAGTTGCGGGAGACGACCCCATTCTCAAGACTAAAATCCTCAAGTGGCCGACTCCATGACTCCACAGTTGGAGGATAATCTGGCAGAGACTCCACCACAAAACGAGTCAAAGCCCTTTTCTATTGGAAAGGATTGCACAAAGACGTAAAGAATTATATGCACAATTGTGCCATATGCCAACAACACAAACCCGATAATGTTGCATATCCCAGACTCCTCCACCCCTTACCCATACCTGAATTTGTGTGGGAAGATATCAGTCTCGACTTCATCGAGGGTCTTCCATTATCCACACAAAAATACACCACAATACTAATTGTGGTAGACCAACTAAGCAAGTATGCTCACTTTTGGCCTTAAAACACCCTTTTTCAACTCTTGATGTGGCTCAACTATACCTTGACCATATCTTCAAGTTTCATGGGTTCCCAAAGTCAATTGTTAGTGATAGAGACCCTCTCTTCTTAAGTGAAGTTTGAAAAGAAATTTTCAAACTACATGGAGTGCAGCTGAATTTTTCCACCGCCTACCACCCTCAAAGCGATGGCCAAACAGAGGTGACAAATCGCACTCTCGAAACCTACCTCCATTGTATGTGTTCTGATGCACCTAATACATGTAGTTCATTTATACCACTTGCACAATGGTTTTACAACACCAACCACCACACATCAACCAATGCCACACCATATGAAATCCTTTTTGGACAACCTCCACCACTCCATCTTTTATACCTTCCTAGAGAGTCCAAACTAATTCTTGTTGACCGCAGCCTGCTGATAGGCTATTTTCCTACACCGCAAGTATACGGTTCAGTTGTAGTAATCAAGGTGTCGAACACATGGAACTTTGTAGTACCAATTGAAATGCGAACAAGTAGATCAAGCCAAATAAATAAGAAAAAGAGTTTATGCTTGAATTGAAATGTAAACAAGTAATTAAAAATAACAAGGAAATATAGAAAAGCTTCCAAGGTTAGGATTCCCACAATGATGTTTCAGTAGATTTTAAGTGATGTCTACTTGGATTTCAACTTGAATGTCGTTTGAAGGAACTCACTATCTAAAACCAACACAAATCTCTTTTCGGAAAATATGTGAATGTGCCTAGACTCAAATAATAATCGTTGTCGCGTAAGATTAATCAGTTTTAGACCCTTTAAGCTCTTTAGAGACTAGGGACAAACAACCCAGTATTCGTTGTCGCGTTCCGCTAGAATTATCCAAACCCTAGAACTACTACGATAGTGTAAATTCACACAAGATAACTTAAGTTGTTGTCGCATAAATAACTCTCTAGTTTAATACATAGGGATCTAATTCAGAACCAATTTTTGGTACTTTTCAAATCAATATCTTATTACAGTTTTCTCTTGTCGGTCTCAAATTATAACAAGAATCTTATATGCAAAGCAAATAGGGCATAAAGCAACCTAGGATTAAATCAAACTTCAATCAAGTTTCCATTCAACCAAACATCACGATTTAGATCTACCTATTTCATCATTGGGTTCACCCAACCTCAGAATAAGAGAATTAGCTAGACATGAGAAGAGAGAAAAGCAAATCAAATTTAATAAACAACATACCAAATTGTCTTCAAATTGATTCAAAACTCTAATCCAAACAAGTCTAGAGAAATCTCTAAACAATCTCCAACTAGGGTTCTCCAAAGAGAGGCTAGAAACAATAATAATCTAATCTTCATCATAAACTAGGGTTGAAGTATATTTGGCAACAAGATAAAACAAAGCTCGGCCCAATTTCCGACGCGGGGAACTACCTGGGCAAGTACCCGGGAAAGAACCCGGTTGGGTAAGTTTTTGCGGTCCAAAGACGATATTTTGAAGTACCCGGACAAAAACCCGGTCGGGTAGTTGAGAACCCGACCACGTACTCGGTCACATACTCGACTAGGTTGACTTTTCTTCATTTTTCCGCTCTTGCTCCATCTTGGCATCCGAGCAACCACTTGTAAGCTCCGTCCTTCATCACTTAGGCCCCATGAAACACTGATTCTTGAAAACGCTTGAATCTCCATCCAAAATAGCCTAAAATCCACACAACACGAGAGTAGATACCGTACAAAGAAAACAAACAAAACAAACATAAAACAAACTCAAAACTAAGCTAAAAAGACTCAAAACGTGAAAGTAAATATGTCCTAAATTATGTCTAAATGCATGCTATCATCTGTAGAAAAGAGAAGAACTGATCAAGCTTCTCAAATATCACCTCCAGAGAGTACAACATAGAATAACACAACTAGCCAATAAGCATCGTTCGGATCGCTCATTCAAAATTGGCGACTGGGTTTACTTAAAACTCTAACTATATTCTCAATCCACTTTGAAAGGTCCTGGCCCACATAAACTCTCCCCAAAATTCTACGACCCATATATCACCGATAAAGTCGGTCCAGTTGCTTACAAGCTCCAACTGCCTCCTTCGGTCGCCATCCACGACACTTTCCATGTCAACCAATTGAAGCTCTGCCCCAACCCATCTGCTGTCACACCAGCTCACATCCCCCAATTTATTCCTGATGTTGGCACTATTCTAGAACCAGACTCCATCCTCGACAAGAAACTGGTGAAACGAGGACCCGTTGCAAGCTGCCAAGCTGCTCATCAAATGGAAAGACCGCCCAACTGAAGATGCCACATGGGAATTCGTAGATGAGATTGAGCGGAAATATCCTGATTTAATCCTTGAGGTCAAGGATGCTTCAGCGGGGGAGTACTAATGTAGAGTCATCCAAACTTGAATTTCAATTTCTACGATTTACTGTCTTTTCTGGTTCCTTGTCTTTATTTCCGGTTTGAGCTTTGTATTTTCCCTAAATCTGGTTCACCGTTATGTGTAAGTGAAACTCGGTTTTATGTCTTTCCCCCGAGTAACCTAGTAGCTTGAGTATAAAAGTTGCACTTTGGGATTGTAGCCGTTTACGAATGAATGAAACAGTCTTTCTCATCATCTCAAAACTCTTAATTTTACACTGCAGATTGTCTCATTGGTCGGTGATTCTCAAATCCCCACTGACCCTAGCTTTTTGTTAATCGAATTCATCGAACTTATTGTTCCTATTTCGATTGGAAAAATACATAAACGACCTCCTGAAGTTGTGCTCATTAGTCACTTAGTCCCCTATACTTTGGCCCTATTCGATTGAACCCTTATAGTTGCACTTCGGGACCTATTGAACACCTGCTCGCTGAGACTTTTTTTACGCGTATTGTACGCGCGCTGACGTGTGCAGATTTTTTTGTCACGATGGTGCCATGTATATGCCACGCCATTTATTTAGTTGAAGCAAAAAGGGAAGAAGATTAAAACAAAAAGAAAAAAAACAATTGAACTCATCTTCCTCATCAAGCTTTTGCATAGATACTTGAATTTTTTTAAGACTTGAATAAAATACTTGCCTCATGTTATTACTTAGATCTATCATTATGTTGTTTTTGTTGGTTGATGGAGCATGCTAGATTTTATTTTTTGAAGCAATTTTCGAATTCAAATTTTAGGGTTCATGAACCCATAATTTTTAGATTTGAAATTTATACTTTTATGGCCTTTAAGATATGAGTAAATCTGAGTTAAATTTATATTTGCCTCATAATTTGATTGCAAATTGCTTATATTTTCATGATTAATTGAAAAGCTTGTTTATGCTTCCATTGAAGAAGCCATGAGAAGAGGTAAGGTCTCCAAATCTCATCTCTATTTTTGCATTTCATTTGTTTGATAAAAAAAATCTAAATCCACCCACATAAAATCCCAAGTCCAACTCCTAATTAAAACTCATTTCAAAAAATTGATTTGTGTGTTTTTGAATCACTCATCCATGGAAATTAAGCCAAGTGAAAGAAAAGAGGAAAGGGAAAAGAAAAGAAAAGAGGAAAGAAATTGGAAAAAAATAAGAAAAAAATGTTATATTAGTGTTTTCACTTGCCCAAAGAAGAGTTCAATTGCGTTTAAATTAAACGCACTTTGCCACATCAGCGAGCAGGTGTTTAATATGGCGCGAAGTGCAACTATAGAGGTTCAATCGAATAGGGTCAAGGTATAGAGTGTTAAGTGATTAATGGGCACAAGTTCAGGGGGCGTTTATGTATTTTGCCAAATAAGATGCGTACCGAGATTGGATTTCTACAGATGAACGAGAAAGTCTATGGGAAGGAGAGAAGTCTGTGGCGAGCAGGATGAGGGTTATTTGGCATATTAAAACGTTTTATTCAACTTAAACCCAATTAGTAACCTAAAATAGGATATTTGGACCGATTTCGTTTTTTTTTTAATCTAGCGGGCCAATTACGAGCCTTTCCCCCTATTTTTCTTTTTTATTTGTCCAGCACCGACAGGCCCAAGTTCATTCAACTGATTTGTTCATTCATCTGAGATTCAGGGAGGAACGACGGACTCGGGAGAAAGAATCCTTCACCGCCGGCAAATCTTGTCTGCCTCGTCAAAGTCTACAAATTCGTCTCCAAAATTGATCGGTTTGAACATGTCTTTCTCAATTGAATTTTGTTTTCAATGTTTTTATGTCAACTGTGGCTCTATATCTCAATTGAGAGAGATACAAATTTTCATTGTATCTGTGCCGCTGGCGCTTGACTGAGAACTTCCGGCCGCCGGTGGAGGCGGCCGCCCCCCGCGCCCCCACCTGCCTCCGCCACTGGTTCCCATAGATTTGTAAATGTAGTTGATCTTGAAGCGAGTTTTGGAGTGCTCTCCACTTGCTTCTTGTTTTGCCCCTTCGGGAATATTTTTTCTACTTTTGATTGGCTTTCGTATTTGCAATAACTATTTTTGGTTATCAAGATGATTTAGCGGGATACTCTTGAATACATTAATAAAAATCACGATTCTCTATATGAACGATAAATCCAATGCAGTGTATTTTGATGTGCATGATAAAAACATGCAGAGGCATCAAAAGAATCGTGGTAATTCTGTAAGGATGAGCTTAGGAAGGAGGTGGATGGATTTTAGAGAGTGCAAATGATTTAGAAGTACAAAATTTTGTATCTTATCAGAGTTGGAATAGTTTCTTATTCTGCCAAAACTTTTTGGTGTATCAACTATCCTTATACCTATTCATCCATTGAAATCTAATTTGCATTAGTGCTTACTCAACTCATTTCCTTCTTTTCCCTTTCTTCTCCTTGCATCCTTTGCATGAGTTATAAAGCAGAAGTGATTGTTTTCTGTTGCTTAGGTATCCCTGTTCGTGCCACTTTCGCATGTCGCTGTAGTGTGACTTGATTGTCAAACAAATTCCAGTACTGCATCTGATAATTACCTTTCTTGGGCGGCAATCAATTTCGTAGAATGATGAGGTGTTGTTCTGCACAATGACGGAGAACGATTTTCAGCGATCAGTTTCCCTACGTGTAATTCGTAGGGGAGACCATAATGCACAAAATCAACAAACACAAGGTCAGTGTAAGCTTTTTTCAAAAAATAATCTGCTGGAATGAATGGCTTAGAAAATACTCATGGAAGATGTGTTTGTGGATGCAGAGGAAAGTGGTCTTCTGTCACCAAGAAGACAGTACTCGGACTCTCCCTTGAAGATAGTGTGGAAGAAGGGTTTCATTAGGTTGGTTCTTGTAGGAGGAATGATATGGATGCTGCTCATCTTAACTGCTCTTTCATTTCATATATGGTCCTGTCAGTCTTCTGTAGCATTTTTTTCAGGTATCTAACTACAACTGTCAAATAGAGATCAAGTTCTGTAAGATCTAATGCACCTTTATGTTTTTCTTTATGTACTTGCATGTTCTCACTGATCTTTTTAGCTTATTCTCATGAATGAAGCACCTATTTTACTGTGTAAAGTGTTGTTGTGTATGCCAATGAATTTTGTTCGTGTGCTTAGAGAAACATGTTCCGAAATTAGGAAATTAATAAATTAGGTGGTACATGTATGTAAAGCTCAACTGAATAGCTTAAGAAAATTGTAACCCTTTGAGATGAACTATTGGACTATGTGATATGCTACAATGACTACCTTTCTTGCTTGATTTATAGGAAGCACATGCTTTGAAAAGTTGGCCTTATTAATATAATAAGATTCCTACATGAGGGCTAAGAAACTAATGTTTCTGAGATGTTTTATAGAATTTAGTTTTGTGATTGCATTATTAAATAGGGGAGGAATGCTTGATATACCAAATAAAGTCGATGTTAAACAAGCACTCTCTCTTCCTATAAGTTCACTATGATCTGTTTACTTCATCTGTTCTCTGCAGTTGTTTTTATTTTTATTGGGTTAGTCTTAACACCGTGGCCCTGTTTTTAATTTGAGGTCAGCTCTTTGATACTGCTACTTAAGTGAAATGAGAAATGTTCAAGCTTGCAATGGAGAAAAGTGTTAATGCTCTAGATATATGAATCCATAATCTTCCGAGGAGTGCTCATGTTGATTTTTATATTTGCTGGGTTATATGGTCTTACCATGTTGCATCTTTATTTGTCTTGTTCTCTTATTGCTTTGAGCTTCCCATGGTTTATTTTGTGATTCTAATTTGGTTTTTCTAAAGTGCAGCTATTTGTAATCGAGAAAGCAGGGTATTTATTGTATTAGATTCCCTTGGATTTGTACCTAAACCACCTCACCGTAAGCTTCTGCCACTCGTCTTTCATGAAGGCTTATGTTATCATCCCATAAACTGGTCAATGATAGTCATGTTGTTGCATGTGTAGGCTGTTCAATCCCCTTGATTGATGATCCTGATGCAGTTGTTATCCCACGGGAAAGAACACCCGATGTACTTTTGAAAAACTTAACATATATTTTGGAGGATGAGGAAACAAATAATGGATCTCAGTCAACCCCTTTATTTGGGGGATATATAAGCTGGAAGCAAAGAGAAGAAAGCTTCAATTTGAAACCAACAATGAAGGTAACTGAAATTTTCTGCTTTAAAACACCTTTTTGGAATTGAAACTGCATGTCTAACTCCCACAAGATGCAATATCGTTTTTTTAATAGCATCTTGCTTTATCCCATCTGTAAAATTCTATATTTTGGACAAAAAGATTGAACTGTGCAAAGTTCCATGGTGTTTCCCTCTCCTTTTCCTTGCTGACTTTGGAACTTGAATAAAAGTTTTATTAGTAGAAAATATATATATATATATATATATAATGAAATTAATTTTTCAGGTTCATTGTGGGTTTATGCGCAATGGTGGTGATGATATGGACCCAAAAGACGTGGAATATGTTAGGAAATGCAGTTTTGTAGTTGCATCTGGTATCTTTGATGGATACGACACACCACATCAGCCATCAAATATAAGCCTTCGCTCCCAGAAGCTCTTTTGTTTCCTTATGGTAGTTGATGAGAAGTCCTTTGATTTCATGAAGAAAAATGTAACAGTTAGAGTGGATAAAGGGGGTCATTGGGTGGGAATATGGCGCCTAATCCCTCTAAAAGATCAACCATATGATGAGCCTAGGAGAAACGGGAAGGTCCCTAAGATATTAGTCCATAGATTGTTTCCTCAAGCGAAGTACAGCATCTGGATTGATGGTAAAATGGAGCTTATTGTGGATCCCTTGCTTATATTAGAAAGGTACGTATATCCCACAAACCACATTAACTCAATAAATGACCTTCATTTCTTTTCCTCCTTAAGTTTTTGAGATTTTTAAATTTAAAGCAGCAATTGCTTGGTATGTGTATAGTATGTTTCTGTTGTCATAGTGAGTTTAAATGGAACATTCCTATACAGAATCCTGAAATCCATGCAAAACTACTTTATGAGAGTTATTATGTGACCTGGAGTCTTTAGCTAATTTCCCTAGTGAATCTGACTAGTGTTTAGCTGATTTTTAATTATTCACTTTTCAGGTACCTATGGCGTGGGAAATACACCTATGCAATTGCTCAGCACAAGCATCACCGTAATATATACGAGGAGGCCGATTCAAATAAACGTAGGAAGCGGTATGCGAGGCCTCTTATTGATCTACATATGAAGATATATCGTTATGAAGGATTAGAGCCATGGACTCCTATGAAAAGTACCAAGAGTGGTAAGAAAAAATCTCTCCCTTCCATGCATATATATTGTCAGACTTATTGAACTAATGATTTGTATGGTTGCCACATGTGAGAATTACAAATGGGACATTTTATATTCTTCATCTAATGAAACTCTGTTGAGAGAAGGCTAATTTCATGGCGGGAGATTGGGCAGAAATTTTGAACTTTGACTATATTCTATATATTCCATTGAACATATTACTTTGTTTGTTTTTTCTATCTTTTGCCCAACTTTTGAAGTGTTTGTGCTATAAACATCCTTTGTTCTTAATACGTATACACAGATGTGCCTGAGGGAGCTATTATTATTCGGGAGCACACCGCCCTGAACAATCTCTTCAGCTGCCTATGGTTCAATGAGGTTCACCTCTTCACTCCAAGAGATCAGCTGAGCTTTGGATACGTCGTGTACAGGCTCAAGGGTCAATTCAAATTCTTTATGTTCCCAAACTGCGAATACAATTCTCTTTTCGTGCTGCATCCCCACAATAGAGAACATTCGTCCAAGGTGGAATGGGTGAAGTCTTTAGAGGAGTTCAAGAAGAACAGTAATCTGAGAGAAAGTAGGGGAGGATTAGGGCTATGGACTGCTTATCCTGGGGATCTTGACAAAGTTACCCTACCACCTATTATAAGAACATCAAAAGCTGGATGATTTCAGATTTCAGTACAGTTTTTGACGGTTGGATGATGACGTTAAATGATGAGAATAGAGAATCAATTGAACTGGAAATGATTGTGCCTTGTAACTGTTTTGATCTTTTGAGAAGCGAGGAATTGTTGTATTTGAGAGGGGTTCAGTGTTATTGTTTAATTGATACACTTGAGAACACAGAGCTATAAAGGTCAGCATTTTGCTTGTTCAAAGTACTTCGTCAATTCAACCTTCAAAAACAAAAAAGAACTTGGTCAATTTGATACACTTGAGAACACAGCTATAAAGGTCAGCATTTTGCTTGTTCAAAGTACTTCGTCAATTCACCTTCAAAAACAAAAAAGAACTTGGTCAATTGACCAAGTTGAAAACTGAGGGTGTGTTATTATTCCATGTCTTGTGTATGATGGGTCAATGTCATTTCATCGATTTCCACACCCCACACCACTGGGGCCTTTATATTACTGCGGACAGTTGGGTTGACAAAAACAAGCATGATTTCCATTTTGGGGAAATACAAGTTATACGCAGAAAAGAATCATGAAATTGCTGAAAGGTTCGATAAATGTCACACGGGATGGTGATATGTACATAATAAGATGATGCAAAACTGTAAGCATCAGTTGGGACTTTTCACTTTTGTCAAACCTATCTTTACAAAATAAAGTCAAAATTAGCAAGAGAGAACTTCAGGGGCAGGCATCCCCCTCATCTTCAGCCTGCTCAATTGATGGTATATAATTCGGGTCAGTTTCAAGTATCCGAAACCCTCATGTAGAAAAGAACATAGGCAGCTGGAGTTTTTATGCTATCTTCACTGACTGGATCAACACTGCTGTCATCAAACTCGTACCACTTATTCCCAAGCTGTTACAAAATGATGCATATCAGCCACACTTAGCAAAGCAAAACAATCAAAGTCGCAGAGGATTAAATTAGTTTCCATAACTAAGTTATCGCATGCTATCTCCTTTCAAAATTGATTTGTCATTTTAGCCCTCTAATCTTGTTAGAAAATGTGTCATTTTTTTTAAGTGTTAATTTGTTGATGAGTTACAAGGTTCGTTATTGAAAACTGTACATGTTGATTATTTCCATGCAAATCCTCTTCATTCATTAGCTCCAAATAAGGTGAGTATAATGACACATTTTTCAGAAAAAAGAGCAAGTATTAGAACAAAGATTCTTGATATACCCATTTCAAAATTATACCATGTGTGCATATAGCAGACGTCATGATGAAATAAGAGTGGGAAACATGAAAGAGCAACTATCTATGAGACTATGAGCATATCAAGATTCAAGAGAAAACTCCCCTAGCCTGAGAAGACAAAAAGAGGAAGGGAAAAAGAGAGAACTTACAAAGCCCAATGCAGTGTAGTGACCACCACCCATGCCACCATAATGATTGCTGATAGCATACAGTTTGTAACAGTTTGAAACTGAACTATTCTTGTGGCCAATGATGTCAGCTATATTTAGGTTATTCACAGGGAAATCCACATATGTTTCAAGCTTGGTTTTTAGGAAACGGCTGTAGGAGAATCTCTTTAGATGAATTACCAAAACCTCAGGTAATCTCCAGAGATCCAGCTTCTTACTAGCCTGTCGATGCTTCTTGCAATTAGGACAATACCTTGTGTAGACATCACCAATATTAGAGATTTAATAGAGCAAACCAGAAAAGCTTATGCAAGCAAACTGAAGTTCAATATTATTGTGTAATAATCTTGTACTACTTGATATGTAAATTTGAAGTCCAATCCTGAAATGTAGGTTAAGGTGTCCATTTGTATACTCAACGGAATTGTAACAAGTGTAAACCCATGAAATGATAATAAAACAGAAAACCAAGTAACTTGTTGAGGAGAAATGCTACTTCATTACTCATACATTGTTGAATTTATGGTGACATTATATAAACATGGTTTAGATACTGCTACTTTAAAAGCCCAAGAACACTTAAAGTCTGAGCATTTAACATGATTCCAATATAAGGCTAGAAGCATATATAGCATAATTCAGTGAAACTGTACATCAACTTGAAATGAAAGCGCTAAATAGATATGTACATCCACATTTAAAGTTTGAGCATAATACAGTGAGTAAATCAACTGGGTGAAATGGAAGTGCATCATAGATAGCAACCAGCAAATCAACAAGTAGCTATGTCTCATAAACATAGTATAGCATAGATCTGTACA
Organism: Fallopia convolvulus; assembly: GCA_964016875.1. Taxonomy (NCBI): domain Eukaryota; kingdom Viridiplantae; phylum Streptophyta; class Magnoliopsida; order Caryophyllales; family Polygonaceae; genus Fallopia; species Fallopia convolvulus. Next base: position 8,897,965 of record OZ024725.1, read on the forward strand.
ACCAAGTCTATCAATTTTATGTTTACATGGGAAAACAAAATTATAAAGTTGGAATAAGCCTGGCATTCCTTGGGAATAGAATCTGAGATACTCTTGTTGATATTGAATTGTCAGTATCTACGCTTTACATCGGCATATCAATTTAATCAAGAGTCACAAAGAACTGATAAAAGAGTTAAGTCCAATGATAATTTGTCTGGATAAATAGGTAATTAAGCATAGCATACTTACCACATGTCTTCAGGACCTAATGGCTCCTCCTTCAAGAAGGCTTCAAGGCACTTGTCCAATGAGACCGATTCATGAGGACACTTAGCAGAGGAACCATGCTGAAATACCTCAAGCAACAAACTGAGACGACGAGTATTGTACTTTTTCATCATTTGATATGGCCAAGAAACAACAACATTGAGGCTTTTAACAGTACCAGAAATGCAAAATGGTTTCTTTAGCTCACCCTCTTCTATTTGATGAAATTGAAAATCATTATCCAACCGTGACCGAACTTTCTCATCTTCAGTGCTAAAATCATCATCTGAAAATGGCCTAGCTTCTTCCATTGTTGTATCTTCATTATCTGAACTCCCTGTATCAACATGATCATCGATCTCATCTCCATGCAGTCTGTATGGGCTTATTAATTTCAAGAACTCCTTACGGATACAGGATTCACTTGAAATATTTGACAGTATTGTTACTAATGGAACACCAAACATTTTCATATCTGTCCTTAGCCTCCCATACAAGTATGACCTGAAAAGGAAACCTATCATAACATGCAGGAGTGATAATAAGCAAGCAAAATGATACCAACTCCATATTAAATTGTTGAGGAACCCCCAAAAAGATGCTAGCTGATGAGTCCCCAAATGGCTAAATAAGCCATACACATATTATGGTCCCATAAAACAGAAGTCCACCTCCATGATTTTAAATTTCCAATTTTAGTCTACTTTCTTTGTTATGTTCCATGTAAGGTCTGAAACACATAGAAAAAACTTGCAATGTCGTTTCCTTTTATTCTCTTTCCATATACTTGAACCTTTAGAGAAGTAAAGAAGCAGCAATTGTCCTTTCTTCTAATAAATGTAATAAGAATATACCTTTCTTCTTGCTGATGCATATAAACAACCACCTGACCACTCTCAATATCCTTTGGTAAGCGGTATGCGACAAGGCAGTCACTATCCCTTATCAAGGCTAATGAACCAGAGAGATCGTCCAGGAATTGAAGAATGCGGCTATTGTATACCTGGAAAGGGAGAATAAAAACACATTCTCAAGCTCGAAAGCAATTATACATAAAATAACACCTTGATGTAGCCGTGTAGGCTTGCAAAGCATGAGCAGATGCCAATAGCTTCCAGTTTGTGTGTTGCTTCAGCATTAAAATTTACAGACTGTAAGTTCTTTAAGTGTCAATGCAAATCAAAAAGAAATTCATGTCTATATCTGACAGGAAATTCCATGACACAGATGAACACAAACAGTTGCCCAAATGAGAAGGAAAGCAAGTCTACATACCCTTGATATACACCATCACCTATCTTTGTGTCTATTAAAATCATATTTCCAAAGAAGATCACTTATTTCTCATCGTTCAAAAACAGACAAGTTAGCAGATCAGATATTAAAAGTATACTGGAGTTGGATTGTGTAAGGATATGGTTTTACTCAATCACTCCTTTCACTATTGCATAAACAGAAAAAGGAAGCTAATGTGAGTATTCATTCAACAAGAGCTAGAACCGTTAAGCCTCACAAGCAAAGCTGTAGTTGATATTCCAATTTTTGTGCTGCTATAGAGGTACAATGTAGAACTATTCAAGACACAAACTATACTACTTGCATCTTATAATATTTAATGCCACATACCTCAGCCAATAATAGGAGTTCATCTTCTACCAAACAACATGCTTTGCTCAAGGCTTGAATAAGATCCTTGCACCTTCCACAATGAGGCACGGTTACCGTGAGTTCAGATGGCAGCGTTATTCCATCATTGCTAACCACTGTAACAGTCATAGTCCGCATTGTTGTTGAAGGTAAAGGAAGGGACAAATACATGAATGGATCAAATGTGACAGAGACATGCTGGCACATTGGACAAGTCAATGTTGATCGGTATTGACCCTATTAAAAGAACACATCAAACTGTAAGTTAGTAGGCTGCCACAGGAATCTAGTAGCTTACACAAGCTTGTAGCCCAAATTTCCAAACACCCAATGCAAACGAATTTGCATGATACAAATGGTCGAGCTTAAGCATATATAATGGTCCTACATCACCAACTTCATCAGTACCTCCACAATTATGCTCGAGCATTTATTTAAATACATTTCAGCATCACTATTCTAAGGTTGAATTAAATGAGAAGTATATGAATCATTACAGTCCTTAATTAATCAGAAATCACCTGGAATAAGTCCACAATTATGGAGTCATTTCGAGCTAGATGGTTCTGCCAATATTCATCCGCTACTTCATCATCTGGACGCCCATCAGTGTCGCTGACCTCTTTATAAGGCTTCTCTTTCACACGATTCAAATCTTCATGAAGACCATCCAAAAGAAAAGATAAAAATTCCTGCAGTTAGGAGTTTCAACTTCAGGTTTATGACGAGAAGCAGAAACGCAGAAGTATTACAGTCTGATTTCATAAAAAGGTCCCAATCCCATGATAATAGTGAAGGTAATATTCATTTACCTGAGAATCGTGTTGGTTATATCCACTAAACTGAGGAGCAAAGCAAGCTAGGGTTGACTTGAATGCTCTTGGAGCAATAGCAGTTCCACCTGGTCTCCAGAGCATCCTCAATAAGTCTCCAAACGCCAACGCAAGTTGACCCTGACAAGATCAACAAATTATTCTTAGAGAATGAAGGGATAGAGAATCACATGGTCCAAGACAATGTTAGGATCTTCACCAAAAGATATAAGTAAGTCACTTACATTCAACCCTAAAGGATTGCTATAATTAATTTCCTTCTTGTAGTCCGCAAGGAAAAAACCAACAAGTTTGGGAGTATGCGCCAAGCACTGAATAGCACTATTCATGAAGCAAGTATTCCCAAGGTTCAACAATCCAGTCAAACCAAGTAAGTGAACTTCTCCATGTCCTTCGCCCCATGACTCTTTATAAGATGTGTTCTTTTCACTTCTAACATCACCATTCATTTTAAGAGAGTCAGGACCTAATGAGTGATAAATATGCAACTCCAGTAGAACCTACGCAACAAACGATGACGAATTTGGCAAGTAAGGCACCTAGTGCCTAGTTGATCAAAGGAATCTACTTAAATATGGAAAATTTAAAAAGGCATGAAAAAGAATCATCCTAGGAGATTTCTAGGAGTAAATGTGTCGTGGCATTTAAAAAATTAAGATAAATGATAGAATGAAGCATTGAACCCAAATGCATTGCAGCATCACCACATCACAACAACTGAAGTATTAGTGAGACTGTTACCTCTCCATTTGCTTGGGAGACATCATTCTGTGGCATTGTATTGTCAACCTTCAGTAGTTTGGTTATCTGTCCAGAGAAATCCCATATCTGTACCTGTACACATAAAGATTAACGAGTGAGAAGTTTAATTAGCCATGTGACACACCTAATGTAGAACACAAATGCCTCCGCTACTTACCATGGTGGACTGTTGACCAAATAGTTCACAGGCTCTTCTGTAACTTTGGAACATATTGTCCTGCGAAAGGAAATATGTTATTCTGTCAGACATATGTATCTTGTCACCATCTATAAAAGGTGCCCCACCAGTTGATAAGTTACTCTTCATCATAAAGGTTATCAAATCGAGAATAGCATGCAAAACTAGAATGCAAGGCAAGTTCTCGATTATAAATTCAGCACTGGAATCTAAGGTAAGCAATGAGAACTAAGATTACTCCCAGACAATCAAGTTTGCAACCAAAACACCTCCAGAAGCATTAAAGTAAAAACATACCAAAAAAAGTTCAATCTACAAAATGGTCCATCAAGTATGCAAACTCATTTAACGATTATACAGAGTCTTAAAGATTCTAGTCAACCAAATACAAGAAATGATAGCCAAATTAATGTTCCTATCCACAATAACTTTCTATTATATACAAGAAGTAAGTATGCAAACACAATTAACAATTATACAAAGTCTTAGAAATTCTAGTCAACCAAATACAAGAAATGATAGCTACAATAATGTTCCTATCCCCAATGACCTTTATCAAATCCACTACTCTTCCATTTAATTCTCCAATAGCACTACAGAAATGAAGTTCTAGAAATGGTATTGATTGCAAAAATGTGGAGTCTGTAGTATATCTGCATCTATTAATAAGCATTAAACCGCTCATGCATTGCTTTGAACCAACATAGAATAGGCTTTAAATATCTTAGATATCTCTAAACGATTCAAACTGGATTATCAGAACAAGGGTACAGAATTTATTCTATCTTCAAGTGAAGGTTACCATGTGATGAGGTCATTCATCCTTGCCCCAGGTTCAAGAGTCTAAACAGTAAACTCTAAAGCTATGTCCCCCACCATGTCCTCGACAAATATCTCTTTGGTACTACCGTACTACTCAGATAGTCAGATGATTGTTACAATCATCGGAGCAAAAAATTGCAGTCAATTTTATACTCTTCACTGATTCGACTGTTTCTGTGATGATCCAACATGATGCAAATTCGTTCAAATATATTCTACCATTTTTATAATATTTCTAGGTTTTTTTATTTGAACAAAGTCAAAAATAAAATTAGAATAGACCCCCATAATTGATATTTGTTGGATCTACTACTCACTAGGAAAAAAAATCAATGAAAAATAAGAACCACAGAACTAACCATTTGGCATATCTTCACAATTATTGAATCAGTTTGCCACACCACTGAGAGTCTAACTTGAACAGGAAAAAGATCCCAGGAGTCACCTTCTGCAGCCAAAGAACATCCAAGATCCTTATTTGCTGTCCTATAATCACTATGCCTGTAGGAAAGCAGTATGATTCATACACAAAGTAGACAACATCGCATGTGGATAACTAGAAATGAGAGATATAACAACACTGTATGCATGGATAAGATAAAGTAGAAGTACAGAAGATGAGATGATCAGTTAGCTAGAAGGGATAAAAAGTATAAATCCAAAGGCCAAAACAGCTAAAAAAACAACACTAAAAAGAGGGGATGAAGTCTACAGGCAAGTGGCAAAATTCACCAGCCATAGAAACATAGTAATGCAAGCTATTTAACATTAGAAAGATAAAACACTTACCAATCATTGTCTACAGTCCAGACTAATATGAATTAGTGGTAATTACTAATTAGCCTGATATATGCATCAGTATCAAATAGAAGCAATAGTTTAGTTATTTGTTATAATAGTTGCAAACTTTCTGCACATACTATAACCAATAGAATCTATATGCTTCACGTTGCATTATATAGCATTATAGCCTCGCATAAGCATCTAGTTTTTTATATGGAAAAGAAGCCTGTAAATGACCCTAGGAATGCCCTAATCTTAGACCTTGACTAAATATTGTAGGGAGAAAGCACTCGGGCTCAGTTGGTATAATTCAAGGGAAATGGTAATACGTTGAGTCATTTCTTGAACTTCTAGTTTGGTTGGATTTTAAAAATCAGATTAGGGTTTATAGAGCTTGAACCACCATCAAACAAGGAACAAGAGAGAAAAAGTCACTAAGTTTCACGGGCAACCAGCATGGCAATGAGAGTAGATGAGGACGAGGGCAGAGCTGGTGAATGAAAAAGGGCATAGGGATGAGAGAAGCCTGAGGTGAGGGGTGGGCATGAGGAAATGGGCATTTGGAGTATAACCTTGCATGGGGAATGAATTCCATACCTAATCCAACATAACCAAACACCTGAAATCCGGTTGGACCCAAGGTAATGTACATTGTACCAAATGGGGACCCATATATTTCTTCAAACCTATTCACGTCACAAGTACAATGTGACGTAATAAGATGCAACAGCATAGATGAAATTGTTGATTGATATCGATGCTGTTGGTTCGGGCAATGCTACCATGCTCATGCTCATGTTCAGACACAAAATGGATAAGTTTCATAAACAGAAACCCACTCACCACATTAGCGCCTTAAACCACATAGTTTCAGGCAGCAACGCATACTTGCAGCAAGAAAGGTCTTCCCTGCCCTCGGAATCACCCATTTCTTTTCTTGACAAACTGAAACTCACTTCCCAGTCCAAATCACTTCCTCCCACCCCAGTTGAATTTGAATGATCCTGCAAAGACGACGGAGATTCATAGACATCGCCTCTAACCTCGTCCGAGTCCCGGTAGGACTCCTTCATGGCATCCTCCCACCACCTGAAACCAAAGCAAATCAATTTTTTTTCCCGTCATTTGTTTCTTGTCCTCGTCAAAATCAACGTCGAGTTGCATTGTCAGTTGTCGCCTATTTTTATTTTTATTTTAAACCCGGTCTCGGAACCCTAGGAAAGAGAAATCGGAAGATCGAAGAATGCGAAAAAACCCTACCTGTAAGGGACGAGGTAGAGACGATCCTCGGCGCCGGCGAATTCGTGGCTGGGACGGCGAATACGACGGGGAAAAAGGAAGTCGGCGTCGTTGGCATCGTCGACGACATTGGAAGTGCTGAAGAAGTCGTCTTCGGGGAATAGATCGTCCATGGAGACGGAGAAGAGGGACTTGAGAAGAGAGAGAAAGGCAGCGGCGACTTGGAGGAGAGAGAATCGGAGTTTGAAGCGTTGAGCGAGACTCGAAGAAGAAGACGGAGGAGAGCGCATGAGAAAGAGTGAGTTGATCGGTGGGGCGTGGCGAGTGGAGGAGCGTGCTCGTTAAATTGTCAGTTTTTGGCTTTGATGGCTCGCGGTGAGTTACACGCGCCAACAGTGCGAGTGTGGAAGAGACGTGTGGCCTCTGGATGGTTCTCGAGGTATCCCGTTGGTGTGTGAACGGGGGGAATGAACCGGTTGGAGGTCAGGTCAAGCCACACACGTGACGGGAGTATGCACAATTGCACAATCGGCGTGAACGAAGTATATCCTAATTTGCTTTTCTTCTCTTCCGGAGCAAAAATACATGATACTCCGTACTATCTTCACATTAAATAAAAATAAATAATATGAAATGATATTTTTATAAGATAATTAAATGAACTTCTTTTAAAGAAGATCATTTAATTATCTGTATGGGGTTTTATAAAATTATTTTATTATTTATTTATACTAGTTGTCCTCGTCGTGCCCTGCACGACTATGAATCGATATTTTTCTAGAAATACTATAAAAAAGATATTAATAAATAAAAATATAATATAAATAATAATTGTGAATTGATGATTTATATAAATTGTAAAAAAAAGCATAATTCTAAATTAATGATTTTGATAACAAAAATAAAAATAATGGGACATTTAATATGGATTAGCAAATAAAATTGTCTTGACATACTATAGGATAAGATCTCGGTATATATTATAGGATAAGATCTCGGTCTATATTTATATTATAGGATAAGATCTCGGTATATATTTATATGAGTTTTTTTTGGTAGATTGTATTGGAGAGTTGTTAGGATCATAAAGATATGGTAAAAAATAATTTTATATGTAAATAAATTTCCAAAAAAACATTATTGTAATCCAATATAAAAAAAAATTAAAAAATTGATTGATATTTGTAGATTATGTGGCAATATGATGTGTACATAATATATGAGTGATATGGAAATTTTTTGACATGTGGACTATGATATGGAATATTTATAAAAACTTCTAAATTATAAGAAAATGACATGTGTAAAAATATGAGGTGGCTTAATATAGGATCGACATATGGCGAAATCCTAGGTGGCGTATTGAGAAGGCTCCAAACCTTATTGCTTTTATATATATAGTAGATTTGTTAAGTTTTAATTAAATTAATATTGGCAAGAATATTTAAATAAAATTATATGTGTCTTATCTACAAAAAAACTATTATTTCTAAAAATAATTTTTAAAAAATGATTAGGCAAGGATATTTTAAAGAAACTTGTAAAATTATTGTATTTTTATTATATTTGTTAATTTTTTTAAATTCATATTGACAATGATATTTCAAAAAAAAGCTACATATATTATCTATGAAAACACTATCATTTCGAAAAATAAATATTTAATAACTGATATATGCAAAAGTATTTTTTCTAGAATTTGTATGATAGCATAAAAAATATCATAATGATCTTTCTATCGATCATATCCACAAATAAAAGATTGTTTAACAATGGGATTTTCTATCCTATATTCTAAAAACATGGATAAGAATTTATCATATCCAATAATAAAACAATAGTTTTTTTTAAAAAAAAAAGTGGTGTGGTCCAATCTAAAAGCGACATGGGTCGTTTAATAATTTTTTTAACCTCCGCTTTAGGTTATAGTTATGATAGAAAATATCAAACGTGCTAAAGATTGTATATCAAATTGTCAATCAAAAAGAAAATTATTTACACTAAAAGATAGTATACTTTTTTCATAAAAAATAAAAAGGGATAATAGTTCAGCGATAGCATACGAGAGCAAAAAACTAACTATATATTAAAGATGTACCTTTTCGAACCACTAGAACGATTCTGACCCCACCTCATATTTTAAAAAAATAATATCAAATTCTATTATTTTAACTTCTTTCTATTAAACTAGTATGTATTCTCGTACCTTGTACGGGTTTCTCTTAAATAAAATATTTTTAAATATATTTATTATTTGAGAAAAATAATTATGTAAATGCTTAAATATAAATTTTTGTTATGATCTGCGTAAAAAGATAAGGCAATTATCGTATAACTAATCAAGATCTTTTCATATAAGGTAACAAATGATTGGAAATTTGTATGATAGCATAAAAAGTATCCTAATGATCTTTGTGGTTATCATATCCAAAAATAAAATAATTTTTTAAGAAAAAAAGGATGGTGTGGTCCAATCTAAAAGTGACATGTGTCGTTAAATAATTTTTTAACCTCCACTTTAGATTATAATTATGATTCTTTTTAAAAATATTTAAATATATCTTTAACATCAAACAAATATCTAATTAGTATAACAATATCTTTAGAAAGCTTCCTTATGCAGGTATTTAAAATTAAAAATTAAATGTTTAAAAATAAATATAAATCTTTTAACATATATCTTTTGACGAATTTATTTATACATATATATATTGATTTTTTTATAATAAAAAAGTAATAATAAGTATTTATAATGTTTAAAATTATGAAAAATAGATAATAAAATATTTAATAGATATATTGAAATATTTGATACTCTCTAAATTTACGTACATTGAAAGTAATAAAATATCAATAATATAATACTTCATCTTATCTAATCATTACTTTATTGAACCACAAAATGATTTTGGTCCCATCTTAAATTATATTAATTAAATTTTAAATATTTTATATAACTAAATTATATTTATCTTTCATACTTTATTATATCTTATTTATTAAGTTAACTATTATTTTTTAAATTCTTATCTCATCCGTATATGAATATATAAATTTTTTATTCATATTTTATCTTTTTTTAATTAAATATCTATGAAATATCATCAACAAAAAAGAGAAATGTAATTATTTTATATCTTAATAATATATCTTCATTCTCAACATTAAATTTAATCATGTATATTGATTAAAAAATATACATTCAATGAGAAATAGATTACTTATATTAAATTTTTATTTATTAATATCCTATTTATATGTCTATAAATATCGAATCGTAGTCGTACATGGTACGACTATTATGTTTATATTACGGAGTAATTAAATAATTAATAGATAAATGTTTTGTGATTGATGATCAAATATGATATGAAAAGATAAAGAGATTTGATTTTTGAAGATATAGTCAAAATATAAAAAGAAAAGAAGAAATCATTGTAATAACTGCGGTTTTTAAGGATATTTTTTAATTTTTCTCGGATATCCTTTTAACCTCTTTGTTCGTTTTAACGGTTAATCCAATATTTTTGATGGAGATTAAATCCTAGAAAATTCTTGGTGATATCCTAAAATCACAAAGAAATGATTTTATGGATCGGTGTGAATTCTAGGATTTTTCAGTGGAAAAAGAATATTTATTGGATAAGCCGTCTTTTTAATTATGTATCGGAAGGAATTTAAAATAAGAAATGGAAGCCTTAAAAATTGAAGGTAGCAAGATAAAATCATGGAAAATTGATTTTATTGGTCTACGTAATTTACGGGACATTTTTCGTTTCATGAGTTTTTCCATCCGAGGTACATAATTTTACCGGTTTAACGCGAGTGCCGTTCTGAGACGGATTTTTGTTTTAAAACCTATCCTTTCTTACTTAATTAGGAAGGAATTGGAGATAGAGTTCTATCCACGCCTATCTTTTTGCCTCGTCAAAGTCTATCAAATTGGTTTCAAAGGAAAGCGAGAGAGAGTTTGGACGAACGACGGACTCGGTGCTTGAATCCTTCACCGTCGGCCACCTTCTCCTTGCCAGCCACCTCCTCCTCACCAATTACTCCACCTCACCTTCTTCTTCCACCTTATTATAGAATTTTTGTTGTTGATGTAAAAGAGATTCGGGAGGAACGTCAGAATCGGGAATAAAGAATTCGAACATTCACCGCCGGCAAATATTTTCAGCCTCGCCGCGCGACGTCGCCGGCGATCGCTAGCTCCTCCGACCACCACCCACCGCAAGGGCTGCCACCGGGCATCACCCAGCCACCCTCGAGCTTGGGGATCGAGCCACTATCGAGCCAAACAAACCATGGGCTCAAGTGAAGGTAATTACGATCGAAATTAATTAGCGGTTTGGTTGCGGAGCCACCGTAAGGACCTTTTGGTTCCGCTTTGCTAATTAAATTTATAGTTTTTATAATCTTGATGTTGTTACGGTCTCACATGTTCAAACCGCTCGAGAAACGGACGTCAGGATCTTCAGTTATAGCGAATACAAGTTTTTACACCGATTGGCAGGTAAAGGATTTCGGATAATTACTTGGGATTCGTTGTTAATCCATTTGATCCGAGATTTGGTCACCTTTAAGAAGTGTTGCTAATGAACAATTTTTATTTGGAAAATTGTTTCAAAAGTAAAGCGGATAATTAGTTATAATTCCGCCAAGATGGCTCCTTAAAGCATGATAACTAAGGATTTATTATATATCGATATTCGGAAATTAAATCATTTATCGATTAAAAAGTTGTAGGAGTTGAGAATACAACTAAGAAGTGTTTCAGTGAGCTCGTTGTTGAGAAATCTTTTGTTATATTTGACAGAAGGGTGATAAAGATTATTGTTGAATTGCTAAGGACGTTGAGCACGCCTTCTAAGGCAAGTGGACGGTTCTCTCTTGCATTATTGTTATTAAAAGAGGAATTGAATCCCATTTAATATTTGTGTTGGGAACAACTTGTGTGCTTAATAAAATATGATAGGTCATTATATTTGTTAGAAATAATGACCATGTTATTTATTCAGTTTCGCGATAGAACTGGATTTAGGTCCGTTATGTGTGACCTTGTATGTTGTCTCATGCTGAGACATTATTGTGAAGTAAGTTAGTTTTTCAGGGGTAGGAGTCGAGTCTCCGATGACCTCTTTATAACACAGTATATGTTGGGAGGTTTAGCTCGCTATCATATCCCAACATTCGGGTCATGACTCATACCTCACTCAACGCTGGAGGGGGTGTTTATGCACTCTAGCTAAGTGCAAATTGGTACTAGGTGTTCGTCAATGATCATGGATTTCATCCCTCTCATCTTGACGTCTCCATGTACATGTGGATTCTCGGCGGTTTCAGTCGATTAAAAGTTACCAACATGTTTGTAAAAAGTTAAGTAATATAAGATAAGTGTGTTAGGCACATTAATGTACCCGGATGGTTAGTCTATTCGATAACCATTCTTGTTTCAGGTTATGAATGATTCTTAATCAAACTTTGATTAAGTCAATATGATTAGTCGATGGAGGCTTTTCAAAATGTTATGTGATTAATATGAGTTCCCAACAATTGTTCATGTTTCGTAATGGAACCGCAAGTTGTGGTCTCCTATCTCTTGGATATGCATGCCTCATTCTTATCCTCTATGGGACTGCTAATTGTTGGACCATCGACCGGTTGTCATTCGGGTTACGATGCCAATATGTTTAATCACTACCACAGGAACCAGTCATTTTCTCCACTTGCTTAGTCTTTCATTAGACTAACCCAACCACCTTATTCAATTGCATGGTCGGCTGGTGTCCACCGTTGTATACGACACATCAGGTATTTCTTGAAAGTTGATTTGAGAAGTGGATCAAGAAGTTGAAGAAAAGTTTCCAGAAGTTGTGTTTGAGCGAAGTTTATGGATGGGCCACTATAAAGTTATGTTGGGAAAGAAGAAGCTAAGAGTTTACATACTAAAGGTTTTGTTCAGACAGAAGATTGTTCTATCATCTTGTCATAAAAGCTAATGTTGTTTTAAGACCATTTGTATTTATTCCGCTGTAATGTCTTCTTAAACTTTGTAAAGTTGAAGTAATAAAGATTAGGTTCTTTTGCAACATTTTATTGTTTTCCGGTTATGATTTCCAACTTTTGGATTTTTAGGTTGTTCAGCCAGTTTAAAGTCTTGGGTAGCTTCGGCTTAGTCTTAATCGGGGTTACTGGCGGTAATACCTCCAGGGTAGGAAGGAGGTGTTACAATCATACTAGCACGGAAAAGATTTTATGTTAGATGAAAAAAAGGAAAAGATTTTATAAACTTATTTTTTTCTTATAAAATACTGACTTGAGTATTGAAAGTGAATCGAGAGGATAAATCTCTCATCTTTCATTCATTAGAAATCAATTAAAAGAGAGGCTACGCTTCAACAAGATATTCGTCGTTTCAACTTCAAGTTTATGTAGGACACTGTTTGGTGTTTTAGGAGCTTTTTTTTCTAGCTGCTCCTAATTTCAACACCCTCCTACCCCTAAGGGTACAAAAATTTGATGAAAAAACACTCTATCTAGATGAATTCCACTACCAAAAAGCTAGTACCAATCAAAGCCTAGGAGAACAAAAAATCTCGGTTAACCCTCCTCCCCTTCCCCTATTGTTGTCTTTTGTAAAATTAGAAACACTTCCCCTACCCTCGGTTTTTGCATTTGCTCTCCCTTCACCTGCTACCTCGTCCTCTCCGGCGACCTTTCTTTGTCCTGGCCACTCCAAACATGACAATATTTGCATTAATGATACGTAAATCGTTATTGAGATCTACACTCACGCAACCGTCAAATAGCTTATATGAGAATGATAATAAAGCTCTTGTTAGTTCTCTCAAATCCAACACGAGCGCTGGATCCAATACCCCCCCCCCCCCCCGCCCATTTCAACAAGCGCTTGTTTCGCTATCTTGTCTACTTCCCGTAAGCCCTCGACTTCCTTGCTTAATTTTTGTTGATTAGAGTAATTAACGCATGATTCCGTGGTTTATTTGTTCTCAAAACCCTAAATTGTTATATGAGAATCTTCAATTGTAGTGTTCTTTACTTAAGGATTTGAGTAGACTTGTATCAATTGTGGATTCCAATTTACATGCGAAAAAATTTTCGGCAAGCTATGAGGAGAACGAAACGAATGTGAATTCAGCAGCCGGCGATGAATAAGAGCTTTGTTGATTTAATCTAAATATCCCAACTATTCTTGTTAGGACAAAGCTTGGTAAGAAGTTTGAATCGACACTCACTTAGATTCTTTTGTAGAAACTACTCTTTTACATTTATTCAATGTTTCTAAATAGCGGCTCAAGAGGAATGAACAAAAAATTTCAATCCTTTCAAATCTTCGTGAAGAAAGAGTGTATGTTGATCCTACATGATCAAATATCATTACATTTGCTCAAGTACAATGTTCTTCTATTCTGAAATTAAGGACGGGGAACCCAAAACTCCACATGAAGTTCACAAACAACTCATGAAAAACAATCAATGGTAAGATATACGAAGCATGTTTGTTTTGGTTTTCTTGATTTATGAATATATTCTAGATTTTTTTAGAAATGTATACATAGTAGGCTAATGGTATTCCTTCTCTTTGTGTAACTTCCAACAAGCTGTAGAATATTCTAATTATTTTGACCTAGCATCGGGGCTTTCCACCTTTGGACTATGTAACTGAATTTAAAAAATTTAAAAGTGAAGCATGAATTTACATTTCACATTTCTCAAGTTTTAGTGCACAAAAATTCGCCCTTATGCCTTAATTGAATGATCCTCTTGACTCGACCCTTCACCTTCCGTTCCAAACTCCTCTTCAACCTATGACTTGCAAAACAATGGTTGCAGGGGGCGGGGTCCCCCTAATCCACCTTCGATGCCTAAGTCAAAAGAGCAGTTTGTCACTTGAACATATTAAATTAGTTCTAAAGAGAGATTTTTCAAGCCATGAGTATGGTGTCCTTGAAATTTCGGTAGCTGAAGAGGTTCAATGGCTTAAAAAAGACAAATCTTCTTCATTTTTTGTTTAATCGTTCATGGTTGTATACTTTCCCCGTTGTATGTGAAAGGATTGTGTAACCTATGAGTTCTGCAAATTTTTCCCTCAAAAAAAGAGTTGTGCAATTTGATTAGTTGGCTTTGACGGACAATTCCCTAATTTTTTGTAGAGGTCCTTCACGAGAGCAAGACAACCTAATTTAAGACTACTTATTTTCTCAATCTGTCACCAGACCCATTTACTGATGCCTTTTAGGCTGTAATTCATATGGTAACTTTTCAATTTAGCTTATTCATGATGCTAGTATTTGCCAACTCAATTGCTTTCCTATTTGTGTTGTGTCCTCAATTTTGGTAAAAAGTTGATATGTTGTGCAGGTCACTATGCTATGTTTGGATTTTTAGGACCAATATCAACTCCTATTTCTCTATTCAAATTCTATTATAGGTCTAGACCTGTGACAAGTTGCATTCAAATGCGTGAGTGAGATGTTGCAGCTATATTAATGCATCAAGTTGTCGACAATGTTGGTTTTGTATTTGGTGATTTGCATGTTTTAGGAGAGGTTGTCCTTTCTCCTAATGTTCTTTGAGCAATTTTTTGTTTGTGCAACTCATATGTTTTCATGGATCTATTCATTGTAACGAAGGAGCTTGATTGTCTCACTTTTTGAGCATCTTGATTTGTTTTGTCAACGAATAGCTATTGTATTATTTTGTTTGCATGCATATTCAATGCATTAACCCTCTTTCAATAATAATAAATTTTGACAACTTATGCACTGCATTGTTGAATTTTTTGTTGTTTTTCCTTTGAATGCTTCTTGTCAATGCTAATGAAATTGTGTTTTATTTTTTCCCTATCCTAATTAAGTATATTGTTAAGAAAACATAGCAATAATACATAACAAATGATGTTGTTGTTGTGGCATAGTACCATTAGTGAGGCTTTTAATACATAACAATACATGTTCTCGACAAAAAAAACTAAGGCCATATAAGAATGCATGTTGTTATAACGAGGCATTCAATGCATAGGAATACATGGTCACTACATTTCATAAGAACACACATCGCATATCACCGACAACGACAATTTCCATCTCTATGGTTGTTTCTAAGGGATGATGAAATGTTATCCCTCACAAATGCCATGTAGACGTGTTGTTTTGCTAGTGTCGTCTCTTCTAGAGGCATCGCTTCGTCATTTGGTTGTTGCATCTCCACTTCGCTTCCCCTTCTACAATCATTCATACTTGTAAAGGTAAATTCCTTGATGCTCTTAGAAAATCATTGTCCCTCTATCTATAATGCGAATGAAATTGTGTACGTAGAAGCAAGCCATAGTAATGTCACTTTGTGTTTAGAATGAGTACAAAAACATTTGACTCAAAATCCTAAACTTTCCCTTCAATATCCCAAAGCTTCGTTCCACGCAGTTTCACAGTGATGAATATGCCTTGTTAAATAGCTCTTGCACAAAGGTGGGGGTAATTCTAAACTCGCTTAAGTGATAGCGACCATCAATATACGAAATTAGGAACCCAACTCTATCTGGGTATCCTTTGTCTGTCATGTAGTGTTTTCTCGGGGGGAGGAAATGGAAACTTATCCTTGTAATTGTCAAGCATCGTATTTAAGACCCTTGTGTCGTGGGCCAATCCCTCGAAGCCAACTACCACATATGTGAAGCGAAGATCGAAGTCACAAGTTGTCATGGCATTGAACGAGAACCACCCCTTTCAGTTCTGAAATCTAGGGGCGTCGGTTTCAGACACATGTGCAGACAGATGAGTTCCATCGATCTCCTCGATACAGTTCTACATTATGTTTATAGAAATGAGATTAGAAATTAGACATGGACTGAGTTACAATGGAACTAGTTTAAACCGCGGTTTCGGTCCAATACCTGAAAATGTGGGAAGTATCTTGAATCCCTTTGTAAAGTTTCGGGGATGGCAAATGACGAATCTTGGGGGCGGATCATGGATGATACAAGTCCATCGAAGCCCATATCCCGACCCACAATGTTTTCCAACACTTGATGAAATGATGTACCAATTTGTGGATGTTGATCGATAGAATAATCCTTGTACATCTCGATTTGTATGACAAGCCACTATAAATAAGAAAATTCCCATTTTCTTAAGAGCATGTATACATGTTGATCCTCTAAGACCATGATTGTTCTCCGACTCCTCAGCAAGAGCTTGGACAACATGAGCATCCATCCTAAAGAAGTTACGACAAACATTTGTTGATCTTGCCAAAGTCTGTGCCGAAAATGTAGGCCCAATATTTGAAAGAAAATATTGCCAATAGCCACTTGGATCCATCTCGGGAAGTTGTCCCAACAATCAACAATGGTTGTTGGCATATTCGCTAGAAGCATGGGAACTCCCTGACGCAATAAATAATAGCCATACCAAAGGAGGTAATTAGTTGAGCTAGCCCGTTATTCTTGCTGGTTAGTGTCCATGACCTTTAGTTCATTAGAGGTTGCCCTTGGATTAATATAGGAACACACACACACACATACACACACACACACACATATATATATATATATTAGAATCCTATAATGGGTATTTGTAAAACAAATCCCACAAATAATGCTATAAGAAAACCAAACAAATGTATAAAAAGAAACATAAGAGGCTTTCAAACAAGTTTCACTAGCAAACACATGGTAATCCGACTAGAAAACTCCAACACAACACACACCTACCGACCATAATAATCTCACTCAACACAAATAATACCTAGCATCCAATACAATCTTACTCAACACAAATAATAACCTAAATTTGATTAGAATTTGTCTAACACCCCAATTTCACATCGGAAATGTCACATGCCATTGACCTCAAATTTGAAGTCCGAAGCCACCCTAGGCTTGAATCCGAATAATAATACAATTAATTATAATAAATAAAAGAAATCGAAATATAATATTGAATGAAAGTGTGATAAAAAAAAATTCTTTATTGAATTTCTCCTAATAAAGGAAAATGAAACCTTAAAGCGGAAGATTCATAAAATTTTGTGTTTGAAATTACATCAAGATGACAACTCTTGCGCCTATATATTATCTAAGAAACAAACCCTAGACACGTTTAGCATAAACTCAAAAATATAGTTGACTTGTAATTTTTGACAAAATATCTAACTGTAGCTTGTCCCATCTCCAACATACTTCTCACAACTTGAATGGAAAGATCACCTGATGTGCCGAAACAAAAATACGGTTGACACTAGACGACCATGCAAGGAAAACAAACGGTCGGTTGGTCTTATGATAAACTAAACAAGTGTGGTTTTGGAAGATGGTTCGGTTTTAAGAAGGGACGAGTTGGGATGTCGGGCACCGAATGAAAACCGGTCCCATCCTCAGACCTTGGCCCTCCAAGAAAAACTATGATTTGAAGGAAAAGAATGAGAACGTCACCCAAAGTTGAGTCTCGGTTTCGAAAGAAACTTAGGTTGGGAACTGGGGTTTCACACATTTAGTCAAGTGGGTGGTTAAACCTCTCATT
Source organism: Fallopia convolvulus (assembly GCA_964016875.1). Taxonomy (NCBI): domain Eukaryota; kingdom Viridiplantae; phylum Streptophyta; class Magnoliopsida; order Caryophyllales; family Polygonaceae; genus Fallopia; species Fallopia convolvulus. The sequence continues at coordinate 8,916,018 of OZ024725.1, forward strand.
GATCATGTTTTCCTCTACCAACCTCACCGTTTACATGTTGTGGGAATTCAGATTGGAGCTAGAGATTTACAGAATTCGAGAGTAAGGATGACGTTCCATCTTGTACTAGCCTTCCTATCATTTTAATTGTCGCCAACAGGCGCCTACTTAATCTCTACGAGTTATAAGAGTCACAATAAAATTCCACTCAAAATTAAGCATACTTTTTAAGTAAGAAGAATTTGGGTTACGGCCCCATGGAATTTCACAATGGTTGGGTTGTAAGCCCATACTAACAACAGCTACGTGTCATCATCCCTCATCGAGTGAGCGGGTATTACCATGGTCTTATAGGTAGAGCATTGGCTCAACATTAACGTCGAATGATTTGACGTGTATAACATAAAGTACGCAAACACAAGCCTAATAATCTAGGCACACATATCACAAGGCAACGACCTTACAGTCCATCTAGCTTAGCCTAAGTACGACTAGGAATAACATGTCATTAAATGTAGAGCAATATAAATCCTAGATTCATTTTATTTCATACAAGAGTTCCCAACATAGTCATAAAATAATTTAAAGCACATGAAAACATATAATATGATATATAACATTCTTGTTAAAACGAGTGATGCATAAATGACTTTATTTGGAAATCGAACCGAAACCACTTGCCTCAAAATGACATTGGTTGATTACGAAAGGATTACCCGCGATTGTGACTTGGACTTGTTCCTCTTTCAATCAACCACAAAATAAATAATTGTCAATTTATTTTGTTCACTCGATAACGTTGATTTTCAAGGAATCATAACGAATTTAAGTTTATAAAAAAAAATTATAAACTTACACATTATATTAATAATTTCCTTTTTTATAAATATAATGCCATTTAACCTTGTGTTTTCATTATAACATATTAACGTAAGCTTATTTTTAATATTAATCTAAAAAAAAATCTTATTACCTATAGATATTCAAAAACCTTATTATTAACTTTATTTAATCAAATCATTTTAGTCTTATAGTGACTCCTAAAGCTATCAAAAGCTGACCGAACCTGCTAACCCGACCCGAACCGCACGATAATTTTAGGGTCAAGACCCGAAAATTTAAACCCGAAACTCGAAATCAACCGAACCCGATAGAACCCGAAACCCGTTGGGTTGAAACCCGAAACCCGTTGGGTTGAAACCCGAAACCCATGGGTTGACCAATTTAATATATTTATAGAATTTATAAATTTTATTTTAAAAAATATAATATATTTTATTATTAAAATAAATGAAAATAATAGATTATAATTAAATAATATTATTTAATTATAAATTGATTTTAATAATCATAAAAAAGGATATTTTTGACCCGTTGGCCAACCCAAACCGACCGAAAACCCGTTACAACCATACCCGATTGACCCGTGACCCATAACGAAACCGAACCCGATTCAACTCGAACTCGAAATGACTGAACCCGAACGCGCCCGACCCGATTGACAGGTCTAGTGACTGCCACTTATCTAAAATAAAAATGCCATTTAACTCGCGACAGCCACATCAACAACTTTATCGGATTTTTCCGTCGGAAAAAATCTCGTATCAGTATCAATAAATATAATAAGAGTTGGTACCAAAACTAGTAAAAGTGAAAGTTGGTATTATTTTGAATAAATGATTAAAAGTTTGGATTATATTAATTAATTTTTCCATTTTAACATACCAACTTATTCATAAAAACACTATAATACCCATTTAAAATTCATAAGTTTATTTAAATACTTATGAAATACAATTGTATTAACATACACCCATTTAGATAGTTTTTATCCATTTTAATTTAACAAAAGATTTTTTTTAAATCAACTAAAAAAACCAAAATAATTAAAAACAAAACCCCATTGATCGAGTCGGGCCAGACCAATTCACCAAAAGAAAAAATACAGCAACAACCGCTCGAATGAAAAAAAACAAGGTCAACTTCAATCGCTTCGTTCTTCCTCGTACGGTATCGGTTCAGGGCGTGTGAGTTGTAATAGTCGCTATTTCTATATAAAAAAAATAGTTTTTTTAAATTTATTTAAATAATTCTCTAAAATAGTGAGTTTGTTCATTATGATGATTTTCATAATCTATGTATATATATAAAAGACGCAAGGAATAAAGTCACCACATTGTGCCACCTAGGATTTTCCTACGTGTCGTTCTCACGTTAAGCCACCTAGGATTTCGCCACATAGGATTTTTTTATTTTGGAAATTCATATATGTTGATATTATTTTAGGATAATATAGAAATAGATAAGTTAATCTAGAAAAAATTCTATCTAAAATAAAGATGTTATCTATTATATATTAGGAATTAGGATAGATCGAAAAGATTTTTATCTAAAATTAAAATAAATTATAGAACATTAGGTATTGTATTGTATATTAAGATAGATATATTAATTTAATTTTTCCAATTAATAAAATTCTATCTATTTATATGAAAAAATTAAATTCGAATTTTATTTAAAATTAAAGAAAATTATTTTATTTTTATTTTTTATCTATTTATTTAAAAGATTTATCTAAAAAAAAATTGATAAAAAATAGAACATTCAATCTAGATAATTACTTACCTAATTTGACTTTTGATAGAAAAAAATTTACGTTATCTTTTCCTTGATTTTCTTTTTGAATTATTTATGTAAATATAAATGATTTTCTTATCATTAGAAAATTCATTCTTTATTTATATTTTTTCATTGTTTCTTATTAAGAATACTTTTAATTTTTATTCAAAATTTTTTAAGGAATTGAATTTGATAAAAAAAATTAAAAGAATTTAGAGTATTTTTACCTTTTTTTTTATAGTTTTTGTAAAATATTTTTAAAATTAAATGATTCTAATTCAAATAACTTTTATTTATATTTATCCATAAATAAATTATCCTTAAGGCATCAAAGTTATAGTGGGCTCAACTTAATAATTTTGGTCCCGCTTCACATGACATTAATTGTAAAATTTATTTATTTTTTACTAATAAATAAGTTTTTTATATTAAATTAAAATCATATTCATTAAATAAATTATGTATTAAATTCATGTAGTCGTGCAAGGCACGACGGGTATAACTAGTATAAATTTAAAAGTTGTAAAACTTTAGATTTTTGGCAAATAATAATTTAATTAATTAAGGGTTAATAATATTGTAATTTAAATTCACATTTAAATTAATTTCTAAATAAAAATAAAAGGGGAAGGGCCAAAAATAAAAATGCTAGAGAAGAGACTCAAACCCATGACCTCTTGCATTTTTCAAACAAACACACACTCTCATTTCCACTATGCTATAATGACTTTTCTATTAGTTGAGAATTTAAAAATCTCCAATTCTTTCTTTTTCCTTCTTGCAAGAAAGACCAACAAATGGTGGGAGATTGATTTGACATACAACCAATCCCCATTCTTCCACCTCCTTCAATGGCCACTCTTGTCCATTCTTCCCACCTCTCCTCTTAACCAATCCTCTTCTACCACATCAAATCAAAGAAACACACCCATGGCCAATCACCATGGATCACCTCTTCCATGAGTGGTCCATTCATGGAAGTGTGGATCAAGAGTAGGGCCTTCCACCACCATAAATAGGGGTGTCTTCTAAGGAGAGCTTGCAAATCTAATTCATCCTTCTCTTCTTGCAATTTCACTCCCATTCCAAGAAAAGTTCGGCACCAAATTAAAATTTCTATGTGCTGATTTTTTTTCCACAAAAATACCCAAAAACACTAGTGTGCCCACCGCCACACCTCCGACCACTACCCCTTGACCGCCGGCCACCACCTGCCGCCGTACCTGCTCGCCGCCGCCGCCCAGAACCACCATCCACCGCCCCTGCTCGGCCCCATCACCAGCTGCTCGTAGGGGTGTTCAGAAAAATCCGATCGGACCAAACCGATCCGATAATCCGATGATCCGATCCGTAAAATTCCGAATCCGGTGGAATATTGTCCAAATCTGATCCGAAAAAATTAGCGGATTAATGGACCGGATTCGGAATGTAATATATACCCCTCGGATATCCACGGGTATAATGTTATTAATATATATTAATCTACACCTTGTAGCCCAACTGATTTTATCCATGCGTGGATTGTATTTTTAGGCAAAAGGGCAGCAGTTCAAGCCCCTACAGCTACACAAGCCTATGGCACAATATCAAATTATCAGTGTATCACTAATTGCCTAATTGGCTACCCGTTCTTTTTTTCCTTTTTTATATATTTTTTTTGGAAGAAATAAAAAAGGGAATGAGAGGTTTCAAAGCTAACCATAGATTGATCTTAATGTTCCGCCGCTTCTCAATTCTCACCCTTCTCTCTCTTTGTACGGTTGGACTCCTTTGAGCTCACCAGTCACCACCTCACCGGCGTTCCCCGAATTCATTCTCCCTCATCTTCGACCTTCGACTACTCTTAAGTCGTCTGAGTTCTCCTCTGAGTCTGCCGCCTCTTCATCTACTTCAATCGTCACCTATCACTCCTCCTCAGCATTCAACAATGGTTGGCGTCGACGATTATTCTCGTCGGTTCCTTGGCCTTCATCTCTTGGCTGGCGCGAAAATGAGCAGGAGACAAATCATTCACTTAGTATGAAAATTAGATTAGGGTTTGTGGAATTAGATTAGGGCTTGTGAAATTTGTGTGGGAACTAACTTAATGGTGAGCATGCTCGAAATGAGCTTTATGAAATTGTCTAGCATAAATTCTTTGCATTGACTGATGAGCATGTAGGAGACTCCCAAATTTCAATACATACTCCATTGTATTATCTGTTTGCTTCTATCTTTTTGGAATTTTGGTGATATTTATTAGGTTTATTAATTAGTTACAGGTTGAATGAGTTTGAAACTCAAATACAGAAAACATGTACAAATGTGAGATTCGTATATCCGACATAGATATCCGATCCGATCCGAAATATACGGATCGGATATCCGGATATATTCGGATTGGATTCGGATATCAATTTCATAAAATTTTGTTTCTGGATATCCGATCCGATTAGGCTAATTGGATTGGATATCCGGTTATGAACACCCATAGCTGCTCGTCCATGGTGTTGATCATGCATAATGAAGAAGAGAAAATGAGTCTTGGGCATGTTTTTGCTTGGTGGGCTCGAACAAGTTTAAAAATTTGGCCCATTTGCATTTTTTTAAGCCCATTAGATTTTATTTAAGAAGAAAATGAAGAGGAATTTCGCCCATATCAATTTCACTCATCTCGTTTCGCGTGCCCATTTCGCTCGGTATAGTTCCCGGCTCATATTTTTAATTTATAACTCTTTATAAAAAAAACTTTTCACATCTATAAAATATTTATTTAATTAAAATTGAATAAATGTTGCACGTGGGTTAAAATGAATTTATATGATAAAATTCACTTTGCATGCACTTAAAGTTAAATATAAAATTTATAAGAATTATGTAAGATCTCACTTTAAAAGTAATAAAAAATGAATATTAGTATATGAGTTTTTCCACCTATATTATTGTTATAAATAATTTAAAATATATTACTTTCTCTAAGAGAAAGAAAATAAAGAAAGGGGTGTATAATAAATAAAATAAGGTTTTTATCAAGAAATACCCTTGCATGTCAACTTAGCATTTTTATAATGTTGAAATAAATTATATTATGACCTTGTTAATTAAAGTAGACTTCTAAAGAATATAACATTTAAATAATTAAATAATGGTTGCATGTGAATTAAAAGACCTTATTTAATCTTTTCACCTTGCATGCCAATATTTAAGACTTTATCAATACTTTTAAAAATAATGTTATTAACAACTTTGGACTTAACAAAAAACATGGGAAACAATATTTGATTTAACCAAAATATGTAAATATTACTAGCAAGTTTTAAAAAGGGAATTCTTAGATTATTTCAAACCTTGCATGAGACTTTATATAAATGTAACTATTTTTATAAAGTATTTTTAGAATAGTAAAATTTAAAATAATAATTTTTGATTATTATTATTATTATATAAAACCTCCACCTAAATTATTATTTAAATAATTTAGTTTTCTTACTTCCTCTTGTTAAAAAGGAAAAATAAGATAAAATAATAACTTAGAAGAGATAAGAATTTTAATAAAAATTCTCTCGTTATCTCTCGTGTCGTTAGGTCAAAGTCTCAATCCCGTCTAAGCCATCGCATCCCGTATCGTTCGAAAGTACACACTCGCAAATTAAGGCAAGTGGAATTTCTCCTTGAAGCCTCGATAATTCGTTTCGTGAAGTTTCTCGATGTTGGGAACAACTTGTTTGCTAATAATAAATGAATCTAGGAATATCGATTGTAAGAAATAATGACCCGCTTGGTATCGTTATTACGATTATTAATGTTCAATAGGACTATTATGCTAGTCTTGTTTGTGTGACCTTGCTTGTTTAAGATCTCTTTTTGAGATCGGTATGGATTAAATAGTAAGGGGTGCGGAATTAACCCGACACCTTTATATAAGCTACTAAGTCACAAAGCACCATGCCTAAATTCTGCGACTTTAAGGATCATGATCTAATGTCTGCTTTTGTTCGGAGGAGGGATGTGCGCACCCTAACTAGGTGCCGGAACTTCGTTCCCATAAGTGGACCCGGGCCCTTTCATGGCCCCCGCACTCTTAAAAATCATTAACGTAAGTGAAAGTTTTATCACGACATAAGATAAGTGCCAAAGCATATTTACAAGAAACCAAAACGGGGTCGGAATAGTACAACATGGAAGACCACCCAACTCTCGGTTCTTGAAACGATCATCTTTCCAATCTGAATGCTTATTCGGGCTTGTCAAGGTGGGTTTGGTACTTAAGTGCCTTTGAGCCACCTCCCCGATATGGAGCACCGAATAAGATGAGGTTGGTTGAGGTCCGACAAGGGCGCGAGAGGTTTTCAAAACTTGTATGAATTAATAACGTTCCCAACATACTTCCTATTCTAAGAAGTTCTACAATCTTGTAGTTCTTCCTTTCGGTTTAAGAGTTATCTCATCTCGACATTTACTCATTTCTGTCCTTAAAGCTCCACATAAAGTTTCTACACCTCAAACACATCCCGAAAATCTCTCTCGAATAACCTAAATTACCATACTACCCTTGAGAATTTCCATTCTCACTTGCTTAGTCTCCTTAGACTAATTCCACTATTTTCGCATTTTTGCCTGGTATTTCTCGCCCTTTGCGACAAATGCTAGACTCTAGGAAATTCACATTGAAGTTTTGAAGACAAAGTCTATAAGGCTCGAGAAGAGTTATGCAAGGAGAGAAGGTCAAGGCAAGACAACGTTGAATGAATGAAGGAAGGAATTTTCAAAGAGCAAAGCATTTAGAAGCTAGTGCACCAGCTCTTCCATTTTAAACCAAGAAAATAATCATCATATGAGTTGTCTTGGGGAAACATACTTGTATTTTCAGTACGTCTTTTCAACCCTGTTTATATGGGCTTTATTTTACGCTGCTATATCTTTTGTAAAACAACTTCAATGTAATGAACGAATGTTCTTATCAATAAATAAAATTCCGCTTTTAATCATTTCTCCTTTAATTATGTCTCATTAAATTATTTAAAGTATTGGGTGACTTTGGACGATAAAGTCCGAGGTCACTGGCGGTAATACCCATCGTTGCAAAATAAGGGTGTTACATGAGTAGGCGTGGTGATGCGACCCCCGTTATGGATGCTAGTCAAGAGGCCGACTCATTCACACTTCGCTCGGATGGCTCCGTCACCCGTGCCAAGGCTCGCACAATCCAGACCGCGACGCAATCACTCGTGTCGCGCCTTTCCGTAAGCCACGGCGCGTCCCACTCCGCGCCGACGCACACTGCCTTGTGCATCCTCGACGTCGAGGAACCTCAAGTTGAGCCCTCGGTGCCAACCTTCACCACCTTGGCACCATCGGACTCAACCCTTGCACCGGAGCCAGGATCGCGTCTTGAGGTTCAAGTGTCTCGCGCCCCGCCTGGCTCGCCAGCGCCCTCGCCAGCGACGTAGACCCTCGCCAGCGACGTGTCACGATCCTCACCAGCGCGCGCCAGACTTGCGATGGCCTTGTCGCGACACTGCGGTGCCTGTCACGAACGACCTATCCTATTTCTACTATTTTTAGCATGTTTTCTAATTCCAAACATTACTATTATTGGTTTTGTAGAATTAGGAAGTGTTTATTGGGCCTTGCGCCTATGGACATGGACTCGCGCCGCTGGGCCTAGCTTGCATGCTAGCCCTAGGCGCGCATTAGGGTTTTCCCATATTTTTCTTGTGCCGCACCTATATATAAGGTGCTAAGTTATTTGTTTCAATCATCGCACATTTAAGGATTTAATTAAGTTGAGGGTTTCTCCTTGTTTCATCCTTTGTGCTTGCGCCGCCATACAATTCACTCCAAACTCTCGTGTTCTTGCATTGTTCGAAGTTGTTCGTGCCATACTCGATCATTCCAACGGTGATCCGAGTATTCTCAAGCCTTCCGCCGCGTACTTCGAGACCCAATACTCAAACAACGCACCGATCCGTCGCATCCCGTAACGAGGGACGCATCACGTGGGAAACCTTAGAAAGAGATTTCCAATGATATAAAATGGGAAAGATTTGGTTGAGTGTGGAAGGAGAAAGAGCCCAGAAACCGAGCCTTGCTCTATTTTGTTTCGAACAAGACCAACGAGTTTCAATCAACATTTTGGGGCTTAAAATGGCATTTTTACGAGATGATTCGTGAAGAAGAATCGTAGATGACAATTATTAAGATCATTTTGGATGTTATAGCATACCAATTGACCCCAAAACGATCCAAATTTCGGGTTTTGACAACACAACCCATGTTCAAGCGTTGCAAATCGCTTTAGATCTCAATTCAATGGCCTTAATCCATAATTAACACTCAATTGATTGAGTTAAACACTTCCTCCTTCAATCAATATTTTTTTTTTAGTGCCAAACGACGCCCCATTGATTTCCATTGGACCGAATTAAATTCATTTTCACTACTTGAACGATTTTTAGGTCGAATGGTTTCCTCAACCATTAACTCCTATAAATCAAATCAATTCCCAAAATTGATTGAAGGGAAATTAAAGATAAAGTGATGGGCTTTCCATAGCTTCTTTCGGATTGAAAAATCGTTGAAAAACAAATGAGTTATGACCATTTGAAATTTCGGGTTCAAGGTTGAAGACAACCCTTGTGTTCTTCAATCCATTTCTGGAAAATTGCACAAACAACCCCTCTAGTTTTATAAAAGTGATAATGCTACCCCTTCCTCCTTGACTTGTGGACTTCTAATAACTCAATTAAATATCATATGAACTTTATATAATTTACTTGATTAAAACTTTAGCTGAAAAACATTTATATAAATTTTAAAAATATTATATTATAATACTTTTACATAAGTTTTATTACTTATAATTATTCTCTTGTAATTTTTTACTAATAAATAAGGAGTTTGGTTCAAATGAAACAAACTCTTATCTTGAAACAAACTCTTATTCTGAAACGAATGTATTTTTCCTAGTTCGTAGTGCATTTTTTCACATTTGCACTTTTCATACTTTGTAGTGCACTTTTCGTACTTTTTGTAGTGCACTGTTTGGGATTTCACTTTTTGTATTTGAATGCACTTTTGTATGAAAAGTGTGCTGCAAACTAGAAAAAATACATTCGTTTTATGTTTCATGATAAGAGTTTGTTTCATTTAAACCAAACTCAATAAATAAGACCCATATTATATATGGTTACCTTTTATCATATTATAACATTACAAAACCATAACTCATATGGTTCATAATTATCACTTTATAATATGAGAAAATAATTCTTGTAACCTTTTAATATGGTCTTAAGCTTATACAAAAATCTTATAACATTTAAAATGTTATAAGGTAACAACCTTATGAAATAAAATTTACAAATATTTTATTATATTAAAAAGAAATGTAAGGTAAAATTATATTGTTTACCTTTAGAAAAATGAGGGATATTACAATTTGACACAACACAAATAAAACTTAACATCCTTCAAATCCATCATCCTTTGAATCAATACAAACTATAAGAAAACTCATGTCATTGACATATTTCCCTTAGAAGCGTTGTAATTATGCTCTAGATATGCAGCCTTGTAGAAATCATTTGGGCACGCCATGTGTAATATCCGCAATATTCCAAGGTTTTAAAACCGAATATAATATAATATTTATAATAATAATCCTTTTTCTCTATGTAAAAGATAATTTCTAAAATATTATAATAACCCTTATTTTTCTCTTTAAAAAGAGATTCTTAAGTAAATTAAATTAAATTAAATTCAAGAGTTTGATTATAAGGGTTATGAATAAATAAAAGCATTTAAATAAAAATAATGCTTGATTATTTTCGAATTTATTAAAATAAAAAGAGGTATAACAAGCTAGTAAAAATACAATGAAAATTCAATAAAAAGGATGCAAGAGCCGGGACTTGAACCCGAGACCTCTTGCAATCCCGTCTCACACGCCCTCCCCTCAAACCGCTAGATCAATGTGACTTTCTACTTATCTACCCCACCCTTTTTATTTTATATCAATTTTACTCTTCTTCTTCAAACAAGTCAAATTGAGCTTGATTGATTTGACGCTTCACCATTGCATGCTCCTCTTCCTTCTTCTTTGCTTGCAAGACCAAGTTCCTTGCATCATCTCCTCTCGACTTTTGTTTTGTCTTTGATAGGTCGAGTCGACATTGTTTCTTTTCCATCCCTAGTGTAATGGCTTTTTATATAAAGCCTTTGTAATTAGTTTCCATACAAGTTCTAATAAAAATTTCCTCTCTTCTTTGAACTTACACATCATTTCTTGCCTATACTTCGGAGTTAACAAAAACAACTAGATTATTCTTCAAATATAGAATTACGGATATTATATATGAATATCGATTATTAACCATTTACATAAAATGGTTGTAATAAAAACTAAGTTCATGCACATCGGGAATGAAAAGAAGTCACGCTAACTAAAGGGAATACTTACGTCTCCATAGATTCAAACTTACTGAGCCAGTGACTCAATGGAAGATAGAAATTTCCAAAAAGGACACCAAGGAAGGCTTAGTCGACTAAAGGTCTAACATGTCTCCATTTAACTCGATCTCGAAACAGATTATCGAGAGGTATGTGAGGGACAAACAATGATCTAGCAATAAAGGAGTGGTAGAGAATTCTGACCAATGAAGGATATATTAATCCGACGTACCGACAAGTAGTTAGGATTTGCTCAACTAACATATGGAATCTTGGCGTGATAATTGATGTTTTTAAATGATTAAGCCAACCATAATAAAGCTATGCGAAAGCCACGTCATGGACTTTTCTTCGCCTCGATTTTGATAAGTCAACACGGTGACAGATGAAGTTAGAAAAGAAGTTGCTAGGACCAAGATATTTTGGACATGGATCCCTGTGACATCATTCTCGGAAGAGATTGGTTGTCTCGTCATGGAGCGATAATCGATTTCTACCCCCGAACCGTAATCATCAACTCAAGAGGGAAGCACATATGTAAGTTCAAGGGAAAACGAGAAGAAGAAAATGGAAAGGTGATCAACGCCAAGAAGGTCGGGAAGCTACTCCGACAAGGCTGTGTTGGGTATCTTTGTTACCTCAAGCCGACGGAGAAGAAGGTCGTGGATATTCAAGAGATTCCGATAGCCAAAGAATTCCCCGACATCTTCCCAGAAGAACTCCCTAGATTACCTCCCCGAAGAGAAGTCGAGTTTTCAATAAGCCTCGAGCCAGGAACCGCGCCAATCTCTAAGGCACCCTACTGGATGGCCCCGCTAGAAATGAAAGAACTCAAGAGTCGGATCGAAGAGCTGCTTGAGAAGGGTTTCATCCGACCGAGTGCTTCGCCTTGGGGAGCACCGATGCTCTTTGTAAAGAAGAAGGATGGGACTTTCCACTTATGCATCGACTACAAAGAGTTGAATAAAGTCACCATCAAGAATAAATATCCGCTACCAAGGATAGAAGATCTCCTAGACCAGCTCCAAGGTGCAAAAGTCTTCCCAAAGATTGACCTAAGATCAGGGTATCATCAACTTTGGATCCGCGAGGAGGACATACCGAAGACTGCTTTCCGCACCCGCTATGACCACTACGAGTTTGTAGTGATGCCATTTGGATTGACCAATGCACCTGCAGTGTTCATGGACCTGATGCACCGATGCTTCCATGAATACCTCAACAAGTTTGTCATCGTCTTCATCGACGACATTCTAATCTACTCCGGAAATCAAGCTGAGCATGAAGAACATCTCAGAACTGTGCTACAAATTTCAAGGCACAACCAACTTTACGCCAAATTGTCCAAGTGTGACTTGTGGATTAAAGAAGTGGCTTTCCTTAGCCACGTTATCAATCAAGACGGGGTCATGGTGGACCCAAAGAAAATTGAAGCAGTCTCAGAATGGAAGCAATCAAAGAATGTAAAGGAAATCCGCAGCTTCCTAGGACTTGCAGGGTACTGCCGAAGGTTCGTCGAAGGGTTCTCAAAGATTTCCCTTCCCATGATGAAGCTACTCCGAAAGACTCATAAGAAGTTTGTGTGGGACGAAAAGTGTGAAGAAAGTTTCTAAGAACTCAAGAAGCGTCTCACAAGTGCACCAGTGCTGACATTGCCAGATGGACACGATGGCTATGTGGTCTATAGCGATGCCTCAAAGCAAGGCTTGGGATGCGTACTCATGCAGAATGGGAAAGTAATTGCCTATGCATCCCGACAACTCAAGGTCTATGAAGTGAACTATCCGACGCACGACCTCGAGCTGGCAGCAGTTGTGTTTGCCTTAAAAATTTGGTGACACTACTTGTACGGGGTCAAGTGTCAGATCTACACCGACCACAAGAGTTTGAAGTATGTGTTCACCCAAAAGGAACTGAACATGAGACAGAGAAGATGGCTGGAACTATTGAAAGACTACGACATCGAGCTGCTCTACCATCCGGGTAAAGCTAACGTCGTAGCACAGCTTTTGCAATCCCGTCTCACACGCCCTCCCCTCAAACCGCTAGACCAATGTGACTTCTACTCATCTACCCCACCCTTTTTATTTTATATCAATTTTACTCTTCTTCTTCAAACAAGTCAAATTGAGCTTGATTGATTTGACGCTTCACCATTACATACTCCTCTTCCTTCTTCTTTGCTTGCAAGACCAAGTTCCTTACATCATCACTCATCACCATCATCACTCATCACCATCAAAGGGAGATGATCATCTCCTTCTCCATATGTGCACTTCCATTGTCATGGATTGAGAAGCTTGCCCCCTTTGCCTATTTAAAGGAGCTCCAACCTCCTCCAAACTCACACAATTCTTCAATCCTCCTCTCTTCTAGCAAACTCTCTCAAATTTAGTTCAAAAATCAGCCTTAAAGTTCTAGTTTTTCCCATTCAAAGCTCCACCAAAGAGCCTTCCTTCCTCCCTTGTGTGCACCGCTGGTCACCACCAGCCACCGGAGCCCCGCTTGGACGCCGCCGCGCCGACCGCCGCCCCCTGGAGTCGTCACCGTCCCGCCTAGTGTCGCCGTTGCACGCCCCTGCCTCCTCCTCCTCTGTATTCTGTAATACATGATACAAGATCTTAGGGTAAAAAAATTTAATCCCTTTTTAATGTTTATTAATTTAAATAATTCATGTTTTATTAAAATAATTGTTAGTATAAGTGAACAATTTAAATATGGGTTAAAGTACAAGTTTTGATATAATAAAAATATTATGTTAAGATATTGTTAGTGGAATAAGAAGATTAAATCATTTTAATAAATTAAATAGATCTCGTAATATTTGTTAGCCTACAAGTTGTAATTTAATAAAAATATTAGTTGAGATCTTGTTAGTTGAAAAGAGGAGATAAACCAATTAAATAAAATATTATTGATAATTCCTTATGTCATATTATGATATAGTTGCAAGACATGTTTTATATTAAATAATGGTGAGAAACCATGTAAAAAGTATTTTTATAAAGTTACTAATATAAAGTTTGTAGTTTTCTATATCTAAAAGATATTTTGTTAGAGGAATACTTATATTTACTTAAGATAATGTTACAAATCCCTAAGTGTAGAGAATATAAAGACATATGAATTTTCATAATAATGTTAATAAATTTATTATATAATAAATATTAGTATGACATATCTCTAGGTGTAGAGATTCTAAAAGATATAAACTTTATTTAATAAATATGGTAGTTGTGATCATAAGCTAATATAAAATATGATATTAATATTGCTAAGTTATGATAGTTGACTTGCATGAAAAAATATTGTAAGATATAGAAAATATATTATTTTGTGACCTAAGATATCATAATAGTATACTATAAGTATAAAGTAAGATATTTATAAGCCATGATCATGCATTATGTAAACTATAAGATATGGAAAGAGTTTTGAAAATAAATAAATTAGATTAATTTAAATTATGTTAGTTTTTGGAAAGATTACTTTATAAGGTAAATGGAAAGTTCTAAATATGGAAATTACTAAGAGAATGGTTTATAATTATTCTATCTTTCTTTAATATGGCTTATGTAATTAAATAAGATTCTATTAAGAGAATATTATTAAAATATTCTTGGAGGGAAAATAATACAAGTCCCTTAATGAACCTTTTGAAATTAAAAAGTAATATTATAATTAAGATAAGATTTGTAAAAGATTAAAATAGATTTTTTATAATTTTAAGGAGAGTATGTATACTTAAAAAATACCTTTTAGGTAAAGTAAGTGTAACATCCCGACCAAAGTGCATACGTCATTCGGCGTTCATATAAGATTAAGAACATATGCATAGCATATTGGCATGATATATAGTGAGTTTTTAAAAGTAATATTTATTTTCGAATTAAGTTTATTATATTTTTAAAAAAAATTAAAAAAAAGTTAATTATTAATTATTTCAGGGTAAAGTTTGTAGTAAAAGAGATTTGAGGGTAAAAAGCGTGATTTTGCTAAAATGATGCCGACTTTTCTAACCGACTTTGATCAATATATATGTGAAAGAACTTTGTTCTTTCAAGCTACGTACACAAATATGAAAAAAAAACAAAGAGGAGAGAAAAGAGAAGGAGTTTGATGATTTTATAGTTTGGTTGTTGGATCTGGTACAAGATTTCTTCTATCGGGTAGAGAAGGAGTTTGATGATTTTATAGTTTGGTTGTTGGATCTGGTACAAGATTTCTTCTATCGGGTTTTAATCTTGAAGTACAAGCGTGATTTGGTAAGTTTTTAATTAGTTATTGGTTTATCTGGATTTTTCTAATTTTTCCAGATCTAGATCTACTGTTGATTTTGATTTGAAAATCGGTTGATCTATAGTTCTCAGAGGGTGTTTTCGATATCGGATATATATTCGGTAAAAGATTTCAGAGTATTTGTAGGGTTTCTCTTTGTAATGATTTTAGGGAGCCCTTTGATCAAGTTTTATAGAAAAGTGTGAACTAGAAAAATGTTCTTCTATATATATTTTTTATTGTTGTCAAGTTTTAAAAGATTTGGATATATATATGCAAGAAGTTATAATGCATTCTGGCATTTTATTGCATTTGGGGTTAGAGTTTATAAGAGTAAATAGCCTAATTTGCATTGGGTTATATATAGGAGCCCAAGTAATAGATCGTGGTCAAAGTCAAGGGGGAGAAATATAGTATCTGCCTTAAACAGGTGAGTATAGACCGGAGATTCAACCCTATGTGCTATATGTGAAATATGAATATATGGATATATGCGTTATGTGTGGTATATGAGGTATATGAATATATGTGCTATATGAGCTATATGGATATATGTGTTGTATGGATTATATGGATAGATGTGATAGCTCTGAAATTTCCAGAGTTGTTTGCACAAAAGGTATGTTAACAGATGACATATGAATATATGATATATGGTTACAAGATGCACTTGATTGCATAGCATATTGCATGAGATTAAAAGGACCTGTGACTGTCTCGCCCTGAATTTGTATTACAAGACCTACGGGTCATACATGATCTTCGGATCATACAAGACTTACGGGTCATAATTCTTGAAGGGACCATAAGAGTCCATATATAATAAACCCGGGGCAGATTCAGGCTTGAACAGTTCACAAAAATAATGAATCGGATACATCAACATTTGCATTTGCATAGTAAATTCTTATATGACATATATAGTATGTATGAATATGTATAGTGACCAATTGTTTGGCTTTGTGTGAAATAATTGATGATGGTTTATATTTACTGAGTATGCGACTCACGTAAATCGCAAAATAATTTTTCAGGCTCAGCTAGAACTTACTGATGTGTGTCTCTTTTAGAGGTCACATTCATACAGGTCGGTCTGCTGAAGCTCAATGCAACCTTCTCCTCCTCATTTTGCATAATATACATATGGTTTTAAATAAAAGTTAGAGCAATAGGTGTATTAGCATAAGAGGTGAGTGCATAAATGTATGTGTGCAACCTTTTATGGTTGTTAATTCCGCTTTGTGCTTATATGGATAATTGCTATATGTGAATTATCTTTTTATATAAGAGATAAGTTTTACGAAGTATATGTCATAGGGTATAGGGGTGTCACACCTAGTTTTTGGTATCAGAGCAGGGATATGATTCTTTGAGGGACTCTGCATTCATAAGCATATGTAATTGACATTAGAATTTCATTCATGAGCATGATGCATATAGGAGAGAAGGTTCAGCCGTTCCAGTCAGTCTATAAGAGCATCTCATACATCACTACATGAACTTACATTTCATACGCATGAACCATAAGAAGAGGAATTGAAAAAGGCAATGGTAAAGGTAAATACAATATATTGAGAATGTGTAATACGAGTGGATACAGTAGAGTTACCGGTTGATCCGATTTTGCTATTCCTATACGAGTTTCATATTATATTGGATATGAATGGTTGTCAAGACACCATGATAAAGTGGATTGTTATACCAAAGAGGTAGTGATAGACTCGCTTGAGAAATCTAGAGTGATTTTCTATGGTGACAGACAAAAGGTACCCACTTGCTTAATATCTACAACAATTGCTTTTTGTATGATCAGAGAGTGATGTGAGGCATATCTAGCCCATGTTATAGACAATACAGTTGAATGTGATGAGGTTGCAGATATTCAGTTGTTAGATATTTTCTAGATGTCTTTCCAAAAGATCATCCTGGATTGTCACCTGATAGAGAGATAGAGTTTACTATGAAATTAATGTCAGGTACTGCACCGAATTCTATTCTTCCATATTGGATGGCTCTTCTAGAGTTACATGAACTGAAGAAATAGTTACATGATTTGTTGAAAAAATTATTCATTAGTGCTAGTGTATCTCATGACTGTGCATAGATTACAGAAAGTTGAATCAAGTGACAATGAAGAACAAATATCTATTGCCAAGAATAGATGATGTATTTGATTAACTTCAGTGAGCAAAGGTATTTTCGAAGATAGACATTCGATCAGGATATCATCAGTTAAAGATAGCTAAAGATGACTTTATCAAGACAGCGTTCAGAACTCGATATGGGCATTATGAGTTTCTGGTAATTCTATTTGGTCTGACTAATGCACCAGCAGAATTTATGGCTTTGAGAAACAAGGTATTTCAATCTTTTTCAGATAGATTTGTGATCATCATTATTCATGATATATCGGTATATTCGTGGAATACAACTGAGCATGCTGATCATATGTGTACCGTGCTACAAGTCTTGAGGGAAAACAGTTATTTGCTAAACTGAGAAAGTGTGTATTCTAGTTGGATCATATGGTATTTTAGAACATATAGTATCTGAAAGAGGTATAGAGGATTGATTCTAAAAAGTTTGAAGTAGTGGTAAACTGGAAAGCATCAACTACAGTTACAGAAGTTCGTATCTTTCTTAGTATGGCTAGATACTACAGACGATTCGTGGAAGGATTCTCTATAATAGCTGCACCGCTTACTGAATTGCTATGAAAGAATGCTTCATTTCATTGATATTCTGCGTACAAACAGGTCTTTAATGAGTTAAAGCACTGACAGATTACAATAGCAATACTGAGATTTTTTACAAGTACAATAGGATTTGGTATTTACAGTGATGTTTCATATCAGGGTCATGACTATGTCCTTATGCTGGATGGAAAGTAATTTCTTCTGCATCGTGACAGTTGCAACCACATGAAATTTCTTATCTTGTACATGATTTAGAGTTGACAGTAGTTGTATTTGTCCTAAAGATTTAGCAACATTATCTATATGGAGAAATATTCCAAATCTAGATCTACTGTTGAATTTGATTTGAAAATCGGTTGATCTATAGTTCTCATAGGGTGTTTTCGATATCGGATATATATTCGGTAAAAGATTTCAGAGTATTTTTAGGGTTTCTCTTTGTAATGATATTAGGGAGCCCTTCGATCAAGTTTTCCAGAGTTGTTTGCACAAAAGGTATGTTAACAGATGGCATATGAATATATGATATATGGTTACAGGATGCACTTGATTGCATAGCATATTGCATGAGATTAAAAGGACATGTGACTGTCTCGCCCATAATTTTTATTACAGGACCTACGGGTCATACAAGATCTTCGGATCATTCAAGATCTACGGATCATACAGGACCTACGAGTCATAATTCTTACAGGGACCATAAGAGTCCATATACAGTAAACTCGGGGCAGATTCAGGCTTGAACAGTTCACAGAATAATGAATCGGATACATCAACATTTGCATTTGCATAGTAAATTCATATATGACATATATAGTATGTATGAATATGTATAGTGACCAATTGTTTGGCTTTGTGTGAAATAATTGATGATGGTTTATATTCACTAAGTATGCGACTCACGTAAATCGCAAAACAATTTTTCAGGCTCAGCTAGAACTTACTGATGTGTGTCTCTTTTAGAGGTCACATTCATACAAGTCGGCCTGCTGAAGCTCAATGCAACCTTCTCCTCCTCATTTTGCATAATATACATATGGTTTTAAATAAAAGTTAGAGCAATAGATGTATTAGCATAAGAGGTGAGTGCATAAATGTATGTGTGCAACCTTTTATGGTTGTTAATTCCGCTTTGTGCTTATATGGATAATTGCTATATGTGAATTATCTTTTTATATAAGAGATAAGTTTTACGAAGTATACATCATAGGGTATAGGGGTGTCACAGTAAGTTATCATATATTTTTATGAAATTATACTTTCTTAATTATATTAAGAAGTTAGCAAGTGAAATTAAAAGAAATTATTTTAATAAAATCAATAAGGATTTTTAAAGAATAAAAGGATATTACAAAATTAAAATAATAATAAAGAAATATTATTATTTTAATTAGCCACCTAAATTATTATTATAATAATTTAGAATTTCATTCTCCTATATAAAGTATGTATGAGAAATCCAAGCTTTAAAAGAAATTCGTAATTAAAGATCGCTCGTAAATTCTGTGTCGATAGGTCGAGACTTTCGTCCAAGTCGTGATCAAATCTTTCTGTCAGCTCGATAGTTTAGACTCGTGCAAGCAAAGGCAAGTGGAATTTCCCCTTGTAACCTTATATATTCATCTCCGTGAAATTCTCGATGTTGGGAACAACTTGTGTGCTAAGTAACAAAAGGAACCTAGGAAATATCGGTTGTTAGATATAACGACCCCATTGTTAGTATAGTTCGCTCTTTATTATTGATAGGATTATTCATGCTAGTTTGGTTGTGGCCTTGATTGTTTACGGCCTCGTTAAGAGGTCAATGTCGAACAAACTAGTGAGGGGCGCGGAAGTAACCGACGCCTCTATAAAACTTTCTAAGTCGTAATGCCTATGTGTTTAAAGTACGACTTTCAGGATCTTGATCCAGTCCGCTCCGATTGCAAGGAGGGACGAGCGCACTCTAGCTAAGTGCCGGGAAATTGGGTTTCTCTTGGTGGACCGGGCCATACGAGCCCCCACCCCTTTTTAAAAATCATTAAAGATAATAAATGACTTTTCATCACGATATAAGATAAGTACCCAATGCACATTTAAAAGACATCAAAACCGGACCGATCTCAAATGATCGATCCGACTCTCGGTCCGCTCAAGGCGCGAGAGGTTTTCAACTTGTATAAATAATAATGTTCCCAACATACTTTCGATTCTAAAAGAAGTCTACAATCTAGTAGCTCTTCTTTCGATTATCGAGCTATCTCCGCTTGAGATACACTCTCTTTCGTACAATTAAAACCTCACATAAATAAGCCTTATCTTAAACACAACCCGATTATCTCCTTCGATAATATTTGAATTACCAAAATACACTCGGGAAGTTCCATTCCCGCTTGCTTAGTCCCTTAGACTAATTCTTCTTTTTCGCATGTTGCATGGCATTCTCTCGCCCTTCGCGAATTATGTTAGAATCTAGGAATCTCAACAAGGCGTGAAGTGAAGACGAAGGAAGAACGAGGATTTTCAAGATGTACTTCTCATATCATTTTGTTTTAGTTTCGTTATGTTTCAAGGACAAGCTGGTTTTGCATTTCAATTCCAAACAACATTAAGTTTAAAAGCATTGTGAGATGTTTTTTACAAACAAAGTCTCCTTCGAGAGAACCTTTTCCATTTTATAAATTATGTTTATTTCCGCACTATTATTGTTCTATATCATTCTAAAAGCCTTGGGTGACTTTGGACGGTAAAGTCCAAGGCCACTGGCGGTAATACCCAATGTTGTAAAATAGGGGTGTTACACCATGAACAATTGCCTATTTCCCCTATCTCCAATGTGGGTTGCATCCCACCCCAAAAAAGGTCGGTCACCTTTAATAACTCCTGCAACCTGCAGTTGAAGAAGCTCGACCATTGCATGCTTCAAAGGTGGTACATCATCCTAAATTGGCTGCATATGTGATGTCACAATCTTTGGTGGTGTGTACGACCTTGCAATAGCCAAGACCTCATTAGTAGCAGCCCACATTGCTGATATGTTTTGGGCTGCTTCATCGTGCAATTACCTATTTGATTGTGCCACAAAAGGGGTTGTTGGATGACGAGACACAAAACCATCATGCGGGGAAGTGCGTACATGAGGGTTTGGGGAAGGACTGACTCGTGGAGTTGAACCACAAACGCCCTCATTTGCCTCAGGCCAAGGCGGGATATAGGAATCCTCATTTGTGTCACCATGACCCTCAAGTATAAGATCAGTTTCTATACTTGGACCGGCCTGAATGCCCATCCAAAGCATAACAAAATGCTCCTCTGTGGTCGTGACCCCATCAAAGATCTGCATGTATAGATCCTCCACATCCTTGGGGATACCCGCATCTCTGAACTTTTTGATTTCTCCTGCATGACATTTAGGCAATTACAAAAGTGTAACCAAATATACAAATGTAATAACTTCTTAGAAAAAGAACAAGTCCTTTATTGACCTTTTTTCTTGGGCTCCACCAAAGTGAATCAACAACGATGAGACCAGTTTCAAGATCTACGCCTAGACTTGTTTCACTTCGCACCAGAGATTTCCAAAGTGAATAGTCATTCTTCATACTTGTCATCTTGTTTATAAGGACGGTTGTGGTTGTGGGCATGTGAGTTGCTTTGTTAAATTGTGCGACTATCTCAGGCCACTTGTAGGTTGTAGTTTGCTTATGCACTGCCTTTTTGCAGATGATGCTCATCAAACCACTAATATGGTCCAAACAATCCCAAACAAAAAAATTCCAACATAAGGAACAAAAATAATGGAATTTTGCAAGACATATCAAACCCCCAAATCCAAAAAATAATACATAGCAAGATGAATAAGATACGATTGCATTTTGACCAAATGAATTCACTTGCATCCGAGTCGTTAAAAAAATTCATGCTTTTGAACATCACATAACATTAAATTTGAGCTAAGGAGCACAATAATAGACTGAGGTAGATAAGACTAAGACCAAATTCTTTGGCATTACAATAGACATTGAATTCCATGTTTAAATCCATTAGAGCTCACATTGCAATGAGTTCAATGGATGATTTAGGGGTTGTTTGACCAAACTCCCATCAATTGTAATAGGAATGAAATGAGTTCAATTCAAATCGTGAAAATAAAATTTAGCTATGAACCCTAGACAAAAAAAACTAATTCTATTGACAATGGATGATTTACTAACCAGAAAAGCATCATTCAAACAAAACTCAAATCAACCAACACAAGGAGCAACCAACACAAATAAACCCTAGAAAATGAGTTAGTTGGATCTTCAACCTCCCGTTGAGGCGGACGGATTTTCACATTTCATAGATGAGATCCAGAGCGTGCCGATGCCCAAGGGCTTCCACAGGCCTCAGATGGGGTTCATTGACGGAGCGTCGGATCTCAAGGAACACGTGAAACACTTTGCCGTCCAGATGAATGTCAATTCATACAACGACGCGATTTTTCGTCGCGTGTTCCCAACCACCCTGGAGAAGGCCGTGATGACCTAGTTCATAAGTCTCAAGATCGGGTCAATGTCCTTGTTTGCCCAGTTGTGTGATGCATTCATCGCGCACTTTAGCGGCTTGAGGAAGCGCAAGAAGAACATACGCAATCTTCGCGGTGTTGAGCAAGGGGACGATGAGATGTTGGGTTCCTTCTTCACAAGATTCACCATTGCGGTTGCGGAGATTGCGCACATCGACGAAGTGTTGGCGCGGGACACTCTCATGGGCAACCTATGTCACGGGGTGTTCAAGAATTATATTTTCCTGAAGTGTCCGGAGACATACGACGACCTGTGTGCCTGGATCATCGCTCAGGTTTATGCCAAGGACGCAACCAACCAAAGCTCTCGGCCTCGTACTGACAAGGAGGTCACGACCGACGCTAAGGGAAAATCAAAGGCGGTCGTGCCCCCCCGCCAAGGATGCGTATGTCATACAGACCCATAACCTCGTGAAATCCCAGCCACAAGCCAAGCAGAACAACGCAGGTCAAGGCGGGATATAGGAATCCTCATTTGTGTCACCATTACCCTCAAGTATAAGATCAACTTCTGTACTTGGACCGACCTGAATGCCCATCCCAAGCATAGCCAAATGCTCCTCTGTGGCCATGACCACATCAAAGATCTACATGTATAGATCTTCCACATCCCCGGGTCGTTAAAAAAATTCATGCTTTCGAACATCGCAGAACATTAAATTTGAGCTAAGAAGCACACTTATAGACTGTGGTAGATAAGACTAAGACCAAATTCTTTGGCAGTACAATAGACATTGAATTCCATGTTTAAATCCATTAGAGCTCAAATTGCAATGAGTTCAATGGATGATTTAGGGGTTGTTTGACCAAACTCCCATCAATTGTAATAGGAATGAAATGAGTTCAATCCAAATCATGAAAATAAAATTTAGCTATGAACCCTAGACAAAAAAAAAAAAATTCTATTGACAATGGATGATTTACTAACTAGAAAAGCATCATTCAAACAAAACTCAAATCAACCAACACAAGGAGCAACCAACACAAATGAACCCTAGACTAAAAATTCCAATACATTTTAGATAATTAGAGAGAAGCACAAAGGGATGTGAGATTCTTACCTTGATTGAAGATTTCACACCCAAATCCGCCCTAGTGATGGATTCTTCCTCCGTTGTAGATCTCGGGCGTCAATATCCCTCTTCCTCCGCATTAGATCTCCTCCACAAATCTGTCCCGGTGCTTTGCCGTAGCTATCCTCCGTAAAACTCCTCTTCCTCCATCATAGATCTCCTCGGCAAAGGCCAATTTCAGAAGAGGGGAGGTTGGGAAAGTGAAGTTCGGGAAGGGAAACGGGAAAGTAAAGGCTTTCTGGGTAAATTTTTTATTTTCTACCCGTAATGACATGAACGCCCTTATAAATATAAAATAGATAGTATTGCAAAAATGATTTTTTTTTTTATCAAAAGTGAAACACACCCAAAAACCAAATCAATATATGTAGGGAAAGTCAAGTATATATTTTTTCTCGATCTTTAGTTTCAAGGTTGATTCAAAGTATAAAGAGAATTTATATTTAGTTTATATATTAATGATTTATTATTGTACTACTCCTTATTTCACATATAATTTTTGAAATGCAAATAGGTAAATTTATAGAAAATGATTGAAATCTCTAAGTGAAGAAAGTGTGTAATGTTTGGGCCAGTAAGCTAATTCCACAATTAATTCCATAGTTATGAATGTCGTCCTAACTGACATAAAACCTAACCTAATAAGAGCCAAACTCACCACAAATATGATAAAGCTACCAAACTCCATCTCGCCTAGCATGCATTTTCTTTCTAATCCAATCACCCAAACACAACACACATTTCAAATTCACAAATATGGTGCCTAGCATGCATTTTCTTTCTCACAAAACACAATATTTAATTATACTAGTTAATACCCATCCTTTTTTTTTCCCTTTAATTATAAAAAATTCTTTTTTAAAATAAATAAATTGTGGGTGATACTTGAACCAGACAAAAGAGGCATGCAATTGAAATTGGAACGGGAAGAAAGTTTGAAATGCCTACCCTACAATTCAAGCAAATTAAAAGCAGAAGAGATGAAGAATGGTTGCACATGCACTGATGCACCCAAACACAGCTCATAATATTGGTGTCGTTCTGCGTTGTGAGTTGTCCCTTGTTTTGCTTTGTAAGTAAACAAAAGACAAAGCATGCACAATTCATTGTTTGGCTGGCCCATATAGTGCTACGTACGTTGACTTCCACTGTTTGACCAATGAACCGAATCATGTATCCTCCTCTCCATCCATCCTACTCATGTGTTTCTTCAAGCATCATAACATATCATTTGTGTTAGTTAATTAGTTGGATCTTCAACCTCCTTTGGTTTCATTCAAACTCATAATACGAATTATAATATCACGTTAACTATAGATAATACCAATATTTGCTGACTACTTATGAAAATTGATAACCTAGATTATTCTACACTTAAGAAGGGTGTGTTTAAATTCTCAAGAATAATGCATTATTGGGCACTAAATTGCATTAGTTACATAAAATTATATTGAATCAAGGTTTAATGCAATTTATATTATCCACAAATAGAAAATTAATTTTATCCACATTCAAAATACACTCATGTAGTTAGTTAGTTACAATTACATAGTACCAAACAACGTTGTTAGTTGTTACGACGTCGTTTAATCGACCGCAACGGACGGACGGGCCAAAAATCCGACCAAAGCAGACAGGAACACCAAACAAACCAAACTCACTTTGCCAAACGAACCCACACGTGGTCAACTTAACCCCACCCCCTGGTTAAACTAACCCATCACCCACGCGCTTTACTTAACCCTTTACGTTTGACACGGAGGGCAAAAAAGCAGAGCAAGAAGAAACCCAAAAAAAACGCCCTTTTCTCTCCTCTTTCGCATCTCTCTCTCTGTCTCTCTCCATTAACGGCATATTTCCTCTCCTTTCTCTCTCCCTTTCCCAAACATTCACTCCTCGCGCAAAAGGCAAGCAAATCCAAATCTCCAATCAAATACAGCACTCTTCCATTTAAAAATTCTTAGCTTCCTCAAATTTGCTTTCCTCCCAACACAACAAGATTCGTCTTGAAGATCCGAATTCTCTGGCTACTAATTTATAGTATCACCGTTCAATCTCCCCCGCCTTGTCCCTGTTTCCCAATTTTCTGATGTTTCCCGGTCGAGCAATGTAGAGATTTGAGCGGAACAGAGAGTTCCCCTCTCAACTGTGCTAGGAAAGAGTGAGTTTTGATTCTGAATCTTGAATCAGCGGTGGTGGTGGAAATTGGAATGGTGGTGAAGATGATGAGGTGGCCGCCCTGGCCGCCGCTAGTGACGAGGAAGTACGAGGTGAAGGTGGTCGTGAGGCGCTTGGAGGGCTTCAATCTGGGTAAGGGAGGAGATCCGCCGTCGATTGGAGGGGGATTGACGGTCGAGATTCGCTGGAGAGGCCCCAAGGCGGTTAGCTTGATGAGCTCGCTCAGGAGGACTGTCAAGAGGAATTTCACCAAGGAGGTTGTCGTTGCGGACGAAAACGACGGCGTTTTGGCCTGGGAGGAGGAGTTTCAGAGTGTTTGCAATCTCTCGGCCTATTACAAAGACAGCAATTCATTTCATCCTTGGGAGATCGGCTTAACTCTTCTCAATGTCAGTCTCTTGATATTTATCTCTCCCTTCTTCTTCTTCTTCTTCTTTTTTTTAATTTTAATTTCCTTTCCTAGTACTAATTATTTATATTCATTTTTTGGGAATTAATTGAATTCTTCTTGCTGTCAGCTAATTTGTTTGTTTATTTGTTGACTAATTTGGGCTGAATTTTGTTTTGGGCGTTTCATGAACTTTTTTCATCATAGATGTGGAGGGATTCAAATTGCAGAAGCGTAGTTAAAACTGGAGTTGTAGAAACTTGCCTTTAGATTGTTTTTGTCTTGCCAGAATGTTTTTTGCTCGATGGTTTCTATTTGGAACTAGTGTGAAAGGTTTTTTGTGGGTCAAAGTGGAGTTGCTATGACATCATTTTCAGGGGCCCCAACTGTGTTAATCAACAGTAATTTGCACTTGCTTAATTGTCGCTTCTTAATGGTTCAAAGTTGAGCTTTGTATCTTAGTGTAAGAATATTCGGGTGTCTTGTGTTGATTTTGTATGCAAATGAGATGCTGAATAAGGGCATATGCTTCCTCCAGCTCAAGTGAATATAAAATGACGCCTTGATTTAACAATATATTCCCTTCGCCCTCAACTTGAGCTTTGATTTTGTGATTGGCGAATTAAGTTGGATTTGTAAGGTGCTGATTGTCTGTTATTCTGTATTGGTCGTTGTGGTTCTGAGTCTTTTGACTGTTGCTGTTTCTCTCTTTCGTTTCTCTGTATGCCACTAGTCTGAGTTGTTTTGACTCTTTTGTAGTGCTAAATGCTAATGTGCACATAGTTATTTTTGTCTGTGCTATATTGAAACTGTTGTTATACAATGTTGTCTGGAATCTGGATAGGAACATGAAACTGTGACTGATTAAGAAAATAGTCTAACTACTTATATGATATGTCCCTTCTTTCCGACAATGCTTCCCATTTTGTTGACTGCTATCTAATATCACTTGCTTTACGTTTGTGTGATTTTTTTGACGACACCAGAAATTCCCAACAATTTATGTAACAGTTTCCTTGATCTCATTGCAATATTTCTGATTTTAGGGCACAAAGCAAGGTCTCAAGAACAAGGATACCATTCTTGGAACTGCATTGCTGAACCTAGCTGAATTTGCTTCTAGAAGTGAAGAGAAAGAGTTTGAATTAAGCATCCCTCTTACGTTGCCAGGTCCTCCAGCTGCTGAGCCTCACCCGGCACTTTGTGTATGTGTATCTTCTTTCTCAAGTTCTTTCTGCATTGGTGGATTTATTTATATTACTTGTAATCAGTGATCTGACATCTATGTGGCAATTAATAACAGATAATGCTGAGCATGGTGGAGTTAAGAACCACTCAAGATTCTGTAGATTTAGTCCCTGCTACTAGCACATCCTCCAATGCTTCCAGTGAAGCACCATTACCCACATTAGAGAAAGATGAACTGTCTGCCCTAAAAGCTGGTCTAAGAAAGGTAAAAATATTGACGGAGTATATGTCATCTAGAAGGGTGAAAAAGGCATTCCGTGACCGTGAAGAAGATGCAAGCGAGGGAAAATGCTCAGCTAGGAGCGAGGAAGATGATTACCCATTTGACTCGGACTCGCTTGATGAGTTTGAGGCAAGAGAAACAGATGAAGGCAACTTAGTGAAGGGTGATTCCTCTAGTTTTAGAAAATCTTTCAGCTACGGAACCCTACCTTATGCAAATTATGCTGGTGGATCTTTTTTCTCTAGCATGAGGGTTAACGGTGAAGATGAGGGATGGGTCTACTATAGCAACCGTAAGTCTGATGTTGGGTATTCAGTTAAAGAAGATGCCGTGACAGAAACAGCTTGTGAGCCACCTTTGGTTTTGAGCTCGAAACGTAGTATTTTACCTTGGCGTAAGAGAAAATTAAGTTTTAGGTCTCCTAAAGCAAAAGGAGAGCCATTGCTAAAGAAAGCTTATGGTGAAGAAGGTGGTGATGATATAGACTTTGATCGCCGACAGCTTACCTCTGACGAGTCACTTGGGGTAAGAAAATTTTGTACCTAATAATTGTCTTTGAATCGAAATCTAATTTTGATCTTTGTTAATAAGCTAAAAACCATGCTTGTTTTCTTCTTTCTTTCTGAAGTGGCAGAAAACTGACGAGGATTCAGCAGCAAATCGTTCTTCAGTATCCGAGTTCGGGGATGACAGTTTCACCGTTGGCAGTTGGGAGCTGAAGGAAATTACAAGTCGAGATGGGCACATGAAACTACAGACCCAAGTGTTCTTTGCATCTATAGACCAAAGGAGTGAAAGAGCAGCTGGAGAAAGCGCATGCACAGCTCTTGTTGCAGTGATTGCTGACTGGTTCCACAACAACCCAGAGACGATGCCAGTCAAGTCTCAGTTCGACAGTTTGATCAGAGACGGCTCCTTGGAGTGGAGGAATCTTTGTGAGGATGAAAAGTACAAGGAAAGATTCCCCGACAAGCATTTTGATCTAGAAACCGTTCTTGAAGCCAAGATAAGGTCACTCTCAGTTCATCCTGGCAAGTCTTTTATTGGGTTCTTCCACCCTGACGGTGTAGACGAGGCTGAGGGCAAATTTGACTTTTTGCATGGAGCCATGTCCTTGGATGGTATATGGGATGAGATCACTTGTGAAGAGCCACAACATAATGGTAATTACAGCAATGAGCCTAAAGTTTACATTATTAGCTGGAATGACCATTTCTTTGTTCTCAAGATAGAGCCTGAGGCTTACTATGTGATTGATACATTGGGTGAACGGCTCTATGAAGGTTGTAACCAGGCTTATATACTGAAATTTGACCGGGATACGAAATTTTTTAAACTTCCAAGTAGTACTTCACCAGTAAATGAAGAAAAACCCAGCAGTTGTGATCAGCTAGCGGATTCAGTTGCACCAGAATCCAAAAGTGAGGAACCAGCTAAAGGTGAGGAAGAAAAAGAGGAGTTGGTGTGCCAAGGTAAAGAGTCTTGCAAGGAGTACATAAAAAGTTTCTTGGCTTCAATAC
Organism: Fallopia convolvulus; assembly: GCA_964016875.1. Taxonomy (NCBI): domain Eukaryota; kingdom Viridiplantae; phylum Streptophyta; class Magnoliopsida; order Caryophyllales; family Polygonaceae; genus Fallopia; species Fallopia convolvulus. The sequence continues at coordinate 8,945,196 of OZ024725.1, forward strand.
CAATTAGGGAATTGCAAGCAGATCTTAAGAAAGGGCTTGTTTCCTCAGTCCCACTTCACCAACGGCTTCAGATTGAATTTCACTTCACACAGTTACTACAATCTAGTGTAGAAGCTGTCCAGAGTCCGAGACAGGCAATGGAAGCGGATATTGTTAATTGAAGCTGCCCCGAGTACAATAACTGTTAACTGCTTTTTGATAATCGCGCTGTTAGAACTACGGTGTTTGGTTTGTTAGATTAACTAGAAAGAGCTCAAATTGGAGCTTTTAGTTTACCTATTCCTTATATGTTCAGTATGGCAATGTACACCCGGAGAAAAACCTTTTAGTTTGTACATGACTAGGTGAAAAGTATTATCTTGCTGCTGTGTACTGAACCTGATATTTCTAACTTCAATAGAAATAATTTCTGCAACTTTTTTTTCCCTGCATTAGAAAAAGCATCTATGGTTTTGTTGTCCGGCAGGGATTTTTCAGTCAAACCATCAGGTTTGACTGTTTTGTTGGTTGTGGTGGAGGGTGGGCCATTCTCTCTCTGTGGGGAAAGGCTTCTTCTTGTGATGATTATTCCAAGTTTGGTGGTTTGATTGATTAATTTGCAATACTTGGCCTGTGAATTTTTGGCCAGTGTAGTTCAAATGGACCCATACTCTGCTGGCAAGCAGTAATGCAGAATTGATGATATTCTCTGGTGCTTTTTTTCTTCAATCAGTTGGAGTCCGAGTCCTCTTCTAGTAATTATAAATTATCCCTCCACTTTTGATGGGGGCTTGCTTTATGGCACATGCTGTCTATCCATTGCCTTCCACTGGTGTCTCTGTTCATATTTTGTCACTGGTCTGGCTCACTGTTGTTTTCACTTGGTTTCAGTTACCACTTACCAGTTTGAATCTTTTCCTTACTCCACTAGAGTCAGCATTGCTGGTAGCCTAGTACATCTGCACATGCTATGCATTCATTACCACTTACCATTTTGAATCTTTTCCCAACTGTCATTTCTCTTCAAGATGTCGTTATCATCATCATTGACCCAATGAGGCTCCGCTACAGCGGAATTTGGGTGTGGGGTGTGTGTGTGTGTGTGTGTGTGTGGGGGGGGGGGGGGGTCAAGATGGTGGTACCCCTGCCCAAGGGAAGGGGATACGCCCGATAGACCCAGGGGAAGATGTCTGCAATAAAATTTCAATTACTAGATCAAGAATTTGAACAAGTTTGAACATGCTCTAAGCTCAGTTGATTTGGGTTGTGAGAATTCAGTTAGAAGAACCAAGTTGATTACAACTATCTTTAGTTTATAAATAACATGTAAAAAAAACTCTTTTTTAGCTCATTATAATGATTTATGAGTGCAATATAGAATCAGAAAGTGAATATGTTTTTAACTGATCAAAAAAAAAAAAAAGAAGGTGAATACTAATGAAATTATGAAGCAGTAGAACTAGCAGATGAAACCTGACATTATGAAGATGTTGAAATCCTGCAGAAGAATCATTCCGACAACAATTAATTAAAGGATAGAAGCATATGTTACAGAAGAAGAAGATAGAAAACAGAAGATCCTGCAGATCATTACACACAAGATTATCAGAAAGAGATTAGTCAAAAAAATTAGACAATGGCAAATTGATTAGTGAAATATCATTTGACAAGCGGGCTGACTCCAAAAGTTGAAGTTCTTCCTCCTCCATGCTTTTTTCCCTTGTGTATAGAAGAAAGTTGCTTGTGCACTCTAGTGCGCGTGCTATTTTATCCAAACACGACATTTTGACATTCAACAAGGCGTACCCAGAAAGCATGCTTGCATTCATTTCTAGTTATGAGAATGTCATCAATCAAACCCAGCAACATTAAACCACAACAAGGCTTCTGCAACACTCTATAAGCGAAGCAATAGATTATCTACAAAGAAAAAAGAAGAAGAAAAGAATATACATATACATATTGATTAGGAGCAAAGAGGGCACTTAATCAATCCATTCTCATTACATTTTGAGCACTTAGAAAATGACCCATCTTTCCCTTCACCATGGAAAACCTTTCGGCTTCCATTACAAGTACAACACACAACAAACCTCAAATTGCTGCATCCTTTGCACTTTTGATTGTAAGGAACAAGTGGAATCCCTTCAAGAAGGCTTTTGAGCTTCCCACATTCATGTAAAGTTACCACCTCGTCGGCCCCTCCTACGAGTTTTCCCTTGATGAAAAGCCTTGGCGGAATGATCCTTCCACCCAGGATCTCCCAAAGCTCCTCTCTGAACTCCAAATGCATTGAAACATCTCTTTCTTGGTAGACAACTTGAAAACTGTCTAACAAGAACTTTATGCTATGGCAGTCTTCAAAAGTCTTCCTTATTCCTCTTAGGCTGGTTGTGTAGAGGATGACTGAATTGTTCCCTCCTGGTGGGCACTTTTTTGAATCCAAACTCTTTAAACCTTCACTATCTCCATTTGACTCCATTTCCAAATGCTCATCATGGAATGATTCTTGATCAAACTCTTGAAATAGGTCCTCAGTGTCGTTAAGCGTAGCAGTGTGGCCATAGGCAATCACATCTTTGACAGATAGTTTGTTGTTAGTTTCAATGTGTCCTTTCCTACTTGAATTTAGCCTAAATTCAAACTCTTCCTCCCTTGTTCTATTATGCTCATGCTCTTTGTAGCTTGGAGGGTTTTGTGGGGTTTGAAAAGAGAATCTTTCGGGGGATCGGGTGTGATCATAGATTGCTACGATATGATCTTTGGATGAGTGGAATTGTTGGAGAGATTTGAACCTCTTTAGGACTCTGACCCTGATCCCCTTCATTGAAGTAGAGCTTGGATTTGTCTAATTCAAGAAGAATGGCAATGAAATGAAATGTGGGTAATAAAGAAAGGATGATATTTTGCCTTAAGGGTGACTCCTAAAGAAGAAAAGATAAGGAGGCAATGCCAATCTTTCCTTTGCTCATTGCTCATACCATAGAAAAGCCTAAAGGCTTTTATGTCAGTTAGCTTTTGTAATTTTCTTGATTACCTTTGCAAGTGATGGAAAGAGAGGATCAGAAAAAAAAATCAACAACTTGCCATCTTTGTCGGGTTCTATACACCAATCAAGCATTTCCATGTCATCAAGGATAACGGTCTAAATCTTCTGTCACATATCCAATCCTCACCATTATTACACTCTAGTGCGATTGGCGAGAAAATAGTTAAAATATCATTAAAAAGTAGTCTTACTTTTTGATAATTTTTTTTATAAAAATGGCCTAAACTAATCAAAATAAGACACTACAATGGTACAGACAATTTAGACCACGTCAAGTAATGCTCATATTGGATGAGAGATCCGACAAAATAGAGGATAATTTATCCTAGTCGATATTGCGTCTCAACTCATAACTGAAAGTCTGAAACACCTTGAAAATCGATTTCATAATCATAACTACAACAAAAATAGAACTGATAGGGCATAAAATGGGATTGAGAATCTAAATTCAGTAAGCCCATATTTAGGGTAACAAAAACTGAAATGTGGGAGACAAGTTTATGGCAAGGATCATGAGGCAATAGCATGTGTAAGAGAGCATATGTCCATTACCCTTTAGCCCTTTATCACCTTTTCCCTTCATCTTCATCAAGAACCATCTAGATAAATACATTTGACAATGAAAGTGTCACTTTATATATACATATGTGGAAGTGGTGGTTGAGCCTTTTGGTACTCACTCTGGCCCTCATTTCCAGCCCTTTTTCTCTCCAAGGCCTTGATTTTGCTATCCCACCAATATATGTAGAATCTGTCTTTGAAATTTCATGTTCAAGAAGAGGATGACCCATTTTATTTTTCCTAGCCACTTTAGACACCACTATTGAGATAAATTTCCAAATCATGTGTTGGTTAAGATGTCCACCTTTTTTTTTGAAAAAAAAACCCGGCTTTTATTATTATGGATTTATGGTTATGGTGTCAATTGGCCCTATATTGATATTGACAAATCGACTTTTTTAGACAAGGAATTTTTTTGACCTTTTTTTTTAAAGAAGATTTGTTGGTGCACGAAACTCAATCATGAATGTGAGCGCCAGAGGCTTCATTAGAACTTAGAAGGCTTCTTTTTATGGCATGAACGTGTATTTTTTTTTGTTAAACTTTGGTCACAATGACTTAATAACCCTGGTTATTCCTTATGCCTTTGGTATGTGACAACAATGGCAGCCGGCCGGTGGGGGAATCCGATCTATGCCAATCTAATGTCTATGTGCACCGAGGGTATAATTGTGTGATTTGTTTGGTCCAAATGAACTCACAATTTTAATGAATATCATCAAGCAAAGGAGTGGTCAGTAATACAGAACACGTGGGTCAAGTTTCCTTCGTAATGTGTAATTGTATTGCAAGCTGTTTCGGGTGTGTATCTATGTACATAGTTTCTACGGAGTATTTATTTTAATCCAATTGTACTTCAAAAGGTTACCTACTTAGATAACTAGTTAAAATATATGTTTTATAAATAGACTACACTGCATTTGAATATCAACAAATACTTGCAACTAGCTAGTTTTAAATCTCTATTTCCCTCGTCATTATGTACTTTTAATAAAGCATAAGGTTTATTTCGGTCAATTCAAAGAAAACAACTACCAAAAATTAGATTTCAATCTCTATTTTGCATTTTTACCCATCCCATTTTGTACTTACATAAAGCACAAGGATATACTCAACAAAAAGCATAAGGATGTTTTGGTCAACTCAAAGAAAAAAAACTACCAACAACTACTTCAAATTCGCCAAGAAAAAAAAATAGTTGTCATGTCAACTAATAACTAGTTTATTTTGCCCTTTTAAACTATTTTTATGCATTTTTTTCAACTAAACACAATTAATTGGAGCCATGGAGGTAAGAGATCCTCAATGCACAGTAATACCAATGCAACTGCTTGCCAGTTGCCACAATTCATTGGAATAGAAATTATTTAGAAGCTAAACTGGTACATGTTTTCAATATAACAGCAGGCATCAACAGTATAGAGCTCATACATAATATGTAAATGAATACGTAAGAGGATGCACATCATATCTCATTCCAAGATGCATGCTTTTGTGTTTTGGGTAACTATACATAGCACATTCAATCATACTTGGCAAAATAGCTTTAGATGGAAGCAACTGAAGATGCAAACCCGATGCTGAAATCAAAACCAATGCAGGACAGTTGCTTCTTGTTTTCATCCACAATAGTCATCTTGAGCGAGTATGAACCCTGTAAGACAAAAGCACAGTTCAAATTCTGTCTTGTGAGCTATAGAAAAACATAATAATTTGATGGCCACCATGGTGCAAGAACTTCAGACCTTTTTCAGCGATTAGGTAAATGTAAAATACAAAATAATGCACAAAATATAAACAGACTGCTTGCTTTCATCTCGATAATCAATTTTAGATGAACTGAAAAAGCTGCCTTGAGCAATGGCTTGACTCTAATATTAAACAGCATAATTTGTAAAGTTATATTATATGGTATCCTATAAACAGACTGCTTGCTTGCTTTCATCTCGATAATCAATTTTAGATGAACTGAAAAAGCTGCCTTGAGCAATGGCTTGACTCTAATATTAAACAGCATAATTTGTAAAGTTATATTATATGGTATCCTATGTAAATTGCTTCTTTCCAAAATAATCTTGCAGATTATTCAACATATTCCACCCATATAGACATAAAAGTAGCATGATTCCAGAAGTTAAAAGATGATGAGAACAAGCCAAGAGGATATATTGTTTGTCTGAGAAATCTAGTTAATAAGGAAGATTACTCACTGGGGGAGTATATCCTGGCAATACTTGGGAGTGAGCAATCACAAAATCACCAGTTGCAATAGGGCAAGATGCCTCTGTGCATAGATCATGAGTTTCACTATGTACATGCCACCCGAAGAAGGAAACATCAATCAACAGTTTTCCTCCGGAAATTGCTTTTTCTGCAATAGGTAAAATGACAATGAAGCAGAACAACACTCTCAGTTGATATGACATAGACCACACTTAACATATTTTGAAACCATAATATAGCACAAATGACTCTTAAGAAGCAGAAATATCGAAGTTACATTACGTTTTTATAAAGCCACGGGGTTAATTTTCTGGATAGATGATCCAAACCTCGTATATACAAATAACCTTAAATGCCTAAGAAGATAAGATTACAGTAGACAGATGGTTTCTGGATTTACTAGAGCTGGGTCCTAACATCAATTTGTTTATCACATACTCTTAACAAACTTTCCATAGCTATACCTCCCATTTGGACTGATCTTTTTCTTGGTGCTTCCTCACAAATATATAGATTAAGCCACCAATGTATCACAAAATTTACTTATACAAAATCAGAAACTCAGTTGTATTTCTTCTATATGAAGCACATGAGAAAGATCGTTTGCTCACAAACTAAAAGTCTAAAAATACATATAGCACCCAATACAACATCATGCATAAGGAGTTAAAAACTGGATCTTTATAAAGAGATCAGAAAGTATTTAAAATCAAAAATGAAAATCCATAAATTTATAAGAGCTACCTGTAGATGCAGAGATGCTGAAGGTAGCTGGCTGGCCTCTGGCAACAGGATAAGGTGATATATCAACTCCAGAGACCTTAACATCGTAGTCAGCGTTCTTATCTGCAATTTTTTTTTTCATTTACTTCGGCAGCGTAGTTTCCACTTTAATTTAAACCCAAACCCAATCTTACAATCTTACAATCTTAAACCTTATCTGAACCAAATGATAAGGAAGAGATTTTATACAAAGAAAGTATTATCTAGCTCAGATCACACTACATAATTGACTGGCTATTACATTCTTAATGCTTCTATTCACAGGTAATAACTCCTCTTCCTTCTAAATACAAGCGCTAATTTTACAAGATGACACATTTGAGGACCAAAAATCATAACTAAATCAGGCGCACTCTATGATTAAGACCATTGATCTTAAAAAAACGTAAAACTTAGCTAACTAAAGATAAAACCTAGAAAATATGGTCAAAATCAAGGGATGGGGCCTGGGGGTAACAAAACTTGATCTTATGGTGTGGCGTAAACAATTAAAACAACTATCAGTGCGCCGACAAGCAGAAGAAAACGAACAGAATATGCAAGCAAGTATCAATTAAATAGAAAAATTGTAAGATACAGGAAAATGAAAAGCGATCGAGAGAGGAAAATCACCGCAATAGCGAACTTCGGTTGCGAGGGAAAGAGCGAAGGAGGACAGGAGGAGAGACAACACGAGCTTGGAAGACAAAGCCATCGTTCGAGGTTGTTGATTGCTTAGAGTAGGAGGAGAAGGAAGACGATGCAGGCGAGAGCAAGCGGCTTGGGAGAAGTTGCGTGTGTAGGTGTACCAGCACAATCTGCTTTCCGCTTTCTGCTATTGCTAATACTTCTGCATTGGATTGGGCCTTTGCATGATTTGATGTCTAATGGGCTTTATGGGCTCATAATTGTAGCCCAAAATAAATGGACCCAAAGAATTAAGCTACATACAACATTCCTAAGCTCAATCTGACGTCTTTTTTTGGAGCAAAAATAATCACTTTCCACATAGTATTATAGGAGTAGGTGGATAAGTAATTACTTTAAAAAAATTATTTCAAATATATTTCTTGTGAATATAATGCATTGGAAATATACTCACAAGGATTGTATTTTTTTTTCTTTATATACAACAGTAAGCTCATATATGTTAACGGGTGCGAATGTAGATCATATGAAACGCACTCCTTATTTGTAATATGAGGTAACATCATGGTCGTTCGATGAGTTAAATTTACGGCTCGGATTAAAACTCCTTTTACTCTCTTTAATATATGGATGCGGTGGCATTTTTATAATTTTTCGAAAAATTATAAAAGTGCATCGTTATGGTGGAAAAATGCATTACAATATACGAAAAAGTGCATTACTAACCCCAAAAAAATAATAAAGCGATGCACTAGTACCCAAAAAATTACAAAAATACCACCATGTCTCTATATTGCTCGGGATTTAAGTCTTTAATATGGACCGTGTATTTAGCCCATCAAACGGGCAAGATAAAATCTCATATTGCACCTAAAGATCATAGAGTAAGAGTAAGTGTCTAAGTGATCAGTAGTACGTGAGCTGGGTTTAGAAAAACTCATCATCATCATCATCATCATCGTCGGTTTATAAAATAAAAACTATTTTATTTATATCGAATTAGCTGTTTGAATGTTAAAAGTTTATGGCTTTATGCTGCTAATTAATGTCTCGTACTCTCGTGTAAACTGTAAAGGATTGAAAAGTAAACGGTGCTGAGGAATTGAAGAAAAGGAAGACATGAATAAGCCAAGAGAATATTGAATCCAAACGTCTGAAATCTGGAATCAAACTAGCCTACTGTTGAGGTAATTGAGATTCCAAGTAATTTCAAGTTTGAAATCAAGGGAAAGGATCGAACCACTAAATTACCCATTATATTTCTAAGTACGTATCAAGTATTTGTATGATTAATGTTTACTTCCAAATTATTTTCTAATCCATTTCCCATGACTCCCCATTTTTATATATAGGCTGTTGAATATTTAAAAATGAAAGCATATTTTTACTTCAATGTTATTTTCTAAACCACCCGTTTAATTAAAAGTTGTTGGTTTCTGTGAGCGGGTAAAACAAACATAATTACCATAGTTATTTTCACTATAAAGGTATTTATTAAAATTACTGTGCAGTTATTTTCATTATTTTTCATATAAAATTATATGGCGGTTATGCAACTTAATGGGAGAGTCTATCTTTTATTAAGGATAAAATTAAATTGGAGAGAGGGTGAAATATTTCCGACTTGGGCTTTAAGGCAGTTGGCCAACCTGGGGATGATAATATTTTCGGCCATATGGATAGAATTTTCGGCCCCCTTCTCCCCTTCTTCCATTATAAATACACGCCCCAGGCGTGTAGGGAGAGACACATGTGCATAGCATATTCAGAGATCCTAGGCAGGCTAATATTCGCTTAGCTCGACTGTTTAGGGTTTCATCGCTCTCTTGTTGTACCTCGACGCTCAATCGACAATTGCTCTTCTGACTTAGGCATCGGACGTGGATTAGGGGGTCCCCGCCCCCTTTGTCCATTGTTTTGCAGGTTTTTTAGGTCAAGAGATTGAAGACGGAGCGAAAGAGGAGGAGTTCTTAATTGGTGTATTTAATACGAATTGAAGACGAGATTTTGTACACCAACAATTGGCGAAGTCTGTGGGAAAGAGGATTTAATCCATGAGTAATCGTTCCTAGAAGAAAAAGAATCGAATTTTCGAAGCCTAGGCAATCGCGGCGCCTTAGCGGACGAACCGCGGCCGCAGAACCGCGATCGCGGCCTCACCGTGGCCCACCGGAGTGCGCCTCCGGAAATTTGCGAACTCCGGATTTTCGACCGGAGTGCGCCTCCTAAAATTTGCGACTCCGGATTTTCGACCGGAGTGCCCCTCCAGAAATATTTGACTCCGAAAATTCGTGTTTTTTGGTTTTTTCTAGCCTAAGGGCGTCCCAAAAATCAACAAAAGAGATCCGCTTTGGGAATTGTTTGAACCCTGAGTAAAAGCATGATCGGATCACCACAACCAGTGTCGATCGCAATGTGTGTTGCGACATCGACGACACTGGGGACAGGGGGCAACCTTGTCAGATCCTTGTCGAATTCAATCCTGCCTAAGGTTGGTAGTCGACTATCAATTAACGGATTAGGCTCCGGTTGCGTGCCCGGCAACCCAAAGTTGAAAACTTAATTGTGAATCAAACATCCAACCGCAATCAAATCGACGAAAAGCAATCTTGGGAAAAGAGTACTCGATCTACGCAGTTGTGGTGTTGGAATCGATACTTGAAGATTATGAAGTCGTTTTTTGGAAACCCTGGGGTACCGTCGCAAAGCGAATCGCGCGAGGTACGCCCAACGAAGAAAATCACGATCGTAGTATTGATGTCGCGACCACGGCACAGTGAACCGCGACCGCGGCTCGGCCCCGGCGACCGCGGTTCGGTAGGAGAAGTCGGGATTTCCGAAAATTGCTCGGAAAGTAAACCCTAATGGAAAATTGATCAATTTGATTCTGATATTCGCTCGGAAGGTCAGACCTTTGTGCCCGGAAACGACTTGAACCGTGACCCGGCCCCTCTTGCTGATACGGTTGTTCATCGCACAAATCATTCGGGGTCCGAATCGAGCGACGGAATCGTCAGTCATGGTACTTCAAGGCCTGAATCAATTGAAATTGATCAAGCTTGGGAAACGGCAATGCGTGTTGCCAAAAACGAGAATAATCAAATGGTTCAAGAGCAGGGCGGATCGATCCGAGAGATCGCGACTGCCGAACCGAACCGCGACCGCGACCAGGAGGGCCGCGATCGCGGCCTGTCAAGTCGCGCTCGCGGTTCAGAAACCGCGACCGCGGGCTGCGTATTTCGAAGCATTCTATCTATTTCGCAAGCCAAACCCTAATTTGGTTAGCCCTCGCTTAGAGCAAGGCCAATCTAATGTCGAGACCGATCCCGTTAGAGATGACAATCGCATCACCTTATTATCCGCTCCAAACAGTAGGAATAGGGCGTCTATAACCGCTAGAGATGAAGAAGAAGGTGAACCGAGAAGAAGTTCTTTCGTCGTTGGGGCAAACCCGACAGGCTTTCGACAATCGTAAACCTAATGCGGGGTAATCGTGACCTCTCCGCATAGGACCCATACAATTTGCTTGAAATCGAATTGGATCTTACTTGCCATAGGTTGAACGTCCTCTTAAAACGTAAAGTCGATCGTAAAAGCAAGTGAAGCGATCCTATCTAGCAATCAGAAGCCTTAATCACTAAGGGATGAAGATAGATCAACGCTATTCACGATATTTGGAGAGACTGAGCGGACTTTATCAATCGTAGTAGAGCGCAACCAAAGAGTTCTCCTTGCTTTCCAAGATCAACCAATCAATGGATTCCGAGTCAAGCCACAAGAAAAGTTATCAAGAAGATGTCAAAAAGCGAGCAATCCATGCAATCGTGAGGCTGGAATCGATCTCTGACAAACAAGAAACAACCTTTCTTAGCCCCGAGGAAACAACGAACTCGCCAACCCTAAATCACGAGTGAACTCTAGCGCCAGCGTGATCGCGGCACCATCGGCCGCGACAGCCGCCTCAGGAACCGCGACCGCAGTCCGTTCCTCCGCGACCGCGGCCCATGCGATAGCAATCGCCGTGTGGTTTTTTCGAAACCCGAAAACCCTAAAAGCACTGGGGGCAAAATCCGATCTTCGCTCGAAAAAGAATCAAGACTCGGAGGGTGATCAAGCGAAACTCCGATATCCGCTCGGATGATCAAACCCTAGAAAAGTTCCAGGGAGAACAACTTGCTTAAAGATGATCAAATCCATGACCCGACCTCACCATCAAAGCATGGTTGCTCTTCATGCAAGCCAAGGAAGGTTCGGATAAAACGACGGAATCAAGGGTCTTGGCGCTACACAGTTTGATGAAATCAATCTTCTCTTAGAATCAGCGATGCGAGTCGCTGAACCCGAAAGCAATCAAGATAGTGGGGCATCGACCACCATCAAGAATAAAGACGAGATTGTACTCAATACGCACTCTAGCTTCCACTTTAAGAGAGAACCAGCGAATTCAAGACAAGCATAATCGGATCAAGCCTTGTTGCCATCAAGCCCTGGAGAAATCGCTAAGGCTAAAAACTTTCTTTGTAGAGATCCAAGAGAAGCGCCTCATCAATGAATCGGCGATCGAATGGACCAATCGACGGCTCGTTAGTGTTATCGAATTCGCCGATAACCGCCGCAGTCCCAAGCCGGTAAAATGCTGATGAAAAAATCGAAGAAGTATACAAGCCAAGTATGAGGGTAAATTACCGCAATCGCAGAACCTTGCGAGCGACGAGAACCGCGATCGCGGCTAGGTATTCCGCGATCACGACGCCCAGAGGCCGCGGCCGCGGCCAGCCTCCAGAAGTGTTCGTTACCTCGTTTTACGAGCACCGCGCCCGCAGCGACCGCAGTTCGCCCCCGAGAACTTCAGATTGAAGATCAATCCTTGAAATCGTACGACGTGTGTCGGAATCAAGGACTCGAAAATAAATGCTGGGGCATTGTAAAACCCAAAAGCCAACGATGGACGAATATGATAGAAGAGTCTGAGTTATTCAAGATTGGACAATGATCAAGCGATCAAAAACAAGTCCGTTGAAGCATTGGCAACGTTAGCCACCCGTGCAAGAATCACTTAAAGACCTCGATGCGTGTCGAGGCAACGGGATATCACCGGGGCACGGGAAGTTCTCTTAAGGGCTCATAGGTTTTGGCAATCGCCGGAGAAGAGATAAATTGTCGTTCTTTTTCCAGGCCAAACTTGAGAAGCGTACCCCCAAGCAGGGTTGAGTCTACAATTGAAATAAGATCGATAAACGCCTACATGAGATGTACACCGAGGATTATCGGGACATTGTCACTACACGAAATGCATCCTACCAATGGGCGGCCGTAGCGTAATGCGTGGAGGCCTATACGTCAAAAGGTCATGGAAAAACACACACATATGGCGTAATTCGGCCCGAATTGGAAGGGATAATATTAAGTGACTACAACGCAGAGTCGGAGAGCATATGAGTGAGGAAAGTCTCGACAGGGGAGATGTCCCCCGGACTTGTAAATCTCGCTCGTTTGAAGAGTTTTTCCCTTAAAAAGGAAAACCGTAGACGCTAGATCGTCGAAGACTACCGCGAAACAAGTCGACAGTGGCCGCAGCTTGTAAGCCGCGAGCGTCGGTTTGCCGGTAGTTGCTTCTTGCGTGGATGTTGAGCTTAGGCTGGGATTGCTAGAATGAACGACTTTATTTTATTTCTGTTTTCTTAAAATTAGAAGGCTTGGCCAAGCAATTTTTTCAACATAAGCGTTCTATTCTCCCCAGTCTGATTTTGTTCGTTCTAGAGATTCCATCTTAAACCTCGGCAGAAGATCGACTCGAAAAGATAGCACTCGCCCCATGATAATCGCTCATGGATGTACGAATATACGAATATATGAATATACGAATATACGAATATACGAAAGAGCTAGGGGACCAATTGACCAATCTGCATGGCCACTTCGATTAGAAAACCTTTGTACCCTACGTCGCCTAACACGGTGGGTCGTGTAAGGGCGGTGTAGGTGGGGCATTTGTGAGCGGGTAAAACAAACATAATTACCATAGTTATTTTCGCTATAAAGGTATTTATTAAAATTACTGCGCAGTTATTTTCATTATTTTCCATATAAAATTATATGGCGGTTATGCAACTTAATGGGAGAGTCTATCTTTTATTAAGGATAGAATTAAATTGGAGAGAGGGTGGAATATTTCCGACTTGGGCTTTAAGGCAGTTGGCCAGCCTGGGGAGGATAATATTTTCGGCCATATGGATAGAATTTTCGGCCCCCTTCTCCCCTTCTTCCATTATAAATACACGCCCCAGGCGTGTAGGGAGAGACACATGTGCATAGCATATTCAGAGATCCTAGGCAGGCTAATATTCGCTTAGCTCGACTGTTTAGGGTTTCATCGCTCTCTTGTTGTACCTCGACGCTCAATCGACAATTGCTCTTCTGACTTAGGCATCGGAGGTGGATTAGGGGGTCCCCGCCCCCTTTGTCCATTGTTTTGCAGGTTTTTTAGGTCAAGAGATTGAAGACGGAGCGGAAGAGGAGGAGTTCTTAATTGGTGTATTTAATACGAATTGAAGACGAGATTTTGTACACCAACAGTTCAACTTTCAACTCTCGGTTATTTTCAACAACAATAATCTCTTTTAATGTTATTGTTTACAGCTTATGACATTTTTGTTTAACATATCCATCTTGGCTAAACAATTGACTACTTGATTGTCGAGCTTCGTCATGACAAGCAATATCTTGTAACTTTGTTTCAACAATTATAGTAAAATAGCAATATTTTTCTTAGAAAAAAGATCAACCATGCATTATTGCTGACTATGGAGATAGCTAGATAAAGCAATTATACGAAATGATTGATTAAAACTCAAACTTGCCACTTCATTTTTTTTTTCACATTTTAGCATATTGAAGTCAGTTTCAATATAGTGATATATTTTCACTGTTCATAATCGTGTATTTATTCATCTTCCATCCACATCCCACAATGTACCTTTCATTCCATTCTCGCGTACAATTTGTTTGCACGTTTGTAGCATATGTTAGTGCATTTATATCAAGGTCACAAGTAGCCGGCCACTTTTCATGAAAGTCATAATAGAATCAAAAGTACTATACACCTAAATATTACAACACATACCTAATGTGAATAAATAAACCTTGAATAATATGCAATATATAAGATTTCCGGCCATCGCCATTTCAAAATCTACAATAATCCCAACCACTCTCCATTCATATACATCACCACTTGTCCATTCAAAATTAAAAAGCATTACAAAAAATGTGTAGCCTTAAATTATGCACAAATTGACTCTTTTTGTTTTAAACTCTGATATGGACAATAAATTAGCTCGATCCATGACGCTTTGCTTTATGATCAAGTGATCGATCAACGTCTATCAAGTTGGAATTGGACGTTTGGATTTGAGTGGAGACGAAGCAGCATTAATGTGAAATATCAGGCTGCAATTTTAATTGGCCGAAATGATTTGAATTCTCTTTTTTCCAGATCTGTCGATCATCACTTTTGTAACTACCCACTCCAACTAATTTATCCGGCGAAGGGGGGAGAGAGAGAAAAAAGAGTCAATAAGAGAGAGAGAAAAATTGAACCTCCACCGGAAGCGCTAGCTAGCTAGCTGAGGCGCGAGGCGGCTAGGGGGACGACCTCGGCGAGCGGCGTCGATTGCGGCGTCGGCAGCGGCGAGGTCCGGCAAACAGGACACGTCGGATGCAGTCGGAGCCAGGGATCGACGCACCGGAGATGGAAGACGTGGCTACAGTCCGGCAAGAGCCTGAGGACGTCGTTGCTCTTGTAATCGGCCAGGCAGATGGAGCAACAGGTGGCCGTTGAGTCCTTCTTCGAGAAATTGGCCTTGGAGTAGAGCAGTTTCGGATAGGTGTGGAGAGTCGCCTCGTCGATTCCGATGTCGATTACGCACTCTTCTTCCGGCTGCGATTGCGATTGTTGCTGATTTCGTTGACCTAGGGCTCCGCCTCCGCCTCCGCCGCCGCGAGACGGCGTTTGTGAGTCGGCGCGAGTGCAGAAGTAGGAGGCGAGCGTGATTGTGGTGATGAGGATGAGGATTCCGACGGAGACGCCGATCCCGTAGCTGTAGCCGGCGTTGTTGTTGTTTCCGAAGAATCCGTCGTCGGCGGTGGTTGAGTTCATCGCAGGAGCGGTGGAAGCGGCCTCTAGGACGAGAGGAAGGAGGCGAAGAAGAGAGGAGGAGGAGGAGGGAAATGGAATTGCATTTCACAAAGGCCAGGAGTTGTGAATGGTGATCAATGGTTAATTATTTATTTTTTAGAAATAAGAAATATAAACAAGGTATTTTGGAAAAGAAGAAAGTCAACTGTGATGAGAAAGAAATAATTATTTTATTTTGTAAGGGGAGAAAGGGTTAACAAAGTAGTTAGTCTTAGAATAGTAGAAGCTATGATTTGAAATTTTGGTCTTTATTTTCACAAGTTGATAATAACCATTTTGTAATTAAAAATTTGTTAGCTGAACAAATAAGAATAGCATTCACAACAATTTTAATTCTTTCATACTTTATATAGGCCGAAATAAATTTTAAAAAATTAAACTGAAAAAAAAAGTTTATTTTGCAATAAATTATAAGGGTATATGATAAGTTTTATGATCTTAGAAACTAAAACTTAGAAGAAAATGGATAAATTCGTCTTAAAAATAGATTTAAATTTCGAAATAAATAAAAATAAAAATAAAAATTTAAAAATGCGTATTATTATAGCTATTGGCCGGCCTATATAGTGAGTTAAATACATGAGAGACTTGAGGTTAAAGTATTTGAAAAGTTGAAAAATAAAATGTAAGTTAAATGAAAATGTCAGCTAGTGAAAAATACGGAGTATGTGGTAAACCCGAGGGTTAACCTGTTACTTTCAACTTAATCCCCATATTTTATTAAGACCTAACAAACATATATATCATGCCAGATTGCGAGTATATACTTATCTATACATATGAATGTTACGTATTTGACTCCCACCATCTATTATCTAAGGTTTTATATATTACAGATTGCAAGTTGTGTATAGGTCAAACAATTATTGTTTGATTCTTGATATGGGAGTATGGGACCTAATGTGGTGAGAGGTTAACCTTCTTAATTCTGTGTGCTATAATCCATCTATCCTTGAATTCGATTTGTGATTTACCACATTCATTAATTATCTTTCTTAATAATCCAGCCTCTTGACTCTCTCTCTCTCTCTTGGTTGATCGATCTCTACGTGGAGTGCACGTTCAAATTAAGATGAACTTGGGGCATATATTTGGTTCCTTTTTAAGCTACATGACTAATCATTTAATCATTATGAAGGGGGCCCTTGATTGGCTAAGTTCGCAATAGATGCCAAGAATACTTGAGTTTAGGGTTTGGACTTCCTTATTTGAGTTTGGAATTACTGTATTTTAAAAGGTATCTTACTTTTTAAAATTTGTTTTTACATTTATGCATTTCACATCATGATTTTGTCGGTTATATATAGGCTCAAATTCTTTCTTGTTATTGTTATTAACAGTTTTTTTTTTGAAACGTTACTTATAACAGTAATTAGGTAGAGTCAAGGTTTGATGCCCTCCTATAAATATAAAAAATCACTAAATGTTTACATTATGGAAAATCCCTTTCCAATATGTTTTTTTTTGGGGGGGAAACAATCCTTTTCCAATATGATTCAATGTCAAATTGTCGCGTGAAAAGAAATCTTGAATCTCAAGTTTCTCACTTGGAAAACCTTTATTCAATGAAATTATTTCCAAGTGGACCTTTAATTCTTTATTTTCAAGCATGGGTCTCTTAGGTCTTGTAACTTGTATTCCCATTAGCTATCAATACGTAACATAAATCCTTAAATCAAAAGATACAATTCTTGTAAGAGTTGACTCCCAAAAATTTTGCTTATTGAGAAGTTCTTTAAGGGTAGCGTATTGATAGAAGAAAATGTCAAAGGTTGGACGATGGACATAAACCAGAAACAGAAAAAGAAGACGAAAAATACAACTTTCTGTTTTTTTTTGTGTGTGTGTGGGGCATGTATGAATTAGTATAATTCAACCAAACAAAACAGCTCTCTTGTGATTAATTACAATAATCTCTTCACATAATTATATTCTCATATTTCATCATACATCGTTGTCTTGCCATATCGATATAGTACAACAAATTGAAATAATGAATTAATGCTTCGCTAATTGTTGTTTGTCAATTTGGAAATTATATCTGCAATAATAAATCAGCCCCAATTTCATAAGTACAAAATTTGAAAACCACAACATTCACAAAATGTGACCAATAGAACAGGGTAATCCCTAAATAATATATACAAGCACATCTATCTGAAAAACATGTAAATTTTCCAGAGATCAATCAAATCAGCATGGAAATGACTCACCAAATAGTTGTTCAAGAACAAAGCAAAAGACTTGTAGCTATACTGTTATTACAACACATAATGACATCATCATTTACGTAATTCTGATATTAGTGGCACATACACAACAGAAGAGTCTCACCTCTGACATTCCTGAGCTATTCACTTCCAAAATCGTCAAAATTCAAGTGATCTGAAGTATTCGCCAACTTCCCATTTTCGTCTGCTGTACCAGGAAAATAAATCAGTTCGCGTACATAAATGTAACAAGGAAAACACAGTATTGGTAGGCTAGTAGCACACCTTGTAGTTCTCCGCCTTCATGGGAACATAGAAAGTTAGCAGGGCCAAGAAAGGGCTGTCTTGAACAGCTCCCCAGTAAATCTACAAGAAAACCCAAAAGAAGCCCTAAATCAAAATCTAGCAACAAACCCATGATTTACAAGCCTGATTAAAATTTTTAAGATTCATCATTCATATGAGTAACTTATAGATATCTTAATCCCTGTGAAGCCATCCAGTTCACTCTCATTTAGCGCTATTTATTACAACGATTTTTATATTCTATGCCAATAAGAATCCGAAATAAAAATGATTTTCTAGATTTTTTTAAATAAGGTTTTTAACCCTTTTTTTTATAGGGTTTAGATTTTTTAGAATAGGGATATGATAGAAAAACTGTTTTCAAAAACAGAAAGTCAATTAAAAGGGAGAAGGAGCACACCAGAACGAGGGAAATTGGCTGACAATTCAGAGAAGCTAAATTGCAAGGCATCTAAACTTGGTCCTACTGAGGATTGTGAGCGTGGAATAAATGCATTATAAGAATCAACATGATCGTTTCCTATGGCTTGACCCGTCTCTAGGATGTGGGCATCAGCATCAAAAATGAACTGTGAATTGGTTGTGAAGTCATCAAGTTCTGGTTTAATGATCACCCCTCCGCCTCCATTCATTCCTTGCATCATTCTCAGATGGGAGCTAGAGAGAACATTAGCATCAATGTTTCCATGCATAGTTGACATGCCGTTGGTGAATGGAAGAGGCAAGCTGTGAGAAAAAGGTATGTCTAAATGCTCTTGCTTCATAGATTCTGTTCCCACTGAAGGTTCAGAAGCATAGCATTCAGAATTCTGCTGTTGCACTGCAAAAGGAAGCAAACGTAAGTACAATGCTTTAATCCACTCAAAAACTGCACACAAAATCAACTGAACTTGTGTATACACCACTTCAAATTACAGACAAATACAGCCACCAGTATTCAAGAATTCAGTACACCGGACACAACCCAAGTACCCAGCTATGACACAATCAAGAAATATTAAAGATATTTCACATGTAAAAAACTAATAATATTCTGGACTATATAACACCTTATATCAGTATATGATGTCATGTGCATTTGGGAGCGAGTAAGAGGAAGGTCAAAACCCCTTTCACTGCATGCTTTATAATTCAAACCACACATGACCAAGGATCTATTTCTTAATTTCAACAATTCCATCCCAATATTACACACAGAAGAGGTTATCTAGCAATGAGAGTCATAGTTTCACCCTCTCAGATCTAAGCAGCACATCAGCATGCAGACGACCAATATGTATTCTCCATATAACCATATTTATTGTAGCATAGTATAGGGAGAGAAAATTTGATTAAAATTTAAAAAGTAAGTAAACATAATCATATTTTCAACCACCACCCATTATATTCCCTGAACTAAATTACAATGAGACTTTTTTATTGGCAGAATACATATACAGACACTTGTACTTGTGCAAAATAGTCACTTAGACACCTCACCTTTGGTTTTTTATCTAAAATTTATGTCAATGCGCGTGTAATACACTTAATAAGAATATTAGCTTGCAGGTGTTCAATAGAACAAAAAAGGTTAAATTCAAGTGTTCAATAGAACAAAACCAAAGGTGAGGTGTCTAAGTGACTATTTTGCACAAGTACAAGTGTCTGTATATGTATTCTGCCCTTTTTTATTGCTAAACAATTATACATAACATCATCATAGAGTTCCACCTAAAAGCCAAAATCAATGAGCTTGAAATATTTTAGTCATACAATAAAACATAAAATGGAACTCTTCCACAAATATTCGAAGGAATAAAAAACGTTCTCATCCAGTCATCCCTGCTGTATCACATTCAGCACTCACTAAAGCAACACTTTATTTCAAGTAAATACTAGCAAAAGACCATCTTACAATATGTGATGTGAGATCCACTGGGAACTGGCATGGCAGCAGACTGTAGCTCATTCATCAGTAGAGCCTGCCTCCTAAGCAGTTCATTGAAAATGTAGATATGATTTTTCAGTTCCAATTGAAGATTGTAGGCTTCGAAAAAGTCCTTATTTTCTTCTTCAAGCTTCTGCCAAACTAAACAGAGAAAGATAGTTCATAAGAAAACAACTTACAATATCAACTCAAAATTAAATTGCTAAATATGAAACCAAGTCCATAATGAGACACATAACTGGAGACACATATAAGCCGGGGTGTAAGATACTCAATTAGTATCAACTCAAACCAACTCATGAAGTTGAAGAATTCATATTGAAGTTATAAGACTCAGGTATCCAGCTTGAAAGCCCGCAAAACAGCTTGCTGTTTTCTCCCATGTCATTTATATTCTCATTTGATGTGCATATCATTCTAGAAATTTCCACACATATTAGACAACTGAGCCAATATAATGAAAAAACAATGTTTTCTGAGCCGGGAAATTAAGGGTTTGTTCTTCTTTTTTACCATAAAGACATTATTTTCACACATTTCAAGGTATAAAATGCCTCCATAAATGAAAATGTCTTTATAATGACAAAGAAGAACAAACCTTAAGTAAGTCCTAACTTTAATCATACATCAAAAATATATCTTCATCACTGCAAACAACCATCAGTCCTTCCCCTTGAAGTAATATAGACAAGTAGGCATAAAGCATCAGTAATTTTAACCATATACAATCACAAAAAAATAATATTTTATTTCATCTAAATTCTAGTCCATATATATTTTTTCTAGACAATGTAAATTGGCCCAAGCGACAGCTTGCAAACTCAGTCGAAATATGAAACGAAGCATATTGCAGTGAGACGATTTAAATTCAGCCCTATGTTGTCAAGTTCAATAGATTCATCTATTACAAAAACTTAGTAGCATGCCTTTCGAAAATGTTCCCTTAAACCTTTTGTGAATAAATGCACATTATTAACATATCTAATAAAAAAGTCTAACTAATATGTGCTTTTCAGGACAATGCACTTCAAAGTAACCTTTGGGTCAGTACAATCTTCTCCTTTCTCCTAGCTGCATCAGATTCTTTGGGATTACCTTTACAGCTTTATTTCTAAAAATTGTGAAGGCACTAACTTTCACATTTTACAAAGGAATTTAAAATCCAACAACAACAACATTTACCCAGTGGAGCTTCCCTTACGAGAAATCTGGGGGGTCAAGATAGAGGCACCCCGGGCTTGAAGCGACGGGGGAGCGACCAAAAGACCCAAAATGACCACAGAGCAAGACAAAGGACAAGGCAACCAAAAGCAAAGCCGAAAACAAAGAGTTGATTATAACCCAACCTAAATCTTACTTCAACTCAAGTAGAAACATTTTTGCTGGCAGAACAAGTGCTCAGAATTTATTGGATGAGAGAAGTTGATTTATACTTGGGCTTACCCCCTTTCCCTTGGGCAGGGGTACCCCCATCTTGACCCCCCAGATTCCGCTGTAGCGGAACCTCACTGGGTCAATGTTGTTGTTGTTGTGATAAGTTGCTTTATAATTTATGTGCAGTACAGCTTATGCTGTTCTTATAGCTTAATATCAGGAATTTGACAGAATATCAGAGAAATTTTGTTTTGCATATTAAATAAAAGTAATCATCAACTATTACCAAGTTCAGTAACACATTGATCGATTTTAGCCCGTGACCATATAGTGTTCACAGCTTCAGCACGATCCATGTAATTTTGTATGCATTGTTCTATAAGACTGTGCACCTGGGGAAATGAACAAACATGTTAAAGCTTAAAAAATAAATCCAGAAAGTTGAGAGACCTTGAGCAACAAAAACTTGTGGAGATACTCACCAACTGTATGTCTTTATCTGTTACTTCTCTTGCACCTCGATTAGCCATATGTAGGGATTACTGCACGGGTTTAAGAGACTTGTTAGAATTTTCCATGCATGATGATGAATGATGATGACTTTCTGTTCAGACAGAAACAAGCTCTAGTATAGGCTATTAAAGGCCAAAACTTGTACTGCTTTCTAAAGATTGAATCAGTTAGATTGAATTGAGCATCACATGTCACCTATGGTCAACTTCTGAGAAAACAGGACTCAAACAAACAATAAACAGTCATTATAATAGAATATTTAGGAATTCAAGCATAACATTATATGCACATCTTGGGACCTTTATAGCAGCTAGGACTTATCTCATTCAGGGGTCTGACGACATATGTTAATAATGTTATGGTGTATAACCAAAAGGATAAGAAATAAATAAACACTTTGGTAACTATTTTCAACTTCACAAAAGCCTACATCGCACCAGATAAACGGCTCTGACAGATAGAGATAACTCTGCTTCAACTCTCTCCGCCAGATCTCAGTACACCTAATATTCAGAATGTGCAATCAACATCACAATCAACCTCGAATAAAACATCTGAATGCTACTTAACCATTTTCAGCATCCACAGGCTACAGATCCTTCAATGATTGAACGGAATTGGACGCATCGTGCTCCAATCCACAATCAACTACCAAGTAAAACTAACCGCGGCGCTATATAAAACTAATATCCTTCATATCGTGACCTAGCGATTCGATGTAATCTGATACAACATAGCTTCATACTAATCACAGAGATTTCAAAATCAACGGAATAAGGAAAGTTGCAAGCAATTGCAGAATTCAGAATGACCGACAAAAAAAATCAAAGAAAGAATATACAAAGCTAAGAAAGCAAGCGATAGCGGGAGAAGGAGAAGAGTAAACACAAGCGGTCGACTTACCGACGCGAAAAGGCGGCTATGGCGGTGAGGAAGATTGGGGAGAGAATCCAGAACACGAGCGACTGGGGAGGAGAAGTGGGAATTTTGAGGTTCTGTAACTTCTGTTCTGCTATTTATACCGGAATATTAATCAGATTCTTTCTTCAGCTGATAGTTTTTTCCTTTTTCTAATCGAGATTATGTGAATTATGGAAGGCTCTTCGACGGTTGGACTTTGGAAATTGATGGGTCTTGCAACTCTTGTTAGATGGAGTTTATTACAAACTCATGAAATTTTAAAACCCTATACTAAATTAATAAATTCTAGGTAAAATAATTAAAAAGACAAAAAATAATAAGTTATATGAAAAGAGAAAATCTAATCACATAGTTTGGTTCAAATGACAAAAACTCTTATACTGAAAAATAAAAAGTACACTATAAAGTACTAAAGGTCCGTTTGGTTTTAGATGTGGAAAGGAAATGGTTAAGGAAATGTATCTAGACTATTTTTAGTTTATGATTCATTGATACAAGTGATAACCATTACCCCTTTTTCTTAATTTTCATGTAAAATTTGAGCTAACTCTCCTTATCCCTTTCCTTCATTTTAACATGGGGTAAGCATATCCCCTATTCTCCTCTAATCATTTCCCTTTCTCCCTCTCTCTAGACACACAAAAAAAAAAGAATCAACACCACTCTTCTATATAAATTTGTTTCCTTTCCCTTTCCTTTTCATACTCCTAAACCAAACGAGCCCTAAAAGTGCAAATGCAAAAAAATACAATCCGAAGTAGGAAAAATACACTACGAACTAAGAAAAGTGCATTTTTTTTTCATTTTTCAGGATAAGAGTTTTTTTTCATTTGAACCAAACTATCTAATCACATCTGTTGTTGGAATGCGAGTTCTAAATTGTAATACTCCCTAGTAGGATTGTGGTTTTTTTAAGGGTAAGAATTAGAGTTGTTACAAGTATTATTTGAACTTCTCTATAGTATCAAATTGTCTTCTAAAAGATTCGAAACCGTGACCTCGACATACTACCCTAAAGTCCCAACTGTCAAACCAAATGCTCGAAGGCGATATTAGGATTGTGGTTTAGTTACCATGGAGTTTTGGATCAATTTCAATTATTTAAATATATTTTAATAGTTATATTTAAATTTATTTTCTCTCCATTATTTTGTTTATGTTTTGATCATTATATTTTGAATATGATCCTCTGTAATTTTTAGGCATACCATGCTTAGGAGAAACGAAAATTATAATGTGAGTTGTTAGATTGAGACAATTCCTAAAATAGTAATTTAAGGAAAGAGAAGAAAAAAGAAAAAAAATGAGGTGGTTTAGTAAAAAATAATAGGGTGAATTAATTATAGGATTTTTTTTATTGTGTGTCCATATCAGATTTTCTTAATTAAAAGGTAAATATTACTTAATAGTTTTAAAATTAATAATAAAGAGAAATAAAATCTTTCCAAAATTAAGTTAATGTTTTTTTATTTATGTTGTTTTTCCCTCTCAATTTACATTCTCTATCTAATCAAGGAAATCTAATCATTGTTAGAGCAACCCTAAGAGTTTCTCCAAAGATTTCTCCAAATTGGGGGTAACAAAAGCCATTTTATCTAAAAAAAAAAATTTGCTCTAACTCCGACAGATTCTCTATTTTAGAGAATGCAACATTTATTGTTATATTGGAGTAATTTATTTATTTAGTTATATACACATAAATAGGGGTGTAATTAGGAGTGTGCAATAAGTACACATATAAGAGAATAAGTATCCTAAGAGAATCTCTATGTGTAGTTAATATATATTATACATTTAAATACTTATAATGTTTACACAATATTTTAACAAAAAAAATATAGTTTAAGCGATTTAAATAAGACTAAAAAAATTAGACATGGTGTTCACTATGGGACTTGAACCTTAAATATTTAAAGTATATAATATATATAATTATTTTTACAAATTTAATATTTGAAATAGATTCTTCTCGTATTCAAAACTTTATAGATTATTATAATCATTCTTTAAAAAATAATTATTTTAATATTAAAGGATTTGGTGAAGTTAATTTGTAAATGCCCAATAATTAAAAAAATCATGATACTCTCCATAAAACTCGAACCTTATAGTTCTTACTATATATCAATCATTCTAATCATTATGCTAAAGAAGTAGTTTTGATTCTAAATCAAAAATAAATAATAAATAAAAAATTATATCCATAAATTTAACACGTGTAATAAATGCTCCTTGTACACAACTTTTTAATGTTATATATAGATATTTAGTCTTTTTTTCATCTCATTTTTCTTCTTTTTTTTGTTTTCTTTATGATATTAACTTATAGTTGGATAAGAAAAGAGAAATGAAAATCTAGATAAATAGTTCATATCAATTCAATATGAGAATTAAATGATAGTAAAAAAAATATAATTAAAGAAAAAACAAATATCATAATCTTTGTAATTTGATTAAGAATATGGAGGATCATCACATAGAATAAGGTATTTAATTTGTTAGGTACTATATTTTTAAAAATTTTATTATATCTTGCTAGATATGTGAAAATACATATATTTAAATCTAAATAATTTTATTCTAAAACTTGTAAGGTATTGGTTAATCATCATATGAAATTTGTAAGGTATATATTTTCATGCAATTGATGAACTGTATTATGTTACATTATATATGTATGCATAAAACCATCTTATAGTGGAATTAGAATTCAATATTGGGTCAAATTAAATGAGGCATTAATTGTCCACATTTTTCTATTTTATAATATATATATATATATATATATATATATATATTGGGGTTGAATTCTTTTTATATTTTTTCTATATGAACATAATTATGGGATAGGTCATGAATATTAGGACATTCTAATGAGGCATTGATTGTCTAAATTTTTCTATTTTATAGTATATACAGATAGATTAATCAAGCCAGTCATAAATCATCTTTACATTCTCTTTTCATTATGGAGAATTGCCACATTCCCTAAATTTAGGAAAAATACTTAATATTTTTGCCATCTTCCCCATTATAGAGAACAAGAGGAGAAAATTGTTGGACTAAAAACATGCCACTGCTTCCACAAAAATTCAATTTGGGGAAGCTGTTAGGGTTACTATTAGTGACTAGTGTGTGTCTATGAGCACACACTAGAAAAACACTTAATTATATAACAATAATAGACATCCTAATTGGGCATTAATTACATTGTACAAAGAAATTAGGTAAATAGCAACAAACTTCCACCCCACCTTCTCTCTATTAGTTGACAAGTTGACTCGATTGTTGACTGACCGTTGTCCAGCGGGCAACGACCAGAGACTCAAATCTTTCATCAAAAACCTTGATGACAAAAAAGTGTTCTCAAAAGCCTTGATTACACTTTGTTTTCCGTCAAATGTCTTGAAATTAATTTTTCATGACAAAATGTGTCATCAAATGTATTAATGACACTTTTTTATGACAAAAAGTGTCATCAACAGTCATCAAAAGCCTTGGTGATAAAAACTTGTCAACAAAAGTCGTGATGACACTTTTTATGAAGAAAATGTCATCAAATGCATTGATGACAATTTTTTTTGATAATGACAAAAAGTGTCATCATAAGCTTTGTTGATAAAAAAAATTATCATCAAAAGCCTTACTGACACTTTTTTATGACAAAAATTGTCATTGGAGTCAAAATATGTCATCAAATGCCTTGATGACAATTTTTTGATAACAAAAAAATTTTCATCAAAATGCTTTAATGTCAACCTTTTGATGAAAAAAGTGTCATCAAAGGCTTAAAAAATGCCTTGATGACACTTTTTTGATGCTTTGATGACACTTTTTTCAAGACAAAAAAAAAGTGTCCTTAAATACGTCGTAAAAATGTGTCATTACATAATTGATTTAGTGTCATTAAATGTGTCATCACGTACTATTTTTTAATATCATCAAATATGTGTCATCATGTATAATTTTTGTAGTGTCATTAAGTATGTGTCATCACTTAAAGTGTTGTCAAATACGTGTAATCAAATAAGAGAGTCGTAGATATGAAAATAATGGAATAGTTGCAGGTGTGAAAAAAATGAAATAGTTGCATATATGAAAATAATGGGTTTAATGAGTTTGATTTTCTTATTATTTAAAAATTAATTTTAAAAGATTAGAGAGAGAAATCTCTTTCCTAATTGATGGAGTATAATCTTTTACTTCTCATTTTAAAACCATTATTTTGATAAAATCTCATCCATTTATTTTATCCGATCCAACATATCCTATTAAGATTTTCGTTTCTCCAAAATAAGTCATATCTCTATAGCGTGATTTTTTGTAATAAACTTGTATATATATTTGCAGAAATGACTATCACTTCCTGTGAATATCAAACAATAAATGTCATGAATATCTATCTTTCATGCACTTCCCGAAAAACAAAGTTGGCATATAAAAATAAATGACATAAATGAACCAATAAACACAATGCATTATTACAAAACATGACTTTAAACCTTAAACCCTAAACCCTAACCCCAAAATAAAAAAAATTCAAAACCCTTAACCCGAAATCCTAAATATTAAAACCATATTTTTTTGGTAAAAGGAGAGGCGGCACTCTCCGGCCCCTCAAGGGGGCATTTTATTAAAAATAAAAAGAGGGCTAAGTAATCAGCAAACGGGGGATAGCCCGACCCCTTACATCATCAAACAACAGAAAATTAATCCCTCGGGCGGGGCAGCAATACATGCAAACCAATAGGAAAGTTATAAGCAAACGACGTGAGACGATCTGTAACCGAATTTGCCTCTCGATACACGTGTCGGATTTGGATAGTCCGATCCCCACTAATGAAGTCTTGCATTGAAATACCAGGCTAGAAAGCGAGTGGGTTTTAGCCGCACTAGAACTCAACAAGTTCACCACGATTTGTGGGTCCGACTCAACTATGACTCTATGGTATCCTTTCTCCCAAGCCAACTTCAAATTGTCAATGATCCACAATTCTGCCATTGGCACCGTGCAAGTCTCGATATTGTGGATGAAACCCCCAATCCAACTTCCATAGCTATCTCTCATCACGCCTCCAGCCGACACTTTGTTGCCCGTGTTAACCGCTCCATCCGAATTAATTTTGATCCACCCATCAGGAGGGGTAATCCACGAGACACCCTGCAAATATTTTTCACTACTAATAGAAAGCAAAGTGGACTTACCTTTAGCCATGGTGTACCCCACCATCCTTGCAATGATAAAATTAGGCTTGTCCGAGCAATCGATAGGCTCGTTAAAAACCCTCGCATTCCTCCATCACCAAATTCACCAAATAGCGACAGCGAAGACCGCATTCCATTCCACATCACCGACCTTCCTCTTGTCCATAATGTTGCTCCTAAACCAGCTCGCGAAAGGTAACTGAAAAAATTTCGGAAAAAGGTTAGTAACATTTAAGCTTAAAAAAATTTGATATACCTGATGGAAATCCCTGAACAAGTGGGAAAAAGTCTCTTTATAAGCGTCCTCAATGCAGGAAATGCAACCAACATCAGCAGAAATGTGCCACCTCACAACATCAGCGAAGTGCCTAATCCTTTTAGCCAAATTAAGCTTCCAAATCTGTGCATAAACACCATCATCAACATTCAGTTCAACAAACTCTTTCTTAAGCAGGTTATATCCAGATTTAACGGTGTAATTGTCGTCTCTTGACATTGACTAGCAAAGCTCGTCTTCGAGATCCGGCAGTAACACAACAACAAGTTCCATCAGCACCGACACCGGCAGAAGCTACGACTAAACACTCCAATTTCAGCCCTCTCCTTTGATCCAATGATTGCAAACCACTCTCCTAACATAGATATCATCAATAGGAATAAAATCAACATCATGCAGCATATAATCATTTAACCAAACTGCCAAAAACGAACATACTTCCCGTTTCTCACAAGCCACTTAGAACCATGAATCACCACATTAGCTAGCCCTTGTCTAATACCCTTCCAAAAAAAAGAACTCGCAGGAGAGTTCCCAAGGTCACGATCAACATACTTATTCTTCAGAACAATAGATCAAACACCTTCCTTCCCATAATAAAGTGCCAACCCAGTTTTCCCACCAGCGCCAAGTTGAGATTGCGCATAGTCTTGATTCCAAGGCCGCCTTTAGCCTTCGGTTTAGTAACTTCGTTCCAAGCAATCTTATGCATTCTCTTTCGTTCACCACAACTTCCCCAAATGAAGGATCTATTTATCTTATCAATCTTATTACAAACACTCTTGGGGAGTAGTAGAGTAGACATCGAGTAAACCGGGATAGACTATAAGATCGATTTAACGAGCGTAGTTCTACCGGCAAAGCTCAACGTTTTTGTATTCCAACCAGTCAATCTTGTATTGAATGTATCAATGAGGGATGAGAAAGTGTTCTTGGAGACCTGCCGATGAAGAAAATGGCAGGCGCAAATAGTTACCAAGATCATAGGTAACTGCCACTCCACTAGCCTTTCTTAACTGATGTGCAACCCTAGAGCTGACATTAGGTGACAAAAAGATCTTAGACTTTTAAACGCTGACCTTTTGCCCCGACATCTTGCAAAAACAGTCCAAACAATCCATAATCGTCCGTATCTGCTCCATGGAAGCCTCCGCAAATAAGACGACATCATCGGCAAAAAATATGTGCAAAAGAGATGGCAACACATCCCGAGTTAGTATGATTGGTTTTCAACTCCCCTTATCAACAAGATCCCGAATCATATGGCTAATCCGTTTCACACAAAGCAAGAGAAAATAAGGAGAAATAGGATCCCCTTGTCGGACCCCTCTTGAGGGCACAAACTGCTTAGAAGCCTCTCCGTTCCAAAGAAGTTGCATTTTATGAGAGGTAACACAAGAGTTCACCCATTCAACCCACTGGTCTGGGAAACCCACAACTCTAAGCATATCATCAATAAGTCCCAACGAAGTCTATCATAGGCTTTCTCGAGATCCAAATTCAAAACCATCAAACCCTTACTACCTTTCTTCCTTCTCATAGAGTGCACAACCTCATGCACGACGACAATGTTGTCAATGTTCATTCAACCCGAAAGAAAGTTCCCTTGAGTAGGACCAATGATGTTCGACATGTTGGGCTGAAGTCTATTAGCAAGAACTTTTATGATGATCTTATAAAGAATGTTACATAACCTTATGGGTCGGAATTGACTAAGAAGCTCGAGTTTCTCGGTCTTGGCCAACAAAACAATAAGAGTATCATTAACCCCATCCGACATATGTGAAGATGTGAGAAAATCTCTTACAAATGACCACACGGAATCACCCACCGTACCCCAACATTTTTGATAGAACCCCGATTGAAAACCATCCAACCCGGGGGACTTGAACGGGCCCATCGACTTAACCGCTCTCCACACCTCATCTTTAATAACACTCTTCAACATCTCCGTACACTCCATTTGATCCAAAGTAGGAAAACCGGAATTCAAAGCAAGATGATACACCTTATACAAAAGATCCTTGGTATACAAATCACGGTAAAAATCCACAACAATCAACTCTAACTCCTCATTCTTGTCAACCCAGTTACCGTCCCTATTCCGAAGGCCTTCGATTATGTTATATTTTCTTCTTACAATAGTCGATGTGTGGAAAAAAGAGGCATTACAATCCCCACACATTAACCATTGCTCCTGAGATTTTTGGAACCATAACACCTCTTCTTGTTCTAACACCAACTCTAAATTCCCCTTTGAGACGTGCTTCATTATCCAACAGAGTAGTAGAAAAAGCTCTAGTAGGGTTGCTTTGAATAATCCCAAGCTGCTCTAGAATTGCACGCTGACGGAGATGAATATTCCCAAAGACTTTTTTGTTCCAAACCACCAAATCATCCTTAAGAGAGAAGAGTGCAGACGGAGTATCCAAGTTATAAAGCCAACTCTCCCTAATCTTGCTCATAAAGTCTGGATGAGAAAACGAAGCGGCTTCAAACCAAAAAGTTTGATGCTTTTTATTCAACCCCAATTTTGGATTAAGAGAGAGCAACAACGGGTTGTGATCCGAAGAGAACCTCGGTAAGTGGCGAACCCTAAATTTCGGCCAACGGAGGCACCCATCAATGTTCACAAAGGCATGGTCAAGCCTCTTAGACACAACAGTCGAACGAGAAAGCCTCCAACTCCAAGTTAATTTAGGTCCCAAAAATTCCATGTCAATAATAAGACCCAAATTGTTCCTCCAACTATTGAACGTAGCTGAATCCGAATGCAACCCTCCCAACCCGCCTTCACGTTCATGATTGTAAAGAATACAAATACAATCACCCCAACAATCACCGACCATTAGTACTCTGACTGTCAACTCCAACTCTTCCCAAAACAGTTCCCGATGCTTAGTCGACGGTGGCCCATACATGAAAAATAGATGCACAGAAGTATCTCCATCCGCGAAAATAACATGAATGAAATGTCGAAACTTCTCAACCCGCTCAACGCGGACCTTCGAATCTTTCCAAAAGAGCCAAACACCCCCTGCTAACCCAATAGCGTCAACACGCTCAACTTGCGAGAAATTAGATCGGATAAGACGGTTGGAAACATGATCAGCTCTCCCCCGAAAATACGAGGTTCAAATAAAGCAAGCTTGTCCACCAAATGAGTTCTACAAATATAACGAATAACTCTCTGAAACCTGAGTTTGCCTGCACCATAGCAATTCCACATTAATAAATTCATCATAATAATGGGGAAAGAAAAAAAAAGAAACTAGAGGGAATCAAGATGGCCCTTGAGCGTTTTCGCTCTCCGCCATACTAGGATCAACATGGATGCTTGCAAGGAGTTGATCCTTATCAGCTTCAGAATCAAGAGAGAGTTTTGTTTCACATGGAATGTGATCCGGTGGACATTCTGCATGAACTTCAACGCAACCCTGATTTAACCGATTGAGCTGATTACCAAGCAAATTCTCGTTACTAGCAACCCTATCATCCGTGTTTGTTCTCGGTCTTTTGGTAAGGATAACCAACAACCCTATCTTTTGCCCACCAAAATCACTGTGATCATTATTTCTAGGGGTAAATATCTCCTTCCTTCGGCTCACTTTTATAGCCCTTTTACCATGTTGGGCTTTATTTTGAACCATCCCGTTATTGAAACTTGGCAAGTAACTACCTTGGCACATGGAGATGCCATCACCATCACTTACATTCTCCATATTAACTTCCTATTGGGACCCAATAGTTTTATTAAGCCCCAAATCCGTATCCTCCATTGATTTATCAATAGAAACACCCCCCTTTACTTGTCGCAACCTTTTAATTTTTATCCTTCTTCAGATTCTCTTCAACCGATTTAGATATGATATCACTATTATCTTTCTCCCTTATTCTAAGGGCGCCAAATCTGTTGATTTGGGGAACCAAAGGGCTGTGTTCTGGTACCCACTTATTCTTCCCTTTCTCAAAGCTGGGTTGACTATCCTTAGTCGAAACTTTCCTTGGATTGTACGACTGTGCTGCTTATTTCCTATTGAGACTATGTTCCTTCCTTCCACCTTCATCCATTCATCGTACATGCCTTTCTTCTCTCCGCCTTTCACATCACCATCAACCCCTTCCGGCACCAAGACCGGTGACTTGCTTTGAATATTTTTAGTCAGATTTTCAATAGACACTTTGACGCCCCCATTACCATCTGAGTTACCGACGGTCCTAGTGGATTGAAAATGAGGGGAAGACACTACGGGTCTCTTGCTGCTTTATGCTCGGAAAGGACAATTCTTTTTGACATGACCAAACCGTCCACAATCAAAACAAATTGTCGGTAAACCTTCATACTCGATTAAAAACGATCTCCATTGATACTAATCGAACCTTTCAATGGCTTCTCCAAATCAATCTCGACACATATCCTGGCGAACCTTCCTCTGTTTATATACATGGTTTTTTTATCCACTTTAATGGGTCGACCTATAGCTATTGCGATGTTCAATAGAATCTTCTCTTCATATAACGTGACAAGAAGATCGGACAATCTGTTCCATGTGGGTGCTGTATTAATCGGTTCGTTAGTCCGGAAAGTAGGGGACCATCTCCGCACAATCAAACACCTCCCGAAAATGGTTCAAGGACCATCCGTAAGAGCATACATGTACTCCTCTTCGCGTCCAAATCGAACCAAGTAGCATCCATTTGTAAGATCAAGGATTTGATACCTCAAACCCGACCTCCAGATATCTCTAATTTTCTTCTCCATAAGTTGGAACGATATAGGCTGGCCAAGATGCTTAACAACCACCGACCATTTCCAAACCGATGCTATAGCCTAGAGCATCCATAACTTCATCCGTAATTGAAATGGCTGGATCTCCTTCTTCCCCATTGGGAAATGTATTTGAATTTTTCCATCAAGGAAGTCCTCATCGATGACCGTTTTTTTCTGCAAGGCACTTCGAACGACAACAACATCCTTCCACGACCCCCTCCGATTCGGAGCATCTCTAGGAGGCCAACCCTTGCTTGATTCCTCCATCGTTATTTCATTCGCGAGTTCCGAAATAGCCGGTGTCAACACCGGCAATGAGACTGGCATCGGTTTTTGAGAGTCAAAAGAGAGCGTTAAGATTGTCGGTACCTCTTCTAATAGAAGACACCTAAAACCATATTTTTTAAAGGGTCCGATTCAGGTGCGAATGGGAGCCCAAGTGCGAAATAAGAAAGAACAAGATTCTTTGGATGAAGAAAAATCAAAGACGCTGATCATTTCACTTAAAATGGGGAAAACGGTACAAGCGATTTTTTGGCGAATTATGCGCGTATTTTTGAAAAAAAACCGAAATAGGATACTCACCCAGATTGTTCATC
Organism: Fallopia convolvulus; assembly: GCA_964016875.1. Classification (NCBI taxonomy): domain Eukaryota; kingdom Viridiplantae; phylum Streptophyta; class Magnoliopsida; order Caryophyllales; family Polygonaceae; genus Fallopia; species Fallopia convolvulus. The sequence goes on from OZ024725.1 coordinate 8,978,718, forward strand.
AACAATGTGACTTTGTTCATTAATACTGTAAAAATTTTCATCAACACTCTTAATTTGTTCATCGACACTATAAATTTGTTCATCAACACATTGTGAATTTGTTCATCAACATTGTGAATTTGTTCATCGACACTGTGAATTTGTTCATCAACACTTTGAATTTTTTTGAGCATCAGAATTGTGATTTTGTTCATTAAAACTGTGATTTTTTCATCAAAATTGTGATTTTGTGCATAAATAAACTATTGTTTGTTTATAAAAAATCTATTGTTTGTACATAAAAAATGGACGAATGTGTATCGAAATTGTATGCATAATATATGTGTGTGCATCATAATAGTCATATGTGAGACAAAACTAATTGTTTTGATATCACTCTCGGTATTGTCTTGTTTGACTCCTTTGGATTTGTCATTGTTGCTTCTATGAAATGTGTGGCTACTTCTTGGGCTCTGAACATAGCTAAGGCACAAGCACTCCTCTTCAGTTTGTTGCTGTCTTGTTCTCCTAGCATACATCATATTATTGCAAAGTCGGATTCTTTATCTATTATTCTTTGTATTCAAGTTTCCACATCAAACTTATCTTATTTAGGTACTATATTGAGCACTTCATTCATATTGACAAGTTAGCCTAGCACTTCATTCGTATTATTCTTTACATTCAAGATAGTCTTAAAGCATAAAATAAATGCAAAAATGCACAAATAAATAGTCCTAAATGTACAAGTTGATGGTATTAATAATCCTAAATGTACAAGTTGATAGCATTGACACATAAACATAAGTTTATTTCAATTCACAAATGACTAAATAAGGGTATAATAATGAACAAATAAGGTTATATCAATGAACAAATAGGGGTATATTCATGAACAAATAAGGTATATCAATGAACAAAAAAGAGTATATCAATGAACAAATAATCAACGAACAAACAAGGTTATATCAATGAACAAATAGTAGTATATCAATGAACAAATTTTGGTATATCGAAACTAATTATATGTACATAAAAAACTAGATAATATTGTATTCATACACATAAATAAGGTTAAAAATAAAAATAAAAATAAAAAAGTTCAAAATCGATAAACAATGTTATCAAAAACTGGATGCACAATTAGTTAGTATTGATGAACAAATCGCTAATTTTTTGATGAACAAATTGGGCGCGTCTCATAAAAAACGTACTTTGTAAAAAATAAGTGAAAAATTCGTTTGTATTATATTTTATTTTTTTTAATGAATAGTTAATCAGGAAAGTTGATTTTTTTAGAAGGAACGCGTGAGATTTATTTTTAATTCTCACTTGTGCGCCTATTCACACCGTGACTCTCTCTCTTTTAAACAATCATCATAATTATGAATCAAGCAACTAACCACCAAGAAGGAATAATACATGGGAATATCAATAATCTCGTGTATTATTGACAACTTTTGTTTGTGCCTCGTTAATGGTAGCGCATCCACGAACAATTTTGGCTGGTGTAGTATTATTTGAAAGGCCAACCTACCCCTTCTTTTCTCAACAGATTGCTTACCTTGATATGCCATTTTCCCTTTAGCTATTTCCTTCATCTTCTTCACTAAATCAGTTTGAGAGACCACTTCGCTTTGCTTCTCAAGTAACATATCTTCTGCACTTTCCAAATACCGAGAAAGAGAGAGATAGTATATGTTTTCATACAAACTTCACCAAATTAACTTCAAGCAGTTACATTAACCAACACACACATACGTGCTCGCATACACACACACACAAACACACTCTTTGCTGATAATAAGATCACACCCACAGTTTAGTCACACTAACAAACCCATGAAGCATGATACATAGGATTCTCGACCCTTTTTCATGCTTAGAATTCCCATACTAGTAAACAAGATACTAAAAAGATTTGCATTGAGGATTCATTGCCTTCACCAAACACGTTGGGAAACGACGAATGAAGGGCCCCAATGTGAGCCAAGGACGAGTTGCCTTCTTTGAAGGTATCAGGTCACGAATTCGATCCCCATGGATCAGATATTGAGGTTGAAGTAGTCTGTCCATTTGACAGCTGGCGTCGTATCCATGGGAGACGGTTGGGGGATTCCAATATTGAATGAAAACCCAAAGTCTTCATGAAAATTATTGTTGTAGACACTACTCGCTACCTCTGTTGCTGATGCAGCTAGATTTCCTCCATTAATGTCAGATTGTAAGACCTCAGAGTTCTGTGATCCAGTTGGCTGAGCAAGATTATTACCCTTTTTCATGTCATCAGCGCCTTTTTGCTTAGACGGTTCTTTGTTCAGAGTTTTAGCTGTGTTCAAGAACCGGCCACCAGGACCCCTTACACGCCTTTTTGCATGCAGGTGTCTTGATTCATGTAGATATTGCTGTCAACCAAAATGGAAGAAAAATCAATAAATTATAATGCAAATTATTGCATTATAATACATTATGTTGCATTATATCTGGCAATGTAATGCAAGATTATGCATTATCAACTGTTAACGAAACGGACCCTTAAGAGGTCTTTTGTAAGGAGACAGACCTTACGAACACCATGCAAGGGCTTATTCAGCAGTTCAGCTTTAGCACGAGACTGCCTACGCCTGATGATTCCATGATACTGCTTTGCATTCACAAATACTGGCCCTTCATCTTGTGTCAAGCTCAAAGGGAGCATAATACGCCCCTGTGGCGAGTTAAAAACTTTCAATTAATGCATCTCAAACATCAATCAATCTTTTATCATATAGTCACAGTGCTACAACAAAAGAAATACACATAAGATTAGTTAATGTTGTTATCTCAAGTAGTCAAGTGTTACAGTATCAAACTACAAAAACGCCAATTTTGTTCCAATCAGAGCTGAATTTCACCTCATTGATTCACTTCTTGCAAAGCAGTAAGTATATTTGTCACTTTTACTTAAGGATGATTGTGTTATATGTTACAGGAAAGAGAGTTTTAACAGAATTTGAGCTGAGGGTGGAGATTTTGCCACGTGTTTTAATCTCATGGGCTTTCAAAGTTGTTAGAATTTCTGTTAGGAATTTGTTGGCTTAAATAGCCGCATTGCATTGTAATTCAGATCATCTAGAAATTGTGGTCTCTCTCATTTCCTTCTCAATAAAATCCATGGCTGACTTGGAGTTATTTGTTGATTGTGTTTCCAATTCTATCAATCAATAGGTAATTCATTTGAGTTGTTGTTTGTCGAGAACATTAGCTCAATTCTCTATCGGTTCTAATCTCAATTCATCAGAAATTACAGCTTTGCTGTAATATAGGTATCAGAGCCATCGACCTGCGCCAATGGCGGAAACCAGATCCCAGGCGAATTTGCGAGAATCATTGATGCATGAAGCAGAGGAAGCTGTTTCTTCCAAATTTGAGGTGTTGGAAGCTCGTATGCAGAAGCTGGATGCTGAACTCAAGGAGAATTTGGCGAATGTATTTGAGGCGATCAAATTGATCACACCTCCTACTGGAAATGTGATTCAAAGTGCGCCAATTCCAGTTGCAAACGCTTCAATTCCGACGATCGGTGTGGAGTGTTCATCTACAAATCAACAGATTCCTCCAAATTTTCAAGATCTGAATCGTAATAGGCAGGGTTACGCAGGTATGACGCGTCTCTCTAAAATTGATTTCCCTAGGTTTAATGGAGACAAGGTTAAGGATTGGCTCTTCAAGATTGAGCAATTCTTTCTGATTGATAACACTCCTGTTGAGCTGAGAGTAGGATTGGCCTCGATTCATTTTGATGATAGAGCTGCCACTTGGCATCAGGCCTTAATGCAAACTGATGTAGGAAAGGCCTTGTCGTGGGATTGGATTCGATATAAGGCCTTGATTCTGGAAAGGTTTGGAGAAGTTCTTGATGATCCAATCGCTGAATTGAAAAATTTACAGGAAAAGGAGGGAATCATTGAATATCATAATCAGTTTGAGATAATTAGAACAAGAGTTAATCTGCCTGAGGATTATTTGGTTAGTGCCTATTTAGCTGGTTTAAGGTTGGATACACAGATGCATGTACGCATGTTTCAGCCTAAGACCATTCGTCACTGCTTTATGTTGGGCAAATTGTATGAGACAGCTCATGGAAGAAGGAGTTTTGGAAATTCTGGAGGCAATTTCAAGTCTAGTTTCTTGAGTAGTAAGAGCACTTCTGGATTGAAGAAAGACTCTAATACTCTTGGTGATGGAATTTTGGGATTTAAACCTAAGGAGTCTTCACCAGCTCCTAGGAAATTTCTTACTAGTGAGGAGATGAGTGAAAGGAGAGCTAAAGGTCTGTGTTATTTTTGTGATGAGAAATTCACTCCTGGTCACCAATTGCAACACAAGAAAACACAGCTCTATGTCCTGGAATTAGATGATGAAGTTGAAGCTGTAAATTCAGATCCAGATTGTTCTGAGGAAGAAGATGGTGAGCAGATACAGATTTCAGTTAATGCAGTCGCTGGGGTCTCTGATTTCAGAACTATGAGGGTTAAGGGGTTTCATGGCAAACAAGCTCTATTCATTCTTATTGATTCGGGCAGCACTCACAATTTTATTGATAAGAAAATGGTGGAGAGATTGGGATGTCGATTTAAGCCTGCAGGAACTACTAAAGTCACTGTAGCAGATGGTAGCAGTTTACAAGTAAATGGTCTTGTGGAAAGGTTTGATTGGGACTTTCAGTCTGTTCCATTCACAGCTGATTTGATGGTTATTCCTCTTGGTTGTTGTGATATGGTTCTGGGAATTCAGTGGTTGCAGACCTTAGGCTCAATCAAGTGGGATTTCAAGAACTTGACCATGGAATTCAAGTTGAATGGGAGAAGATTAGTGTTGAATGGTATTAAGCAGGGCTCTGTCCGAGAAGTTAAGGCTAAAAAGTTGATTAAGAGTGGTGATCAACAGGTGCAATTGACTATGATTTATGTCACTCATGCAGATTTGTGTTTGGAAAAGACTGAGAGTTATGTTTGTGCTATGGAAGCAACAGTTGGTAATATGAGTAATCCTGGAATTTCTGCTTTGTTGGAGCAATTTGATGACCTGTTTCAGTTGCCTGCTCATTTACCTCCATTTAGGAAAGGCTTTGATCACAAGATTCCATTGTTGGAGGGTGCTAATCCAGTGAATCAAAGACCTTACAGGTATGCTGTGTATCAGAAAAATGAGATTGATAAAATTGTGCAAGAAATGTTGAAAGATGGCACAATACAATCCAGTTCCAGTGCTTATGCTTCTCCTGTGGTGTTAGTTAAGAAGAAGGATGGCACTTGGCGTTTATGTGTTGATTACAGGAAATTGAATGGTATGACAGTCAAGGATCGTTTTCCAATTCCATTAATTGAGGATTTGATGGACGAGTTAGGGGGATCTTCAATATATTCTAAGATTGATTTGAGGTCTGGTTATCATCAGGTTCGAATGGATCCATCAGACATTCATAAAACTGCATTCAAAACTCATAGTGGCCACTACGAGTATTTGGTCATGCCTTTTGGATTGACCAACGCACCTGCTACTTTTCAAGGTTTAATGAATTCTGTTTTTAGCAAATTTCTGAGGAAATTCGTGCTAATATTCTTTGATGATATTCTAGTTTACAGTTCTTCAGTGGAAGAGCATATTCAACATCTGAAATCTGTGTTTGAAGCTATGAGAAGTAATTTCTTGTTGGCAAAAAGGAGTAAGTGTTCTTTTGCTACAGACAGGGTTGAGTATCTGGGGCATTTTATTTCTTCTAAGGGTGTGGAAACTGATCCTGATAAGATTAAAGCTGTAGTAGACTGGGTTGTGCCAAAGAATTTGAAGCAGTTGCGAGGTTTTTTAGGACTGGCTGGTTATTACAGGCGATTTGTGAAGAACTTTGGTATTATTGCACGGCCTTTAACTGCTCTTACTAAGAAAGACTCTTTCTGTTGGAATGAGGAAGCTGAGTTGGCATTTGCCACATTGAAGAGGGCTTTATGTGAGGCTCCTGTGTTAGCACTTCCTCAATTTGACAAGCCTTTTTTAGTGGAGACTGATGCATCTACACATGGTATTGGTGCTGTCTTAATGCAGGAAGGTCATCCTCTGGCCTATATTAGTAGACACTTGAAAGGCAAGCAGCTCCATTTATCCATTTATGAGAAAGAGTTGCTTGCAGTTGTATTTGCAGTGCAAAAGTGGAGGCACTACCTTCTAATTGGTCATTTTGTTATCAAAACTGATCAAAGGAGTTTAAAATACTTGTTAGAGCAGAGGTTGAATACACCAATACAGCAACAGTGGTTGCCAAAACTATTAGAGTTTGATTATGAGATTCAGTATAGGGAAAGCAAAGAAAATTTAGCTGCAGATGCTTTGTCTCGGATGGATGGTGCTGAGGTGTTGAGTATGGCTTTATCCATTTTGGATTGTGATATTATGCAACAGATTCAGGCTGGTTATGAAACTGATGTAGTGTTGACAGAGATTATTGAGGCTTTGAAAGTTGATCCTGCAGCCAAGAAACATTATGTTTGGAGTAGAGGAATTTTGAGAAGGAAAAGCAAGTTGGTTGTTCCTAATGACAGTATACTTCGAGCTAAGATATTGGAATGGCTGCATTGCTTTGGAACTAGTGGTCATTCAGGTCGTGATGTTACTCATCAGAGAGTGAAAGGTTTATTCTATTGGAAGGGCATGACTAAGGACATTCAGAGTTTCATTCGGAGCTGCCAGGTTTGCCAACAATGCAAGTATGATAATGCTCCTTCCCCTGGTCTTTTACAGCCATTGCCTATACCTGAGTCAGTTTGGGCTGATATCTCAATGGATTTTATTTCGGGGTTGCCATTGTCTTTTGGGAAGTCTGTCATATTTGTAGTAGTGGACAGATTGAGCAAGGCAGTGCATTTCATGGCTCTGTCTCATCCATATTCAGCATCCACAGTTGCACAGGCTTACTTAGACAATGTGTTCAAGTTACATGGGTTTCCCAAGTCTATAGTAAGTGACAGGGATGCAATTTTTTTGAGTGAATTCTGGCAAGAATTATTTCTGTTGCAAGGTGTGTCTTTGAAGTTGTCAAGTGCTTATCATCCTCAAACGGATGGCCAGACTGAAGTTGTGAATAGGTGTTTGGAGACATACTTAAGGTGTATGACTAGTGATCGTCCTTACATGTGGAGTAAGTGGCTGCCATTAGCAGAATTTTGGTACAATACCTCATATCATTCTTCTACTCAGATCACTCCTTATGAGATTGTGTATGGTCAGGCTCCACCTATACACTTACCTTATTTACCTGGTGAGTCAAGGGTTGAAGTGGTTGCTAAGTGTTTAATGGAGCGTGAGAATATGATCAAAATTCTCAAATTTCATCTCTTGAGGGCGCAACACAGAATGGAACAAATTGCCAACAAACACAGAAGTGAGAGAAGCTTTGAGTTGGGGGATTTTGTCTATGTGAAGTTGCAGCCGTATAGGCAGAATTCGGTGATTTCAAGGGTTAATCAGAAACTTTCACCTAAGTACTTTGGGCCATACAAAGTGCTTGATAAGGTTGGTAAGGTTGCTTATAAATTGCAATTGCCTTCCTCCTCTCAGGTTCATCCTGTTTTCCATGTTTCACAACTTAAGAAGCATATAGGTGATGTGCTTTCTTCATCTGTGTTGCCTGCTGTGTTGACTGATGTGATGGCTAAGGAACCTGAGAAAGTGCTGGACAGGAAAATGGTTAATCGCCAGGGGAAAGCTGCGACTATGTGGTTAGTTAAATGGTCACACATGCCTGATGAAGAGGCTACTTGGGAGTTTTCTTTTGATGTGATGAAGAAGTACCCTGATTTTGCAGCTTGACAAACCTTGTGGACAAGGTTTTTGAGAAGGGGAAGCTGTGTTACAGGAAAGAGAGTTTTAACAGAATTTGAGCTGAGGGTGGAGATTTTGCCACGTGTTTTAATCTCATGGGCTTTCAAAGTTGTTAGAATTTCTGTTAGGAATTTGTTGGCTTAAATAGCCGCATTGCATTGTAATTCAGATCATCTAGAAATTGTGGTCTCTCTCATTTCCTTCTCAATAAAATCCATGGCTGACTTGGAGTTATTTGTTGATTGTGTTTCCAATTCTATCAATCAATAGGTAATTCATTTGAGTTGTTGTTTGTCGAGAACATTAGCTCAATTCTCTATCGGTTCTAATCTCAATTCATCAGAAATTACAGCTTTGCTGTAATATTATATAGAAAAAGGCATCCATAACTATCATGTAGCTAGTACATATAAATATCACAAAATTGATAATTGATTTTATTGAGTGACTAGATATCTGTAGAAATGAAAACTGACCCCGATTTGTGGTCCGTAGGTTGAGAGCAGGCTGTAGCTTTCATCTGCATATGGATATTTTGGGAAGATCTAACAGATTGGAAATCAGTGACGGAAACATGAAAGAATGAGCACATCATTCAACTAGAAGCAGGTTTAATTAGCTCTTTCCATCTTCTTGAAATGAAATATATTCTTACCATTGATGGAGAATGTCCTATTTCCAACCAAGTGTGATAATCTGGCAGAGCTGAATACAGAGGTTGATTCTTTTGTCCATCTGCCAAAATCAGAATTAGCGTGTTTAAACTTTTCAAATCCTATTATCCAACATTTTCTAGCAGATAAAGTGTATTTTGAAGTTACATTTTTACATATGAATCATTTCCAAGCTCCAAATGTAGAAACTACACAAATCTTAATCCATTCGCACTGATGAGTGAGAAACAATTTGTGGTGGTAACCAACTCAATTGTTAATAAAAGATTTACCCCATGAACCAGAGACAAGGGTTTCAATCCCTTTGCCATAAGCTTCAATTCCAGCACCCGGTTTGGTTTGCTTAGCTCCAGTGGATTTAAGTTGGCCACTACAATCAGTATTATGACTATGAATTGCAAAGGACCCAACAGAACCCCAACATGGCCCCGAATCGAGCTGTAGCACGGGGAATTGGACTAAAGCTTCATGTTCCTTAGAGTAAGTACTCATGCTTCAAGATTTTAAGTAAAGCCAGAATACTCAATTTAGCTCCTGCAATTTCAATACCAAATATTGAAATTCATAGCTATATATCAGTTGTAACAAACTTGAAATCAGTTTAAGATTGATAGGGTCTAAGAAGGAAAGCTAAGTAGGTATTTAATATCCAATGAAATCAAAACTATTAAAATGATAAAACTTTATCAAAGTATAAGAGTGGGCAAACACTTTTGGTTAAATTTGGTTTAAGAACATCCAGATTTGCCAATACAAGGCTAATGATAAGTATCTTTCCAATCTTTCAACATCAGATTTCAAACCTAAAAGGGAAAGGACAGAAAAAGTAACATCATCAAGAAGAAGCTTGCAAAGAACCAAAAATATAAGTAGCAATTGCAGGGCATTGTCCATTAGTGTTTTGAAGCGTTTAGAGTAACTTACTCAGCCATTCCCAATTTACCATCCACAGAGAAAATCAAGGAAAAAAGGATTGTGGCCATTAACACCAAGAATTAATCCGGCACCCAGATCATGGTTTCAGAAATAGAGAAAAAGGTATACTAAATCTTCACAACTCGAAATTGATTGAAGTATATATGAAAAGGAAAGACAATGAAAACTACAAAAAGGAAAAAAAAACCATTGCACAGTACCAAACAAAAAACCAATCAGATGCATCCCAAAGAAAGATACAAGGAGTGGAGATTGAGAAAGATAGAGTGAGCCAATAGAAAGAAGAGTGAAGACAAAAAAAGGAAGAGAGCTCACTTAGAAGAAGGAAGCGTGGCCTTGGATTCTATGCTGAAGAAGAGAAGCCCCATTTGGCAGGAGCCATGTCTGCACAAGTTTAAGCTGCCGAAAAGGAGAGAAAGTGGTGGTGGGCACTAGAGGAAAACGATTTGGAAATAAAAAAAAAGGGTGAATTCCTTCTATGGTCCCTAATTTATCACATAAAATTTTTATTAGTTCCTAATTCTTGTAAATATTTTTTTAGATCCCTAACTTTTAAAAAGTGTTATTATTTGATCCTTTTTCATTTTAGACTTTAAGTTTAATTACAACTAAACACCCAAACTTTATATTTACTTTTGTCATAATACCAATATTTATTTATTTTTAAACAAATACCTCAATCTACATATTTTAGAAAAGAATAATAAATTATCACTCCATATTTACTCCTTTTATAAAAAAAATAGTACTTTTCATTAAAAAAACATAATTTTAAAAATAAAATGTGAGTTATAAATATTTATTTCCCTCTTATTGAATTTAATATTTATTAAAATATTTTATAAAATTAAAAAAATTTATTCTATTGCCCTATTATTGAATTTAATAACATCACCCCTTCTTTACCCTTTGTTAAAAAAAACCTAGAAGTATTTTTTTTAAAAAAAGGGTAAATAAGGGGTGATTTTTTTATATAAAAATTTATTTTATCAAGTTTTTACACTAATTGCAAAAAATTGATGGATTAAAAATCACTTTACTAGTTTTTTTTTTGGTAGAACTTTACTAGTTTTTTTTAACAATGGGTAAATATTACTAGTTTTTTTTAACAAAGGCAAGGGTAAATAAGGGGTGATTTTTTATATAAAAATTTCTTTTATCAAATTTTTATGAGGTTTATAAAATAATTTATAAAAGGTGATGGATTAAAAAAATCACTTTATGAAAAGTTATAAATAATGGGTAAATAGGGGAAGTTAGATTTTTTTTGTGAAATTAGTTTTTTTTTAATTTTATAAATTTTTTTAATAACTATTAAATTCAGTAATAGGGCAATAAATATTTATAACTCACCTTTTTTTTAAATTATGTTTTTTTAATAAAAAGTACTATTTTTTGAAAAAATAGTAGTAAATATGGAGTGATAATTTATTATTTTTTCCTAAAATGTGTAGATTGAGGTATTTTTTTGAAAATAAATAAATATTGGTATTATGACAAAATAAATATAAAGTTTGGGTGTTTGGTGTAATTAAACTTAAAGTCTAAAATAAAAAAGGACCAAACAGTAACACTTTTCAAAGGTTAAGGACCTAAAAAAACATTTACAAAGGTTAAGGACTAATAAGAACTTTATGTGATAGGTTAGGTACTATAGAAGGAATTCACCCTAAAATAAAAAGGTAGTGGCCAATAGGACGCTTTTTTTTTTGAGTAATGGTATTGACTATATATTTTTATTTTGGCTGGATTAGTATTTTTTTGGCTTTGGCTACATACAAAGGAATTTATAAAAGAGTAAAATATGAAAAAGTATCCGTTAAAATGGTTTCTCTGTTCAAAACCACTAGCTATATTTGGATTGAGATTGAGATAAGAATAATTAAGAAGCGTTGGATGAAAAGATGTTAAAGGAGCGTTGTGTGTATTAAAATTAGTTAAATATGTATAAAATTGGTAATTTAAATATTTGTACGTGATTAAAACTAGTTATATATGTCCATTAAATTAACTGTTTTATGTGAATTAAAATGAGTTATGTGTGCATCAAAATAATTAAAATAAAATATTTTTTTTCTATAAAAGCACCCTTTATAACATTAACCAACATTCAAATCGTTTGACAAGACATTCACAAACTCTAACGGAAAATTAAAACTGGTAAAAAGTTTTAGGGACTCTGGCTTTCTTCTGCTTAACCAGTGTGCAACCTGGTTTGCTCCTCTTCTCACAAAATTCCAGTGGTAAACCGAAATATCATAACTTAGTTCCACGGTAAGAGTAAGGATCGTTCCCAGAGTGGTTCGCGGGATTTTATCACCTTAAAAAATTAATAATTTTCTGACAGTCGGACTCAACCGCAATCTTCGACAGTCTCAAAGTTATAGTCGTCTCCACACGCCTCTTAAAGTGTAATTGAAATGACCAACCATAATAATTAAAGATAGATAACTGATGAGTAATAACTGGCTAAACGATTAATAACTATGCTATACTAATATACTATACACCATAGCCAGTGATGTACGAAAACCTGCTTCCTCGCTGTATGTTTCTACTTAAATTGGACTAATGGACTCGTTTAAAAGCATCGTGTCACATTTTATTTTATTTTATTTGGTCGAACTGCATGTCACATGCACTAAATATTACGTATATTATTTTTAGTAAACTATATTTATATACATAATATATGATTTTGGAAGGCCGTATCGGATCACAATAAAGCTACAAGTAATTTATAGCAAACATTTTCAGAAGTGGGTTGTGCATGTAAAAAAAGGTGCGTTTTAATAATATGGAAAAAGGTTAATGCAAGTCCTCATCTGAATCTTTTGTACATGTTCGGTTTGTACAATTTAGCGTTTCTCATAAGCAATTATTTAGCAATTGCCCGCTCCTCAAAAGTACAGTTGGGTGGTACAATTGTACCCAACTAATAATTAGTTAATGCAAATGAGAATCACTCATTCCTCCTCAATCTTTTTTCTTCTCCTCTTTTTTTTTTGTTTCTTTATTCTAATACTACTTGAAGATATTTCGATCAATATTTGTATACTCTCTCTTCATTTGTAATTGTTACTTAGTATCAAAATCTTGTTAAAAAAAAACTTTATATTTTGGACATAATTTTCTCACTTTAAACCTTATATTTAATGAAGATCTAAACTAAATTTATTCTATTTTCGATTTTTCGATCATAAAAAGGGCAAACGCTAAACTAGCTTTTGTTGAATCAAAGGAATTGTGTGTGGAAACATTCAGTAAATCTAAAATAAAGTCAGGAGGCATGATTGAAACAACTAAAACTCGAATCTAACGTAATAGAGAAAGTAGCCAAGTAGGTAGGATATCTGCGATGAGATTAGCCAGCCTCTCGACCAACATGAGCAAGCTGCTTACACTTTGGAATTTGGTAAAAATCAGTTGAAGCAATCAGATTGAATGATGAGATTGGAAATTTCAAATTTCTTCCATCAACTTAGCCAACTCCAGGGCTCTATCGAGCATTGCGAGTTCAGCTTGAAAGGCACCAAACACCCAAGTTTGATAGTGAGAGCTAGCAGTCCTAAAAATTCCCCCATCCAATCCCCCCGGATTACCTTTGAAAATTCCATCGATGTTCAACTTGATCGAACCAGGGCTCGGAGGGCGCCATTTTGACATGTTCGATCGTTGAGAAGCTTCTCCAAGTGTCTCTTTGTTTGATGTTGTTTACGATCCACAATCTGCTAATTAGTAATTAATGCATAACTTTGAAGTGAAATAATTGCAAAAGCAGTTTCCTAATGGTTCTAGGTAATTTAAAACCAGAAAAACTCTACATCCTCAATAAAAATAACCTAGTTCTCTCCCGCTCATAAATCGTTTCACCTTCTTCCTCTCATTGTTAAACTATCTATCATCTTTCTGGCTATCTACTAAAACTTGAACTCCTACTCTCAATCAGGAACGAAAAAGAGAAAAGAAAAGAATAAAGAAAAAAAGAATAACAGAATATACAGAAATCGGCTGGAATTTCAGAGCCAAGAGCCATCATCACCATTATCATAGTTGTATACTTCCTCTTCATTGTAATAATCATTATCCTGAGCATTGCTTCGTTCGTAGTAATCCTCTTCTTCCATGTTAATCCCCCAATAATCATCAGCATTTTTCGGCCCTTCAATATCCTCTTCTTCTCCAATTGTAGGCAAATCACTCTCTTTTGACTTTGATTCAGTTCTCATTTTCTCTGTGTTGTCTGAACCAACCTGCTAGTAT